>OY728128.1:1691589223-1692809336 GCA_963277665.1 Viscum album | reverse complement strand
ACGTGATTTCACGCACATAGTTTTCCAAATTGTGTGCAAACCCTGTCTTAGGATTTGTTCAAAAACTATAGAGGCACTCACGGGAGTGTTTCTGGGTTTGAATGTTTTCTCTAAAACTGTGTGGCCTAATTTACCTCACTATCAATCCCCACATGACTAGGGGTAACTGTGTAGCATGTCCTGCATGGTTTCTCCTAACCATGTGGCATGTTTGTTTTTTCCAAAAAGTGGGGTTTTGGGATCCAAAAAACCCCCAGACACCCCTGATACACCTGTGATAACATTGGGTACTCACATTAAGCCATAAACAAGTTTTAAAACTAAAAATCAAAGGATCCTTACCATATAATAAAACCCATGATCTTACAATATTCCACCTTAAATCAATTCCTCCCTGATTTTCTCTTCTATGGGTGGTTAAGAATTGGCTAAGAATAACTCTGGACACTAAGCATGTACATCGGCCTCCTAATCCCAAGTATCATCATATAAATGGTTGCTTTTCCATAAGACTCGTTCTAGTGGAACTAATAAGCCTTATATTACCTTCATGATCCTATCTACTGTATTAATAGAATGCTCATTGAAGGACACATATACCTATAACTCCACCTTATCCAGCTGTAGATTGTGATATGGGTTTGAGTGATAACGACATAATTGAGATACATGGAAGATGTCGTGCATGGCCCAATACCTCTGAGGTAAATGTAACCGATAGGCTACTGGATTTAATCTCTCGATAAGCTTGAACTGACTCATATATTATGGTGAAATATTACCCTATATCTTAATCAATTTGTGTCCCAACCTCGATGAGATACAAAAAAGACTCGATCCCCAACCTAGATCACTAAAGGTTTTCAATGAAGATCGATGTAAGATTTATATCAAGACTATATAGTATCCATCTAATTCCTAATCAACTAGACCTTTTCAGAATTCTCTTACATGAGATGTAGTCCTAATAAAGATGCCTCACCTGGCTCTAACCAGCATAGGGAAAATCAGTATGGCCTACCATAAAAATACTTATAAGGCGACATCTATATAGTCTAATGATAGTTATTACTACAGGCTAACTCAACTAGGGATATATGCCTCTCCCAAGAGCCCCCAAAATCCAGGAAAAATTCCTACAATATGTCCTCAAGCACCTAAATCATATTCTATAACTATCCATTAGTCTAAGGGTGGTATGCTATGATCAGAAGCACCTGTGTACCCAATACCCTCTACAAACTATGACAGAAACATGATTTAAACTGGGCGTCCATATCTAATAAAATGGTTTGAGGAACCCCATGAAGTTTTACTATCTCACATATATACAACCTCCAAAGATCATCCAATAATAATGTCTCCCTAATCAGTTGTAAATGAGTAACCTTCATGAGATTATCCACAACAAGACACACAATATTACTACCTCAAGGTGAGCTCGGAAAAACAGTCATAAAATCCATCAAAACATCTTCCCATTTCCACTCAGGCATGGTTAACTACTATAAAATCCCAGCTAGTCACTGATGTTCCACCTTCACCTGCTAATAGGTGGGACACCTCTTGACAAAACAAGCTACCTCATGTTTTATACGAGACCACCAGTACTGACATCATAAGTCATGGTATATATTGGTGATGCCGGAGTGTACTACCCAAACTAAGGCATAAAAATCTCATATCATCTAATCATGTATATTTACTAAAACCCAAACATGACCATGAATACATATAATTTCATCCTCACCTACAGTCCAACTAGGAGGTAGGTCCTCACCTTCCACACCCTCCTGTAGAACTAGGCCCTCAACATTAGAAAGTTGTTTCGTCCTCACTCTATCCATAAAAGTAGATATCATATATAAAGATAAAATAAAGTCATTCCCTTGGATATTATGCACCTACAAGTGAATCTCTGAAAAAAATCTCTAAGCTTCCACTCACTACTATCCTCCTGAACTTCCTGTATCTGATTCCTCCTACTTAGTACATTGGTAACTGTATTTCCCTTACTAGGTGTATAGGAAAGCTCAAAGTAAAAATACTTTAGGTAATAAACCAACCTTCTCTACCTCATATTCAAATCACACTATGTAAAAAATACTTGAGGATTTTGTGGTTTGTGTACACAAAAAAAATGCTCTCATAGTAAGTAGTGTCTCTAACAACACAAAGCATGAACAACTACAACTAACTTGAGATCATGCATCGGGTAGTTCCTCTCACATGACCTAAAATACTGAGACTCGTATTCCATGACTCTATATCTCTTTATAAGAACTAATCATATCCTAATACATTATTCATCATAATACACAGTGTATCTCCTACCCGAATTTGGTAGAATCCAGACCAAAAATAAAGTCACGCTCCCTTTCAACTTCTAAAAGGATGTATTTCATGTATTTATCCATAAAAACTCACACACTTCTTAGTCAATCCCATAAAAGGTTCTTCTAAGTGCGAGAAGTCCTTTATGAAACACCTATAATATAAAGCTGTCCCCAAGAAACTCTATATGTCAAATACATCCTTGGGTTGATATTGGGAAACTACAGATCTCACCTTCTCTCGATAAAATGACACTTCTATTTATGTGATAATATGACCTAGGAAGTGAACCTTATCCATTTAAAAGTGCCACTTTGTGATCTTAGTATATAAATGATGCTCTCTTAGTGTATTCAAAATGATCTCAAGATGTTTGGAATGGTCATGTAGATTGTAAGAGTACACCAAATATATTCCATAAATACCACCATGAAAAATTAAAATAAGGATGGAAAACTCAGTTAATTAGTGCCATGAAAATTGTAGGTACATTTTTGAGTTTGAATGGAATAACTGAATACTCATATAGACCATACATGCTACAAAAATTCGTATGAGGTATGTCTGTAGCTTGAATAGGCACCTGATGATAACCCGATCTCAAAATAATTTTCCAGGACACCCAAGATCCTTAGAGATGATAAAAAATATCACATATCCATGATAATGGATACTATTTATTAACCATCAACTAGTTTAATTTTTGATAATCCACACATACCGTAAGTGTACCATCCACCTTTTTCGCAAAAAGAACTGGTGAACCCCATAGATAAGTATTGGGTTGTATAAAACCCTTTTCCTTTAATTCCTCTAGCTGCCTGTTGAGATCCTGAGACTCCATAATTTCCATCCTTTAAGTAGGAACATATATTGGTGAATATTTTAGCACTGTCTCGATATATAACTCAACCTCTCTCTTAGAAGGTAAACTAGAAAAGTTGTCTGGGAAAATATTCCTAAAATAACCAAATACTGGAGGGACATCTTCCTAGCGTAATCCTTGATTATCTAGATACAAACTAGCAATCTATGCTATCATCCTGACTATCCCATGATGATCAGTTCCAGATCAGATTTCCTAGACATACCATTCACCCTTGTGAATAAAAAATCCACCCTATGGTGATGTGATGGTCACCCTCCAGCGATAGAAATTAACATAGTATCGATAAGCAACCAACCAAACCATCTTGTGTATGACATCAAACCCCATCATCTTGAGGAAAAAAAGATCCCATATGAAAGTGAAAATATCCTATCTCAAGGGGGAAATCCTTGAACTAGTGTACACCCTCTGTTCTAATCCCCAACAGAGTATCCAAGGTCATAATGCCATCAGAAAACTGAAAAACGAGCCCAAATATCTCCCCAATAGATAAATATATGAAATAATGTGATGCAACTGTATAAAAAAGAACAGATAATAAATTAGAGACTACTAATATCGTACCTCTCACTATATACATCTTGACACTCTATTCCTTTTATGTAGGCTGTAAAAAATATATCTTCCCAGATCCACAGCCCTGTGAAAAAACCTCATTACTTGGAGTAGGCCCACTCTGTTTTCTAGGCACAACTGGTGCCTATATACCTTGTCCATGACCACCACCTCAATTTAAATGACCGGTACTACTCCAGATCCTAGCCTGATGTAGAGTTGTGAATCCCACTCTTGAACTTGGAGTTAGAGATGGATCCCTTCCACTAGTATATGGAGGGAAGGTGCTGTAAAAATGTTGTACATGGCCCATCCTGCTGTAATCACGACACATGATTAGTAATCAATCACAACGATTCATCAGATGTACCCTTATACCACATTGGTGATATAAAACATAGGTACCAGCACTAACAGAATGGATGGTATTAATCTCATGGGAACCCTTAAAATGTCTCTTCTTTCCACCAGAAGCTGAACCACTAGTCGAGAGGCTAAGATGCCTTGCTCTTCACCCCCATATTCCCTCAGATTCTTCTTTTTAATCAGCACTTGATTCACTATTTTAGTAATATTTATCAACCTGAACACATTGACATGAGATCAAATGACATGTATGATACCTTCCTCAAAGCATCTCACCCTTAATAACTCATCAGAAAGATATATTTTTTCAAAATGATGTAGATCTATAAATCATGCTGAATATTTAAATATAGTAATCACTCCCTACTCTAGATGCATGAACTCACTTTCCCTTTTAGATATCAGGGTCTCAAGAAAAAATTAATCATAAAATATTGTTTGTAAATCACTCCAAACCATGTCTCATATCCTATCAGACTAGTTCAAGACATACCACCATCACTTTTCTGTCCATCAAAGTATATAAGTTTCTAGCTTCACTCTCCTCTCAAGAGGTGTCTCTAGATGTTTGAAAATCAAAAGAGTAGTCTCAAGCCTTTGATCAGTAGCCTATGGACCATTATGCCCCAAAAACGTGGGAGGATTCTTCTACTAGAACACACACTTCAACTCTTCCATAAACAAGGAAAGTTACAGTGCTCCCTAAAAAGTCTACATATAACATAAAAACTCCTCACAAAACTATACCTCAGAACCTGTGTCTAGTACTAAAACTCATTCCTCAACTATCGCAACTATAGGATCTACTGGTAGCTCATGGACCACCACCTCTAGAGTATGGTCATCACCACCCTTTTGGTGTATGAATAGAGGTCCTCATGGTGACATATCTCTACAATGACAAACACATGCCTCAGAAAAGATTGATAATATAAATTCCATAGTTAAAAGTGTAGGAAAGGTAAAAATCTTCCTATAAATAGATCACACTCCTATTCTTACTCTTAAATATAGGATTGGGTAAAAATGAATAGTCATAAACATCACTAGAGACACTGCCTAAATCCCACTCAAAAGCCGAACCAAGGTCTAGTTCTCTATTTTTCACGCTTTCAATTTCCACTTAAATTCCCATTTATATAACAATTTATTTAAATGGTTAAACCAAATTGTACATTATTTATGATCCAAAAGGTCCCATACACCTCATGAACTGAAATATTGTGTCCACTTAATCCATACCATAACACGTTCAAGTCCATGTGACTAATGTTCCATGACTCAATGTGCCATGGTTGACTTCATAGGGTTCTTGCTGTATCCAAATCATGAAAACACTATTTAGGTTATGGAATTCACTTTAAGTACCAACCATTTTTCTCAACTTCCTACACACAATAATTTATCAAATAGTATCTATATCACACAATGTACATATCACAAAGTCATGCAGTCAAGCAATGAATCCTATATGGCATGGCATAATGCATGGAATGTAAAATATAACAGGTTCCTAAAATGATGCATGATATCCATACCCTTATCTCATTAGGAAATAATTAAATATAACTCTCAATCATATTAATAATAATATCATAACTCAAGTGCATCACCCAATGATGGAATTAAATCAACTATAATAGGAAAAATCTAGAAATCAATATTTTTTGTTCTAGGAAATTTGGATTTTTTCTATATGTGGTTTAGCTAATCATAGGAAAAACCCATTAAAAAATTCTTATACCTTCTTAACCTTATATATTATCTCAAAATAGTATTCCAAAAAAGAAAATCCTTTGATACCACTTTGTAACATCCCAACCTGGATGCCACTGAATTGTGCCTTGAGCCGGTGGGTCATATAGACTCAAGCACATATACCTGAACACTAGAGGTTATTGACTAGTAGTGAGGTCCTAGGGAGTGTCAATGGGGATACTATTCCATCATGTCAGAGTGTAACACAACAGTAGCAATCATACAAATCAATAGTAGAAACAGATAAATAACTGACAGAAGATAACATCCAAGACTAGAATATATATACAATGCCAGAAGTAATCTCATATAAATAATGATGTGTTATTTCATGTCTCTAAAAGTCTATAAAACATGTATACAAGAATACATTACAATCCATGTATCAAAATACCAAAAATACCAAAAAGGAACTATCCCATCTAGCATCATGAGCTTCAGCTCAGTCCTGTGCCCCCTGCTCCTAAGCATAGCACAAGTCAAGTATCGTACTCAGGTACTTTCTTTGGTCCCTACCTTCATCCATATAGTATATCCATGTACCCAAAAGTTACCTAAATAGGGTGTGATATAATACTCAGTAGTCCACCACAAATAACGTCTATAAAAAAAATCCATGATGTGTAATATAAGCTAAAGGAGTGTGAAATATATAAAAGGTAAACAGTAGTATATGTTAAATGACCTTGGAAAAAGTAACAATAGTAAGTGATACTATTTATCCAAACAATGCTCCTTACAGCAATAGTCAAGCTCCCATATCAAGGGAAGTAGTAAAATATAGATAAAAAAGTTGTGTTTTCTAGTCTACCAATTGTAAGAGGATACCCATACTAGGGCTATTCGTAAAACATGGAAAAGATCCACCATGACCACTCCATACAACCAAGTGTAAAAAATTACCATGACCATGATATATAATATAGTATATAACATTCATCACGACCTTACCATATAATCAATCCATTCAAAATGGTATCGCCATGCAATCAAAAGTGTTAGACCAAGGCATCCATGTTGAGTCCCAAGAGAATCTCGATGGAAACTTGGTAAAGTATTGGGTGGGGTCCAATGAGAATTTCAATAGAACATGTCCTATGGGATCCCAAGAAAGTAGGATCCAAGGGGTATCAAGGCCCAATGCATCCTATGAAATCAATATCCAAGGAGAAAAAAGTCCAATGCATCCACTAATGTACTCAAGATCCATGGGAGAAACTGTTGGAACCGAGCATGCAGTGGAAGCCCCAAATTGGTGGGTTTTAAAATTTTTCCATTGACGATTGACGTAAACTTGTCGACATCGGTGAAGATTAGCCCAATTAAATCCTAGGATCTCGCATTAATGTTTTTAAGCACAAACATAAACCGTAAAATACCTAGTTTAAATCTAAAGTCACACTTGACGTCTGCTCGTCGTTGGTGATTGATGCTCGAAGAATCTGAAGTAGAATTCCTCTAGATCGTCCAAACATGCTTCAAGGAATCCGCGGGAGTTTTGTTCATCATAATCTGGGTGCTAGCGTGGAATTTCGATGACGCCTTCGATGCTCCAATGATCACTGCATCGCTTTGCTAGCGATGCCTAAGAGAGAGATTGATCCGAGCTCCTTGGATCCATAGAATCTCTCTCTAGATCATGGGAGAGAGGAGAAGAGAGAGAAGAACCATCAATAATCCTTATAAATCTACTCTCCTCTTATATTTATAGGGGTTAATTAATTACCCGAAAATGCCAAGTCGGCCCCCGAATACTTAACGCACTATCAAAGACATTTTATGACTACTAATATGAGTCATAAATATTATTACCATTCACTTGTAATATATTAAAATATATTACGTGATAATAATTGAGTCATTAACTTAAGTCATCGATCCCATAAATATTAATTGAACCTTGAATATTTAATATTCGCTAATTAATATTTTTCAAGTATTTACTTAAAACTCATAAATATATTTAATAAATAAATTCAATACTCATTATTCTAAACTCAAAATAATATGAATTTATTTATTTAATAAGTAATCATTTTTCCATAGACAAATCCCGAACCCCAGTAGCGGGTCCCACCATGTCCAAAAATCCTATTCAACTGAATAGGGCAGATTCTTGAATACGCTATTATGTGTGACCCTCTAGGACCTTATCTCGACAATAGTGAATAGTATTCACAGACCAAGAGTGAGATCTAGCAACCCATCCTGGCCCCTAAAGAGATAAGGATTGTCATAGCAGTGACAACCAACCTACGAACACACACTGTGTAATATAATCTCTTTGTCTGTAATATCTCATAAACAGGACACACTCATGTGTCATCACCCTTTTTTTTCTTTATTGTTTTTTGATTTAACTAGATGGATTTACCCTCAACTGCCATGGCCATGGTCTTATAAAGGTACTTCCATCCATATCAACATGGCCTGAGATACATTACTTCCATAACCTGGAAGCGAAAAATCATTTCTTGACCATTCAACTAATGCCATGCCACCAATGATGCACCTAACACAAACTACCTCATCATGAATTCATCACCATGGTTTTCATCTTGTATCAAAGTACACAATAAAATGACTTACATTGGTAATGATCTCAAGTTAGGAGACCATTACACAAGATTTTATATAGGAACATCCAATGACACCCAAAACATGTGGCATTCCTATTGGCGGGTCAGTCCTCATGATCTCACTACTTGAGATCACCAAGTGCGAACTTCATGAGAAGAAGTCTCAATGCTTATAAGCCCCCAACACCTGATAGTCAAACATCTAATATGTCCAATCATTAAGATGTATCTAGTCCATATAAAATATATTTAAGATTAAAATCATGGTATCTAGAGGTTATCATTATAGCTTGGGAACTGCTATAACCTTTCGATACAATAATTAATCTTTGGACATTATCATTTCAATAGTGGATGCAGAAAAGTCTACACTATAATGGTGATATGAAATCATGTATAGCTAACTATATACACAATATGGTAATCAAAAGCACTGAATAATTGGGTATAAGGAACCCACTATTTCAAAAGTTCCACTTGCACTAGAGCTAACTTTTTAACCAAACTTGTTAGCTACTCATATGATTAACATCATGTTTCTATTGAGTAACAACTTTAGCTACTCGGTCTGCCATGGTTCCACTACATGGCTATTCTTCTATAGTGACCTCATCTTCTTGAGTAAAACTTCTCAAGAGATGGTATCCTGAGTATATCCATTTTTTCCAGTGTCATAACTTGAAATCTTGGCTAGTAATAATATCATAATTTACATTATGATAATACTTTTCTCACCAGGTGCAATTCCAAGATCTGGAACAAATCATTGCATTTAACTGCTTCTTAGCTTCCTCAGAAGCTGCAATGTACTCGGTCTTGTAGGTATGGACACTATTAGATTATATGAGCTTAGATCACTCACCGTCTTTAGACTAACTACAATACTTGATCAAATTGATCTATGGAATACTAGTTTGTATCCCCAAAAACTAGTATCCTTTCATCTCCATTTACCAAGTACATATCTTTTGTACTTTCCAAAGTACAAATAGATAGTTCAGACTGCACCCCTTATAGTGCTCTTGGATATAACTAATTTTTTCCCAATATACCTTATCAATATTAGTTCTCGTAAATATCTTAGCATGCGTGATTGATCCATCGCTCCGATGTATGGATTTCAACTCTCCACGTTTATCCCTTCCCATGTCATGGACAAGTCAACATAGAGAGATTATGCTCTGTGACATAGGCCAAAATTCATCTCTTGAATTATTCCAACATGTATATTTCAATACAATGTTAATATATGTATGATTGACTAGGACCAGTCAACCTATAGATCTACCTTAGTAGATCCTATTCCCTAGAACTTAGGTCGAAACTTTAAGTCAATCATTGGAGAGTAAATTTCATTTTGGTCTTAACTAACTGTGAGACCAATATATATTTTCCATATGTTTCCGAACATATTTCTTCTTGAAAAAAATTGGTGCTCCCACTAACCTTTTGTAGACATATGGAAAACATTTTTTGCAAATGTATATTCTATGATCTTGTTTCTCACTTTAATATGAAACTGGATTTCAGTAACTTTCAACCTTTATTAGAATTCTGTGACGTGAAAATACCTTTATGGTTACGTCGTATAGACACTATCCATGATTGGTGGTCATGACATCCAATGTTAAATAATTTGATCATAAATATTAGATATGATAAGTAAAATTTTAACAGATTTAGGAATAAAAACTTGTTCAAACCAATCGAGCCTTATTGGTACCATGCTTGTACCATCCATGTATCAATTCACTTGAATACCCACCAAAATATTCAAAACAATAAGCCCCTTTTCACTTTTATTCATGGAATCCATTAATTGAATTTTAGTTGGTTTTATCAATTTTATCTAATTTACATATACTGCTTACTTTTAAGAAACATTATTCACATTGAATAATAGATCACCGGTCGTGGTGAATATAATATCATCACCATGTTTTTATCCTTCCTACGCAGTATGTGTCTTTGGAATATATAATGTTCCACATGTGCTTGTGGAATTAGTTCCTATACCAACTATTTGTGTATCTTGAGCATTGACTAAACACAAGTTAATATAGCTCCCACTGTCTCTAATAGAGACGTTCACCCTCTTATAGAATGTAGTCTATCACCTGACTATAACTTTTCTATCTTATGGATTTATGTAATATCCTAAGCAACCGTTAGGATTATTACACTAAATGCACAATGTGTTTGTCTTGATGCAGGATTGTTTATGTCCTAACTAACTCTTTGCATCCAAACACATGTCCTTATGACATAATGGATTTACATCATACTATAACTTGTATGAAATTAATTTGTCATTAATAGTTGGAATATAGTTATGGGATAACATCATTATTTGAGAAGAACGTCATGAAATATAATGGAAGTTTCTGCAAGTAGCAACATTGATAATACTTACATCAAAATTTTGATGTATAGCATATGCATTTAGGAATTTCTCCATGCTACATGTTTTTTGGTCAATGTTGATATGTAATACTTCATCATCAATACTCCTTATTAAAATTAATGCGGTTATTTCAACAAGGTAATGTGTGTTTAGGAATTACTCCACACTACATTATCATGATTTATGAATGCTTGGTCGAGATATTCATCGTTATCCCAACCCAAAGCGACACATTTCTCCTGACCATGCATATACTTTACTTTATTATTCCTTAATTAATTAAAGGAATCTTATGAATTATATATACCTCTAGCTTAAACTTGGAATAGTTCATGCTTACTTGTTGAACTATTTCCAAAAGATTTGTGACATACCTTTATTTCTAAAGTCTCCTTTATCCAAAATAAAGATGTCAATAATACAAAAAGTATTTAGTTTTGTTGAGTCTAAATACCGTACTTAGTATATTCATGTTTTCCACTTTTAGTATTACATGACAAAGAATTATCTTGTCATAACTGGGTATAAGTCTTACATTTATATTCATCACTAATTGCCTATGATTCATGCATTACTGAACTAGTGATTGAGTTTACCAAAACAACATTCATTCCAGAACCTAAAAGAATGTCTCCTTGCATCCAAGGACACATGAGATTAATGTTTGTGGTTATACTCAATAATATTTCCACATGAATCTTTCACTTAAAAATTAAGAAGTCATGTACTTCTCAACACTGGCCTAGGTATCACCCTTTCACAGCCACTTGAAGAATACACTTGACTTCCAGTAAGGTTTCTATACTTACCTAGTAACTATATTTAATATACATATGTATTAAATATCCAAGTAGTAATAAGAAAACATTACATTGATGAATATACCTGATGTATAAATGGGAACTTGCTTCTTTAAATCAGTTTATTGCTTTTAAACTTCCATTTTTATTTTATAATATGTAATGAGAATAACCTTTGTTAATACCTCATTAATTAAAGGACGTCGTGAATGTGATATTGGAATTACTTGCCTTTTGGCCTTATCACATTATCTTTCAATTTATTCTCTATAAGAATTAAATATGAAATTATCTTTTATATTCTTATTATCTTGGCGAACATTACCAAAATTGGTAATGAAGAGTTTACTCAACACTTGTCCGTTTTTTTACTTAAAACGAGACTTGAGTAATGTGGTGAAGATGATATGAGAATGGTATCCATTTAAAGATCATGATCAATCTTTCAATTTATACATGTCGGTGTACATCGCCTTATTCATATCATTGCTTCGCTTTCTCCTTGCAAACATTCCAGAGATGAGACTTCATGTTGTATCATCCATGTCCTGGTGTAGCGACCATAACTAACACCAGATGTTAATGAAAGCATAATGATATAACTATCACATGATTTGTACATTATTCTCCTGTAAGAAATTTTCAACCTCTCTTATAGAGCTAGTTTAATAGTTCTGGGGACACTGACACCTTGAGTTTCCTATATCATAGTACTATGCGCACGTGCCAATACTATTCATGGAAACCCATGTGAGTGTGGATATTTACTTTGTCCAATATTTATAACAGTTTAAACTTGTGATATATCTTTCCGTTTTCTACAAAAATGATTTTTTACAGATTAATGCCTTTTATCTGGATTACTAGTTTTAAAGTTTTGATTAATTACTTAAATCATTTAATGTCTCCCACTATTTTATCGGATTCTAGGAACCCTCTATGCTAAAATCGGAAAAATCTATCGTTAGAGTATTCTAGTGTCTAGGATCCAGGAACCACCCCTAATAGTCTACAAGCTGTGGCTACACCACTACTTGGAGGGTTATAGGTGGGATTTTGGTTGGCCGACGACTTTAACTAGCGGTTCCTTGATATGTTGAGTGAAGTCCCAACTTCTTAAAATCAGAACTTTATTTACTCAAAGCTTGCCACTAAAATTACAACAAGCTAGCTATGGATATTTATTTACTGTAATTTTAGTTAAGTTGACCCATCACTCTTATAAAGACTCCCCAGTAGTAAGAGGCACCCTCAGCTATGGCATGACCGGTACCTCAAATTTCTAGTTTTGTCCAAATTTGAATGACGAAAGACTGTTATGACTTAATATACTTTTGAGAGTTTTATTATTTTTAGTGTGACGAAAGAAATCATTTTCTATTTTTATAAGCCCGTACTATGTGATTGAACTCACATATGACCGTTCAAGAAATAGAAATTTCATCACGTCACATGTTCATTTTATCTGGCATGCTTGTTTATTATTATTCCATGTGATCGTGCTATAACTACACATTCACAAAATAATAAACCACGCAGAAATAAAATGAAAAAACTTGATCATTAGCTGATTCTAGCGGTTGATCCGTTGAGTGAATAATGGACCTACCGAGACCCTAGGGACAATAACTTTAGTCACGTGGCTTGAAACTTGAATAACAACTTCTTCTCATCCAATCCATCCAACTCATGTTTGGTGCATTGTCGTCACTTGGTGCGAAATGCATTATACCTCATCTCGTTATTATACAACTGTACTCGCACACATGCGAGGAGGTCTAAGGGTATAAAATAGAATTCTGAGAATGGGTGCCCAAGCCTTTGTACATATAATGACACTTCAAACGACACGACGATCACCTATAAATTAATAAAACTAATTATTACAATACCATGAAATAATTAAATAAATAAATTAAATAAATTCACCAAACATACATTGGTCGGTCTCCGGCTCATGATCGGAATACTCATTAACTCGCGTATATAATATAAATGTAGAATAAAATTAAACTTTCATTAAATAAATTTGGGGGCATTTAATTGAATTAAAAACTTCACTCTTGTTTTTAATTTAGTTATCAAACCGTTCAGTCCCGTTTAATTAATTTAATTTTAAAACTAAAAATTATATTAATTAATTAATTTAATTATAAAATTAAATTAATTATACCGTATTAAATTTTAATAACCAAAATTTAATATTTAATTAATTTAATTATCAACTGTAATTCAATTAATTATTTTAACTAACTTTTGATTAATTTAAAAATAACCAGACCCATTAAACTTCGGGCAGCGCCTGTGTGGGTCATGGCGAACCTGTGCAGGCTCTGTACAGGTGGTATCGACCCCGTGCATGGATGTTTGAGGCCGGGCAGGTTCGCCCAAGCCTATTCTGGTCTGAGCAGACTCGCCCGGACCTGTTTCGGGTTGGATCTGGTCAAACCACATACATATGGGTTACCTCACAGTGGTCTGGCTACTGAGTAAGGGGGAGGCAGGCCAACAGGTGATGCAAAAGTGGGTGCTTGGGTCAGTATATCATCGGGATGAAGGAGGCACAAGCGGCTGTGGGAGGAAGTGGCCCACCATTGTGGGTGTGGGGAGTGAAACATGCAACGACAGTCAGGTAGCCTGCCAAGAATGTGAAGAGGAAGGCAACGGCTTGCGGGGACTCCACACGTTGCGCCTAAAGTGGTGCATTACCAGGGTGGTGGTCTGCCACACCTGTAGGTGAAGGAGGGGACCCCGTCGGCCCTGGTGTAGCGCGTCCTAGAGAGGCCCGACCCAAACGAGAGCTATGCAGGGAGGCCGGTCACCTCACGGGAGGAGAGGTCGGGTCGACCCAAGTTTACTGCGAGGCAGAGTAGCGGTGCGGGTGGGAGCCGTTGGATGCCGCGGCTGGTTTGTAGTGTGCCGCTGCCCCTGGATCAATAGGAGGCGACCATGCAGGGGCCGCCAATTCTGAAAGAGGAAGAAGATGGGACCGAGCTAGGGAAAGCACCTATTCCGCGGTGAAGCAGTGTGGGATAGCGCACCTGCTGCATGTCTACGGGGAAGAAAATAGCGGATAGAGGCTGTGCCCGACCTGGTGCAGAGCTGGTTCTGCAGGTTAGAGAGGGGGCGACCCTTCGAGGCAACCGTGGCTAAGAGACAGGGGCCGCTTGGCCCCCCAAAACAAAGTTGTTTTTTATTATATATATATATATATATTAACATGACCTGCAAATGTATGTCACTGCCCTCTATTGTTTTTCTCTAGCCAAATATATAGGATTTAACATTAAAATAATAAGATATTATTATAATAATAAGATATTATTATAATATAATATTATAATAATAAAATTATTATTATAATTAAACTAATATTATTATAATAAAATTATTGTAACAATAATAATTAATAGTGCTCACCGGAAAATAATATTCCAGTGTGAACTTATTTAGATTAAAATAGTACATCAATTTTGAACTTTGTTAAACTACCAGTTTTAATCCGAACTTAAAACTTCGGATGACCGCAAAATGGTTATCCAGTATTGGATTAAAACATATTCTATGGCATTGGGACCTTATCGATGCCCTATTAATATTTTAATGCAAATTTAATTATTTCATTTGACTTAAAATCATCACGTGTCCCTCTGATACCACTTGTTGAACCGAGTGTATAGTGGAAGCTCCAAATAGGTGGGTTTTAAAATTTTCCACCGACGATCGACGTAAACTTGTCAATGTCAATGAAGAGTAGCCCGATTAAATACAAGGATCTCGCATGAAGGGTTTTAAACAAAAACATAAACTACAAAAATACCTGGTTTAAATCCGAAGTCGCACTTGATGTATGCTCATCGTTGACGATCGCTTCTTGAAGAATCTGAAGTCAAATTCCTCTATATCATCCACACATGCTTCAAGGAATCCACATGAGTTCTGTTCATTTTAATCTAGGTGCTAGCTTGGAATTGTGACGATGCCTTCGACACTCCAACGATTACCACATCGCTTCACTAGCGATGCCTGGGAGAGAGCTCGATCCGAGCTCCTTGAATCCAGAGCATCTCTCTCTAGATCATGGGAGAGAGGAGAAGAGATATAATCACCATCAATATTTTTTAGAAATATCCTCTCATCTTATATTTATAGTGGTTAATTAATTACCTAGAAATGCCAAGATGGCTGCCGAATACTTAACGTACTATCAACAACATTTTATGACTAATAATATAAGTCATAAATATTATTATCATTCAATTTTAAAATATTAAAATATATTACGTGATAATAATTGAGTCATTAACTCAAATCGTCACTCCCATAAATATTAATTGAACCTTGAATATTTAATATTTTCCGATTAATATTTTTCATGTATTTACTTAAAACTCATAAATACATTTAATAAATAAATTCAATACTCATTATTATAAACTCAAATAATAAAAATTTATTTATTTCATTGGTGATCGTTTTTCCTTGGATAAATATCGGGCATCAGTGGCTGGGCCCACCATGTCTAAAACTCCTATTCAATTGAATAGGGAAGATTTTTGAATATGCTATTGTGTGTGACCCTCTAGGCCCTTATCTCGATAGTAGTTAATAATTTTCAGAGACCAAGAGTGAGATCTAGAAACCCATCATATACCCTGAATAGATAAAGATCATCACAACAATGACAACCAACCTACGAACACACACTATGTAATATAATCTCTTTGTCTGTAATATCGCATAAAGCAGGATGCACTCATGTGTCATCGCCCTTTTATTTATTTATTGTTTGCTGATTTAACTGGATGGATTTACCCTCGACTGCCATGGACATGGTCATATAAAGGTACTGTCATCCATATCAACATGTCCTAAGATATATTAATTCCATAACCTGGTAGCGACAAATCCTTTCTTGACCATTCAACCAATGCCATGCCACCAATGATACACCCAACACAAACTACCTCACCATGACTTCATCTCCATGGTTTTCATCTAGTATCAAAGTACGCAATCAAATGACATACATTGGTAATGATATGAAGTCAGGAGACCATTACACAAGATCATAGATAGGAACATCCAATGACACCCAAAACATGTGGCGTTCCTATTGGCATGTCAGTCCTCATGATTTCACTATTAGAGATCACCAAGTGCGAACTTCATGAGAAGAAGTCTCAATGCTTATAGTTGGGAACTGCTATAACCTTTCTATAAGACAATTAATCTTTGGACATTTCCATTTCAATAGTGAATGCAAAAAAGTCAACACTATAATGGTAAGATGACATCATATATATCTAACTGTATACATGATATGGTAATCAAAAGCACTGAATAGTTGGGTCTAGGGACCCTACTATTTCAATAGAAAATTTGATGACATCTAAAGGAATCGAGATCCATGGTATACTAACCAAGGGATCTACTACCATTTTAATTCATCATTTCATTGCATTAATCATTTAATAAAAATTTACATTCCATGATTTTATCCAACTCATATAACCATTCCCACTCAAAAAATAAAAATAATCCACTTCTTTTTATCACATGGAAAATGAGGTAAACCTTCTCCTAATATCTCAATTCAATCCCATTCAATCAATTTATAAAATCTTCCTCTAACTAAGAAATCTCAAAATCACCCCATGGGTGGTATAAAAATTGGAAAATACAAATGAACACCCTATGGATCACCTAGGTTGGGTAAATAACATCAAAAAACATCAAAGAAACTAGTGGGAATCCATAAAAATTCCAATTTGTTCAATTCAACCATTTAATTAATTAAAGGGTAACCGTCGAAAATTCCAACATGTGGAATAATAAAAACTAGCTCTATAAAAAACCAAACCTCTTGGGAAAGGCATATACCACATACTGTAAGTCTTTATTAGAGAAATCATCCAATATCAATCTTTGATTCAGTCTAGATCAAGGGAAAAATGAAGAATAGATGAAGAATTTGGAAATATGACATATTATCTTGCACCTAAATAACTCCATTGATACAAAGTAAAACAAATAATGGAACAAGTGGAATTAAGAACTCACTTGCATGAATCCAACAAGACCGATGGTGTTCAAATCTGAGTTCAGATGGAGAATCAGGAGCAAAGACTATGGAATTGGCTTCAAAGGAGCTCTCCAACATTCAAGGATGTCTACCAGAAGTGAAATAGAAACAAGTTTAAGTTATAAGGTTTTTTAAGGGAGAAATAGTAATTTATTCAAGAAATACCTGACTTCATGGTTTGGCCTCACGTTTGGCCAAACCATGCACCAACCATGTGCCCATACCTGTATAAAGAGGGGCCTCGTACGAATTCATGCGTATGATTTTCCAAACCGTGCACAAACCACATCTTAGGATCTTTTCAAAAAGTGAAGAGGCTCACATGGGTGTGTTCTTGGGGTTGAATGGTTTCTCTGAAACTGTGTAGCCTCATGTACCTCACTATGAATCCTCAAATGGTTTGGGGTAACCATGCATCCTGTTATACATGGTTTTTCCTAACCATGTAATCTGTCTATTTTTTTCTAAAAAAACGAGGCTCCAGGATCTGAATAATCCACAAACACCCTTGATACACCCACAATCACATTGGGTACCCACATTAGGCCATAAAAATAATTCAAACTAAAAATAAAAGGATTATTACAACATAGGAAATCTCAAGATCTTACATAGGAATTCCAAACACCCAAGAAATGGAAAATAAAAGGGATAAAGGAAAATTTATTCCCTTACACCAGATACCTATCAAATAATTCTCATCTTTGAGAATCAATCCAAACCTCATAAATAAAACAAAAACCTAAAAACCCAACTCTACCTGGGAGATACCTCTCAAATAAGAAAAATTACACCACTAAGGAACAAAGCAACATAAAATAACAATAAAATCAAACTAATCAGAATAGAATCAAATAATCTCAAACCAGTCAACATCAAGTCAAAAATCTCATTACTAAGGAAAAACAAGGCTCAAAATGGTATGACATTCTGAGTTTACATCATCAACTCACACTCCCAAGTACATTCCTCCATCTCTCCATGCCTCCACAAAAATTAAACAAACAAAATAACTCACCCATGTAGCACCTTCTCTTGTTGATCTTTAATCTTGATCAACTGATCCATAGATATAAAATCATCCTATACATCCAACTCTCCCTAATCGATCACATATTAGTAATCATGAATATACTAATGAATTTATGAAAAATGATTTATGTTGTGGATCTGATCTAGGTGTTAAGGAAGTTCTAATCGATATGATGCCTCTCCCACACACCCCAACTCCTCAGAAGGGATAATAAATCAGGGATAGTGCTTAATCCCTCAGCCAAATCTCCGATACCCATGATTGTGGGAAACCTATAAGAACACATGTTCACACATATAAAACTCAAGAGGTATCCTCCTCTGATCAACATGCGAATTCTAATGGTATTGCACCATTTTCATCCACTCTCGAGTCATCTAACTTTCTTCATCATTATCTATACCACATTTGGTCCAAGTACTACTAACTCTTCAAGCATGTTATAGAAAAAAGAGATCTACTAGGTCACCCATACAATTACTTGAACTAATCCATGCCAATGGAAGGCTAGTAACTATTATTATAATAAAACCCAACCAAAGGAAGGTGCTTCACCCATGATCTACCAAAATCCAAGATGAATACATGTAGAATATCCTCTAGTGTCAGGATGCTGTGATTTTTTCAACATGTCCAATTGAGGGTGAAAAGTAGTAATAAGGTGAAATTGAGAGATAAAATCAAATTGAAGACCTACGCAAAATCAGAAGGTAAATTAAGGATCCTGATTAAATGTGGTGGTCCTCGATACCCAATATATCCCCACTATCTCATCCATATACTACCTCACCAGAACATCTAGGGAATCTGACTCCCTAATCACCAAGAAATGCATCGAATACATTAACTAATCCAAAATCATCCAAATAGAATCATACCAACTTGGGATCAGGGTAATACAATGATAAAGTCCATCTATATTTCCTCCTACTTCTAATCAGGAACATCAAATAACTACAACAAACCACCAGGGACATGATGCTCTTATTTTAGTTATAGACAGACCAAACATCATGATACAAACTATAATACTCATAAATTCACCCCACACCACAAAATCTAACTCCTTAAGACATGATACATATTGGATATACTAGGATATACTTTTAAGGGTGAGCTATAAAATTAAAAAACTACCTCCTCATATATTTCCAATGGAAAAAACAACATCCCTTAAAACAATATTTGATACTGATCATCCTATAACCATCCATCAGAAGAATCACTATAGAAAATATGATCCTAAATCACCTCTACCTTTGAGTATCTCCAATACAACTCCTACACTTTCTATAATAAGGATGATTATATTTCCATATTTTATAGTAAACCTCTACCACTATCCTCCACCATATTAAGATAAATCACTGCAAGATCCTCTATCACTCTCCAAGCATCTCCAGAATACCAAAATTCATCTTCCCATGAATTCTTCCTCAACATTTCCATAAATACATTCCATTTATTTATAGTGTAATAGATCTCAAAATCATAGTTTGTCTAGAACTCCATCCACCTCTATTGAAACATATTTAGACCCTGTTGATAGAAAATATTCCTCAAAATCTTGTGATTTGTAGAGACCAAAAAGTATTCACCAATGAGGTAATGTTTCCTAGCTTCAGAGATAACACCACTACCTAAAAATTGAGATAATGGGTGGTATAGTTATTCTCATAGGGATATAATTTCCCATAATTATATGATATTAATTCCCTATGATCTGTAACAACCTAACCCGAGCTGCCCGAATGGCACTTGGGCAGGGTGTGGTACATAAACTTAAGAGAACTTACACATATTAAAGAGGTTTCTAACTAGTGGTGAGGGTGTGAAATTGTCATGGGAATACTATCCCCACCAATTTATAGCTTGAGGGTTATACACAAATCCATCAAAATTTTTGCATGACCTACGCATATAACAGACATTCTAAAAACCTATAAACATAAAATAGAGAGCTCCACATGCCCCCATAGTCAAAAATAGAAATTTGTAAATATATTTACATGATACACTGGTACATAGAATATAATAAATAGATAGCATGAAAACAAGTATAATAAACATCACATTGTCCATTACACATGCTAAATAAACTTAAAAGTAAAATAGCCTTCCAACTAACTCACATAAACTTCTTATAGAATCCTCAACCTCTATAACCTACTAAACCTATACCACATGTCCATATCTTATAATTACCTATACTCTGAGAGAAAACATGAAGATTTACCCATGTATATTAAAACCCATGCCATGTATCTGAGTAGGGGGTGAGTCCAATGACCCGGTAGGAATCCCCAGTGTCTCAATAATACCGAGTGATGCTATGATCAAGTGGATGTGCATGAAATACATATATAATAAGTATAGTAATGCCTATTAAATTAACCCACCTAGAAACATTACACACAAGCACATCAAACATACATTTTGGTTCATCGGTTGCCTATCAGTCCACCTCGATCCCTAAGTATAACTTCTTTGGATTGTGTCAGAGTGTCTCTAATCACAGTAACCTATGTAGTCTCAATAGAAATACAAGGAGTATATCCAAGGAATTACAAACTATATCACATCCAAATCCAAGGAGCATATCTATGGAATTCCAAGCCAATAACACATCTGATTCTAAAGAAAATTTCCAAGGAATTATAAAATGACAACACATATGAATCTAAGGAGCATGTAAAAGTAATTCCAAACCAATAGTACATTTGAATTCAAGGATCATGTCCAAGGAATTCCAAACTGATATCAGACATGAAGGCTAGATCCAAGGATATAGTATAAGTAATCCCACCTTGATCATCCCATAAATAAAATAATAACTCGAGTTGTCCCTCTGCCCAAGCCCATCACACTTAACCTTTGTCCTCCTCTCAAGCACAAGACCTATCATCACTATGAAAACCATATCATGATCATATGAAATATTAAGGTTATAAGGTGCCACCCTTAATCATCACCATGTATTCTTACATGCACCCTATCTATGGTCAATATAGTACTAGGGTGTTCACCGGGTTCCCATGGATCAAATTATAAAACAGACACCCTATTGGGTTACTTGATAGCACATCTAGATCTAAAGAGAATGTATACGGAATTCCATCTCTAGATCCCAACCCTTCATTCTGATCATTATGTATCTCAATATCCTTAGATTCTTTCAGACTCACCCCTACCCTCTAAGGGGACTATCACATCCTGCCAATTTGATACCGAAATTAACCATCATTGGCTGACATTTTACTGTTTCTTCCTTTGCGTGTAATTGTACTATGTCCATGATGTCATTGGGTTTCCACCCCCTTCATCCCTTAAAAGGGGGCCTTATCATATAATAAAAAAATTTGAAGGCCTTCGGGCCATTGGATGAGGGAAAATTTAAAATAAATCATGCATTATAAAATGAATCATCACTCACAAGAGGTCAAATAAACTAAAAAATATTGATCAAGACCTTCTATATTTCCTTTAAAAACCAAGTCAAATAATACTTTAACATCTATTCTAAATAGGAATTTCATGCTAATTTAATCATGCTAGGAACTTTAGAAAATCCCTCCAATTTTTTTTAGAAACTCCATTTTTGTTTTAAAATACTATTTCAAAACCTGTTCTCAACTTGACTTATTTTCCTTTGAAATTCCACTTAAACCAAACTTCATTTTAAAATAATATTTTAAAAATGAAATCCATTTTACTTTCAAAAATCCAATTCAAACCTATAATAAATCCATAAATAGGACCAATAAGACTCGTTTAACTAAGGCACCACCATTAAACTATTTAGAAAACTATGTGGTCCTTTTTGAATATTAGGTTAACAAAAGTCCATCCCAATTTTTAGCAGTACCACAGAAGTCATACAAAATGCAGAAAGATATAATAATGATGGAACATGAACATAAAATCACTAAATGAATAAGAGAGTTATAAAATTCAATTCCACCCAACTCATTCATGAATTTAGTCTATTTAAAGTAGCTTAGTGACTCTCATCCAAGTCCATCTGGCCATTTCCCATCATCAAGAGGCCCTATCTCAAGTCAAAATTCTCAATAATTAATTATAAAAATTATAATTAATTATCTAATTAATTGTAAAAACTTATAATTTATTTTTATTTTAAATAACTAGGATTAATTTCTTAAAAGTCCTTGGCTGACCTCTTATCACCAAAATGGTGACCAACCCCTCATCAAAGGTCCATGAAATGCTCGTGACATAATCCTAAGAAAAATACCTTACAATTAACACATGTTCAACAACTATTCTAATTTAACTTGAATAAAAACCCTAGAAAAACTAATTTTGTTACATGACTTCATAAAAACAACATGATATGATGTGAAGAGGTCATATCAGGATGTCCTCTAACTACACCATATAAAATCTCCAATATATAGGGACAATTCCATCATGCTTCATTGGAATCGTCTCTCAAAACCTAACCAAAATTCCTACCATAAAAGGCTAGTAATAATAAAGTCAATAGAGAGGAGGGGATGATATGTCACCTTTAATCACCAAAGGAATCACCAAAAAACCACCCAAATCATAGGATTGAAGGGAAATGAGGGAGAAACTCTCCTAAGATTTACATGCATGAGAGAGGAATATAAAAGAGAAGGGGTGTTTAAAATAGATAGGGGAAAAAATATAAAACCAACCCAAAAATCAAACTCGATAGGTTAAAATGGAATGCATCCTGATATGAACCACATTGTGATGCACACCCTAGTATCCCTAGATGAGATCGATAAGATGAGGAACATAGTATATTCCCCTACCCCACTATCTATTTCATATAGGTACATTGTTGAGGCCCTCCATCACATCATTCCATGGTTTATAATGTGGTGCTTCCTATGGTTCATTAAAAGGGGCACCTAGACTCCCCTAAAGTGTTTTGGATTCCATTTCAGACACCCCATTCCACCTCAATTATCACCCATAATGCTCAACACTTGGGAGTTTTTGTTTCTATGACACTCCCCACACACCCAAAATGAACATGTCCAGTGAAATTCCTAGCCTAGGTGTTTCATTCCTCACTATTTACGACAGGTGGTGTGCCTCATGTGTCACAGTCATCAAAACACCCAGCCAAGATATTTTTCCATGTTTGTTTCACATGGTGAAAAACCCTTGATGCCTCAAGGAAAATCCAAGGAACACCGAATTTTCCACATTGAATCTACTCCAACTCATGTGTTTCACCCTCTACTATAGTGTAGTACTCCTTATGGTGGCACACTTGCAATGAAAATTTTCTTCAGGTTCACTTGGCCTTTCCGTGATGGACACCCAAGAACCCTTAAAACCTACCAGGATTTGACACATGTATAAAAAAATCTCCTTGAGATGTTTAATATACCAGAACCATGATCCGATATTCTATTATCAAATGACATTTTCTTCAGTGAAAAAAATTAAAATTCCCCTGAAATTTATCAACCTATAAGGACAGAGTGGTTTACAACCTCCCCACGATAGAAATTCTCATCCATGATAAGATCTATAAATACTTAACCATAAAACTTGACCACCCCTAATTGTCAACTCATTCTCAAATCACTGTGTTTTATCTCATAATGATGAACACACTTTTGTTGTGCAACTCCAACTACCATACCCAGATATTCCGAATTGCCTCCAAAAATCCTGGTCTGATCCCCAAACCACCATAACCATGTCTTAAATGAAACAACTGATATGGTTTCCACCTCACCACATATATCCTTTCAAAACCCTTATTCAATCCTCATTACTTTGAATTTTCCTAAAAAATGATCATCGTTATCCATTTGTGCATCACTATGCCTCACCCAAGCCAATCATGATGTCTTAACTCACAAAGGAATCTCTAAACCATCCAAAAACCACCACTAGAGTCTAAAACCAACTCCTAGTGTAATTTAATGGTTGGATCCTTAGCTGAACCATCCATCCTTCATGCTTAAACCATTAGCACTGATGTTTCTTTGATCCTAATCACCCTTGGATCATGCTACCAACATCCCAAGACAATTCCAATGTATGAACTTCCTCTGATATCACACTCTAATTCCCCAATTAGGTCTATATGCTCACTAGTATCATGCTACTAACTTAACTATCCATTGATTGATTTTAATTACCTCATGAACCTTCCAAAACAAGGGTTACACACCCCCTAAATGATAATTTGATCCTCACTATAAGAGTATCCTTACTATTACCTCACTAAATTCATATAACTGATCACAAAAAACTAATATGGTTCTTAACAATACCTATTTATCCCAAAACATTGAAACATTAACAATCCATTAATCCCTAGAATTATGGTGATTCCCATCATAATTATCAATTCCCAAAGACATATTATAACCAATAGTTCTCTATATTAAGGGATTATCTTAAAGAAAGCACACATCAAGTGGACCAACTCAAGAAAACATCAAAAATAATATCAAGGGGTCTAATACATGAATCCAAAAACTCACATACAACTACTCTACCCCCCCAAAAAATCATCCATATCATGAGATCACCACACACAAATCTCTCAAAACATCCATGGTAATCCTACCAAAAACATGATCCAACACCTTTGGTCATTCTCGATACTTCATAGAAAACTAAGGAAACCCGATCTACACACGAATCTATTGATTTTACCATCATCTGATCAAGATAGGTCTGCACTCTCTAATCACACATGATGGTCATAAACAATGAAACCCATGACACAAGCACTGAATTCAAGAATCCTGGTCATTCCTTGAAAAATCACATAAAAATCCAAGTAGATATGGTTTACATAGGTACTGATTTCTTCTGTTCAAAACCCCACTCAAATCACTACACACACACACACACACCAAAACTCACCCTTTTTTTTTCAAAAAAAACCCTTGGAATCCATGGGTTTTTACCAAAACCTATATCTCAAAATCTCTGACCCAGTCTGTATCTTTCCCAAAAACCGATCCTTCTTTAAAAATCCATTTTAAAATTAAATTTTAAAACCCATATTCTTATATTTTCTCAAATCTAAAATATCTCAAACCATTTTAAAACCATCTGATCTATAATAAATTTTATGTAAAGTTAACTTATAAAACCATTTTCCCCACACCTCATTCCACCGCATGGGTTTTATTTTTTAAACTATGTTTTCATAAAAAACCAACCATCCAAAAAAATAATTTTCTTATGGTGTCCAAACAATCACAATCACAATTGATCAACCAAACCATCACATCCATATTAATATAATCAACCCTTATAATATATTCATGAAAACTAAAATTGTATTATAATTTTCTTCAATTAATAATTGATTCTGATGAGGAAAGATTTCAAACAATACCACCCATAAGCATGTGTATCATTCCCTAATCATACCACTATCATGATGCATTGAAAACTCACCAGCTTCCAGCCACGAACTATAACTCATCTCGAGTCTCATTTATCCCATATTGGGATCCCCAGTCAAATCCAACACCCCAACCATCATAGAGTTTATATTCCCAAACTATAATTCCCCTAGAAAATTGGGTGGAAATAATTTTCATGATGGCTAGGCATGCACTTGACCTACCTGTCAAGTCTCAACTAACTAACTCCACCTATAACTACACTATCATATCCCAAAACACAGCTCCGATACCACCTTCAAATGCCCTAGATTTGGCCACCTGAATGGCACCTAGGTGGGGTGTCCTGAATGACCATAGGTGCATCTACCCATATTCTAGAGGATGCCAACTAGCGGCGAGGGCCTAAAATAATCATTGGGATACCATGCCCTCTAATTTATGTCCTAGGGGTAATGACTAAATCTTCCAAAATATTGGCATAATCTATCTATAGAACATACATCCCAAAAACTTGAAGACATAAAATAGGGATCCCTAAGCCCCCCCATAGTCTATAATATAGTAAATATAATTACATGATGTAACAAAACATATAAGATAATCATTTTATAACATATTAATAAATATAATAAACAACACACTAGACAATACACATGTTAAATAAACTAAAAAGAAAGTTAAACTCCAACCCTACTCACATAACCATCCTACCAAATAATCAACCTTCATAACCCATTATAACTATATCACATGTGCATATCCAAACAATACTTATAACCTAAGAGAAAACAAGAAGGTCTTACCATGTACATTTAAACCCATACCGTGTATGCTGGCATGGGGTGATTCCAACAACCCAATAGAAATACCTAATGCCTCAATAATATTAAGTGTATCTATGGTAAAATAAATGTTCTTAAAATAAATATATAAGGAGTATATTAGTTCCCATGAAATGAAACCACCAAAAAACATAACACATAATCACATCAAACATACATATCGGGCCATCAGGTTTTTTCTAAGCTAACTTGAGTCCCAAATATATCTAATTTAGCCAGTGTTAGAGTGTATCTAATCATGGTAACACATATGGGATCAAGAAAAATCCAAGGATCATATCCAAGAAATTCCAAACCAAAGCACATCTAAATCCAAAGAGTATTTCCGAGTCATTGAAAATCAATAATACATCTGAAAAAACCAACATCACATACAAATCTATATCACATACGAATCCAAGGATCATGTCCAAATAATTCCAAACCAACATCACATACAAATCAAAGGAGTATGTATAATTCATTCCAATTTGACAACACATCTAATTCCAAGGAGCATGTCCAAGGCATTTCAAACTAATATCAAGCATGAAGGTTGGATCCAAGGATCTAGTCTAAGTCATCCCGTGTGTATGCACACACACAAACACACATGTAAATGGGAAATTAATACCATTATAATCATCCCATAAATAAAATAATAACTCATTTTGATCCTCTACCCAATCCCATCTCACTTAACATGGGTTAGCCTCTTAAGTGAATGACTTATAATCATTATGAAAACCATATCTGAATTATATCAATGATTCAAGTTCTAAGGTGACATAAAAAATTATCACTACCAGTTCTCAAACACACCCTCTCTAGGGTCAAAATAGAACTAGGGAACCCATTGAGGCCCCCTTAGTCACAACATAACACATACACCCTACATGGGTTCCTCGATCACATTTCTATATCTCGACCCCGACCTATTCTTCCAGTATTAATGTCTCTAAATATCTTTAGTGTCCTTCATACCCATATTTACCATCTAAGGGGTCTGTCACATCCATTTGGATCAAACCACCACATTAATACTAAAATAAACCATCATCAATAAACACACATAATATGCATTAATATGTAATAAGTATCACACAAGGAAATCACTAAAGGGGGCACATAAAAAATACTCATGTTTTAGAAAATAGGGAATCACCCACACATGGTCAAATAGAACAAAACAACTCGATCAAGTATTTCCTAGTTTTAGATAAATATTAAATACATCACATGATAATACATTCCCCATAACTATAAAGGTTTAGTGTCTTTGGAGGATAAGTACACAATCAACTTATTTCATGAAAGATTTTCAACATCCTCCACAAAGTTCTTATCAAATATTACCCTTCTTATAAATAATCTATTTAAAACCTTTCTTTATGAATTGGGGAAATAGAAACATAAGAAAGGGTGAGATCAGATGCTCAATAAGGGTAAATATAGGAGATATCAATCAATGATTATAAGTGATCATAAGATAAGCATAAGGGTATTATAACATGATTATAAATTATTAAATTCACACCCAATCAGTTGAAGATAATTAATCATTATTCATAGAATAAGGCCTTTTCATAATAAAATATGTATGTCATAAGAGTGATGAATTATCAATAATCAATCATGAGCTATGATAATAGATCATAATCATAATAAATATGTTTTTGGAAAACACATAATTATATAAAATCATTTCCTTAATCAAGGCTCACTTTCAATACAACCTTAGTAGATAAAGTCCCATAATGGCTTGGGTTCACTCCCTATTATATCATTTTCTTAGTCAAAGTTCACTATTAGGACTATCATAGTGAATAGAATCCTCAACTAAACTAGGTTCACTCCCCACTCTAGTTTATATTATCCTACAATATATCATTTTTTACCCAATTCATTGGAGTTCTTATAATTTTGGTCCCATTATCTATAGAACAAAAACAATACGTAAGTGTGTCATAAGATCAAAAAAAATTCATCATATCATCATAGAATAACCCATGAAAAATAAAAGGGTTTCATAAAGATTTATTTATCACAAAATCATTATCTATATTTATAATTTAAGTGTATGGTACCATAAAAACATACATTATTTCATCATAGCCTAATTGACACGGGGAAAGAAATGGGTTTCATAAAAACATTATTAAAGCATTATCATCAGAATACATATAGATAAATAACATGGACGGTATCATTATAACATATACCTAGTGATTCATAAAAAAATTTAAGGATATTTACATAGATGAAAATATCATTTTAAATAGACTTTGAACAATTTGTTGAAAACTGAGGAAAATATTATTTTCCATTGGTATCTTTAAAAACTTAAAATTTCTAGAATATTGTGAAAAATATTTTCTTTGAAAATAAACATATAAACATGCAAAGAAAGTTTCAAATAAAATAATGTTCATGATGATGGAAAAACCATTCATTTTTTAAATATTAAAACAAAGATTCCTTTCAAACTTTTTGTAAAAAGTCACAAATAGCCTATTCAAAAAATATTATAAAAACCACTTTTTAAAAAATTTGAAGAGAAAGTAAAATATGGTTTAATATTGAAGTAAAAAATCATTAGATCATAGAAAATAAATTTCTTTAAATTTTTTAATGAATATGAACATGTAAGAGAAAATTATCTAACTAAAGAGGATAAATAAGGTTGGATTTTCTAAAAAACATTGTAATTTTCCACCCCTCACTCATTGGATTGAGAATAGGTGGTGAGTGTTACTAGACTTAGGTGACATCCCAATGACAAAAAATGGTGGTAATAAATTCCTAGGTCATCATAAAACAATTGGGGTATAATTTTCCTTTTAAATATAAAAAACCAAACCAAGATAACAAAAATAACAAAAACTCTATATGATGCCTGAGTACCAAAATATAAGTGATTAAAAAACCAAATGAAGGGAAAATATCAGAGTATAAGTTGAAAAAATGTGAAATAACCAAAGTAACTAAAAGACAACAAAACCCGAAGAAACTAGATAGAAACTCCCAAAACTACTACAATCTCCAAGTCCACATTTCCAACACATTTTATCAAGATGTATTACTAAATAACTAAGATACATTACCTTTACTCATGTCTTGATAGATGACATAAGAAAATGCACAATATTTCCTAAGAAGGGGGTGATTCTAAACTCAGTAAGATTTCCCCAATGACTTCTCAACTCACACAACCAGGAAAAAACTTGTTAGAACATTTATATAAAATTGTTTAAAACAATTGAAATCCTTTTATATCACTACCAAAACATTTTTCTATGGAATGAAATAAAACAAGACTTTAAAACCATTTCTCAAATTCTATTTGGAATACCCATTCATTGATTCCACACACACAAACACATGCATCACCAAGTCATAGTTTTATACTAATAAGTGGTCTCTCATTGATCTTCTAATTCATCATAATGTAAACAATACCAGGTTCCCCAATGGAACATGCCCCTTCTACAGGGTCATGTCTAAGGAAAATAAACCCACAAAACCATGTATGCCAAAACCATTTCAAAAAAACCATGACAAGACAATTTAATAAAACATTTATTTTATTGAAAATATTTCTAAAAACATTTTTCCATAATACAGAACAAAACCATAATCTTAAAATCACTATTTTAAAATTATCAAAAATTGGATTTTCCACAAAACCAACTAATTTCCACAATTTCCCAAAACCATCACTAAATAGGTTTTCCATCAAGAATCACAAGATAATTTGACAAATAAATTTAAAAAAAACATTCATTTTAACTAAGACTTCAAGTACTAATCAAGTGGAGTCAAGAGAGAAGCCACATACCTCTCAAACTTTGGAAAAAATGAAGAACGACACAAAAAATTCAACAACCAAAATTATGTATTATAGATTCAAAATTAGATCTTGTTAATTTTAACCAATTCAACAAGATATCATCAAGAAATCCAACAAATAACCTATATATATCCTGAGTGGATTAGATCTAAGGTTCCGAGATAGTGAAATAAATGAGATCTAAGAAAATATATAAAGAATGAACACTTAATAGAAAATCTATATCTCCAAAAAACTTTGGATCGCCTAAAAATTTCTCCCAGATAAAAGGAAATTTCCTACCAAGACTTGGTAGGAAGAGGAATTCGTGTTATGGGAGTATTAGGGGGAAATGAGTGATTAATGAGCTAAACCTAATTAGATCCATAATATTCGGATATGAAATTTCATAGTGGATGGTTAGGGTGCATAGTTAGACAAACCGTGTGCTAACAGTACATGATCTACTATCTCAAACCACACCTCACATAGTACGATCACACAGTTTGACAAATCGTGCACCAATCATTCATTTCCTCACTATCTCAAAGTGCACAGTTTCTCTTTGGCATCCACATGGTTTCGAAAAACCATGAACCAACCATAAACCAACCATGCACCCACCTAATTCTCACCGTTTTCCATTGCACAGTTTCCTGGTGGTGTTGCATGATTTATAATAACCATCATCAAACCATGCATATATAGAAAATCATCCAAAAATTAAAAAACCCCTTGTAACCTCCCAAAACTTAAACCAAAATTATATAACCTTAAAATACATGAATAAAGGGTCAAGTAAATAAAACAAGGGGAACTAAAGTCTCCCTACCACTGGTCTTTCCGTCCTTAGAAATTAGAAAACCAAAGTTTTCTTAGAATAGCTTGGTCCACTTCTCCAAGATTTCATTTTCACGCTCCCACCTTTCTTTCTGAATTTTACCATGTTTCCATAAAACCCATACTAGGTCGATTATTTTAACATAAAAGAATTTAGCTTGCCTATCCACATTCTATACAAACACATGAACCATTATAGCATCTATATTTAGGTCAAAGTGATCCCATCAAATCACATGGTTAAGATCAGGTTGATACTTATTAAATTGATATACATGAAACATATTATGCACTGAACTGAATATTAGTGGATAAGCTAATTGATATTCCACCTCACCAGTCCATTTTAGTATCTCAAAAGGGTCTATATATCAAGGATACAACTTGACATGATTACCAAAATGTTGATTCCTAATCCTCATAGAGATTCTCAAGAATGCATGATCACTTAACTCAAATGAAAAAAGTCATCAATGATGATCCAGATACAATTTATGATGACTCTGAGTAATATCCATTCTATTTTTGATCAACTATATCTTCTCTATTATCTCTTTCACAGCGATGGGTCCAACCAATGAATTCTCACCTATTTCCACCCAACAAAGTTGAGAACAAAAAAAAATTCCCATACAACAATTTAAAAAGATCCTTATGTATCAAGTCTTGATAAATTTTGTTGCATGAGAAATACACTAACAGTATTTGATCCTCCCCTGGGCCACCAAAAAACATTATACAAGCCCTAAGAATATCCTCCAATGTTTGTATCATCCTTTTGGATTTCCCATCTATTTAATTATGATGCAACATACTCATAGTCAACTAACTCCTAAGGGATTGCTGTAAGGATTTACAAAAATGAGATGTAAACCTGGGGTCTCTATAAGATACAATATAGATTGGAATTACATGCCTCTTTACAACTTCTCAAATATAGATTATTGTAAATCCCTCAACCACATGAGATTGATGAATAGGGATAAAATGATCCGACTTTATAAGATAATCCACAATTACACATATGTCATCATCTTTTCTTACCATTCTTGGTAGACTTGTCACAAAATCCATATCTATCTCCTCTCATTTACAAATGGGAATTGGTAAATATTGAAATATTCACATTGGTCATTGGTATTATGCCTTTATTTTCTGGAAGGTGTGACATTTCAAAACAAAATCTATCACCACCATTTTTATTCCAACCCACCAAAACTAAGGTTTTAACACTTTATAAATATTTTGAATTCCTAGATGAATAGCCCATTTCGAATGGTGGTATGCATTAGGAATTTGTTCCTAATAAACCAAAGGTATAATGATCTGATCACTAAACAAAAAAAAACAAACTTCCATCCAGATTCCATCCCTCAATGGTCTCCCCACCGTTGAGTTTTTACCTCATAGTAACATTTTTAGATTCATATATTCGAGCCTTTTTCAAATTTTGAACTAAAATAGAAACAACCAAAACTGGGAAGAAAACTACAAAATTAACTTGGTCGATACAATCTAGGTGCATGTATTCTAGGACCAACATCAACTGCCATTGATCTAAAGCCTCTTTAGCCAACTGATTATTCAAATTCCTAATTAATGAATCTGCCACTGAATTTCCTTTCCCCAGTGTATACATAAAGTTGAAGTTGAAAATTTTAAGGTATTAAATATATTTTATTTTCCTTATATTCAAATATCTTTGTGAGAAAATGTGTTTTAAACTCTTATGATCTATAAAAACTATGAATTTCTCACAAAAAAGATAATGATTCTATGTCTTCAAAGCATGGACTACCACAACTAATTCCAAATTGTGTGTTGGGTAGTTGTACTCATTAAATCGTAACTACCATGAACCATAAACAACAACATGATATCCCTACATGAGAACACATACCAACCTTGATCTCGATACATCATAATAGACTACATAACCCTATCCATATTTTGTAAATGTAAGAATGAGCATTGATGTAAGTATAACCTTAATATCTTGAAAGTATTTATGTCATTATTTGTTATATTGGAAAAAAACACCTTTACTCATAAAATATTTCATCATTAATGAAAAACATGAAAATTCACATACAAAAATTTTATAGCTTCCCACTAAGCCAAGGAAACTACGTATCTCAAAGTCATTATTCAGCAGTTTCCCAGAGATGACAACTAATATTTTTTAAAATCTATAGAAACTCATATTTTATAAATGACATGGACAAGGAAACGTACTTATGATATCAATAAATCAAACTTTGATAACTTGTAATATAGATGATGCTCCCACAAGATACCCATCACTATAGCCAAATTTTTGTAATGATCTAACTTTTTCCTTGAATACACTAGTACATCATCTACAAACTCCACCAAAAAAGAATCCAAATACCTTTGAAATATCTAATTCATCAATTCCATAATGTAATCTAGTGCATTAATAATACCAAAAGTCATAGCAATGAACTCATAATGGCCATATCTTCTTGTAAATGCTGTCTTTGGAATATCCTCCTTTTGAACCCACAGTTGGTGATATCCTAAACGTATGTCAATATAGGATAATTACTAAGCTCCCCTCAATTGATCAAACAGGTCATCAATACATGGAAGAGGATAACAATTCTTTACTGTAACTTGGTTAAGATTAAGATTATCTATACAAAGCCTAAGAGTTCCATCCACCTTCATAAAAAGAAATGGTGCTTCCCATGGAGACGTACACAGTGGATGAACCATTTACTTTCCAAATTCTCTAACTAATCCTTTATTTTGATCAATTCTATTGGTTCCATCCTATAATATAGAAGGGAAATAAAACTAGTCCCTAGTAGGATATCAATCAAAAACTACACTTCTATTTTTGGTGGAAACCCTGAGAAATTGTTATGTAAACATCAAGGAACTAGTCAACTATGGTTAGAATATATATATTCCTAATATCATCTACTGATGAAAAAGAAAATACTATCAAATAGTAAGAGATAGTTCCAACCAATGGTACCAAGGGTCCTGCTCTGCTTGTATTCACTCCCCAATATCCTTTAAAGAGATTCTTAACACTATCTGAAGATTTGAAACTCAACTTCCAGGCATAATGATCTATTTGGGCCTCAAATTTTTTCACCTAATCCATTATCAAAATCAAGTCATAGAAATCCATCTCTATCAGAGATAAATCCCATACCAATTATGTCCCATCAATTGTTATCGAACACACTACACATTTCAAGTCCTGACACTCTCATTGTCCCAAAGGTTTTTGGAGTTTCAAAATAGAAGGCATCGTCTCCACATGTAAACTGAGAAGATAAAAAACATAAGAAACAATAAATGAATGAGAAACAACCATATCAAAAAATGATTTCATAAGGGTAAAATCCAATAGAATCATACCTATCATCATAAAAGGTTCTAATTGATCATCTATGATCACTTGATCTGCTCTATATAGTTGCTTACTCACTATAGTTTTCTCTTTGTTACCTTGTTGATATTGCACTGGTTGAGGAGTCGTGGTATTCCTAGAATCACCATGGATTGATTGGCTCTTCAGATGAGAGTTATTATTCTATACTCACCCCATTGAAGCATACTATGCCTAAGAAGCATGAAATGTATCTCTAAGACTTGTCCTTAGAGCTTTGTGAAAATAGAACTGATGATGTCCCATCTTGTTGCAATTGTAAAATTCTCTAGGCGGTTCCATACAATCTAACTTAATATTCTCTAAATAACCACACTGAAAGTATATCAGATTAATCTTCAATTGAGGAGGAAAGTTGACCAATTCGATAATTTGATTCTAAGATATCCTCCCCCCTTGATAGTAGTTGTCCCTCCTCTTCTTGTTCCCAACATTTGAGTTCGCGCTTATTCCCATAAGAGTAAACATGATCCCTCTGACTGTGCTTCTCAAGATCTCTCTTTCTACCATCATCACTCCACTAACCATATCTGTATAATCCATAATACAAATAAAAAATATATTTGATAGACTTTCTGGTTTCAACCTCAACAAAAAATGCATGCTTTCAAAGATACACTAGCAACAACTTCTAGTGAAAATTGGAATAAATTAACAAATTTAGCCACATACTTTGTTACCAAGATATTATCCTACTTCAAACTAAATAAGTATACTATTCTAGAAATTATTAACATATGAGGACATAATTGTTTGTTGAATAATTTTTCAAAATCCTACTATTTCATGCTTTGACCTAATTTAGAATTTGCTGTTAAATCCCACCACTACCTTTCTATATCCTCTAACATATTGGTTTCCAAATACAATTTCATCTCAATTTGCGTTCCAAAAAAAATAAAAGATTCAATTCATCCTATTCAGCCACACTTCTTCTTTTTTCGGTTCATAATCACACCGAAAGATGGGTGGATTCTACTTTTGGTACTGAACTGAATGATCCTCTTATCATGGTTCATTATTTTTTCCTTTATCCACAGCCTGAAAATCTTGGATAATACTTTGGACCAATTATTGGTTCACCTGTTGAATATGTGAAACCACATTCTCATAATCCTCTTCTGGTTGGTTTCTACAGTGCCTACTCGGTGCCATTCACTATATAAAAAAGCTCTATTTAGTCTCACCCATTAGAAACTGAAGGATTAGAAATTTCAAATTTACCAAATCACACATATCACACTAAAGATTCCAAAATTCAACCATTTCATCTTTCAAACAATTTTTGAAAATCCCACCATTATTTTTGAAAATCAAACCATTTTTAACTATTTTAAAAAATCATCACTTTTTCACCAAATCATAAATAATTAATCAAAATGAATTATACACTCCTAGTGGTAAGTTGTTACTATAAATTTATGTCATGCTCTTATCATCGGCTAAACCCATGATGATGAGGTGAAAACTCCTATAAGTGCCTCAAAAAACTCACATACCCAAACTCCTTAGTAATTTTAAGTTCAGCATAAATAGGTTTTATATGACTTTTTATGCTCTATATTTCAAGTTATAATAATCCTACTCCTCACTACTATACCAACTCAAGGACATAATAACTAATACCCAAGTATTGAACAAACTGATACCATTTGTAACATCCCGCCCCTCATCCATTGGCTTGGGAAGATGCGGTGGGAGTTACTAGCCATAGGTGACATCCCCAATACACCAAAGGCTAAAAATGAATGTCAAGGGCCTCATAAAACAACTGAAGGATGATTTTCCATTTAAATATAAAACAACCAAACTAAGATAACCAAAATCACCAAATCTTTATATGATGCATCAGTACCAAAATACAATCCAATACTAAACAAAACCAAAGGAAAGTATTAGAGTACAAGTAGAAACAAGGTGACATAACCAAAGGAACTAAAGGAAGAAAAAACCCAAATACACCAGAAAATAACTCCAGAAACTTATCCAAGTTCCAAATCCAAATACCCAACCCAAGGTATTAAGAAGAATCACTAAAAAATGGGATACCTTTCCTTTACCTATGTCTGAATAGATGAAATCTACAAATGAACAATAGTGCCCAAAAAGGGGGCGAGTATAAACTAAGTAGGATTTACAAAAGAACTTCCCAACCCATGAAACTAGGAAAAAAATTGTAAGCACATTTATATAAAACAGTTTAAAACAATTTAAAGCAGTTTATATCACAACCAAAATATATTTCCGTTGAATGTAATAAAATAGTACTTTAAAACCATTTCTAAAATTCCATTTGGAATAACCATTCCATGATTCCACAAACATAATCACATGCACGCTGAAGTGAAAGTTACATACTTATGAGTGGTATCTCATCAATGTACCAAATTGTCACAAGGTAACCAATACTAGGTTCCCCAATGACACACACACCTTCCACATAGTCACATCGAATGAAAATGAACCCACACAACCATGTATACCAAAACCATGCCAATACATTTCAATTAAAAATTTATTTTTTTGAAAAAAATTCAACAAAAAATTTACATGAGAAAAAACCATATTTTTAAAATCACAATTTTAAAATTATCGACAAAGAAGATTTTTTACATAACCAACCAATTTCCATAATTTCCCAAAAACCATAACTAAAGTGGTTTTACATCAAGAATCACACATAAATTTCCCAAATAAATTCAAACAAAACTAATCATTTAAACTAATCATTCAAGTTCTAATAAAGTGGAGTCGAGAGAGAATCCAACTACCACTCAAACTTTAGAGAAAACAAAGAACAACATAACAACTTCAACAACCCTGCTTAGATATTCTAGATTAAAACTTAGATCTTGACCCCTTTGACCAATTAAACAATATATCATCAATAAATCTAACAAATAACATGGATCTATCCCAAATGGATTAGATCTATGGTTATGATAGAGATAAAGAGATGTGATCTAAGAAAAACGATGAAAAATGAGCACTTACCGGTGAATCTTGATCTCCAATAGACTTTGGATCTCCTAAAACTTGCTGCCAGATCAAAGTGAATCACCTCTAAATCCTTGGGAGTAAGATAAATTTGTGTTATGGGAGTATTAGGGGAAAAATTAGTGATTAAGGAGCTAAACTGAATTACATCCAAAATTTTCAGATCTGAAATTTCATGGTGCACGGTTAGGGTGCATGGTTAGACAAACCATGCACTAATAATGCTTGAGATACTATATAAAACCACACCTTTCATGGTTATCCCACATTTTTATACAAACCAAGTTCCAAAAATATGTTTCCCCAATATCTCAAAGTGCATAGTTTCTCCTGGGCATCCACACGGTTTGGCCAAACCATGCTCCTACCTAGTGCTCACTATTTTCCCTAACATGGTTTCCTAGAGGTGTTTCATAGTTTCTACTAACCATGATCAAAATGTGAACCTCCACAAAGTCTTACAATAATTGAAAAAACCCCTTTGAACATCCCAAAACTTAACCTAATCATTATATAGCCTTAAAATACATGAATAAATGGTTAAGTACCTGAAACCAGTGGTGTTGCAAACATTTTCTTGATCACTTAAAGTAAAAAAAAGAGTAAAATTTTAAAAAAACAAAAAAAAAACATTAGAATAAAATATATGTGGTTTAAAATATAAATATAATATAATTTTACTCATTGGAAATTTAACATACACAACCTCAAAAAGAAATGAGATCTTAACATAAACCCTTACCTCAAGTACCATATTGCATTGCATGAATAAAACTCATGTATAATAAATATATATTTATTATAAATATATTCCAAAAACTATATTCATATATATCTTGCTATATAAAATCTCCTTATATTTTTAAATTATTCGTTTATTAAAAATTATTTATTAAAATCATTATTTAGGAGGAAAATGTTTCGTTTTCCATGCATGTTTCAGTTTAAAGATTCCAGTCCTTGATCCTTGGTTACGATTTAATTATATTCACAATATAAATAAATTAATAAATATCATATTTATTCATTATTTATAATTTTATAACCATTCATATAAATTAGTTATGAAAAATTAATTACATCACTTCATGGAGATGGTAGTCTATACATAGGAGCAATGTTTCCATTTTTTAATGGTTAGAATGAAATAATTTTAAATAATAATTAAAATTTAAATAATAATTATTATATTATAAATAGAATATATATTCATTAAATCTATCTATATAACCATCCATGAGATACAATGATGAAAAATAAAACACATCACTTCGTGGAAGTGATAGTCTACACGTACGCACATATGCTGTTTTCATTTCTCATAGGATGGAAAAGAAGACAAAAAAGGGTGTTCCATAAACATAATAACATTTAATTATATTATAGATACTTATTTTATTGTATTACCCTGATTATTATAGGTCTGAATGAGGTAAAAGTAGAAATAAACATGAAAGAACTCGGTTAAGAGTTATACCTCTTCTTTGAGAAACCTCATTTGGATCTCTTCCTAAGGTCCATTTGTTGGTCTTTTAAGAATGATAAAAACTATAAAATGTGTATAGGTATGTTTATAAAATATTTAGGTAGATTTTGGTTAATCTAGGCTTCTCAATACTGTGTGAATATGATAGAATATGTGGTTTCATTTTATAAGTGAGGGCATTGGCACACTTATAATTATTCTAAAATTTAAAATAATATATAGTAACTTTCACATAAATTGGCTCAAAATTGAATAAATTTAAAATATAGTATAATATAGGTTTAGAAAAATTTCAAATAATAGGATATAGATAAGTGTTTAGGTTATTTTAACCCTTATATTATTAGTTTAACCCCTCATTAACCCTTTTAATCTTTACCGTAGTAATGAATTTTTAACTTGGTTACAATAATTATGAAAAAAAATGAAATTAAACTATTTAGAAATTTTTTAAATGATGATATAAAATATTTAAACCATTTTATAACATTAAATCCCTATATATGGTGGAAATTAATTTAAAAACAATCCCACAAAACATGATGAAAATATTTTTTCAGAAAAACAAAATTTTTAGGCATAAACTATATAATTATTTTCTTAGTAATAATAATTAGATTAAAGTCAATTTATTTAATTTAATATATAATACACACATTAAAATCATTCCTCAATATATATTATTTTAATTTTTTAAAATATAAATACATTATGCACTTAAAAACAGTTTTCTCAAAAATTTCCCTTTATGCCTTCAAATGATTTTGTCTTTATTTCTCTGAAATTGATAACCATTGTATGAATTATTATTCATTAATTAAAAATATATTTCATCAAAATAAAATTGTATAAGTTATCATGATACATAATGTATTGAAAAATAAAATTTCTTGAAAAATAGATACTTTAACATTAAATGATTTTATTATTAACATTTTAAATTGAGTGCTCAATTTACTTAGTATTGTTCAATACATTTGTATTATGGAAATATTTTATGAAAACATTTCACAATGTGGTTAGTCCTATTAATACCCTAAAATATAATGGCTAGGTTATATAAAATATAATACTTCAATATTAACTTGTTTAAGATTAGTGTTTCATATAAATAAAGTTGTCAAACATAAAAAAGAAATATATTTTATAAAATATCAAGGTGTTACATTCTACCCCCTTATAAAAATTGAAACCTTAAAATTACAACAATATAATAGAATAAAATGAGTATACTTCCTCCTTATCACATCTTTGGGTTCCCATGAATCATTATAAAATTTATAGTTTTTCCACAAAACTTTGACTAGGGGAGTGGTCTTATTCTGCACCAATTTATCTATTCAATCCAGAATCTATATTAGTTTTTCCTCACAATAAAGATCATTCTCTAGAAATATAAAATTTGAGTTTATTACATGTGAATGATTAGATATGCACTTCTTCGAAAGTAATTCATGAATCACATCATGAACTTGAGAGATATTCAATGGTAGTACCAAGTAATAAGAAACCATCCTAATATGATCAATAATTTCAAATGGGATGTTATATGTAGGGATAAAATTTACCTTAATTTTAAATATAATAAACTTATTCCAAGGATATATTCATATAATTATTTTTCACAAACATCGAACTCTATATTTCACTAATGATTTTCAACATGACTCTTCAGTTGACTCCAAGCTATCCTGATATGGTGTTAAATGGAACTAACCTTTTTTTATATTTCTTCAGCTATCTCAGTTTTCTATGGATTTATTTCTCTAAATCTGTTCAAACATATTGGAGTTTTTGACTTCCTTCTATAGTGGTATTCATAAGGAAACATCTGAATACTAGAGTGAAATCTATTATTGTAAGAAAATTTGACTAGAGGAAGGTGTTGATCCCAACCACCTTTTAAATCCATAGAATAGTCTCTCAATATATATTATTGGTTTTAAATACTCATCTTATATAGATCAAATATTAAAGGATGATATGCAGTGCTAAAGCTAAATCTTGTATTCAATTCTCATTGAAGACTTATCCATAATTTTGAAGTAAACCTCATATCCCAATCAGATAAAATAGAATGTGGTACCCCATTAAATCTTACCACTTACTTAATTTATATCCTAGAAAGATAATAAGGAAAGAAATCATCTTTTATAGTAATGAAATTTTCTAAATTTTTAAGGTGGTTGACTATAACCTAAATAACATTATGGATTTAGATGTTTTGAGGAATCCAATGATGAAATATATGGTGATGTTTTCCCATTTCCATTCTAGTATGAGTAATGTTTATAACATCCCTTTAGACTTTTGTCTCTCAACCTTAAATTACTGACATACTAGGCATAAAGATATATATTATGCAATATTCCTTTTCATTTTTTCCCAAAAAAAATGATCGTTGAGATCTCTATACACCTACATAATTCCATTATGAATAGAAAATGATGAACTATGATATATATCTAATAGATCCTTATTCATTTCTGATATTGATGGGAAATATACCCAGTTACCAAAACTTATCACTCCATTAAAATCATGGTTTAACTAAGGTACATTACTCACCTTTTACTATAGTTTTTCATCACCCATTTTGAAACTTTAATATTTATATAGATAGATGGTTGAATACTCATATGAGAAAGTTAGGAACTATCTATTTTAATCACGATTTCATTATCCATATTCTGAAAATCCATATGTGTTGGATCACCTTATATCCTCATCATGAAAAAAATAGTAGGGACTTTACGACTCAGAGAGCCATACTCTTTGTTTTCCTTCCCAGGGCGGTAGTGTACTGAGTATCCATAATCTTTAATCAACTCCAACCACCTCCTTTGGTTAATATTAAACTATTTCTTGGTGAATATATTATGTATTATTTTATTATCAGTATATATATCACACCTTTCACCACATAGATAATTCCTATATATTTTCAATTAAAAAATTACAACTATCAACTCCAAATCATGATCCAGTTAATTTTTCTCATGAACCATTAATTTTCATGAAGAATATACTAATACCATGTAATTTTTAATAAAAAAATCCCACCACCTTCTTTTATGTATCAATATAGATAAAAAACCCTTCTATACTATATGTTAGTGTAAGTACAGGTGCATTGACCAACCTTCTTTTTAGATTCTTTAAATTTTCCTTACATTCATTTTTTCAAATAAACATGGATCCATTTAGTGTCAACTTGAATATTAGATTAGATATCCATGATACATTTCTCACAAAGTGTTGGTATTAGCCATCAAACCTAGGAAAATTATAGATATTAGTCACCATGGATGATCTGGCCCATTGTGGAATAACTTCCATCTATGAATGATCCACTGATATACCCTCACTTGAGATTATATGAGCAAAGAATGAAACAATATATAGCTAAAATTTACACTTGGAAAATTTTGAATACATATTATCCTTCCTTAGTTCTTTAACAGAATCCTCAAATGATCTTAATGATCTTATTTTGTCTTTGAATATAATATAATATCATATATAAATAATAACATAAACTAATAAAGGTAATCTCTAATGAATCTATCAATTAGATCCAAGAAGATAGTATAGGAATTGGTGTGACCACATAAAATCACTATAAATTTATAATTTCCATACCTCATATGATTGGATATATTAAGTATATCTTTCTTGTTGACCCTCAATTGATGATATCCATAAGGAAGTTAAATCTTGGAAAATTATTGAGTTCTTTATAGTTTATTGAAAAATTCATCAATATGGGTTAGAAGGTACTTATTATTAATAGTGATTTTATTAATCTTCCTGATAATTAATACAAACACACATTGAACCATATTTATTACTAACAAAAATAATTTATGTACCCCATGGTGACACACTTAGTCATATGAATCCCTTTTCTAGATTCTCCTATATTTTCTTCTTCAATTCTTATGAATCAATCAGGGACATTCTATATAGAGTCTTTGAAATAGGTGTAACACCGGGTATAAGTTATATTAATAAATCAACTTCCTGACTTGGGGGAATACTAGGAATTCTTTAGAAAATATATCAGTATATTTCTGAACAATATACATATCTTAAATTTTGAGTTCCTCAATCATTTGGGATAAATAACACTCATGAATAGGTAGTAAGACCCATATAATGAAATTAATTTCCATTGGAAGTTAGTATTCATCCTTGCACTGATAAGAAATCATATATTGATTTTAAATATCAAATGTGACTTCCCTTCCTCGACAATTGATGTGGGATATATATAAATAAATTCAATGCATGCCCAAAATAACATTGAATTCAACTAGAGGGAGAATAAAAATATTTATAGGAAGCACATTATTATAAACTTCTATCAGAGAGGAGATAAAGACTTGAGATGTGATCATCATACTATTATAAGTTTTTATTATTAACTCAATATCTAATCATTAAGGATAAGGATTAACATTCCTAGTGAATTTTCATGATATAAAGTAATTTATATGACTAAGATCAAATAATATACTTCAATATTTGAGCATATCTATCAACACCTCAAATTCATTATTCTATATTCAATCCCTTACTAAAATAAAAATGGTTAGAATGAGCATAAAGAATTGTTAATCATATTAAGAAATCATATAATCATATAAACAATTCAAAATATTTCCTAAATTATGACACATTCTTATCAACCTATGTCACTTTAGGTTTATCCTATATTGATTTTAGTTCAGTAGAGGTGGTATTAGGTTCTATCCCAATTTTACTCAAAACCTAATATCTAAAAATAACTAAACCCTTATCTAATACCAACTGAGGAGACCCAATAATTTCATATATAAATATCACATCATTTTATATGAATATACCATACATCACATAATAATATATTTCCAAGGGCGGTAAATGTAACGACCCTAAACATGTTATTATTTTATTAATGGATCTCTTTCCACTCATTTTTTTTTATTTTTTACAATAAAAGCACCTAGAAATAATTTTAAATTTCTTTGAACATCATGTGTTGATATGAACTAGTACAACTATAAATAGTAAAGGGAAATAAAACAAAAACTATAAAATAACAGTAATTTATTTCATTAATTAAGAATGTTACATTTAATCTAAAACAACAACCAATATCATACCAAATATTGCAATGGAATTAAAAATAGAGGATAAATAAAGTGAAATATAAATTTTTTTGCTGGTTCAGTCCCCAAGAATCATTTCACCCACAAACATAACTATAATAGTGGAACAGAGAGTTAATAATACAATATTCAATTTAGAAATGATATTGAACCTTGATTCAAATCGAAGTGAAAAGTGAAGTGTAAGAATTATGGTGTGTTTACAACAAAATATTATCATTAGCCTTTATGTTTTTCAACTAACATAGTTGATAAATATTATGACCATTAGTCAATAAAATAGTTGGTCATTATTATTATTGGTTACATATATACATTTAAATGATCGTGAGTATTATTTAATGATATAATCAAAATTTTACTATTTTTGGAGACTAAAGACATATTATAATAAAATATATTTTATGTGCAAGTTTTAAATAAAAATTTATTTCATGAAATAATCTTATAAAATTCTTTTTAAATGAAAATATATTTGAATTAACCCTAAGTAATTTTTAAAATGATCTGAATGTTTATGTTTCTATTAAATTGTTAATTTTAATTAAAATAATGATTTATTTAAAAGTTAAAATTCACATACTTATAGAATTACTTTGATGAAATAAATTTAATTTTTTTACTCAACATGTCAAATTTATCTTAGGGTGTTTTTTGGGAATTTTATAACAAAATAATTTTTTTGTAGAAAAAGTGAAAATTACCTCTTTACAAGCACTATGATTTTATGACACCATTATTATGTCAGCATGATTAAAAAAATTTTGAGATAATTTTATTAATAACAATTTAATTTAATAAGTATAAAAATTTATTTATAAATATCAATTTTAATTTATAATATTATAATTTATTTCCTAAAACCAAAAATTGGATTCTTGAAATAAAATTTATTATTTTTGGATTCTATGCATTTATTTGGTTTTATGGAAGGTATGGTTCAATTTTGGAAGGCCTTGAACATCCAAAAACACTCTACCAAACATTAAATATCCTTAAAATTGTTTGGATTTCAATTTACCCACAAGTGGTTAGCTAATGTGATAAAATAACCAATATTTAATCCTTTAAAACCCACACATTCTCAAGTATAAATACTACCCATTAGGTGTAACACCATGAAATTTTATGAGATATATTATTTTTAAGTTATTTAATGTCTTTTTTATATGCTACACCAATATTATCTTGCGCTATATGCAACACCATATTAGCTTGTAGTATATGCAATGCTATTTTTGGCTTGTGATGCACACAATTTCAAGTTCTTTTGATAGAATTCATTTCACACAAGACTAAATTTAAGTGAGTTTATAAAACAATAATAACACTCATGATGGATTTTATTCAATATAATGTTTAAAATTTATGTTATATGTTTGTTAGACATGATATAAGAACAAATTAAATTTTTCAGATAAAAGATACATTGTTTAAAAAAAATATAGTTTTCACCTTTTGATAGCCCACCCATTTTAAATATAGTTTTTGAAACTTTTATATATTAAATTTGACAATATTTACTTCTTATTTTAATTTGTATTATAAAAATTTACTTTGGTTGAATTTTTAGTATTTTTCTGATAAGTTTCATTTTTTATGAATAATGAAAGTACAAATTTTTATTAAAAACTTTATTTTCATTCAAAGTCATTAAATAGTAAAATTATGTTTTGGATTAGTTTTAAATTTTAATTATTTAATTTTTAACCATTTATGGATTTTTGAAAATTATTTTATTCATGAATTTATTATAAAAACATTTTTCATTTAAAAGGGGGCATTTTTTCAAAAACCGTTTTTAGTGACATTTTAACGATTTTATTTTAAATTTAACATTGCAACTTCTGTATATTGAATTTTTAATAATTGATATAAAATTTGGTTTCATGAGGTCCAATTTTGGTAAGTAGGTATATTTTATTTTTGACCTATATGAATAGTAACCATGGTAAATTTTTTTACCACCCTAGAGGGTAAATTAGGTATTTTAGGTTAAAAATAAAATTATAACGACTATAAAAAGGACAAAAAAATGAAAAAAATATATTTGATGAATGGAATTATACCCTTAAAACTTAAGGATCTAAATTATGTCATTTAATGGAAACTTTTACATGAAAACGACTTAAATAATATTTAAATCAAAGAAAGACACAAAATTTCATTTGCTTTGTCTTTAATATCTATTATGGATCCACATTTGAAAAAATGGGTGGTATCAAAAAATATAAATTGTAATTTATAACTTAATAAAAATATTTATATGATATAAATTTATTTTTGGCGTTTTGGAGCCATTTGGGAGATATTATGGTATTTATAATAATTTATTTAATAAAAATTTAAAGATGTCACATTTATGTTTTAAATAGTTTATCATTTTTAAAATAAGGTTATACAGAATATAAATTCGACTATAAATACTTATTTGAAAAATAAAATTTATACCTTTATCTTGGTAATTTATTTTTAATTTTTAGGAAATAAATAATTACCTTTAAAATTTTATATATGGATGATGTATAAATTATTTAATTGATGAAAAATATATAAACTAATTTTTATTAAAATTATAATAACCATTAAAGGGATGAAACAATTTAAAAAAATTTATTCATAGAGTATATATCGATCATAATCATCCAATGGTTGAGTTATGGACCATTTAGATCTATATGGAATAGATCAGGACAATTATATATTTTTTAAAGTAATGTTAAAATTGTCACATTCATACTTTAATAAATATAAAATTTTTAATGTTGGATTTTCAAGCAGATAAACTTGACTACATATATTCTTCTGAAATACAGTACCTTTATATTCATAATAATATTTTATTTTTAATTTTTATTTATCAAATAATTATATTTAATAATTACACAATATTGATGTAGTAATTATTTTATTAAGGGAAATATCAAATAAATGTTATTAAAAATATTAAAATAAATATAATTTGGGATAATTAACTTTTACAATGAATTTTATAGATTACCTTGACCTATTATGGATATTATAAAATATTTTTTTTGATGATAACACCTTATCTTGATATTTCTAAATATCCATGAATTGAATAGTGTCAAAATTGACACAATTGATATTTTGTTAAAATAATGTTTTATAAAATTATTTAAAATCATAAAATGATTTTAAAAATATAGAATAATTATTATATAGTCTAAAATATTCTAAATTATTCATTTATAGTATAAGTGAAATCAAATATGTAAATATTTCACCCTTTTAATATTGAAACATTTGTTATCTTAATTAAAATTAAATAGAATAACTAATTGTTAATTAAAATGATAATTTTTAAATTGAAATAAAAAATTGTCTAAATTTTATTGGTTGATGATATTTAAATATTATCATATCTTATATTTGAACATATCTTATTTTTGAGATATTTGGATTTATTTTCAAATTATTATAAAAAAATAGTTTCAAAAATTCCAAAAGTGTCCCTCCCCTCTCTTATAACAGGGCACCTCTCCTTCTCTTTTAATCACACCTCCAAAGCCCTTTGTATCGAACAAAACCTACCCAAATCTCCTCCAAAATTCCTTCAATTTATCCTAGAGGACACTCTTTGGGAATAAATCCATCTTAAGGAGTCCTTTTGTGCATACCAAAAAAAGATACCCGAAAAAGAGGTAATTGTTTTATCACCTCTTTCAAAATTCTTTTCTTCTTCTACTTCCACCTCATGAGTTGTTTTATTATAAATTAATAACTCCAGTATTATTTTTATACTTATAGGTTATTATGATTATGAAACAACCATAGTACACCTTCTACCCATCCTATGACAAATAAAATTATCATGCGTGTGTACATACGACTTACTGTCTCCACGCCATGGTGTAATTCATTTTCACCACTAGTTTACATGGATGGTTATAATGATGGAATTAATATATATATATATATATGATTAATATAAAATTATATTAATTCTGAGATACCTTAAACTATCCACTTCAATACCATTCAACAATTATGGAAATGATATCGTCGCTCGTGCGTACGTACGGCCTACCGTCTCCACGATGCGATGAGATTCATTCTCCAGGTTAACCATTCCGGAATAATTATAAAGTGTATAGAATAAATAAGCATGAAATATATGAAATAATAATTCTACTGTATATATATATATATATATATTATTTACTTGTTTCCCTTCAATTCAATAAGGAAACAGAAACTGCGTTCATGCGTATGTACGACCTACCGTCTCCATGAATGGTGTATTCCATTTCATTTATCTATCTGTTATAAATATTTATATACTGAATATTTATGATATATAAATCATGTTTTATATTATGGAAGTAATTAAATCAATATCTAAGTAAAAATATAAATAATAACAAGTAAAAACACGTATGATAAATAAAACAATTATTACCCAAAAGCTGCTTTAATATAGAATTGATAAATAAATGGGTAATATAAAGTCATAAGTAAATCATATATGATATCATAAATATTATTGTGGGTATTTTACAAGTTAATAATATATTTAAACCCACTATACATGAGTTTCAGATATATATAGAAAAAATCGGATGTAAGGTAAGGGATAACTTTCAAAAATCTTGTTTTCATCCGAGATTGTTTATTCATAAGTATTTACTAGGGATATAATTATCATCTATGTCCGTGTTTTCTAAAAATGTTTTCATAAAATATTTAATATTATTCTATGTATTTTTAAAATCATTTTTACCCATTCTTGACTTTTACTACATGGAATGGAAGGAATCTTTCTTTTTTTTACCATATGAGGTACTTTTTGACTTTTTTAGAAAAAGTACGAGAAGAATGTTTTTTTAACTTATACGGCATGAACGGTTGTTTACACTTTCATAACGTCTTATTTTAATGAAGATTACTTTACAATATTTCAAGTTTATTTTCAATTAAACTCTTTTATTTTAAAATTTCATGACATTTTGAGAAAAGAAAACATTTTTGAAGAAGAAAGGATATTTTCTACAAGAATTGAGTTCAGGTATTTTATCAGAATTATTTTCCATCTAAGAAAATTCTCTCTAAATAGGGTTATGTTTATATCCCTATTATTACTGTTATTTGAGTGTGTTAATGCTAAAATGATATTTTATATGGATTATTTTATGATGGAATGATGTTTTAGAAACCCATTTTATTTCATGGGTTATGCTATGATGAATGATTTATGTTTTTGTGGCACAAGTAAGAATGATTTCATTATGAGATGGGTGGGACCTATATCTCTCTAAAATTAATTAGGTAAAGATTTATATCTCATGACATAAACAAGAATGGAATGAAAAGTAAATCTACTTCAGTAATATAGGGTTGGAATGACAAGTAAATTCGGTTCAATAATACATGACTGGAACAACATGTAATCTCAGTTTAGTAATGGACTTTGTCCACTGTGATGGTCGTCAAAACAATGCCTTGGCTACTATAGAAATCATATTATGTGCATATTTGTTTTCCAAAATTTCATGTTTTATGCCAATACTATTTTATCATGGTTAATGTTCCTTTATGATCTATGCCTTACATACAACCAAGATTTATTTCCTGACTCATGATTTTTATAGTTAAACTATATGTTGATATTTTTATATTTCTATTTTTATAGTTTGTTTTATGTTCTCAATTTTTACCCTTACTGAGCATTTTAGCTCACCATTTTTATCTTTTATTTTCCCAATGATATAAAAAAAGGTTTTAGGTAGAAAAAAGGGGAATATTTTTACGGGAGATGTTAAAGATCTTTCACCAAGTTAGAAGATTATGTTCCAAGTTTCCAAAGACACTAAACTAATACGGTCTTTGGGCATCTGGTTTTGTCATGTATTAAGTATTCCAAAAATTTAATGTAATGTCTATGTACGTCAAGATTGGGTTGTTAGAGTTGGTATTAGAGTGAAGGTTTAGTCAACCTATGGAAACTAGGATTAAAAAACTTTAGTAAGATCTCTAGAGATATTTTTAGGGATATTTATAGGGATGTACTAAGGATAAGTCAAGTATAAGTTACAATCCTAGAGTTTTTTTATAATCATGAATAACCTAGGATTACACCTAAGATATAATATATTGAAATATTATAAGTAATTTAACTTACTTATGTGTTTTTTTTCTCTGATATGTATTTCTCACAATTTTCTTTCCAGTATTAGTCAATAGCCATAAATACATAGAACATGGTTAAACATGGAATGTTTCAGATGTGAAAATTATGAGGATAATGAAGATATATTACATAAGTGGAAATATCATAAAGAGAATCATGACAATGGTTCGAGTATTAGTCATACTGCTGAGGATAAATAGATTGTAAATGATACGTGAAAGGCATGTGATGTTCTTTTAGTATTGTTTACATTAAACCTAAGAACATCGAGGTTAATAAACCTTAATAAATGATTCATATTTTTAGAAATATTAAGATGATGGATCTTGAATAATGGTTTAGGAATAAAGTAGGATGATTTAGGTGTATATGTTTCAGATTTAAAAGATTATGTAATACTAATCATGAAATATATAAGTTTTTTCAGTAAAAGTTTTTAATTAAGGATTATAAAGGATATGTTTAATAGTTATAAGGAGATAGAAAAGTGATTTATGGGTAAGGTGATATACTTGGAGAACACATGATTAAGGGTAATATAACCCTTAATATGTCACTTATGTTAAGATAATGATGGATTTGAATAATTAAATTGGATGATGATTGTTTCTTGAGATCTAATTATGGAGTTATTGACAAGAGGGTTATTCTATAATGGATGAAGTATACAACTTTTTGGGACTTAAGAAATATATCCAATAAATTTTGGAATAAGGAAACATGCATGTTTTCAATAAGGATATATGGTAATTTAGGTTATTACCATGACTCAAGAGAATTCATGATGAAGTTATTCAAATGTTTGGAATGTGACCAACAAGATATTTCTTATGATATATGGTGGATAAATGAAGATATTCACATGCTTGTTATATGACCTTTCTTGTAATTGATTTTTTGTACTATGAGTTTGGATAGAAGTATTTTGGATATGCCTAAAGGTTGGAATGGATTAAGCTGTACATCATATAGTATTGTTTAAGGGTAATTTTTTTTAATATTATTTTTGGAATGTTATAATAGTATAGTTTTTGAAAAAAGACAACCAGCAGGTTGGGTGACAACCCTTCAAGTTGAACAAGGTTGTGGGAATCGAACCCACAATCGAAATGTGACAGACCTTTATCGCCTACCACTAGCCTACAGAAAGTCCCTGGATAGTATAAATTAGTTTTATTTTTTAAGAGATATGATATATGAAGTAAAAATCCATTTTTGGAACCATTTATGATTAATATCACCATAGATAGACTTATGTATATTTGATAACTAGTGATCACCTTTTTGGGATAAAGACAGATGTAATGACCTATCATTCAATTTATGGATTGCATGGTCTTCTATCAGTTTAGGAATAACAAATTCAACTTCATTTATTTTAATAAGAGATAAAGTGGAATTTTTTCAAGGCATAACCAATGAAGAGATTGTTTTGAAATCAAGTAAGTATTTCTTCTCATGTTATTCAACTTTAGGAGAAGGATCTTGAAAAACAAAATTGTTATCCTAGTACCTTCTTATCCAATGAATCAGATAGTACCTTAAATCATCATAGATTTATGGCTTTTTATTTGTTAAGTTTCTCCAAACCTTGTTCTCTATTACTATCCATCAGAACTTGATGGTTAGATTTTTCTTCCATATCCAAGTTTTCACTTCCCACCTATGTTTTCCTATGTGGAAACCCCGTGATGAGTTAATTTGTGTAACCATTATGTTTCTAAATTTCCTATTTAAAATGAAGTTTTAGTATTCCTTTTTATGATATGGGTTTCTATGAAAGAAACTTTCAAGTAGTAAACATTTTATAACCCCAACGAATTTTGAGGGAGAAATTCATTTTGATGGGGGTAAAATGTAACACCACGAAATTTTATGAGATATATTATTTTTAATTTCTTTAATGTCTTGTGTTATACTCTAAACCAAGATTATCTTGAACTATACACAACACCATATTAGCTTGTTGTATATGCATCACTATTCCAGGCATGTGATACACACAAATTCAAGTTCTTTTGATAGAATTCATTTTACACAAGACTAAATTTAAGTGAGTTTATAAAATAAAAATAACAATAATGATGGATTTTATTCAATATAATGTTTAAAATTAATGTTATATGTTTTTAGACATGATATAAGAACAAATTCAATTTTTCTGATAAAATATGTATTGTTTAAAAAAATACAGTTTTATCGCCTTTTGATGGCGTACCAATTTTAAATCTAGTTTTGACACTTTTATATATTCAATTTGAAAAAATAAACTTCTTATTTTAATTTTTATTATAAAAAATTACTTTGTTTGAATTTTTGGTATTTGTTTGATAAGTTTCATTTTTTATGAATAGTGAAAATACAGATTTTTATTGAAAACTTTATTTTCATTTAAAGTCATTACATAATAAAATTATGTTATAGATTATTTTTAGATTTTAATTATTTAAATTTTATATACTTATGGTTTTTTTTAAAATGATTTTATACATGAATTTATTATAAAAACATTTTCCATTTAAAAAGGGGCATTTTTCCAAAAACTATTTTTCGTGACATTTTAACGATTTTATTTTAAATTTAATTCTAAAACTTCTATGTATTTAATTTTAAAAAATAGACGTCAAATTTGGATTCAGAAGGTCCAAATTTTTTAAGTAGGTACCTTTTAGTTTTTACCAATATGAATTGTAACTATGGTAAATTTTATTACAATAATAAAGGGTAAATTAGGTAATTTATGATAAAAATAAAATTATAATGACTATAAAATTAACAAAACAAATGAAAAAAATTTTATTTATCAAATAAAATTACACCTTTAGCACTTAAGGATAAAAATAATGTCATTTAATAAACACTTGTCTATAAAAATGACTTAAATAATATTTAAATCAAAGAAAGACACAAAGTGTCATTTTCTTTGTCTTTAATATCTATTATGTACCCACATATAGGAAATTGGGTGGTATCAACAAATATAAATTTTAATTTTTAACTTAATAAACATATTTCCCTAAAATAAATTTATTTTTGATGTTTTGGGGCTATTTTGGAGATATTATGATATTTATAATATTTTATTTAATGAAAATTTAATGATGTCACATTCATGTTTTAAATAATATATCATTTTTAAAATAAGGTTATACAAAAGATAAATTTTACTATAAATACTCATTTTAAAGGTGAATTTTTTATCTTTATCCTGGTAATTTATCCGTAATTTTTGGGAAAGAAATAATTACCTTAAATTTTTATATATCGATGATGCAAAAATTATTTAAATGATGAAAAATCAATAAACTAATTTTTATTAAAGTGATAATAACCATTAAAGAAACAAAATACTTTAAAAAATTTTATTGGTCGAGTATATATTGACCATAAACATCTAATTGTAGAGTTATGGACCATTTGGAGTCATATGGAATAGATTAGGGAAATTAGTTTATTTTATTTAAAGTAATGTTAAAATTGTCACATTCATACTTTAATAAGTATAAAATTTTTAATGTTGAATTTTCAAGTCGATAAATTCCACTATATATATTATTCTAAAATATAGTATATTTATATTCATAATCATATTTTATTTTTAAGCTTTATTCATCAAATAATAATATTAAATAATTACACAATATTGATGTAGTAATTATTTTATTAAGGAAAATTTCAAGTAAATGTTAATAAAAATATTAAAATAAATATAATTTGGGTAGTTAATTTTTCCAATGAATTTTTTAGATTCCAATGACCCCTTAGGGATATTATAAATTATTTTTTCAAGGATAACACCTTATCTTGATATTTCTAAAAATCCATGAAATGAATAGTGTCAAAATTGAAACAATTGATATTTTGTTAAAATAATGTTTTATAAAATTATTTGAAATCATAAAACAATTTTGAAAATATATAATTATTATTATATGGTCTAAAATGTTCTAAATTATTTATTTATGGTATAATTTAAATCAAATAAGTAAATATTTAACCCTTTTAATATTGAAACATTTGTTATCTTAATTAAAATTAAATAGAATAACTAATTATTAATTAAAATGATAATTTTTAAATTGACATCAAAATTTGTCTAAATTTTTCTGGTTGATGATATTTAAAAATTATTATATATTAGCTTCGAATATATCTCATTTTTGATGTATTTGGATTTATTTTAAAATTATTATAAATTAATAGTTTCAGAAATTCCAAAAGTACCCCTCCCCTCTCTTATAAAAGGGAACCACTCCTTCTATTTTAATCACACCTCCAAATCCCTTTGTCTCAGCCATAACCAGCCCAAATATCCTAAAAATTCACTTAATTCATCCTAGAGACCACTCTTTGGGAAGAAATCCATCTTAAGGAGTCCTTTTGGCCATACCAAAAGAAGATACCCGAAAAAGAGGTAATTGTTTTATCGCCTCTTTCAAAATTCTTTTCTTCTTCTACTTCCACCTCATGAGTTGTTTCATTATAAAGTAATAAATAAATTATTAATTATATACTGAGAGGTTATTATGATTATGAAACAACCATATTCCACCTTCTACCCATTCTATGAAAAATGAAATCATCATGCGTGCGTACGTACGACTTACCGTCTCTACACCGTGGTGTAATTTGTTTTTCACCACCAATTTACATGGATGGGTATAATAATGTAATTAATATATATATATATATATGATTAATATAAAATTATATTAATTTTTAGATACTATACACCATCCACTTCAATACCAATCAACAATTATGGGAACAATATCGTCGCTCATGCGCACGTACAACCTACCGTCTCCACGACGCGATGAGATTAATTCTCCACGTTAACCATTAAATAATGATTATAAAGTATATAGAATAAATAATCATGAAATATATGACATAATAATTATACTGGATATATATATATATATATATTTCATTTTATTTCTTCCATTCAATTCCATAAAGAAATGGAAACAACGTTCATGCGTACGTACGGGCTACCGTCTCCATGAACGGTGTATTCCATTTCATTTATCTATCTATTATAAATATTTCTATATAGTATATTTATTATATATAAATAATGTTTCACATTATGGAAGTATTTAATTCATAATCTAATTAATAAGATTAATAATAATAAGTCAAAACACATATGATAAAAAAACAATTATTATCCAAAATGTTGCTTTAACATAGAATTGATAAATAAAAAAGTAATATAAAGTCATAAGTGAATAATATATGATATAATAAATATTATTTTGGTTCCTTTGCAAGTTAATAATATGTTTAAACCCACTATACATGAGTTTCGAACACATATGGAAGAAATTGGACCTAAGGTAAGGAATAAATTTAAAAATCTCATTTTCATCCGCAATTGTTTATTCTTAAGTATTTACTGGGGATATATTTATCATCCATGTACATGTTTTCTAAAAATGTTTTCTGTTATTCTATTAATTTTTAAAGTCATTTTTACCCATTATTGACTTTTACTACATGGTATGGAAGGAATCTTTCTTTCATTTACCATACAAGGTACTTTTTTACTTTTCTAACATAAGTACAAGAAGAATATTTTTTTAACTTATATGGAATGAATGGATTTTTACACATTAATAACTTCTTATTTCCATGAATCTTTCTGTACAATATTTCAATTTTATTTTAAATTAAATTCATTTATTTTAAAATTGAAGGACATTTTAAGAAAATAAAACATTGAAGAAGAAAGGATATTTTCCTCAAGAATTGAGTTTAGGTGTTTTAATAATTTTTTTCTATATGAGATGATTATCTCTAAATAGAGTTATGTTTTTATCCCTATTATAACTATGATTTTAGTGTGTTTATGATGTAATGATAATTTATATGGATTATGTTACAATGGAATGACGTTTAAGAAACCCATTTTATTTCATGGGTTATGCAATGATGGATGATTTATGTTTTGGTGGAACATGTTAGAATGATTTCATTATAAGATGGGTGAGACCTATATCTCCCTAAAATTCATTGGGTAAAGATTTATATCTCATGAGATAAGCATGACTGGAATGGTAAGTAAATCCAATTGAGTAATACAAGGTTGGAATGATAAGTAAATCCGATTCAGACAATGGGCCTTACTACAGACCAAGTTTTACACTCCAATGGATATGATTTGGTTAATCTCATTCTTGTAAGAACCACTATGAAGGATATAAATATATCATAAAAATTTTATTTATAATGAAGTATATAATCCTATTGTAATGATATAATAAAATTTTAAGATTAATATTTTCTTTATAATTATTATTATAAGATTCCCAATAGTAACAAATTTCTTACTTAGTTTTTCTAGTTATAGAAAAAAAGGCATGAAATAGAAGGACTAATGAAAACAAAATATAATATAAAAAATGTGATGGTGGCCTTCCCTATATAGGGGTATATGGAGTTAAAAACTTTAGGATGATGATGAATGAGTTAACTCAAGTCATGAACACCAACTGAAACTATATGGAGTATCTTGCTTCACAAAGCAAGTGAAAATTGGTAGTTAAATCCTTTATATGTCAACGACCAACTATTTTTAGTGAACCCAATGATAAAATAATCACATAACAATGGTTGAATAATATATCAAATATATTTCATATACTCTATTGTTTTGGTAAAGGGAAGGCTTTTTGGTAGTATATCTTCTAAAGGGAGAATCTAATCAGTGGTGGACACTGATGAAGAACTAGAATCAAAGTGATGAGGTGGATTCCATGGGATAAGAGGACTTAAAAAAGGAAATTTTCATCAATTATTTTCCTCATTCCCTCCAAACGAAAATATATATGGAATTACTTGAGTTAAATAAAATAGAAAATGAATTGGTGGGGAATTATGAGATGAACTTTACAAGGATTACACGTCATGCTTCAATATTTGATATCGATTCTGACAGGAAAACATGTTGATTCATTGGTAGAATAAGACCCCATATATGGAATGATTTGGAAATCTAAGGCTTTTAGAGTTATAAAGAGATAGTGTGGGGTGTTCTCAAAGTTAAAATGGTGTTCTAATTTTCTTAGTAGACTCATGGGAAGAATTATAAAAAGATAAATATGGAATTTTTTTTTGGTAAGAATCCAAACAGGAATAAATTATAACATCCCATGTGAAAAAAATATTGGAAGATGCATTTGGGGAATTCTTTTCAAGGAAGTGAAAATTTCTAAAAGTTTGGAATAGATGGGAATATATCTTGAAACTATCATGGGTATGTAAATCCTCAACATCTTAATTCCAACGACAATGGGAAGATGGTGCAAGAACAACATGTTGTGTAATGATTCAAGTGTGGGGAACTTGGGAATTTTACTAACCAATGTTCAAATCAGAAGATAATGGTGGGAAACCACCATCAATACCAACAAAGTAAAAGGGATAATGTTTATGATTTCACAATTATGAAGGATAAAGTCAAGTATCCAAATTATGTTGTGTTAGGTACACTCATCATACAATAAAATCTAGAAATTACATTTTTTGATTCTCATTCTACAAATTATTTTATTTCTTTTCAAGTTTTTAAAAAAGAATCATGTTAAACCCTAAAATTCTAGTGGTAGAGTTGTCTGTTAAAACTCTTGTACGAACTATTCAAGCATAAGATATATTTGGGGATTCCCCTATCAACTTTAGTGAGTACAATCTCTTTGCAAACTTGGTGATCATTCCGATAGTGGAGTTTGACATCATACTTGGGATGATTGGTTGTCAAAGTATAATGCTAAGATAAATATAAGAAGAAAGGATATTTTAGTTGTCATAAAGGTAATATGTAACGACCCAAACTTTCATTAATAAAAATTCCTCTTGATCTAATTAATTGTCTTATATAAAATTTGAACATCATTGGTTTTATGTTTCTGGATTTTAAAATACTGTTAAGAATTGTCACCATTTCTAATATAGTCATTGAACAATGACCGCACTATTAGTATAAATATAGGGCTTTAAGAAATCTAATTTACCCAGACAAAGAAAGAGATGGCCTCATCCAGTAAACTTTCCTTGTACGAATCTCATTTATCAGAGCTCGGAAATGAGGTGGTGTCATTGGGCTTCGATCTTGACCAAGACCAAGCCGATATTGAACATGTTAAGCTTGAGCGGAACTAACTACAGGAGAAGTTGAAGTTTATAGAGACTACCACCCGAGCGATGTTATCCGAGACACCTCAAGAGTCTGTCACTATCGTGCACCTTACCCTTCGGTCTTATGCGGGTGTTATAAGGGGTTATGTAACAAGACCTTAGGAATATGAATATTTGCATTATTTTTTTATATAATAATGAATATACATTCATTTTATTATTGTTACTTTGTAAATAGTTTTTAAAGTGCATATAGTATTTTTATTTAATATTCAACTATGAAATATATTTTGATGAATTAATGGATTTTTGAATTAAATAATATTTTAATAAAATATTATTATTATTATTAAATTATGTTTTATTAAATATAAATTATCTTATAATTTTATGAATGCAATTATAATTTTTATTAAGGTTTGAAAGCTGTTTTTGTCAAAACCCATGAATTTTTGATAAATGTCGGTTTTTATTTTTAAAGAAAAAATTCACATATTTAGAAAATTATTTAGATAAAATGAATATTATTTTTGGAATCAGGACGTCGAAATTATCCAATGGTGAATTTTTCATAATTTTCTGAGATAGTCGAATTTTTGGGTGAAAATTAAATACCGTTTAAATATATAATGTGTTTTATGACATCATAATGACCCAATAGTGATGTAATAAAATACTATAAAAATTATGTTCAGAAAATATATGTTTTATCATTAAAATAATGTGATATTGGGTTTGTTTGATTTATTTTACAAAGCTTTAGTGGAACGTTCAAGGCTTATAAAACATTTTGCCTTTTTAATACAAATGAAGTTCACATTTTATATAAGACATCTAATTAGATCAAGAGTAATTTTCATTAATGAAAATTTTGGGTCGTTTCATTTTACCTTTTGGAAAACTTAAATATCCTTTCTTATTATATTTATCTTAGCATTATACTTTGGCAACCAATCATCCCAAGTATGATGTCAAACTCCACTATCAGAATGATCACCAAGTTTGCAAAGAGATTGTACTCAATAAAGTTGATAGGGGAATACCCAAATATATCTTATGCTTGAATAGTTCCTACATAAGCTTTAATAGAAAACTCTACCACTAGAATTTTAGAGTTTAACATGATTCTTTTTTAATAACTTGAAAGAAATAAAAGAATTTGTAGAATGAGAATAAAAAAATGTTCTTGCTAGATTTGATTGTATGATGAGTGTACCTAACACAACATAATTTGGAGCCTCTACTTTATCCTTCATAATTGTGAAATCATAAACATTATACCTTTTCATTTTTTTCTATTGATGGTGGTTTCCCTCTATTATCTTCTGATTTGGACATTGGTTAGTAAAATGCCCTAGTTCCCCACACTTGAAGCATTACACAACATGTTGTTCTTGCACCATCTTCCCATTGTCGTTGACATCAATATGTTGAGGATTTACATAACCATGATAGTTTCAAGATATATTCCCATCTATTCCAAAATTTTATAAATTTTCACTTCCTTGAAAACAATTCCCCAAATGCATCTTCCCATATTTGTTTCACATGGGATGTTATAATTTCTTCTTGTTTGGATTCTTCCGAAAATTTTGTTCCATATTTATCTTTTTATCATTCTTCCCATGAGTCTACTAGGAAAATCAGAACACTATTTCAACTTTTAGAACACACCACACTATTTCTTTATAACTCTAAAATCCTTATATTTCCAAATCATTCCATTGACGGGGTCTTAGTCTACCAATGAATCAACATGTCTTCCCGTCATAATTGATAACAAATCTTGAAGCATGACGTGAAATCCTTGTAAAGTTCATCTCATAATTCCCCACCAATTTATTTTCTATTTTATTTAACTCAAGTAATCCCATATCTATTTTGGTTTGGAGGGTATGAGTAAAATAATTTATGAAAATATCCTTTTTTATGACCTCTTATCCCATGGAATCCACCTCATCACTTTGATTCTAGTTCTTGATCAGTGTCCACCACTGATTAGCTTCTTCCTCTAGAAGATATACTACCAAAAACACTTCCATTTATCAAAATAATAGAGTATATGAAATATATTTGATATATTAATCATCCATTGTTACATGATTATTATATCATAGGGTTCACTAAAAATAGTTGGTCATTGACATATAAAGCATTTAACTACCAATTTTCACTTCCTTAGTGAAGCAGGATACTCCATACAGTTTTAGCTGATGTTCATGATATGTCAAGTGTAATGAGGGTTTACTCATGCTAATTCAAGTGTAATTAGGGTTTACTCATGCTCCATGTTCAATGAGCCTTATCTCATGCTAAAATCATGTTAAATGTTGTTGCCACATTTCCATGTTATGTTAATCATATTATATCATTCCATTATGCTCATGTTTATCCTATGCTTCATTGATATGCCTATCGCCTAACATGTATTTTATCTTTCATGTTATGCCTCATTAACTCCCTTATTGGGCTTTATATCTCACCCTTTTCTTATGCATGTACTCAGGTTATCCCATACAATGCTAAGTACGAGGGAATGTAGTGTTCATGTAAAGGAAGTTTTCAATAAGATGTTGCATCCTATGTTTTAAGTTGTTATGTAATGTTCCTAAGCCCCAAAGATACTAGACCTATTGATATTCTATGTTGTATCAAATGAATTTTTCTATGTAATAAATCATTTTTAAGTGTGTAATAAAAGGAAGGGTTGTTATAGTTGGTATCAGAGGATAGGTTTAATTATTTTTGGGATTAGGATTAGAAAACCCTAGTGAATCCTTAGAGACATGACTATGTATAATAAAAACATACCTAAGTTTTGGTGAGTATTGAGTAAGTGGTTTATCAAGAAAATACATCCCTATCAGGATATGAGCAGGTAGTGGCGGCTCTGGCACAGATGTATCCTAGGGGTAAAACCCGAAAACATCGCTTTGAGCTAGACTCGAACGGAAAATAGTGCATGACAACAGGCCTTGCTGCACTCTTGGTTACGACACTCCCAAGGTATATGCTTTGGTAAATTCACAATCTTAGTATAAATCATTATTAAGGGACTAAAAAAAGTTCCCCTAAGAATATATGTTAGAAAATAGATCATGAATAGCATAGATTGAAGCCTATGGATTCATAAGTTAAGGAAATAAAAGTTATTTATAAGTCATCAGTTTTGTCCTTGGATTACCCTTTATGTGTTACCCCTAACTTTCCTTTTATTCCAGCCAATGGCCAGTAATACGAGGATTCAGGCTAACAACCTATGTGAAGATCAATGTGATGACTGTGCTAATGAGATGCCCAATCCGATGGGAGCGGTAATCGCAAACTTTGTCACTCTTCTCTCTCAGTTAACTCAATATTTGAATAGAAACATGGGTCAAGAGGAATGTTCACCCCCCCTATGAAAGAATAAGCAACTATCGAGAGATTCATTAGACAAAGGTCTCCTACTTTTAATGAATCATCTGATCCCTAAATCACTGAACAATGGATCAACTCCATTGAAATGATATTCTCCATACTTCAATGTTCTGAACAAGAGAAGGTTCTCCAGGATGCTTATCATATGGAGGGTGAATCTGATCAATGGTGGACATTGATAAAAAATAAGAAGCCTGAGGAGGAGATCAAGGTGTTGGAATGGAAGGATTTTTGGAAAATGTTTTTTGATAAATATTTTCCGCGCACCATCCGACTTAAGATGGAAAGGGACTTACTTTCCCTCAAGTAAAAAGACAACGAATATATCGGAGCGTATGAGGCAAACTTCAAAAGGATTTCACGATACACCTCTGTTTTTATCATTACCCCCGAATTCAAGGTTGACCGCTTCTTTGGTGGGCTGAAAACTAGCTTACGGAGAGCGCTGACAATCCGTGACTTCAACAGCTATGAGGAAATTTTCCGATGTGCCCTCATGGTCGAAATGGATATTGGATAATCTTAGGGGTATCATGGGTATAAAATGCGTAAGGTGGACTTCAATTCTAGTGGTCCGATGGATAAACCCTATAATGCTAAGAAAATAGAGCACCCCACTTGCCAAAGGTGTGGAAAGAAGCACCCCAGAAATTGCCTGAAGGTGATGAGGAAATGATTTAGGTGTGGAAGAGAAGGGCACCTGGCTATTAACTTTCAGAAAGAAAAACCCGCAGCTGCGATAGAGGAGAGAAATGCTTCACTCGAACCTTAATGCATTGTTCATTGCTTCAACTATAAAGAATCGGGGCACTTTACAAACCAGTGCCCTAAGCCAAGGGTTTTCAGAGGCAACCAACAACCTCCAAGGCAGCAAGAGAGAGCTTTTGCCATCACTACCACTGAAGTGAACCCTGAAAATGAAGTGGTTAATGGTATGCTAGTTATTCATTCAATAATAGTGAATGTACTTTTTTATTATGGTTCTACATATTATTTTATATCCCGAAAGTTTAGTAGAACAATCCCAACACCACCACAAATCATGGAAGTAAAGATGTTAGTGAGTACGACAAATGGGGAAATCATTGTATCCCATGAATATAGATCCTCCCCTGTCATAATTGGTGGATTTAACTTCATAGAAAACATAATCATACTCCCTATGGTGGAATTTGATGCAATTATTGGCACAGAATGGATTTCCATATATAAAGCCTACATAAAATTTCTGTGAGAGGGAAATCACTCTTCATTTTGAGAATCGGCCCCCTGATTCTATACAAGTACAAGGAGAAAGATGAATCTTCTTTAACTCCATCATCTCAAGCATAAATATTACTGCCCTATGAGCACGCATATCTGGCTCAGATGATTGATTCGAAGGGATAAAACATCCTTTAATACATGCCTATTGTGAGGGAATTCATTGAAGTGTTTCTTGAGGAATTTCCTGGTCTTTCTCCTAAAAGAGATGTTGAATTATCAATTGACCTTATTCATGGGGCATTTATAATATCCAAGACTCCATATAGAATGGATTTTTTGGAGCTTGATGAGCTGAAGAAACAACAATAGGAGAATCTGGATAAATGGTTTATATGCCCAAGTGCTTCACCATGGGGTGCACCAGTCCTCTTCGTCAAGAAGAAGGATGGGTCAATGGGCCTTTGTATAGATTATTGTGATCTTAACAAAATCCTGATAAATAACAAGTATCCTCTCCCACGAATTGATGACTTATTCGATCAGCTTCATGGGGAACAATACTTCTCTAAAGTGGATTTGTGGTCGAGATATTATCAAGTAAGGGTGAATAAGGAAGATATCCCTAAGACTATGTTTTGTACAACATACAGGCACTATGAATTCGTAGAAATTCCTTTCAGACTCACTAATTCTCTAGAAATATTCATAAATTTGACGAATAGAGTCTTTAGAGATTACCTCGACAAATTTTTGGTAGTCTTTATAGATGATATTCTTATATACTCTAAAACCAAGGTGGATCATGAGGAGAATCTAAAAACTATACTAGAGACCTTGCAGAAGGAGAAGCTCTATGAAAAGTATAGAAAGTTTGAGTTCTGGTTGATGGAGGTCTCATTCTTGGGCCATATCATCACAGGAAATGGGATATCTATGGATCCCCCCAAGATAGCTTCAATAGAGGGATGGTCGAGGCCAACATCAGTAACAGATATCCATAGCTTCTTGGGGTTAACTGAATATTATCGATGATTTTTGAGAAATTTATCACGATTGTCCAACACTCTTACCAAGGTAACTCAGAAGGGAGTAAATTTTTCTTGGAGTGATGAATGTGAAGAAATATTCAAGGAGTTGAAAAGGAGGCTTATCACTGCGCCCATGCTCACTTTACCCACAAATAGAGAATTTTTTTTGGTATTCAGTGATGCTTCGAAGAAGGGCCTAGGCTGTGTGTTGATGAAAAATGAAAAATTCATTGCCTATGCTTCAAGACAACTGAAAGTTCATGAGCATAATTATCCAACACAAGATCTGGAGTTAGCTGCGGTGATCTTCACTTTAAAAATTTGGCAGTATTATCTCTTTGGGGAGAAGTGTGAAATATATACGGACCACAAAAGCCTCAAGTATATATTCACATAGAAAGAGTTGAACATGCACCAACGAAGATGGTTAGAGCTGATCAAAGCCTATGACTACTCAATCCATTACCACCCTGGGAAAGTGAACAAGGTGGAAGATGCTCTAAGTAGAAAGGACCTATAAATTCTATCATTGATGAGAATTGAGAAGGATCCAATCTTCTTAGCTTTGATGAAGATGAACATGAGAATCATAAAGAAGGGAACATAATCAATCCTTTCACAATTTATTGTTCGACCATATCTTTTGGAAAGGTTAAGGGATTCTCAAAAGGATGATGTGAGAATTTAGAAGAAGGTAGAGGATATCAGAAAAAAAAATCCTTGGAGTTCAATGTTAATGAAGAAGGAATTGTGAGATTTGGGGAACGACTATGTGTTCAATCAAGTCCGATGATGAAGAAGGAACTTTTGGATGACACACATAGTTCAAATTTTTCTATTCACCTAGGAAACATAAATATGTATCGAGATATCCTAGAGCATTATTGGTGGGATAATATAAAGAAGGATATCGCTGAGTATATATCAAAGTGCCTGGTGTGTCAGCAAGTGAATGCAGAGAGGAAAAAGTCTAAGGGTATGACACAACCATTGCCCCTACTAACATGAAAATGTGAGAACATCACCATGGATTTCGTCACCAGAATTCCGAAGATATCCAAAGGCAACAAATGCAATATGGGTTGTTGTGGATCATCTTACAAAGCCTGCAAACTTCATTGCAATTCAAGAGGATTTGTCATTGGATCAACTGGAACATATATATCAGAGATGTGGTAAAGCTACATGGGATACCACTATAGATTGTATCTGATTGATATCCAAGATTTACATCTAAGTTTTGGAAGATTCATCAATATGCTCGGGATACTGAGCTAAACTTTAGTATGGCTTATCATCGTCAAACTGATATCCAATTCGAGCGGCCTATCCAAACACTTGAGGAAATGTTGAGAGCGTGCTCAATGGAATTCAAAGGAGTATGGGATCAAAATATTCCTATGGTTGAATTATACTACAATAACAGTTTGTAATAGAGCATTCAAATTGAACCTTATGAGGCACTATATAGGAAGAGGTACAGAACACCATCATGTTGGGATGGAGTCAGTGAGCGTAAGCTGCTATAACAAAAAATGGTCGAATAAATGGTAGAGAAGCTGAAAACCATTCAGCATCATATCAAGGCATCCCAGATTCAAAAGAAGAGTTATAATGATAACTGTTTAAGAGACCTTGAGTTTAAAGTTAGAGACATGGTATTTCTACACATATCCCCATGGAAGAAGTTCATGAGGTTTGGAAAGAAAGGGAAGTTAAGTCCTAGGTACATTGACCCCTTTGATATTCTTGATAGTGTCAGGGTTGTGGCCTATCGACTAGCACTTCCACCTACCATGACCAAAGTACATGATGTATTTCATGTATCCCTATTTAGAAAGTACATAACAGACCCTTCACACGTACTCTCTTCAGAGGTAATACAGTTAAAGGATGATATTTCCTACGAGGAGCAACCAGTGAAGATCTTAGATCATAGAGAAAAAGTTCTACAAAATAAGAAAATGGCCCTCATTAAGGTGTTGTGGAAAAACCAAAAGTTTGAAGAAGTGACATGGGAATCAGAGGAAGTGATGAAGCAGAGTTACTCTCATCTTTTCTAGTGTGGGAAAAGGAAAATTCGTGGGTGAAATTTCTTAAGGGGGTAGGATTGTAACGACCCAAACTATCATTAATGAAAATTACTATTGATATAATTAAATGTATTATATAAAATGTTAACTTCATTGGTTTTATGTTTATGGATTTTAAAATGTTGTTAAGAATTGTGACCGTTTCTAATATAGCCGTTGAATAGCGATCACATTATTAGTATAAATATAGGGCTTTAACAAATCCAATTTACTCAGACAAAGGAAGAGATGGCCTCATCCAATAGACTTTACTTGTACGAAGCTCATTTTTCAGAGCTCGGAAAGAAGGTGGAGTCATTGGTCTTCGCTCTTGACCAATCCCAAGCTGAGCTTTAACACGTTAAGCTTGAGCGGAACCGACTACGGGAGAAGTGTAAGTTTATAGAGATTACCACCCGAGGGATGTTATCCGAGCCACCCCAAGAGTCTGTCACCATCGCGCACCTTACCCTTCGGTCTTATGCGGGTGTTATAAGGGTTATGTAACAAGACCTTAGGACTATGAATATGTGCATTATTTTTGTATATAATAATGAATATACATTCATTTTATTATTTTTACTTTGTAAATATTTTTTAAAGTGCATATAATATTTTTATTTAATATTCAACTATGAAATCTATTTTGAAGAATTAATGGATTTTTTAATTAAATAATTTTTAATAAATTATTATTATTATTATTAAATTATTTTTTATTAAATATAAATTATCATATAATTTTATGAAAGCAATTGTAATTTTTATTAAGGTTTGAAAGCTGTTTTTGTCAAAACCCATGAATTTTTGATAAATGTCAGTTTTTATTTTAAAATTAAAAATTCACATATTTAGAAAATTATTTAGATAAAATGAATATTATTTTTGGAATCAGGATGTCTAAATTATCCAATGGTAAATTTTTCATAATTTTTTGAGACAATCGAATTTTTGGGTAAAAATTAAATAATGTTTAAATATATAATGTCTTTTATGACATTATAATTACCCAATAGTGACGTAATAAAATACTATAAACATTATTTTCGGCCAATATATGTTTTACCATTAAAATTATACGATTTTGGGTTTGTTTGATTTATTTTACAAAGCTTTAGTGGACCCTTTAGGGCTTATAAAACATTTTGTCTTTTTAAATTGTTTTCCTTGAGAGTGTGACTCACCTCCATATAAGCAACCCTATTATTTTAAGAAGTTAGGACATTAAACTTATAAAATATTGTTTTTCAATCCACTTTGGAAAAAACCATGGGCAAAAACCATGGTCCAATTTTTGGTATTGATTAGTTTAATGTGTGGTGACCCAAACCTAAATAATAAAGAATTCTCTCTTCTATCCCATATAAACCCACCCAGGCTCCCACTTCCTATTCATTAAAAGCCTTTTTATTTCATCCAAACTCTGCCATCCTCTCTCTATAATCCTCCCAAGGCACCCCAATCTCCCAATAAACCTCTCTCAAGCCAATCCCATGCCTTTGGGATCACACTTCCAAGTAAGGGATTTCTTAATTTCTAAAATTTTTCCAAGTTTCTTTATAGTGTTATATCCTTTTTCTTTCAATTAAAAATGTTGGGGGTATGATTTAAAACCTCACCCATACTACCCTATTCATGTTTGAATAATGATTGATCCCCTTTATCTCTTATTAATGCCTCCCATTTACACCTGTTACCATGCTGAAATTCCGTAAAAATTTCTCTCTCCACATTTACATTTAAGCAATTATTTTGTATTATGTATCTAAATTCCATTAAGTTTGTTGGGAAATGTATCTATATTACCCCCTTACTTTCCATTTCATGTAAATATGATGATGCACCCATTTCTCTCTCATGAACCATTTTTATGAATCCTTATGTCACGTCGTTATGCTACCGAAATTGCACTGTGTTTTTCCAAGCCAAGATCATTGTGTAGTGAATACCATACTCATGTCTCTATCAAGGATATTCACCTTTATGCATATATAAATATTGAATGTTAATTTCATGTATTTATTCCATATTAAATAATTATGTAATAACATATGACGTTTATTGATTCCATGATATACGATCCATGTGGCACACTTATGCATGAAATTAAATGTTTAAGAAGGGTGCGCCCTGATAGCGCTCCAATAAATTGGGTAAAGATTGGTATCATGATAAATCAAGTGAAATGAGGGTTTACTCTTGCTAATTCAAGTGAAATGTGGGTTTACTCATGCTCCATGTGCAATGAGCCGTAGCTCATGAAAAAATTCTATTAAATGTTGTTACCACATTTCCATGTTATGTTAATCATGTTATATCATGCCTTTATGTTCATGTTTATCTTATGCTCCATTGATATGCCTATTTCCTAACATGTATTTTATCTTTCATGTTATGCCTTGTTAACTCCCTTACTGGGATTTATAGATCACCCTTTTCTTATGCATGTCCTCAGGTTATCCCATGCAGTGCTAAGTATGAGGGAATATAATGGTCATGTAAAGGAAGTTTTCAATAAGATGTTGCATACAATGTTTTAAGTTGTTATGTAATGTTCCTAAGCACAAATAACCTAGACCTATCGATCTTCTATGTTGTATTAAGTGAAGTTTTCTATGTAATAAATCATGTTTAAGTGTGTAATAAAGGGAAGGGTTGTTATACAAAACCTCTAATTATCCTTAATGGAGAGATTTCCCAGCCCGAGTATTTCCAAGAACCACCTCCTATTTTCTTATTTTTGAAAATTATTGGTGAGAAATAAAAAAAAGATAAATCCTAAATATAGAATGTGTGCCCTTTGTTTAAGAATACATAGATGTATTTCCTAAATAGTTATGTCATGTGCCTATCATGGGGTGAGGGAAAAAAATTACTTACTAATTTTAAATATAATATGGTGGTTAACCTAGGTTGTCTCCAGAGAGTAGCACTCAATAATCACTAATTTCACTTTAAATTTGATAATGAAGTTGGGTTGTTTTTTATATTGTTTGGTTTTGAAAACAAAGAAACTAAACTAAAGATAGAAATAGAGTAAAATATTCTAAAAAATTTTAAAAAATAATGAAATTAAAAATAGTGATATTTACTGGGTGATCAGGTTGGGGTTGGTTTTTCAATTGTAATGTTATCATAGTTTCAATTTTATTCAATCCTCTTATGTTAAGTCGATTTAAGTAATATTTCACGACCGCTTCCTATCACTCCCTTGGTAAATGGTGATGGTGAGAGTAAACCTTACCTATATCTCAGCTCGATATACTCTCCTTCCTATGTGGGAAACAAATGTAGCAAATACCCTCAATTGAGTTAGGCAATTCCTGACTGGGTCTTGTTTATCCTAAACAATTAATAATATTCAATACCCCTGCCACACGTACTAACGATCTCCAAGTACTTCACCACTAAGACCTGGTCTATTCCATAGTATATAAACCAGAACTTAGTGGAAGGAGATTATAGAATTTTACCAAAGCAGTAATAACAACATAATATTAAATCAAATACGATCACATAAGATAATAAAACTGTTTATTAGAATTTGAAACCAACAAAGCCGGAGAGAGAGAGAGAGTTTTTATTCAATCAAATGAAACAAATAAAACATTAAAAAAGATAAAACCGATCCTTCCCAAATAACTTAGAATATTTACCCCACCATGGGAAGGGTAATTGAGAAGAATGGGTAAGAAGAAGGCATTAAAAAACTAAGAAGAACAAAAGAAAGAAAAGAAAGAACAAAAATTTTCTCCTCCCGAATCTGCCTTCTAGAATGAATAGCTTCTTTTCTCCCATCATATCATCGAATCATGCCATGGTACCTTACTATAGGACCTGAGGAATGTGGTTATATATCTACCCTTTAAATTTTAGAGCAATTGGTGCATTGTGAAAGATGTTATTTCCGAAATACTAGAGTAGACTTATTCTGTCCACCAAACACTATTCCACCAACCCAACCTTGACCAGTTTAAGGGAGGCCTTAATAAAATCATTTCTCTATAAAATTTAATGTGAAATTTTCTCGTCGAGTTTTATTTCTAAAATAGTTGTAAGCATCCATTTTGGATGTCTGTAGCCAGAGATATGCCTCATTGAATGAGTCATGGTCCATTCTACCGACCAGATTATGTGTTCACTTTGACTGATTTTTTGGTTTATTGTAGTTTGAATTGGCTCTAGGTCCAGAAGACTTATTTGTAGCCCACAAATCATGTCATACTAAAAAAAAGGAATCAAATGAATTGGATGAATTTTTTTGGAGTTATTCTCAAAATAAATATGCAACATAAAACTGTTAAATGTCCAGAATTAACCAATTTTTACACTTAAGATCAAAACTCAACAAAAGTAATAAAATGTTCCAAAGAAACTCATATTGGTTAATGGAAAGGGATTTATTTATTTAAAAACATATGAATAATTATGAAAATATGATCTCGGTAAATTCCCCCACACTTATCACTTGGAATCCTGGACAAGTAAATATCAAAGTATAATCAAAGAAAACTTAAAACACATATCCCTGCGATCCAATAATTTATCCCCAAGAAACAAAAGATATCATGCCTCATAAAAACCATTATTTAAAGTTATATATTTAAATAATTCAATATATTTCCACTTTATTTATCCTCTTATGCACACAAAACACTCACCTCACTTTCATTTTCTCTTATCACACAAATTTCAACTTTTCAGCAATGTCTTTCTCATCCAAACTCATACAAGGGTTACCATTGGATTGATAAATTCCAATATATACACCCGATGTGAGTCAAGGAAATATTATAATCATGAGTAAATTTTAGGTTTTTTCTGTGGCTTTAGTTTGGTAGGATTTAGATGTGAAATTTTTTGAGGCTGAATGAGGAGGTCTTGGCTCTTTTTGAAGAAAAATTGAATTATTCTAATTTTCACTTTAATATGGTCTCCTCCTCACTCTCCTTAGTATAAAATATGCTCCACAAACATGAAAAATCATTGAAATTTCAGACCATTAATAATTTTAGTAGAAAAATTATCAATCTTCTTAAACATGATTTTTCTTGAAAGATCTAGATATGCACAACTTTTTTTTTCATTGTAAGCTCCAGAAAGACACAACTTCTTTTATCATGAAATCTCCAAAAAAGACATAGCTTTCAACATAATGAATTTTTCAGTAGTAAAATAATCTCTTAAACATTTTATTTTCCACCCAAAGTATCACTAAATTAGTTAACATAATAAAAGATATCTTCCCCCACACTTAAGTTCAACTAGATTATGCAATTTCACTTCAAGAGTAGGTTGGATAGGGAAAATTAGCTTGTAATGTGGATAACCTAAAAGGATATCCATGGATTTTAAGGGATACAAGGATTAAATGTTCATGGTAGTCCATTACTGACAATTATTTTTTTAATATAATAAAAGCCGGTTTAAGGGTGTCCGGTACCCAACATACAACGCCAAACAAGTTCAAAATAACTAGAACAACAAACAACACAAAACAACACCAATTTAAACATCATAATAACCGCAGTCTTCCCCGTATCCCATACAGGATTCATCTTCTCCCATAGCCGATTCCCATTCCGGATTTCTCCAAAAATTGACACTTTGAACCCGATTTCTAAGAAGGTCCAGATTAGTCATAACTGATGCTGCCTTCTTAACCCCACTACCCTTTTTGATTGAAAGGACAACCAGGTTATTCCTCTTGGTAGAAGACCTTGTATACATTGGACTCAGGAGATATGAGTAGTCTTTTCTTGGACTCCTTGTTGAGGTTTCAGATTGAGGTCTAACACCTGTATACCCCTTCTGAGTCCCATCTTGAACAATATCTCTAAATGAACGGCCGTTAGGGGTACTCCAGTTCTCCTTCCCTCCCCTAGAGCACTCCTTTCCCACCCTGGAATGTTCCTTCAACCCAGCTTCATGACCTCCATCCAAATTGTCCAGCCTCTATTCAGGAGGATTGCATTCCAACAAGGGTTGTCGCCCCTCCTGCAGGGGAAAATCCTCCCCATACATAACAGCAACCTCTATCCCCTTACCCTCAAGCAGAAGTACCTCATGAGTCTTATCCCCCCCAAATAAATTCATAGAGCGACCCTGCTCAGCATTCTCTTCCACAGGACCTGCAACCAGTTCATGCCCCAAGTGATCCTCCTACCTGTTCTACGCAAGCACATCATCACCGTCGCCCCCTGTAAAGGCCTCCTCTTCCAGACCCTCAACCACATTGTTCTCTGGAAGAACTTAAAACCCGTTATTCAAATCCATGAAAGGTTTATCCAGGGGATCCAGGCCTTTAGCCTCCTTCGGTCTGGTCGTGGTTACCACTTCCACAAAACTGCATCTCCGATCCTTTCCAACTTGCTTTGGACCCACAGTGCTGGAATTTACAAACGTTTGGTCTTCCTCAAAGGAATTAACATGGGAAACAGAGGTAAGGTCTTCCCCAGCTGAAGCATTCATTTGAGAGCCCCTCCCTCCTTCAGTTACCTCTTTAGTCGCCAAATACTGGCTCACCCTAAAATCTTTTCCCATTTCATTGTGCCTTATACCCTCCTCGGATCTCATCCTAGCCTCTTTCCTGCTGTAACAGGCCCCCCTCGCTCAGAAAACTTCAGTAATGTGGACCAAGAGCTTGAAAAAACAACAAAAATCCATCCAACTTTCATAGATAACCATATGTTTGTATCTATACTCCTCCCCGATCGTGATCCAAATATAATCAAAAGGAACACGTGATGCATCCATTTCAACACACACCCATGGATTTATCGGGTGGAAAACCGCCTCCGTGCGATAATCAGAACAAAGATATATTCCTACCATGTTACCCAAAAGGAAAATAACAGAAGGATTTTGAAATGGTAAAGATAATTTGGGAAAACTTACCCAAACAACGATGAAAGGGGAATCCCGATTCATATACAGATCAAAAGACCAACACAGAAGCATAAAACGATTACCTTTGAAGATGCGAGGAGCCCTAGACCAAGCCTGAATAAGGTGTGTCTCAGACTCGAACCAAATCATAATTTTCTTACTATCCAGTAAACCCACAACAACACATTCACGAAGATCCCATGATCCCAAAACAAAGTGATCAAATTCATCCACCAAAGGTCTTATGTTCTTGAATCGAGCCACCAGAGTGAGATTCAGTAAGGCCGAAGACTCCGTGAACTCATATAATGAAGGAGGAAGATTCGGTGCTCCTTCAATTAGGTCAGGAACATTAGGGTTAATCGAAGCCTTCGATAAAGGAGGAAGGAACTCCGGGTTGGAGAAAGGCCGGAAAGACCAAGCTCTCTCATGGGACAATGATTCCCCCTCCCACGCCAAAGGGGGAGGAGCCGGCACCATGGCCACCGTCGTCACCAGTGGGGAGAAAGCATCGCGAGGTCAAAGCAGCCACCCTCCATTTTACAATTATGGTAGGCAATTATAAAAAGTATTCTTATGAAATATGGGATTTTAATACCAAAGAAATGCCTCAATCATTTAAAACACACGTACCTTAAACCCTCAAGTTTTGATAGGAATAAATCAAATTCTGGTTAAATCAAGCATGATTTAATTCTCTCAAGAAGTGATGTGAATAAAAAGAATATGAATAAAATGTTTAAGAAGCCTCACAGGAAAGTGATTTATAATATAAAGATAGTGATATGTGGAATGGGATTAAAAAATCAGAGTACTTTTTATGAAATTCCAAATATTTGAACTTGAAACAAAACCATTATTATCATTCATTTAAGCTCAATTTCTTGGGATAAATATTTTTTCTCATGGAAATGAGTTTAAAAAATGGAAATGTGAATCATTTTAGATAAAAAGTTTTCAGAAAAACACAAAAATTTAAAAAACACACATCTTTTTAAAAAAAATAGAAAAAACAGAATTTTGAAATTATGATACAACAAAGGTTCCATCACCCACACTTAAATGATGCAGTGTCTACAATTCATTCAAGTGGATTTAATATGTAATAATATTTTAAATTAAATCACAACAATAAAGTAAGTGTAAAGGAAAGGTACAACCTGACTTATTAGTAGTGCAATGATGATTTAAGCTCCAAAGTGTTGCACAATAAAAACCTATAAGCAAAATAAGAAAATAAAACATAAGAAATTTATTGAAAGAAAATAAAGCAGAATTAGAGTAAGAAAAGAAGGATAGATCTTGGTTTAATCCCCCCAAGTGGGCCCCAGGTTTTAACTGCCTCCAGATGGGCAGTTTCAGTTGGCTATCCCCAATCTGATGGTGGGTTGAGTTTCTTTAATATGAACGACCAACACATCTTCCTTCCAGTTTGAACTTCTTCCTTTTTGATGAGGACTCTATGGATATAGTACAACACATCCACCCCCATGAAAATTGTATGCATCTTGTATGGTGGGTTTTGGATAAATAACGATTCCTCCTCTTTCTTGGTTGCCACTTTCACAACCTCTTCTTCATTATCCAGTAGTTTCTAAAGGTATGTTGCATCCAAAGAATATCCAATGGGAGAATCAAAGTTTAATTCCATTTGAATAAAATTAAAACGCGATGAATCAATATCAAATTATTCCCTTTAAAAGTAAAAATATTACACCTGTTTTTCCTCATGAAAATCCACTTTTGTCTCCTCTTTAACTTCCTCCAATAAGTTTTCATCATTTTCAGGGAGCTCTAGATGTTCTTAAATAGGTTCACATTCGTTTTCTACCTCATCCACCAATGAAATACAATTGTTATCTGAACCTAAAAATTTATAACAAGGTATGGTAATGAAAAATTTAGATTTAATAAAATCAGAATGAAAATATTATAAGAAAATATTATTTCCATGAGTTTGTTAAACTTTAATTTATTATTTAATTAGAGGTGACTCTTGTAGTTGAATTTCATAGGATAAAGTTAGGTAGTCAGGCTCCACCATCTTTTCTTCAAATTCCACCGCTTTGGTGGTGCCTTCCTTCAATGGTTCTAGCTCTTCTACTTTGTAAGAAATAGGGGGATCAAGTATTTCTTCACACTTAGTCCAGAATCCATCCAGATCTTTTTGATCTCTTTCATGTAGCTAAATAGGAAATTCTTCCTTCTTGGCCTCCTCATGTTTGTGCTTAGGTTTGGGTTTTTCCATCAATGCACTAACATATTCGAATGAAAGTTCTAATTTGTTATCTAGTTTTTATATGTAATTTCTATGTTCTTTCATATGAACTATATTATAACCAAACTCATATTCTTGTTCCACTTGTGGGTAATTGTTCCATGAATTAAAGAGATGATCATTTGAAAACATCTTGGAAAAATATTTTTTTTATTTTTTTGAATTGTCAAATATTTATAATTAGATTGTGGCACTACCTCCCCAGAAACGACGTCAATTTTTGACACGTTCCTGTCATGGGGTGTGGAAAAAATAATTATTTACTAAGTTAAAATATAGTATAGTGGTTAACCTAGGTAGTCTATAGAGAGTAGCACTCAACAATCACTTATGTAACTTTAAAATTGATAATGAAGTTGGGTTGTTTTTGATATTGTTTAGTTTTGAAAACAAAGAAACAAAACTAAAGATATAAATAAAGTAAAATATTTTAAAAAAATGAAAAAAAATGAAATTTAAAATAGTAATAATTGTTAGGTGATTATGTTGGGGTTGGTTTTTCAATTGTAATGTTATAATAGTTCCAATTTTATTCAATCCTCTTCTACTAAGTTGGTTTAAGTGATATTTCATGATCGCTTCCTATCACTCCCTTGGTAAATAGTGATGGTGAGAGTAAACCTTACCAATATCTCAACTCAGTATACTCTCCTTCCTATGTGTGAAACAGATGTAGCGAATACCCTAAATTGAGTTAGGCAATTCCTGATCGAGTCTTGTTTATCCTAAACAATTAAGAATATTCAATACCCCTTCGACACGTACAGACGATCACCGAGTACTTCACCACTATGCCCTAATCTATTCAATTGTGTATAGACCAGAACCTAGTGGAGGAAGATTATGAATATTTACCAAAGAAATAATAATAAAATAATATTAAATCAAATACGAAAACATAAGATAATAAAACCGTTTATTAGAATTTGAAACCAACACTGCAAAAGAGAGAAGATTTTTTATTCAATCAAATGAAACAACTAAAACATTACAAAAGATAAAACGTATACTTCCCCAATCACTCAGAATATTTACCCCACCATGGTAACAAAAATTGAGAAGAAGGGAGAAGAAGAAAGCATTACAAGACTAAGAAGAACTAAAGAAATAAAAGAACATAAATTTTCTCCTCCAGAATGATAGCTTTGGTTATCCCACTTAATCATCAAATCATGCCAAGTTTCCTTCTTATATGATGTAAGGAATGGGTTTGGATATCTACCCTTGAAATTTCAGACCAATTGGAGTAGTGTGAAAGATGTTATGGCTAAAATACTAGAGCTGACTTATTCTGGCCGCCAAACACTATTCCACCAACCCAACTTTGACTGGTTTAAGGATGACCTTAATAAAATCATTTCTACATAAAATTTAATTTTTAGCTGACTCATCAATGTGGATTTGTATCCTAGCTAGAATCATCCAATTTAGATGTCGGTACCCAAATATATGCCTCATTGAATGAGTCATGGTCCATTCTGCCAACTAGATTATGTGTTCACATTGACTTTTTTTTGGTTTGTTGGAGTTTGAATTGGATCTAGGTCCAAAATAATTATTTTTAGACCACAAATTATTTCATCCGAAAAAAATAAACCTCATGAATTAGATTATAATTGCAGGATTTATTCTCTAAATACAAATGAAATATAAAACTGTTAAATGTCCAGAATTAAATAATTTTCACACTTAAGATAAAAACTCACCAATTGTCGTAAAATGATCTAAATAAGCTCAAATTGGTTAATGTGAAGGGATTAAATTATTTAAAAACATATGAATAATTATGAAAATATGAGCTCTATCAAGTTACCAGGAAATACCCCAAAAATAGAGGTAGAGTTCTCAATTGAACTCATACATGGATCCAATCCAATATTGAAGACACCATATAGAATGGAATATGTGGATTTAGAGGAATTAAAGAAGAGATGTTAAAATATTTTAGAGAAGGGTTTTGTTTGACCAAGTGTGTATCCTTGGGTAGCATCTGTTCTATTTGTAAAGAATAAGGATGGATCAATGTTGATATGCATAGATTACAGAGAACTTAATGAGATCATAGTGAAGAACAAATATACCCTTACAAGGATTAATGATTTGTTTAGATAGATTATGGGAGATCAATTCATTTAAAAGATTAATCTTTGGTTTGAGTATCATCAATTGAGGGTGAATAAAGAAAGACATCTAAAAGACTACATTCTGAACAAGATATGATAATTAGTAGTTTTTTTTATTCCATTTAGCTTGACTAATGATCTGGACATATTTTTAAATTTGATTAATAGAGTCTTTAAGGAACAAGTTTATAATTTCACAGTGGTGTTTATTTATGATATTTTGAAATATTTCAAAATACATGAGGAGAATGAAGATCATCTAAGGGTCATATTACTAACTATAAGGAAGGAGATGTTATTTGGTAAATTTAGAAAATGTGAGTTCTGGTTACAAAAATCTCATTCTTGGGACACATCATGACCAATGAAGGAATCTCAGTGGATCTAACTAAGAAATAGGTGGTAGTGGAGTGGCCAAATCCTACATCTATAACCAATATTCACTATTTTCTTAGTCTAGTAGGATACTATATAAATTTAGTGATTTTTTTCATGGATTTCTAATCCACTAACTAATTTAACTCGAAATAGAGTTAAGATTATCTGGATAAAGGAGTGTAAATAAAGTTTAAAATAACTAAAGAGGAGTTTGGTTAGTTCAATAGTGCTAACTTTACCCTATAATGGGGAATGATTTTTCATTTTTAGTGATTCATACTTAAAGGGTCTTGGATGTGTACTCACACAAAATAAAAAAATGATTTCATATTCATCATGATAGTTAAAAAATCGTGAAAAAATTATCATACTTATAATATGTAGTTAGCCACAGTCATTTTTGCTATGAATATATGGAGACACTATATTTATGAGGAAAAGCTATCTCTATACATGGACCAACAAAGGTTGAATTATATATTCATAAAAAGTAACTAAACATGAGAAAAAGGACATGGTTGGATCTTCTTAAATACTTTGATCATTCAATTCATTATCACCATGGAAGAGTTAAAAAGGTCACTGATGTACTGAGTAGGAAATATCATGGTGTTATTTTAATGATGATGATTGAATGAAATCCTTTAATCAAGGACCTAGTAAGTTTGTACATATGAATCATTAGGGAAGGGACTTCATAAATCCTATCTCAAATTATTTCTCAATAGACATTATTAGAGAAGATCAAGAAATATCAAGGAGATGACCATTTGATTTAAAAGGAGATAGAGGCCATAAAAAATGGGAAGTTTCCTGAATTCAATTTCAATCAAGATGATGTAATGAAATTTGTCACAAGGATATGTATCCCATTTCTTTCAGATATAAAGAAGGAGCTGATGGATGGAGCTCATAGCTCTACATTCACTATACACCCCAGAAGTACTAAAATGTATAGGTACCTTCGTGATCATTATTGGTAGGATAATATGAACAGGGAGATATATTATTACACTAAAAGGTGCTTGGTGTGTCAATAAGTAAAGGTAGAGTGACAAATTTCTAAAGGGGTATTACAAAAATGAACCATACCTATATAAAAGTACGATAACATCACTATATAATTTTTCACTTACCTTCTAAAGGCACCCAAAGGTATAAATTTTATATGGTTAATCATAGATAGATTGAAAAAATATTTCCATTTCATTTCCATAAGATAATATTTATCGGCAGAGCATTTGGATCACCCCTATATTGAAGAAGTAGTGAGACACCATAGAGTACCACTATAGTTTATTTTAGATCAAAATACAAGATTTACTTCTAAATTATAGAGGAGCCTTCAAAAGGCTATGAATTTATAAGTAAACCTGAGTACAACATACCAACCTAAAACTGATGGGAAATTTAAGAGTACTATTTAGACATTATAAGATATGTTACTAGATAGCTCAATTTATTTTCAAGGGAGTTGGGATCAATATATTATACCTTTTTAATTCTCTTATGACAATAGTTTCCACTCAAGCATTTAAATGGATCATTTTGAATCTCTCTATGAAAAAAGGTGTAGAACTCCAACATGTTGGGATGAAGTTGGAGAAGCGTAACTATTGGGACCATACATTGTGAAGGAAACTATAGAAACAATTCAAGTAGTTATTAAATACATCAAAGTTTCTCAAAGTCAAAAAAAAGTTATACCGACAAATGAAGGACTTAGATTTTCATTTTTGGGAACATTTTTTTCTCATGATATCACTATGGAAAGAAGTTATGAGATATAGAAATAAGTATAAACTGAGTCCAAGGTACATTGGATAGTTTGATATTCTAGAGTCTGTTAGAGCGGTTGCCTATCAATTAGAACTACCACTAAATCTTTTCAATGTTCATGATGTCTTACATGTGTCTCTAATGAGAAAGTATATGTCTAACCCATCACATGTACTTCATACTATTGGAGCACATTTGGAAAATGACTTTTCATATGAAGAGGAACTGATCCATATCCTTTACATAAGGATACAAGTGTTTAGAAATAAGAAAAAATGGTTTGTGAAGGTCCAATGGAGAAATAAAAAGTTTGAAGAGGATACTTCGTAATAGGAGGGAGACACGAATCATAAGTACCCTCACTTGTTTTCACATTAGTATGTAAAATTAAATTTTTTATTGTGAAATTTATTTAAAGGGGGAGAATGAAACAACTCAAAAAATGTTTTTTAATGGATCTCTTGCCACTCAATAAATTTTTATTATATTTTACAATATAATCACATATAAATACTTTTAAATTTATTTGAACATCCTATGTTGATATGAACTAGTAAAAATATGAAAAGTAAAGGGAAATAAAACACATACTAGAGACTATAAACATTTTTGTTCATTAATTATGAATGTTATATTCAATATAAAACAACACCCAAGATCATAACAAATATTAAAATAAGAATAAAAATATAGGATATATAAAGTGAAATATAAAAATATGGACCACTTCAATCCACTAGAATCATTAAAACCACAAACATCACTACAATAGAGTAACATAGAGTTAGTAATACAATATTCATTTTGAAAATGATATTGAACCTCGATTCGAATTTAAGTGAATGATAAAGAGTAATAAAGATGGTATATTTATAGGGAAATATGATCATTAAACTTTATATTTTTCAACTAATATAGTTGATAAATATTGTGACTATTAGTCAATAAAATATTTGGTCATTTTTGTTGTTGGTTTTGTAGATGCATTTAAATGATCTTCAGGAGTTTTTAATGGTACATTCAAAATTATATTATTTTTAGAGACTATAAATATATTCGATTAAAATATGTTTTATGTGGAAGTTTAAAATAAAAATTTATTTCATGAAATAATCTTATAAAAATAAATTTTAAATGAAAATATTTTATTAATGAAGCCCTAAGTAATTTTTGAAATGATAAGAATGTTTATTTTTCTATTAAATTTTTAATTTTCATTAAAATAATTATTTATTTAAAAGTAAAAATTATAATACTTAGAGAATTATTTTTATGAAATAAATTTAATTTTTTGACTCAATACATCAAATTTATCTAAGGTTGGTTTTTAGTAATTTTCATACAAAATTTATTTTTTGGGGAAAAATTGAAAATTACCACTTTACGAGCATTGTGATTTTATGAAATCATTATTATGTCATCATGATTTAAAATTTTACGAGAAATTTTTGTCAATAAAAATCAAATTTAATAATTATAAAAATTATTTTACAAATATCAATTTTAATTTAGAAATTTATACTTTATTTGTTTAAACCAAAAAACTGGATTTTTGAAATAAAATTAATTTTTTGGTTTATGTGCCTTTATTGGGTTTGATAGAAAATATGGTTTGGTTTTATAAGGCCTTTAATGTCCAACCACACTATCCCACTCATTAATTAGCCATAAAATTGGTTAAAATTCAAATTATCGAGAAGTTGCTAGCTTATATATTGAAATAACCAATATTTAATCCTTTTAAACCCACCCCTTCTCGAGTATAAATACCATTCATTAGCCATCACTATCACATAAAAATTGATAAGGCATAAATTTGTGGTCTTTTTCCCTCCAAAAGAGTCCCTAAATTGTGCCCTAAATGTGTCAAGGTTCCACCCTCAACTTTTAAGAAGTAAATCTTCAAAGTATAGGAATTATCCTCTTTCTTTTTTTCATTAAAGCACCCATATTTTGTGAGACTTCTAAATAATAAAGTATCATTAATTTGACACACTTTTTATCATCCCTATACTTCAAAAAAAATTATTTTACGAATGGGATTCCTTTGTTCCCTCTCATTATTCCCTCCCATTAATCTATATTGTATACAATTATTTTACCAAAATCATTTCATAAAGTTTTATAATTTAAATTAAATATTATTATATGCGGAATACCCAAACCTCCTCCTTACACATGGTAATTCACATATATGTAAATATAATATATTTTTTCATGGATTTACATGTATTAAACTCACATTCTCTTTTCATGGGTTAAAAATGATATAATTTTCAAGTCTTTAAGAACTTATGTACTTAATGTTTTAAAATGAAACCAATTATTTATTATCCTTAGGTTATTGATGGAATGATTTGTTAAGAAAAAATCAGATTACATTAATTAATACATATGAACGGTGCACCCTGATATCAATCCAATGCATTGGGTAAAGAATTAATCTCTAGAGATGAAATGTTTTACGATATCTTGGTGAATAAACTTGGTAATTATGATTTATGACACCTTGGTGATAAAAATTGGTGATATTATTATGAATGTATAATTTTTATGTTGTATCCAAATTTAAAAGTCATTATTCATGTTATTTATATTATTATATGCCTTATTTTCATATGATTATTCCTTATTGATACACCTCTTGATCACAAGCTAATTATTTCCTTTATTTGTCCCCTTTCTAGGATTTATGCTCACCTATTTATTTTATGTATGTCCCCAGGATATGAGATACATTATAAGTAACATAAGATGAACCTATATGTAATTATATCAATTATATTAGAATAATGTTTAATTTTTATGTTTTTCTTGAATTATTTTCCCATTTCAAAGACACTAAACATAAAAATATCCTCTATATTGTTAAAAGTTGTACCATGTATTGAAAGGTTTATGAAATAAAATGGTGGGTTTCCATAGTAACAGTTTAGTGTATTTAGATACTATATACATAATAAACTTATTTTATAAAAGATATTCAATATCCATCACATTTTTCTTTTCATATAATACCCTTATTAGACTTACCCTTTTTAAAATATTTCTTCATAACCTTGGGAAATGAAAACATAAGAAAGGGTGATATATGATTCTTAGTAAGGGTAAACATAGATGATATCAATCAATGATAATAAGTGAGAATAATATAAGCATAAGGGTATGATAACATGATAATAACTTACAAAATTCATACCCAATTATTCAAAGATCGTTAATCACGAGTCATTCCATGTGATATTTCCATAACAAAAGACATAAGTCATAAGGGTAAGGAATCATCAATAATCAATCATGATCCATGAGAATATATCATAAGTATAGTACAAAAGTTTTTGGAATAAAAACAAGCGTATAAAATCATCTCCTTATTCAAGGATAACTTTCAAGACTATATTAGGGGATAGAGTTCCATAGTGGATTGGGTTCACTCACTATTCCATCATTTTCTTAATTAAGACCCCCTACTAAGAATGTCATAGTGGACATAAACCCTTAATAAACTGGGTTCACTCTTTATTAAAATTCATATTATATTATGAGATATCATTGTTTACACAATTTATTTGAGGGATAAATAATTTTAGGCCCACCTGTCACATAAAAAACCACACATAAGTGTTACATAAGAACATAAAAAAATTCCTCATTTCATCATAGAATAATCCAAGAACAATAAACGAATTTAATAATGATTTAATTATCAAATAATCATAATATATATAGATAAAGTAAGTGGATGGTACCATAAAATCATTCATTATTCCATCATATCCTAATGGACCCATGGAAAGAAATTAGTTTCATAAAAACATTTTAAAGCATTATCATCATAAGCCACCCTGAGAAAGGACATGGAAGGTATCATTAGAACATATCCCTAGGGGAACATAAAAACATAAAAGTATATTTACATAGATGAAAATACCTTTAAAATTGTATCTAAACATTTATTTGAAAATAGGGGAAAATATTATTTTCTATCAATATCTTTAAAAAATAAAAGATTCTAGAATATTTAGAAAAATATTTTCCTTGTGAAGAACCATGAAATACTTTAAAGAAATATTTAATTAAAATAAGGGTTATGATTATGAAAAAACCATTCATTTAGTAAATGTTACAACAAATTTTCCTTTCACTTTTTTTTTTCAAAAAATTCATAAATAGCCTATTTAGAAAATATTGTAAAAACCAATTTTTAAATCCTTTTAGGGGAAAGTAAAATATAATTTATGATGAATTTAAAGATCATTTTATCAAAAGAAATAATATTCTTTTAATTTTTTTAAAGAACATGGACATGGAATAAAATTTTTAATGACCAACGAGGATAAATAAGGAAATATTTTCATAAAAAAATTCTCAATAATTTTAAGTTTCAAAGAGAGTAAAATGAAATGAAAACAAAAAATACAACAAAATAAAAATCGGATCAGAAAATTTGTGGTTTTTAAAATATAATGTTCATATAATTTTACTCTTTTGGATCCAAATAGTATACATAAATGTTCAATTACAAGATGGGGGGGGGGGGTAAATTATAGGTTTAAAAACTCTTATCTTTAACCTTAAGAGAAACTATGTTTAAAAAAGTTAAACAAGGTAAATTCACAAACCATAATTTAGTTCTTAACTATGAAACAAACTTTCTTAGGGTCTGGAAATAGGAATATGGAAAAGAAACTTAAGAAAAGTTTACTAGAAGAAAGATTCTAACTTAAAGCACATATAATCTTATTTATCAGATTATACAAGAATAATAAAGTATAAGAAAAACAATACTTTATTTATTTAACAAAGTTTTAGTAGAAATAAAACTTGTAACAACAAAAAAGTAACAAGTAGGAAATCTTTTAAACCAAAGAGCAGGGTATCAAACAACCTTGGATAAAGATCCGTTGATTTATAGTTTCAATAAAGTCTATCTTACACACACCATAGTAATCCCTTGATAATAATATTGTTGTCTATCTTGCTATCCCCACAAACCCTCAAACTTTAAGGTAGTCGGAACCTTTGTCTTCCTATCCCCAAAAGCCCTCGATTGTACTCATCAACAATCATAGTTTCACAAAGCAAGCTGAACAAAATGTTCACAGCTAAACAAGATGTTCATAAAATGCACAAGTCATGAGAGTATTTCTCTCTCTATAAATCACTTCACAACATGTAATATAGATTGATGGTTTCATCGATTTCATCGATTTCAAAGATATTGAGCTTGTTCAAATGATATCCTATTTATAGGAAAAACTTCAACAGTCGGCTCCCTCCTCCAACAGTGATATTTTTTGTTGAATCTAGGAGGGACCTATACACGTGTCAATCAACCAATGGTTAGTTAGAAACCAATTGTATGGCATTATTTTATTATTATAAAAGAATTTTTAAGGAGAATGAAGTAGATTAACCAAATCTAAATATATGGAATCTAAGGAAAATTAGAATTTAGAGTCTAATCATATAAAAAATCAGATTCTAGAAACATGGATATTCGTATTATATTTTTCAAAGAATTGAGAATCTTAATTCTGAGGAATTTGGATTCTGAATTTCATAGAATTCAGAATATGAATTTCAAAGAGTTCAGAGTCTGAATTTTAGTGAATTCAGAGTCTGAATTTCAGAGAATTCAGAGTTTGAATTTCAGAGAATTCAGAGTCTGAATTTCAAAAAATTCGGAGTCTGAATTTTATAGAATTCAGAGTCTGGATTTCAGAGAATTTAGATTTTTAATTTCAAAAAATTCAGAGTCATAATTTCAGATAATTCAGAGTCTAAATCTCAGAGAATTTGGAGTCTGAATTTCAAAGAATTCAGAGTATGAATTTTAGAGAATTTGGGGTCTGAAAAAAAGACTTGATATACAAGGAACTATAATATTCTAAGGTTTTAGATAAGGATATAATATTTGACTTAGTAATAAAATGAACTTGATTTTTGGTGGATATAAAATGAGACAATGAAAACCAGTGTAAGGACATAAATTTTCCATAGAGAAAGGAAATTTTCCTTATGATAAAGTGTTTTTAATTTTCAAAATATAGAGGAATGGAAAAGTCATGGATATTCAGATTCTGTTTCTTCAAATAATTATGAGTATGAATTATAAGGAATTCAAAGTCTCAATTCTGAGGAATTCGGAGTCTAAATTCTGAGGAATTCGGAGTCTGAATTCTGAGGAATCAAAAGTCTGAATTCTGAAGAATTTAGAGTCGAAATTCTAAAGAATTTAGAGTCCAAATTTCAGAGAATTTAGAGTCTAAATTTCATAGAATTCAGATTATATATTTAGATAATTCAGAGTTTTAATTTCAGAGAATTCAGAGGCTGAATTTCAGAGAAATCGGAGTCTGAATTTCAGAGAATTTAGAGTCTAAATTTCATAGAATTTGAAGTCTGAATTTCAGAGAATTCAGAGTCTGAATTTCAGAGAATTGAGAGTCTGAATTTCAGAGAATTCAGAGTCTAAATTTTAGATAATTTGAAGTCTGAAAATTGATTTTTTTATATCCAAGGAACTATAAGATTCCTAGGTTTTAGATAAGGATCCAAATATTTGACTTAGTAATTAAATGAGTTTGGTTTTGGGAGGACATAAAATGAGATAATGAAAACTAGGATTAGGATAGAAATTTTCCTTATAGAAAAGAAATTTTCCTTAAGATAAAGTGTTTGTGATTTTCAAAACATAGAGGAATGGAAAATTCATAAGGAAACCTTATTGACTCAACAATATCCACCCTTTTGTAAATCAGAAACAACTTTTTGAAAAATAATTAAGGAATAAGAATAATTTTTATGGACTTTTAAAAGAAAAACTTACCTTCCTTTACTTATGAACCATGAAGAATACAACTAACTCCCCTTAGGTTTTTAAATCCCTAAGGATCATATTCTTGTCTTTATTAGATAAGTTACTTTTTCTTATATAAGAATTTATTCTTTAAGTAGGCACCCCCTTACTGAGAGCTCTCTTCTTTTTACTTAAGGTTTTTTTGATCATTCTTTTCTCCCCCTTTCTGATTTTCAAAAAGGAATAGAGAGAATGTAGAAAATGGTACTTGAAATATTAGAACTATACAAAACAAAACAAAACTAAATAAGGATTTTTTTTTATTATGATAGGAAAAATTGATACAGACTGACAAAAAAAATACAACAAAAGATCAGATTGATAGGAAAATTAATCATTCTTATTTTCCATCGGCATGATCTTCCTCAAAGTAGCCTTTAAATTCTTGAGTTCTTTATAATCATACTCAAACCGCTTGAGAAACTATTCCTGATATTTATTTTTCTTTTCTATAGCCTTGATATTTTCATCTTTAGAGTTAAGGATTTATGACCGGGACTTCACTAATTCTTCTTGATAACTAATATTTTATTACAAATCTTCCCTAAGTTCTGTTTCTCGGTTTAAATTTAAAGAAACTGAATTTAACTTCCCATTAAGATCTTTATCCTCTTTCTTCGGGTCTATTTTCTTAATATTCAACTTCTTTGAAAAAAATTTGGTAAGGTTTTTGAACCTATCATCTGACTTATCAGAAGCATCTTTCACTAAATCTTGTAATTCATCAAATATTCTCATGTCTTCAGTGGTTCTTTTAAACCATTTTGTTATTTTCTTACATGATATTTTGTGAGGATCATAACAGATATGAAAGGTTTTGAAATCTAGCTCAAGCTTAATAATCTTTTCTATCACCATGATTAACAAATATGACTTTTGATTGAAAGAATTTTGAAGAAACTGGAATCTCAAATCAATACTGGGAATCAGGGGTATTGTGTTCACTAACTTCTTTAAATACTAAACAACAAAATCTTGACCCATCAAAGAAGAATATTTAGATTCTTATTCCCTTGCAAGAGATGATTCTTTGTCTAGCTCTTCAACCTTACTCTTATATGAACCATAAAAATATTTTTTTACAATCACATCCTTCTTATGTGTATCATCAACCACCTATTTTTCTTTAGAAAATTTGGAAATAACCTTCTGAGCACTTGGAGACACACGCTCACTATCATAAAGTTTAACTATCTTATCTTCATCAACATATTCTTTCTTGTCATCTTCCATAACAACATTTTCTTGGATGAAATCATGGTTATTACTCTCATCATCAGTAAGATTTTCAAACTCTTCCCATCCATCATCTTCTTTCCCTTGATAAAGAATTTTGTTTTACACAAATTGGAAGGTTCAGATTGAAAGATTTTTAGAAGGACTATCCTTATAATGGTATTCTTCTAATTTCTTTATCACATCATTAATCTCATATTCTTGCTCTTATTCTACTTCTTCTTCTTGAAATATCTCTTCTTCCACATCAGGTTTCAGAATTGAAATTTTCTTTCTTAGAGTCTCTAATGGAACTGATTCTTGAAGAAAAGATTCTGTTACCTGAATCTCTTCAGAGGCTTTCTTGGTATCCTTGATAATTGCTTGAACAATCTCAAATTCAGACATTTTCTTTCTCAACTTCTTCTATTTTTCTTGCCTTTTGAACTCTTTAACAGATTTCATTTTCATGGATTTTTCCTCAGCAAGATCTAAGAGAAATATTGTATCTCCTTATTTCTATCTCTTCTTCAGTTCCCTCCACTTCGCTACCAATTCATTAGGGAATGTTTCTTTGCTTTTTTGGTTTTGGAGAATCTGACTGAGTTTCCATAACTAAATATTTTTCTTTGGTTTTCGGTTCATTTTACTTTCTCTTCTTCTATGATTTCTTGGAAGTTTCTCCTACTTCCCCTTTCTTAGATAAAGCTTCAATCCCACTTTTAGAAAGATCATAAAACTGTCCTAACTTGGTATTGAAGATGAATTTCATTCTCCTCAAAGTATCATTACTTAGAAACAAAATCTTAAATGTTCTTGGTTTATAACTGCAAGAAATTTTATAAGATTATAATCAAAGTACTATGATCTTTGACAATATCTCTAGATACATGATGATCTGAGACTTTAGAGTTCCATTCTTAATATTAGTGATTGCCAAAACGATGTACTTCACAAGATTTACCTTTCTCAGGTTAACTAAAAAATCCAATATAAAGATATCAATTTTATTTAATGAATCCTTGTCCCCTTTCTTGGAATGAGAAAAACTTGTACCCACAAGCCTAACAACCTAAATTTTTTAGAAAGGTGGTAGATATTTGGTTATTTTATTTCCTTGAGTTCAAGGTACTCAATTGCCTTTTCCTTCTCAAAACTTCCTAACTGGTCAAAAAACTTGTGAGTGCAAGAAATTACCTCCGATTTATATAGAATTCAAAGAATATTTGCTTCCATATTAAAATATGGAGAACATGTTTTCCCATAGCTCTTAAATGAAAATTTATCCCTTCCACTTTCCTCATAAAAACTTAATATGTCATAGAAATCTATAAGTAAGTTAGGATAAATGAGATCCTGACTCTTTTCTTTGGATATAAAAAAACTCTTCCATCCATTCAGTTTAATATTTTTTGTAATCAATGAATTATACATAACAAAGAATTTTGGGTCAACCAACCTTTACCAGTAGATTCTACTGTCCTTGATATCCTTAGTTAAAGACAACTTTTTCTATGGGGAAGCTTCCAGTGACATCCGGAATACAAGAAAACTTGGAAAACTAAACAACTATTTTGAAGAGACGTATAGGCTTGGTAAACAAACTCTTGAAAACCGATGTGGGATGAGAAATAGGGGGACTTTATATAGGCGTCAAAGTGATGATTCGAATTCCCAAAATGATTCAACGGTTGATATAAGCTAGATTTGATATGACGGTTGAAACGAATTCCGAAGAGGAATGGATAAGTTCAGATCTTTTGTGGTTTAAAAGGAAAACCATATTTAAGGAAAGTGAATCCGAAACAATTTTTCTTAAAAAAGAATAAAAAATACTAATAAGTAAAAAATTCAATTACGAAAACTTATGTAAGGAAACATACCTTCTAGATTTCCTGAAAAATGTTTGTATAGATCAGATTGAAAAGCTTAGTATCTGGAAGAGTTTATTAAGGAAAGGAAATTTTTGATTCTAGAATTTTGTGTTTTGGGAAAAAATTTGGTTATAATTTTTTTTTGAAAAGAAATTTGGTTTATGAAAAATAATTACCAAGGGAAAAAAATTTGGTTACGAAAAATTTGATTAAGATAGAGAAATTTGGGTTATGAAAAAATGAATTAAGAAAGAAAATTTTGGTTATGAAAATTTATAAAAAAATAGTAAACAATAAAATGTACTCCCCCTATGAAAATAAGTTTCTTAATGTAATGAGATAGGTTTGAACAGAAAGTTGATATGAAAGATTACCTTATGGTTATTATTCCTCACTTTTTTTAATCTATTCAAATCTATCAAAGGGTAAAATTTTTGTAAAAATATCAGCAATTTGATCTTATGTTTTGATAAATTGTAAAATAATATATCCTTTTAGTGTGTGATCTCTAAGAAAGTGATGCCTAATATCTATGTGTTTGGAATATGAGTGATATGACGGGTTTTTTCTTAGGGTAATGACACTTTGTTATCAAAAAATATTTTTGTTTTTTTAAAAATCATGCTATAGTCTATGAGTGTGTGTCGCATCCACAACACTTGAGCACAACAACTTCATCCTACTACATATTCATCTTTAGTAGTGGAAAGTGTGACGGGGTGTTTCTTCTTGTATGACTAAGAAACTAATGAATCTCTTAAGAAATGAAAAGTTCCGAATGTACTTTTTCTATCCTTTCTACATCCACCAAAATTAGAATCTGAAAAAACTTTATAAAGCAAAATCATTACTAAAAGTATAGAAAAGTGCTAAATAAATGGTTCCCTTTAAATAGTAAAAAAAATTCACTTCTTTTAAATGAGATTCCTTTGGATTAGATTGATATCTTACACATAAGAATACTAAAAACATTAATACTGGATAACTAGATGTTAAGTGTAATAAACTACCTATCATACCTCTAAAAGATGTTTGATCTTCTGGTTTCCAACTTCAACAAGATCAAGAGAATTTGAGGTACCGATTGGAGTGATTATACTTTTATTTTTGTCATATCTATACTTTTTAATAATATATTTAATATACTTATGTTGATATATATAGGTTCCTTATGGTTTTTGAGAAATTTGAAAACCAAGAAAAAATATTAACTCACCCATCATATTAATTTCAAACTCAGATTCCATGAGATTCACAAATGAATCTGTTAAAGATTACTGAGTTGAACCAAATATAATGTCATCAACATAGATTTGAACAATCAATTTTTTTATCTTTCTTTATAAAAAGAGTTAGATCAAGAGTTCCCTTAACATAATTATTTTGTAACAAAAATCCTATAATTCTATCATACCAGGCTCTAGGGGTTTGTATAAGTTCATATAAAGACTTGGTAAGTTTGAAAACATGTTCAGGATGTTTTGTGTCTTCAAATCTAGGAGGTTATTCAAAATAAAATTCCTCTTGAACATATCCAGTAAGGAAAGAACACTTCATGTCCATTTAAAAATGTTTGAAATTAAAGAATACTGAAAAGGTAAATAGAATGCGAATAGATTCAAGTATAGCTACTAGAGCATAGGTTTGTTTATAGTATATTCATTCTTGTTGATTATAGCCTTTAGTAACTAACCTATCTTTATTTCTTAATATGATTCCATTTTCATCATATTTATTTATGAAGACCCATTTTACTCCAATTACAGAAGTTTCCTTTGGTCTTTAAGCTAATGTCCAAACTTTTTTCCTTTAAAATTCATTTAGATCATCTTGTATGGATTTAATCCAATCACAATCACCTAAAGATTCATCAGTAATTTTTTGTTATAATTGGGAGAGGAATGCTAGATGTTATACTTCATTTCTTAAGGAAATTCTAGTCCTTACAAGTTTATTTACATCACTAATGATACTATCACTGGGATGATTCTTAAGAAAAAACTTATTTGGATTTTGTAAAACCTTTTCATTAACATAGGGTAGAAAATCTTCTGGGGTAAATGCTTCAGAAATATTTTTTTGAACATTTTCCTTATTAGAATAATCTTCTATCAAAGTTTGATAATTAGTTTTTGAAAAAACATCTGAGGATATAGGTTGGGTTTTTTTAAAAACAAAAAGAATAGTTTCATCAAATTTAACATGCACTATTTCTTCAACAGTACAAGTATTTTTATTAAAGACTCTATACGCCTTAGAAGTAGTGGAATAGTCTAAGAAAATTCAATCATCGGATTTGGGTGAAAATTTATATAAGTTATTTTTAGTATTCAGGATGAATACTTTTCAACCAAATACTTTTAAGTAAGAAAGTATAGGTTTTCAACCAGTCCACAATTCATAAGGTGTTTTGTTAAGAAAAGGTCTAATTAAAACTTGATTTATTGTATAATAATCAGTACTAATAGCTTCAGCCCAAACATGTTTAGCAATATAATATTCAATCAACATGGTTCTAATTATTTTTGTAAGAATTCGATTTCTTCCTTTAACAACACCATTCTTTTGAAGATTTCTTAGAGACGAGAAGTTATGAGTAATGACTTTATTTCTAAAAAAAGTTTCAAAATCTGAATTTTGAAATTCTCCCCCATGATCACTATGAATAGTTATCAACAAAAAGTTTTTCTCATTTTTTACTTGAGATATAAAAGTTTTAAAATAAGAAAAAGCTTAATATTTCTTTGTTAGAAAATAGGCCCATGTAAATCTGGTGTAATCATCAACTAAAAAAAATACATAATATTTGCCTCAAATACTTCTAATTTGTGTTGGGCCAAAAAGATCCATATGAACTATCATTAAAGCATCAAAAGTTGAGACTTTACGAATTTATTTAAAACTTTATTCATGTTGCTTTCCATATTTTCAAGTATCACAAACTTTTGAAGAATCAAACCTAAGCTCCAGTAGATCCTTAACAAGTCTTTTCTTTGAGAGTTTTCATAGGTTCCTATGGTTACAGTTTCCTAACCTTCTATGCAATAACCAAGATTGATCTTCCATTTCACCAAGGCAATGTAGGGCTTGGATCCTAAGTTATTATAAGTTTAGTATATAAAAATTCTCATGCCTATGGGAAGAAAGAATAAACTCTTCCTTGGAATTATGTACTAATCATTTATCATTCCTAAAATTCACAAGGTAACCTTCATCATATAATTGAATTATACAAATGAGGTTGTGCTTAAGTCCATTAACAAATAAAAAATTTGAAATCAAAGTTTTTTTGAGAAGAAAAATATTACATATACCATAATTTCTCCCTGAGCATTATCTTTAAATGTTACTTTTCCTCCTTTCATTTTAATAATATTTTCAAATAAGTTTTTTTACCATTCATATACCAGGAACATCCACTATCCATATGCCATTTATTGTTATTGGTACTTTATTTTTTTAGAAAATAAAAGAGTTAGACTTTTGGAATCCAAATTTTCTTGGATCCAGAAATCTCAGAAAGTAAAATCTTAGGAATCCACATTTTCTTAAAAAATAAGCTTTATGAAAACCTAAAGATTGGGTTTTATTTAAAGAAAAAAATTTCTCCCAATGTCCAAAATATTTACATTTACTAAAAAATGGAGCACTTTGGGGAACAAGGTAATTATTAGTAAAAACTGGTTTTGAATGAGTATAACCAATTCATGAATTATTACTTAAAGGATGAATTTGAGAATAAATTGTATCAAATTATTTCCTTACTGAAGTAAAATTTTATAAAAGTTTCTTTAAGGAAATTTTTTTATATTTCTGTTAAATAACTAAATTCTTATGCTCAGAGTTATTAATATTATAACTTGATTCATTCTCTAAAATATTTTTCTAAGAAATAACATTTTCAAGATCCTTAGAAAGTTTATCCTTCTCATAATTAACTTCCTTAAGGTTTTTATAAGAACTTTAAAAATAAAATGTTTTCTGATCAAGATCTTTAGAAAGATCTTATACTTATTTAATTAAAGTATAAATTCTAGAATTTACTTTCTCTAACTTATTTTTTATCGTACAATTTTCATTCTCAATAATTTTAGCAAATATAGAAACTTCTTCATATAAAGGTAAGGTATTATCTTCTGATGAGGAAGATTCATCATCTTAAGATTTGAAATATTATTCCTTTGGAAAATTATCATTTAAAGAAATATTGGTTAAGGATTCAGCATTGTGTACCTTATCTATAAGAAAATGATTTTTAATAGGTAATCTAGAAATAAGACCAATATTTTTCTAACCAAAAGATTCATGATCTAATGATTCTTCTAAAGAATCACCACCAATGGCACTCCATGTGTCATTTTATTTTAAGAATTTCTTAGATTTAGACTTGTAATAATTCTTTATATTTCTCTCAGAATACTTTTCCTTCCAATATTTTCTCTTAATCATAGTACAATCAGGTCTGATATGTCTAGAAATTTTGTATTCATAATAGGTTACTTTAGAATCTTTCTTTTCCTTTCTATCTTTCTTCTAATATCTATACTGAAAATATTTCTTTCCCATATCTATGTTCATCATTTGATCAAGATTGGATAATTCATTCTCTGAATGATCATTATCACTTGATTCAGATATAATAACAATTTTCTTAGCTCTAGATCTAGTTATCCTTTCCAGAGTCTTGGATTTTTATGTAGTAGTGAAATCTACACTTCCATTTCCATTCTTATTTTTGTTTAAATTATAATCTCTCTTTATTCTAGTTTCATATTGAAGAAGAGTTCCAAATAACACATAAAGAGTTATGTTAGATACCTTTATGTTCTCATCAATATTTGTTCTTTTTTATTTCAACTCATTGGACATGATATCAATTATTTTATCTTTAATAACTTCATCATCAAGAACTTTTTCTTCTATAGATTTAAAACTATTGACAATGGTTATAAATTTTTGTTGTATGCTGCAAATAGTTTCTCCATAAGGAAATAAAAATCCATGATATTCAGCTCCTAACATAGCTATTCTCATTTCTATCACTTTATAAGTCTCAAAATTTGTAACTTCAAGTTTCTTCCAGATGCAGTTGGCAGCTTCCCATGTTGATATCTGACTATATATATACCTGGTCATAGAACACAATAGAGTATTGCGTACCTTGTAATTTAGTTGATATTCTTGTTTTTCTTAGTTGGTGACAGTTCTGACTTCCTTATCTAGAATTTTTTAATCCTCAGTGAGCATTACAAAATTATCTACTCTAGTGTAAATAACAAAAGTTTTCATCCTATCGCTCAAGTACTCATAATCATTACCATAAAAAATTGGTAGTCTGGTAGGGTTAAGATTGTCAATGGAACCAACATTTATACCTGACATTCTATAAGAAAATACTTTTCCAAAAAACTTGTTAGTAGTAAAAGTTTATAAGAAAAGATAAAAATCTTTCATTAAAACTTGAACAAGAAAAGTTAAGCAAGAAAAACTTAGAACAAGAAAAACTTGAGAAAGAAAACTTATATGCGAGTATAAGTATTTCAGAGACCTCCTGTGATACCAATTATAGGATTGAAATAGTATATATAGATTCTCAATTACAAGAGGGGGGGGGGGTGGATTATAGGTTTAAAAAATTTCATCTTTAAACTTATCTCTTTAGTTTAACCTCTCATTAACCCTTTTAACCTTTACAAAAATAATTTTTTTAACTCTGTTAGTATTAATTATGAAAAAAATGAAATTAAACTATTTAATTTTTTTTGAAAAGATTAATTCATATATGGAAACCATTTAATCAAATTCAATTCCCATAAGTGCATAAATTAATTTAAAAATAAACCCATAAAACGTGATAATTTTTTTTTGAAAAATGCATTTTTCATGCATAAAATGAAATCGATCTAATTATTTGCCAAATAATAATTTTTAGATGAATGTAAATTTATTTAATTGAATATATAACCTATATATTAAAAGATTTTATTATTATATTTATTATATTTTATTAAAATATAAATACATTGTGCAATTTAAAACTTTTTTTTTGAAAAAATTTCCTTTTTACCTTCAAATGATTTTGTATTAATTATATCAAATTGATAACAAATGTATGAGTTATTATTTATTAATTTAAAATATATTTAATATAAATCACTGTTCATTAGTGATCATGATACATAATTTAAATAAAAATACAATATCTTCAAAAATAGAAATTTTAACATTAAATGATTTTATTCATAACAATTCAAATAGAGTACTAATTTTCATTGGCATTGTTCAATAAATTGGTATTAATGAAATATTTCATTAATATATTTAAAAAATGAGTTATTCCTATTCATAACCTTGAATCTAATGGAAAGGTAATATATAATATAATATTTCATTCACAGTTTGTTTAAGTTTAGTGTTTCATGCAAAGTAATTTATCAAACACTTTGAAAAAAGAAGAAATATATATTATAAAATCTTGAGGTGTTGTAATAAAAATTGAACACAGAGATAAAAATCAACAACTAGATAATAGAATTATAAAATTCAATTTCATCTACCTCATTCATGGATTTATTCCCTTTAAAGTATTTTGATGACTCTCACCCAAGTCCACCCATCCATATCCCATCATCAAAAAGCATGATCTCATTTCAAAACTCCCAATAATTAATTACAAAAAATTATAATTAATTATCCAAATTAATTATAACAATTAATAATTTATTATATTTTAAATAATCATGAATAATTCCTTAAAAGTGACTGGTCTACCTCATCACACGGAAATGGTGACCAACCCTCATTAATGGTCTGTGACATGCTTCTGACATCATCTTAGGAAAAAGACCTAAAAATTAGTACCCATTCAATAACCATTTTAATTTAAATTAAATAAAAACCCTAAAAACTCATCAAGAAACATAAATTAATAAACATATCACGTTATGGTTTGAAAGTATCATCTTAAGACATCCACTATCCATGAAATAGGAATTTCCCAACATATCAAGATGATTCCACCAGGCTTCGGTGGAATAGTCTCTGAAGTACTAGTTAAAACGACCAATATAAAAGTCTAGAAAAGAGAATATGAATGGTGAGTATGGGAGGATATATCACCTTGAATTTCTAAAGGAATCATAATAAAACCAGACAAATTGAAGGAGTCTTGAAGGATAAGGGTGGGACTCTCCTAGGTTGGTCACAAATAATAGAGGAAGAGAAAATAGGAGGGGTATATAAATGGATGGGGAAAAATGTAAAACCACCCCCAAACTCATGCTCAACGGGAAAAATTTTCATGAACCATGACATTTACTACATCATGGTGCACACCCTAATAGCCCATGAGAATCCTAAAACACCACATACCCCAACACAGGACCCTCCCACACTTGCTGTTTTGGATAGGTACACTGTTGAGGCCCCCCCCCATCACACCATGCTATGCACTATGATCTGGTTATACCTATGGTGCATCAAAATAGAACCGTGGATCCCCTATAACATGAATAATGCTATTTTAGACACCCCATTATAGCACCATGATCACCCAAAATTCCTAGAACCTAATAATTTTTCCTTCCACAACACACCCCACATACCCACTATCGACACATCTTATGAAACACCTGGTCTAGGTGTTTTCCCCTCATTGTTTCCCATAGGTGGAACCCATCAAGTGCTAGGATCATTACAATTCATGGTAATGGTGTTTTTCCACGAATGGTTTGCACAGATACAATCCCTAGGTGTCTTATAGTCAAACCAATCACCATGACCATTGCCACACCAAAGCCCCTCAATCCTGGATGTTTCACACTCCACCATGGGGTCCACTACGGTGTGGTCCTCCCCGTGGTGGACCACCTACAAACAAATTTCACTAAAAGTTCACTTGGATTTACTATGATGACTACCTAAGCACTTGTGACACAAACCAACCCTTGATAAATGTTTAAAAACATCTCTGTGAGATGTTTAATCTCTCAGAACCTCAATCCAATCATCATTTATCAAAATAACTTCACTTTGGAGAATTAAAATTCAAATTCCCTAAGAAGTTATCAAACCTAAAAGACATGTGGTTTTACATGATACTTCAAGATTCAAAAAAAAAAAAAATATGATAAGTGTCAAATAAAATCTCAATCACTACTTATTCCTCTTAAATCAAAGGATAGGAGAACTGATAAAATGGATCTTTAGGTAGTATAAACCTACTTAACGTTGATTAATATACAAAAAATTCTGGCCCTTCCTGGTCAAGGCTATCAATCGGGATATAGTATAAGAGAATTCATACACTAAAATATAATAATAACTTTGAATACCAAGAAAACTATAAACATATACAACATTCTTATGTACTTCCCAAGAAACAACTATGTCGATCTTCGACAGAGCGGGTTCTACCCACAAATGGGATACTACATGATTGAGAAAAGATACCTCTCATATCTAAAGTTTACACTTGGAAAACTTTACATAGAGATCATAGTGTTGAAGGAATTTCAGAAAACACCTCATATTCTTAGTATAATCATCCTTTGACATTGAGAATATGGGTATGTTGTTGATGAAAACTACCATGAAGTGATCTAGGAACTCATGGATCATAGATTTCATGAATCACATGAAATAAACTGGGTAATTCATGAAACCAAATAATATAACTCTGAACTCAAAGTTCCCATATTAACATATTAATATATTCTTTAGGATATCAACCTCTTTTACCATCATTTGATTGTACTTAGACCAGAAATTAGTCTTCAAAAATAATCAATCTTTCTCCAACTAAATGAGTAAATCATCTATCTTTGGAGGGGTATAATGGTTCTTTACTATTTACTGATCCAATAAATGATTACTGATCCAATAAATGATAATATATACACAACCTCAATCTACCATCCAACTTCTTGGTGAATAATATCAGTGAACCCAATAGTGATACACATGGCCAAATGAAAACCTCATGTATCAAATCATTAATCAAAATTGTCAACCACCATATCTCAGATGGTTCCATCCAATAAGGAGACATTCATATCATATTGGAACTAGGATGAAACTCTATTCCAAATTCAATATCAAATTTAGGGGGTATTTTTACAAAATCATTAGGAAAGACATCCAAAAAATCCTCAATGACTCTAGAAAACTCCACAAACTTCACCCCTACCAAATCCAATGATAAAACTAGTAGATAATAAAATCATAGCTCCAAATTCCAAAATCCCATCCAATAATCTCACTTTCTAATGACCACTACACATTGGTATTATAAATCATAGAACACAACCTTCATTTGGAAAAAATCAATGAACATTCACATATAATACAACCAATCCATGCTAAGGATGACATTGTATGGTTGTATCTAAAACAAAATGTAGTCCCCAAGTGATCGATTCTTCCCCATTATCAGTTCAAAAACTCAAAAATAATTCAAACAAACCGAACTGACCTCAAATTTTTGTATTCAACTCTAGAGGCATGAGAAGTATCTTCACCTTGATTCCCAAGGTGTGGACTAAGGTGGATTAAATAAAAGAATGAGATTCTCCAAATTCAAACAAGGGATAATCCCATGTAGAGGATAAGAAAAAGGTTATTTAAATGGTCTTTGGACCACCTGAAACCGTCTTCTCTACTATATTTAACTACCCTATTCTATATACTCTTCCCTATAATCCCTCCCAGTGACCACCTCTATAGATATACTCTGCACTATGTCCCTGGGGGTAGGGAATAGCAAAAGGATGACACTTTCCAACTTCATCTCCTTTTTGTGGATTAAAATCCCACTACCCCTACTACTGGCATGACCTCATAGGATACTTATGGATGAGATGATGAGGAATATAACCACTTAAACCATGTTAGAACTCAATAATAACTGGGAAATAATATAAAAAATGGCCACTACCTCTAAAAAATGAAGTAAATTAGCACAAATATCCCTATGAATACATGATAAACACTAGCTATAAAGAAGTGGGAATAACAAGGCTAGGACTAACTCCCCATATATTGAAACCTTTATTTCCTGGATGTTCAAGACCACCCCTCTAAAAATATGCTCCGATAGAATCACTGATGACCTCCCTTCCAATATGACCTCGAAAATGAATGAATCATCTTGGTCACCTAGGTCTTCTTTTTCACCTCTAGATACACATGCAATGTAAACGAGGTGACTTCATATTGAAAAATATAGATTTAGTGACTCCTTAAGTAACCTTGATTTAGACTCCTCATCTAGGAAAAGATCAGGGGCTAAGAGAAGAAGGTCATTAAAGAAAATATCAATATTCTTCATACTCAGGATCCCCTGCTAAAGGGAGACAAACTTTTTCCTGTCTGGTTTCCTCATGGACAATTATAGGAACTCGACATGAAACCACATCTAAAAATTATCCCATAAAACCTTTGCCTCCTTTTGATCTCCAAGATATAAAATCCAAAAATTTCATATGACACCTCTCATTTGACTAAAAAATATATAAAATTGATACTCCATCCTAGCATGGATCAGAATTAAGGTAGTCTCAACCTACTCCAACTAGAACCCGATTTCTAAATCAGATACAATCCCCTCATACTTCACCAAGTATTGATTCTATAACTCACAAAAAATCATCCGGAAAGACTCATTCTCCTCATCCAGGTCAATGATCTATTGGTTTATCTAATCATCTAGCCAAACATCACCAACTTAATTAACATAAGGATGGTGACCAACAACATCTTTTAATGTAAGGAAATAAACTCCTAATCCAAGTATCATAGAATTCATTTACGATTTATTCAATTTGATTCATTTTAACTTTTCCCAAAATATCCCCAATTAAAAAAACACAACATATATGATGAATTTACCTCTCCTAGGTATCTGTCATGAAATTAGTATTATCTCACCTAGGGTGTTTAGTATGTTTAGGGTTCTTGAATCAGATTACAAAGGTCCTTAATTACCTCTATCTTAGACACTCTCCCTTGATACATCACACAATAATTTTGACTAACATTTTTTTTGAAAAAGGTTCCTCAAACCAAAAAATGCCAAGTCATTTATTGAAAAAAAGAATCTATAGAAGTATGAAATATATAATTTTATTACAATATCTTTTATGATTTGAACCCAAATCTGATAAGTGCTCCTCCAACCAAGTGAGCTCATTTTCCAGTCCTTTTTTGGCTAAAACATCCACCATATGGTTCTCCTCCTAATAAACATGTGTAACAATGAAATTAAAACCCACCAAAATATTCATACAATCCATCCATCTGGTAGTGAGACTCTATACAATATGTAGCCTAAAACTCTTGATGGCTTGAAAAATCATGGTGGAATCACTTTATAGCCATAAGTTTTTCCAACCTTTCAATCTTGAAAATTTAATAAAAATCATGACGCCATGTATCTTGGCTTCTAAAGATGATGAAATTCCACAATATCCATAAAAGAATCCAATAATTATTCCAATATAATCAGAAAAAACTATGCCACGCCCTGAGGGACTAGGATTACCTTTAGAAGAACCGTCAGAATTGATTTTGATCTAGTTATACATTGTAGGATTCTAGAACACTTCTAGCATCTCAACTGATGGTGTGTAATTCCCATAAATTCCCAGATTCCTTAGAACCATGAATTCACGTACTCTATTGTCTCAAAAACCTTGAATTATCCCCTCAGACTCCTTTATGACCACTAAAATTCTCACAATAGCAGCCCCAGTACAAAAGAAAACTCCTTTTTGAATGGTTCTATTGTGTTTGAACCAGATCAGATGCAGAAGCTTAGCTACTTCTACTAAAAATAGGCTCCAAAGCTATAGGGAGAAGTTAATTACTTTACACAGATGAAATAAATCATGTAGGGAGTTTTTGAATGTTCTCATGAGATCAAATAAACCAAATATATCCTTCTATAGTGTTGAGGTAATACAATAACTAAGAAAAATTTGATCTGTATCCTCCATATTCTAATAGAATAAGGGACACCTGGAACAAAAAGAAATTCTAAACAATTGCATAAAATTATTAGTGGGTAATATATTATGTGTCAATATACAGATAAGAGTAAGTTAAGAAGGCCTTATTCAAGCCTTAATAAAGCATGTAATACATTAAATGTCACCATTAGGATCATATATATTATTCTGGAAGAATAACTAACTATTCAACATGCCATTTTCATTAGGTTCCCAAACCATAAAATCCGAACCTTGAAAAAAAGATTAACCATTGATGATACTTTTAATATTTTCCTGATTTTTAGGCTGGGATGTCTCAAATAAATATCTGATTGTAATATGAGAATAAAAATTATAATCTTGAGGTTGGAATTCATCACAAAAGGCAGTCAGTCCAATTATTAATCCAAAATTAGAGAGAAGAGTTTTTGCTGACAATTCATCTTGAATAGTTCATAATAATGTGATTAGAGGCTTTAATCATTGGAAATATAGAGGAGTACATTTAAGCATAATTTTATTTGTAAAATATTCTTATAAGTCTATATTTAAGAAATTATAGAGCAGAAAAATTACTATTAATGAGATTCTAAGTGAACCCGGCTAAGAGATCTTCATTAAAACAGAAGATTTTATTGATTCCAAATCCCCTATTGGAAATTGTTTGACCAGATTTTTTCCAAGTAAAATTATCATTTTCCTTTCCAAAATGATTCCACTCCAAATGAAGTTCTTGATGCACACATTTATATTCTTCACCAAACCCATGGGACATTTATAAATCATAAATGAATTGACTAGTTTGGAGACAAATTTCAATTTTAGATTACATAATCTTCCATCCATTGGTAGATTCTTCCATTTTTAGGTTGAGATATGACTTTTTATATGATCAAAAATAATAGTGAAATAGGATTCCTTATGTATTCCATAGAATAAAAGAAACCCAAGATAATTAAATTGAATAGATCCCACCCAAATGCATATTTCTAACAAGATATATATTTTCCTCAAAAGTGGAAATATGTGCCCAATGAAAATAAATGATTTATCACAACTTATTATATCATGAACCAAGATTGGATTCCATCCAAATCGACACCTAACCTAGCATGAGAGAATTCCATAAGGGCCTTCCGAATCTCCACAGGGTGGTGACTAGAATTGGGAACTAAAGATAATCGAAAGGGGAATGATTTATTCCAAAATAATAAGGATCTAATAACCAATCGGAACACACGATAGAACTAATAAAAATATAACATATATAAATATACAAACCAATATAGATACAAAAACTGAAGATAAAATAGAAATTGAATACAAAACAAAATTTGAACCATGCTAACACGGTATCCTCATGGCCTCTTGATCTCCACTAACCACAAGACCAACCTGCTCTAAAGGAATACATAAAAACCAAAAAACTAAACTTGAAAAACATATCAGGTCTACTGACACTAAGTTACACAAGTATAGTGAAATAATAAACCACTTAGTAGGTAATCACCATATAGTCCATGTATTTACTTTCCCAAAATAGTACACAAACACTAGTTTTGTATAATTTCATAAAATAGAATTTTAATCATTTTAAAAAATCAAAAACAACTTTCCATGAGTTACCTTTTTAAAACAACACATTCAACTTTCCTTTTTAAAAACTATTTCACAATCCAAAACTGAGTTTAAAACCAAAACCTAAATACAAATCCATACTAGATGGCCAAAAAGGGTCTATTTAGGAAGTAAAGGAAACAAAACAAGAAGATATAATCTAGGAGGTATAAAATCCACATTAAAAAGAAACAAAGAGAACATATATATAGTAAATCATGGGCATTTTATAAACATATATATAGAAAATCCCTAGACATACTCAGTTTGGACCCACCTTCCAATATATGGTTTAACTCCACTGTCAATAAAAAACAGGCTTCTCTAAACTATCCAATCCATTGGCACGTCCTACCTGGACTCTCCTCAAATATAGCTGTACAACCCATCTAAATGGGTTCAATAAGAAATTTTCACTCAAACCTCTAGATAACGCCCAAGAATCCCATGATAATAGTACATAATGATTGGAAATTTCCTCACACATGTGGCTCAACTAAACCCACTAACACTATGATTTTTTTATTCTTAACACTGACAACACCTATGTGATTCACTCTCTTTTGGAAATCCTCTATAGAGGTGACCATCTCACAACATGCCATTCACAAGTGCCAACTGAGTCTTTACACTACACAATATTTCAAAACCACTTTACAAACAATTCCAAAATACCAATAGGGCCTTCATCATTTCCAATAAAAATAAACTTAACAATCTATTTACAAACCATTTATAAGATCACCATGAAACACCACTTTAACGTGAAAAATTCCAAATGGGCCTTTATATTCTGAATCCAAAACCACTTAGAAAACCATTTCCAAAACATTACCCAAAACCATGGTAAATGACACCATAAAATTAAAAAATACCAAATAATCCATTTTTACCACTTAGTTACCAAGTATATATCAAAACTATAAATGGACCTTTATTATTTGAAAATACAAAACTATTTCCAAGATAAGTGAAAACATGCAACAACATGAAAAGTTCCAAATGTGCTCTTATGCCAATTATTCCCCAAAACATTTCTCAAAATGAAAAACATGGAAAGTTTTATAGAAAACATTTTCAATCACATTTAAATCCACAAAAGCACCAAATTCACCATTTAGAAATCAAGGAAATATTTTAGGAAAAAGAAAGAGAGGAGGGAGGAGGACCCTTTAAAACCATGGTTCAAGGAAACGTCATTAAAAAAGGTCATTATCATTTTTTCCATCTATATGTGTACTTTGTGCACATATGGATGTTCTAAGATCGAATTAAACTCTTAAAGTATCCATAAAATCACCCAAAACCCTTTTTAAAGAAATATCATTTGCTTTGAAATCCAAAAAACAAGAAACACATAAGTGTCACACCATAAAAGTCACTAATTTCCATATATGACATCCAACTTCCAACCCAACCAAAATTCCAAAAAATAACCAAGATAAAACACCATCCAAATCACCCAATTTCATATCAAAAAATCAATTTACATTTCATGAAACACCTTGTATTCATTTAAATATAGGTATAATTAAGGAAACCTTTTAGAAACCATTTTTCATCCATTTTTCATCATTAAAACACCAAAATAGTTTATATAAACAAAAAAAAAATACTTTAACATGTTTAAATCATTAAAGGAAAGCTTAATCATGAACGAAATGTGCCCAAAAGGAAATTGATGGAAACACCTAACTCAATGTTGTGCATATGCAATGAAACTTTAGGAGAATGAATAATAAACCCCAAGAGAAAATCCTCACACCCTAAATTCAATGAAATATAACCACACATCAAACACAACCCTTGGGGTTTTTCCAAGAGAGAACCCACTAAGAAAATAACAAGGAACCAAGAGAGGGGAGAGAAAAAAAGAAGGAAATCGACCAAAAACATAAGGAAACATACCTAAGAACTATCAAGGAGCTTTAGTGGATGAAGGGGAGAAAGGGAGGAGGGTATCCTAGAGCCCCTTAGTGTGACTAGGTTGAATAAGGTAAGAGAAAACCAAAATAGGTTTAAAATATTAGTGAGAAAAAACTAGAATTTCACAGTTTTAATGATCTGGGTAACTCACATGGTTTGGCCATATGGTTTGAAAAACCATGTGGCAACTGTACACAACCTATTGGAGAAGAGGGAAACACTCATAGTTTAGACAAATATTTTGGGAAACCATGTTACGACCATAAAAAATTCCATTTTCCAAGATAAAAAACCCCTTACACACTTTCCACACAATTTCCTCTAACTGTGTGAAGGTTGTGCACCATTCCCTAGACACTAACCCTCAAGACAAACAATTTCCCCCTAACCTCACATGGTTTGTCTCAAGACATGATCAAATCATGAAATTCAAAAAAATAAAGAAGAAATTGAACTAAAACAATCTCTTAATTAACAGGATTCATGGTTAACACCTAAAATGTGCACACAAACCACACACAGGCCAAAAACTCACTCAAAACTTCCAAAATTCAAAAATTCAAACATGAGTCTCAACTTTAACTTCAACCAAAATATCCAAATCCAAGAAAAGAATAAAATAAAATAAATTCCATGATTGGTGTGTAACAATTATACCCACCAAAAAAACTTTCTTCCCAAATAGTCACTTGACTATTTTATAGATGAAACTCATGGTTAAAATGAGACAAGATCGAATGAAACAACAGTCCACAATGTGACCTTTCACTCCAGAAGTCACACCCAACTAGTTCTTGAGGAAAATAAAACATGAAGAAAAATGGGAGAACACGAGAGGGTTTTCCCTACCATGAGAACTTTACTAACACTAACAACATTGAAACTCCCAACATAGTGGCACCGACACGGGAAACCCAACATGATCTAGCCCAAACATATTTACCTAGGCTAAACAACAACACCTCCAGAAACATGAATTCATAAAAACGCCACCATGGTCTAACCAACATGGGAAATCCTAAGAAAACCAAATATCTCCCACACAAAAGTGGAAACTCATGTAAAATATCCAAACCAAGCTAAAAACAAAAACACAATTCATCATTTTCACTGGATCTAATCATCACCCAAATGATCACAACTAGATACCATGAACCACCCACAAAAGGGGTAAACACACACAAGATAGAAAAACTAATAAAAGACTCGAATTTCTATAAGTATTTCCACCACTAGAATTCCAAGTGAATAAGTCCCAAAAACTTTTCATGATAAGGATGAACTTACAATAATCAAGAGAGATGAAAAGTAGGAACTAAACTATTCATGCCCCAAGGTTCCCCATCCACTTGGGAGGTCCTTTCTACATCAAGAGCTTTACTTCGGGGCCTATGGATGGAGTCCTATTATCTTGAATCATCTATTGTCCCATGGTTAGGAACTGACACCCTATGATTGAGACTTCCTCTTCTAGAAAGGCTTCTTACAGAATTTCTCCAGATGACCCAAACAACCACGTCACCGAAAAGCCTTTAGAGGATTACGATAAGATGGATTCAAATGCATGAATTGATCACACTAGAAGAATACAATAGAATGGTAAAAAAAATAGAGGTTGGAACCAGCTAAAGGGGTTTCTCATAAATAGGATCCTCTGGCACACACCTGTTGTTAGATGGGATCCTTCACGGGGTCCTAGAATAACTAGTTCCTTAACCACCACTGGATACATTCTAGGAACTAGCCCAGTGAGAAATGCCTCATCCACCAATTTATCGAACTGAACATCATTTTAAGAGAGTAATATCTCCTTAATCTATATATAAAGAGCCCTAATGAAAGGAAATTCTTTTATCTAGTTATCTGAGGCTATATCTGAAGAAAAAAAAACAACTCCTTGAAGTGGTCAACATAGACCCTCACCATCTGCCTACCTTACTGAACAATCATGAGAACTTCTACATTACCTATCTTTATCTCCTTAGGTAAAAACTATAGGATAAAATTTGTCTTAAACACTTCGCAATACATCCCAACTTATAATGATTTTTTTATGATCACCTTTCACATTTCCAAAGATGAACCTTCAAACAAACCTAAGACAACTCAAACCCTCACCACTTTGGGAGTTCCCAACACCTTGAAGATGTATTATACTTTATCAAGCCACCCTGGAGCCTCTAAAAAAACTTTATCACCATTAAAGATAGGTAAAAAGAAGGAAAAAATGAAACTCATCCACCACACTCAGAGTCTGGAAAGGGTCAACAGCTGCAAGAGACTCACTAGAAACTTCGGGACCTTTCTTGGAAACATACTCTGAATAGAATAAAATAACATAACCAAAATCAACATTACCCAAAACTCAACCAAATGAACACATCAATAAAAAAACGTTATCACAAGACAAAAATTACAAACATAACAAAAATACTCTTCTAAAAAACCACTATTTCATTTCAATTTCAAACTACTTCAAATATAAAGAAACTTTACACAAAACCCTAACTCTCTTTCAATTCCAGTTAAAACACTAAATCCTATATAATCACACCTTGAAACCATTTTTCCCTTGAAAAATACATTTTTTTGAAAATGATTTTCCTTTTGAAAATCCACTCACACACAAAAAAAACAACCCAAATGAGAAACTCACATCAAACACATGAGATAAGGAACTAGTATCCATGCATAACCTAACAACATGGTTAGTGGTACATGCCCCAGTTAAGTATAAACAACTAATAGGACCTTGAATTATGAACTCATATTCCACATGGGTCACTATTCCTTGTGATATCACAACATGAAATTGGATCGATCACCTCTATTTTCATTCCACATCCATAATCCACAAACCAAAATAGAAGACTCAAATCCTAGACTACCCCTGGAAACTTAAGGATCATAACGATAAAGGGTTCATGACGTCATTCCCGCACCTACCTCTCATGTATCAATATTCCTAATTGTTGATCTAATTGACACCCTAAATAACACGATCCTCCTTTGATACCATTTTTCATGAACCAAGCTGGGAATCCATCCAACCTGACACCTGACCCAGTCTTAGACAAGGTCCAAGGGGAGTTATCGATCCCTACGGGTTATAGAATAGTTATAAGAACCAAATATAATCTAAATGGGAACAATTTATGTCCAAAAAACAAGGATCAAATAACAAAAAAGAACCCACAATAGAAATAACAATAACTGAACATTAATAAATATATAAACCAATATAGATACAATAACTAAATAACAAACAAAACCAAAATTGAAAACTAAATCTGATCCACGCTAAAACGAGCCCTGTGACATCTTGATCACCACCAAACACAATAATAAATTTCTCCAAAGTGAAACACATGAACCAAAAACCTAAACCTACAAAATATATTGGGTCTACCGATGCAGAGTGACACAAGTAGGTTGTGAGATTAAATAACTTAGTAGATAATCACTATGGATTACATATGTTTCCATTCCCATAATAGTCTACAAACAATAGTTTTAAATACATTCATAAAATAGTATTTTAATCATTTTAAACAACTAAACAAAAATTTCCACAGGTTTTCTTTTTAAAACAACACACTTATATTTCCTTTCTAAAAATGGTTTCATAATACAAAACCCATTTCAAAACCAAAACCAAAATAAAAACCCATACCAGATGTCTAAAAAGGGTCAATGGAGGAATTAAAGAAAAAAAACAAGAAAATATAAAGTAACAAGGCAAATATCCACTTGAAGTAGAAATAAAAAAAATACAGACAATAAATCATGGGAATTTCCTAAATATCTCTAGAAGAAATCCTTGGATATACTCAATTCATAATCACCTTATCGCATATGGTGCACCTCCATAGTCAATACCCAACATGCCACTCTAAACTAGTAAATCTATTGGAACGTCCCACCAAGACTCTCAACAAATCCAGGGGGTACAACTCGTCGAATCGGGGTCGAAAAGAAACTGTCACTTGACCCTCTAGATGACTCCCATGAATCCCATGATAATAGTACTTGGTGAGTGGGAATGTTATCACCCACTTGGATCAACTAAACTCACTACCACCATTATTTCCTTTCCCAAACACTAACACCACTTATGGGATTCACCTCTCATCGAGGAATCCACTATAGAGGTTTTCTACCTCACAACATGCCATTCACAAATACCAATTGGACCTTCACACCACATAAGATTTCAAAACCACTTTCCAAACCATTAAAAAATACCAATTGTTCCTTCACCATTTCCAATAAAAATAAATTTAAAAATACAATTATAAACCATTTCTATGATCACCATAAAACAACATTTTCATGTGAAAAATATCAAATGGTCCTTTACATTCCAAATCTGAAGCCACTTACAAAACCATTTCGAAACTATTACCCAAAACCAAGGTAAAGCACAGTATAAACTTGGAAAATTACAAACGAGGCTTTATCACCACACAGTTCCCAAGTATGTCTCTAAATTCCAAATGGGAATTTAATATTTGAAAATCCAAAACCATTTCCATGCAAGGTGAAAACATGAAACAACAAGGAAAGTTCCAAATGGTCCCTTATACCAATTATTCCACAAAACATATCTCAAATTGACCAACAATCGAGGTTTTAGAGAAAACATTTGAAATCAAATTTAAATCCACTTTAAGAACCAAATTCACCATTTAGAAATCATGGAACTATTTAAAGAAAAATAAAGAATGAATGTAGGAGGAGCCTTTGAAAACCCATGGTTCAAGGAAACATCATTACCAAGGGCCATTATCATTTTTTCCCATCGCAATGTGCACCCTATGAAAATATAGATGTTAAAACATCAAATTAAACTCTTCAAGTATCCATGAAATCACCCATTTTTTTAAAGAATCATCGCTTTCTTTAAAGCCAACACAACAAGCCACACATAATCATCACACCATAAAATTTTCAAATTTCCACATACAACACCCAACTCACAACCCAACCACATTTACAAAACATAACTAAGAGAAAACACCTACTAAATCACCCTATTTAACTTTAAATGATTAATTGAAATTTCATCAAACACCTTGTGTGCATTTAAATATAGGAATAATTAAAGAAAACTTTTGAAAACAATTTCAAACCCATTTTACATCATGAAAATAGAAAAAAAATTATACAAACACACCACAAGCAAGATTGTAACATTTTTAAAGAATTAAAGGAAAGATCAAGCATTAAAATAATTTTATGGAAAGTAAATGGATGGAAACACCTACCTCAACGATGTTTGAATGTGAAAAAACTTTAGGAGAAGGAAGAATACACCCCAAGAGACAATTTGAAAACCATAACATCAAATAAATCAAACCACACATCTATCCAAACCCTTGGGGTTCATACAAGAGAGAAACCTCTAAGAAAATAACAAGGAACCAAGAGAGGTAAGACAAAAGATAAGGAAATTGAACAAAAAAATTAGAAAACTTACCTAGGAGCCTTATAAGAGCATCAATGGAGGAAGGGGAGAAATGGAGGAGGGTCTATTAGATCACCTTGGTGTGCCTAGGTTGAATAAGGGAGGAAAAACCAAAAATAGTGTTAAAATAGTGGAGTGGAAAAAATAAAATTCCAGACATTTAATGATATAGGAATATCACATAGTTTGGCCACATGGTTTGAAAAATCTTAAGCTAACCGTGCACACCTTACTATAGAAGATGGTTCCACACAAGGTTTGGCTACACGGTTTGGGAAAATGTGGGACAACCATGAAAATTGCTACTATAAAAAAAACAAAACCCTTTTCAAGCTTTCCATACAGTTTCCTCCAACTATTCACATGCCATGCTCCATACCCCAGTCACCAACCCTCGTGCCGCATGGTTTTCCCTTGACCTCACACAGTTTGTGTCAATCCATTTTCAAACCATTCGAGTCAATCTATGTAAGAATAAATTGAACTGAAAACAACCTATACCACAACAATATGGACATTTAACACCAAAATTATGCACACAAACCATGAACATGCCAAAAAATCACCCAGAACTTCCAAAATTTAGAAATTAGAACCAGAGACTCAACCCAAGCTTCGACCAAAATATCCAAATCCAGAAAAGAATAAAATAAAATAAATTCCATGGTCAGGGTGTGACATATTATTTATCTTTAGATACTTTCATAGTGTTGTATAATTTTATTAAGAGATTGATTATTCCTTTTTATACCTTTCAAGAGAGAATTATACCTTCAGAATAAAACAAATGAGTGGGAGTAGTGAGGGACCTGGAAGATTGTGGCTGTTTGAGCCTTCCTTATTTAACCAAATGAGAGAAAATCATTCTAAGATAGTCTTCAAAAAAAGAAAATATAATAATAGATATTGGAACCCCTTATCAAACCCCTCTAGAGTACTTAAAATACCCATTGGGTGATCCATTAATGAGGATAGAGATGTGAGCTGATTCAAATAGAGTCTTCACCCAACTAATAATGATGCTACAAAATCCAAAATTATGTAACACTTTATAAATAAAATTCCAATCCATCCTGTCAAAAAAAATGTCATGTTTTAGAGAAATACTTCCTTCCCTTATTACTTTCTTGAGGAAATTAAAACAATATGAGGAAGTTACAATGTAATGTTTAAAAAATCCAAATTTATTATAAGATATAACTTTATTGGAAATTCCCGCAATTCTAGTTTCCATAATTTTACTGATCACTTTGTAAATAGTATTCACCAAAGCAATGGACCTAGAGAGATGCAACTCACAATCATTTCTAAACTTTTAAATTAAAGAGAGAAACTAAGCATTTGTGCCTTTTGGAATTCATCCACTAATTAAGAATGAGGATAAAAACTTTCAAACCTCCACATGTATTACATCCCAATATTTTGGGAAAATGAAATTTGAGAAATCATCTAGATGTGGTGCACTATTTTCATTAATATTTAAACCATTATCACCTTTTCCCATTTAATAGGAACATTAGTGAGGAGATTATTATCTCTAGGACAGACTAGTTTGTGAATAATTCCCTCCTTCAACTCACCTTCCATATCTGGTCCATTGAAGAGATTAGTATAGTGGGAAACAATATGATCTGAAATACGATCCTTATCATGAATGATTTTATCCTCAACTTTCAAGAATTAAATAGGTCTACTCACCTTTTGAACCCTCTAAAGTGAAATATAAAATTTGGTGTTTCTATCCCTCTCCTTGAGCCATATCAGTTTAAATGATTCCTTCTATAGATTTTCTTTCAAATAGAGTAGTCATTTTAACTTGAAAGAGAGATCAAATTCTCAATAATTATCCAAATTAAGGTCAAACATGGTAGAATCCTCCTACTCCTTCTTAAGGAGACTCCTCAAGAGAGGAAATTCCAGTGTCCATCCAACTGAAGGTGACTATAATCCAACTATTCAGATTTTATTTTAAGAGTTTTAACTTTAAAGAGAAATATATATCCTCATTTCTACAAAACATGGATCCCCAAAACTCTGGAATAATATTTCCTCACTCCCGAATACCTTCTTTTAATATTCCTCTGGAAGGAAACTAGCAAAAAGTGTATAAAACATATAAAATGGGAGGAATTACCCTCATAATCGTGGGAACATAACAAGTAAACCACCAATCAACACTATAATATAAAGTAAATTCAACATCCCATAATAAACCACTACACTTGGAAATTTAATACAAATAAAAGTCTCCAATACAAAATATATAAATAAACTCCTAGGAATAAACTCCAAACACAAATCTCATGTCTAACTAGTAATTCCCAACCTAATCTCCAAAACCCTCTTAGAGACCTATAAAACAAATATATATATATAAGGGTGAGAAAACATGTATAATCAATAGTATTCCCCTTAAAAACTCTTGTATAAATGCGTAAGAAGCAAACTAATACCCGAGTGAATAAATAAAAGAACCCAAACGTACCTAAATAGGTTCACTAACACCCAATCTCAAAAATTCCCCCTCACTAAAAATCACATCAATGTATGATAATATAATATAAAGAGTATATAAAAAAGGGTACCCCATGGCACTTCCCCACATGTTTTCCTCTCTCACACCCAAATGTAAAACCTCTTGATGCTCACATCCCATCTATATTATCATAACCCAAATCCACATATCCACATATCACATATCTACATCGTACCTCATAAACATATATGCATGACCACATTCCACATATCTATATATCATAGTAGGGTACCGTGTGAAGGTTTTGGGTATAATGGAAATGTTAAATGAGCCATGACCAACTAGTATTTTTTCATAATAAATTATTAATCCAAGATTTACATCAATAATAAATGTCTTGACTGGTGAAATTGAATCAAATATTAATTTATGATTAATTGTTGGAACAAAAAACGTAGGATCATTTCATATTATTTATAATTAATTTAAATAATAAAGAATTTAACTGTAATGAATTATTTATTTATTGATGAATCTATCAATGAATCTATATTATTCCATCATTAAATTAGAGGTACAAAGAGTAGATTCCCTCCAGTATAGTTCCATATGTTCTCTATGAACCTCTGAACATCATTGTAGGAATCTATGGGTGCTAGTGTGGTATATCCTAACACTTATGTCATTCATATTTGATCGCCCTAAGAGTCTATTCAGGGAAGGGTTCTCTTTTATCTCTCTTGAATCAAGAGTGGAAGGAAGAGGAGGATCACTCTCCATTCTTCATATCATTCTAGGAGATGGATATCTCAAGGTATTTAGGAGAAATCTCTCTGGATGTTATTGTGCACAACCAAATGAAATTTCCACCAAAAATTAAATAATATATTTGGGTTTATATACCACTATGGTTAGAAAATAACAATTGAAATTGTTCCATTATTATTTCCTTAACCCTATAGAACCCTATGTCTATAATAATAATAACAACAACAATATTTATTTACATTCACTAAACTTGTGAATTAATTAAATATTATTTATTCAAATAATATTCAATATATATATATATATATATATATATATTATTTCTCATCAGACCATTAAACTAAATCCTCTATTTCTCTAATATATTTATCAGAACATGAATATTTTCTATTCATTTAATAAATAAATATCATAGAATTATTCACCAATAAATAAATTAATATTATATTCACTAAATAGTAGATAAATATTTATTAAATATTATGCTTATAAAATATTCTCTTGAATAACTAGTTATAAAATATATGTGATCATGAAAACATGAATAATTCTAAAACCATATGTGAGAATAATTTTTATTCAACTTTTTAAATAATAAATAATATTATTATTTAACTGAGGTTCTGGATACACTTAGTGTGTGACCCTATAAGCCTCTTTTTCAGTAGTACTTGGTGAAGTAGCACAAAGTCCAAGGTTAGCATCTAGAAACGTTCCAAATCACCCATAGAGAAAAAATTTAATTTTATAATGACATAAATCCTCATATTAATGTTTTATATATAATAAAATCTGGTTATCACAATATCTTTGATTAAGCAAGTTCCATGCTGGTGCCATCAACCTATATGATCGATGTCTCATTCTTTGAATTTTTTGGAAATTGAACTTGCCTTTCAAACACCATAACCATGGATATATTTAAGCCATATCATTTCCATAAAAGGGACTAAGATTTTAAATTCCATTAACTAACATAAGGGACAAATCCTTTCTTTAATTATTCATTAATAAAACATTACTTGTGATGCATGAAACATATCCTACTTCATCATGAACATATGTCATCACATTTTTTATAAATACATCATAGTACGAGACTCATAACATCCATTAATAATAATATTAAAGTATAAGGATAAATACAAACCTCTATATATAACAACATCCAATGACACATATAAATGTAGATCTTATCGGTGGGTCTCCTTCTTATAACATCCTACACTAGAAATTACCAAGGGTGTACACCATGATAAGTAGCCTCAAATTCTTATGATCCACCACCACCGATATCTTATATCAGTTGTGTACCTAAAATTATTTTATCTTTACATAGAAAATATATTTAAGAATACCGTCATGACACTTATGGGTTCTCATTATAGAGAGTAACTACAATGACCTTTTACTGCGACAACTACTCTTAGGACATTATCTCATACTATGTCATGTAGTAGAATAATCATGATGTGATAAGATATTTTTTAATATTCAAAACTATGAATACATATAGTCATAAATTAAAAAAAAAATGGTTCTAGGGAACCAACTTCAATAGACTCCCACTTACACTAGATCCAATTTCTAACAACCTTCAGTCTATTAGATCTCACATGATACTCATGCTTCTGCTGAGATAATTCTTTAGTCAAGGGTTCTGCTGCATTTTCTTCCATGGAAACTGTTATGACTATAACTTCACCCATATGAGAAAATCCATGAAGATGTGATTCTTTTGGAGTATGTTTTTTATTTATTGGCGTGACCTTAACTATTTTAAAAGAGACACCATTGCAGTATTATCATAATATAAAGTGATAGGGTCTTTACTACTATGTTCAAATTGATATCCTAGACAAAGCTTCAAATCCAAACAGCTTCCTTATATGTATCATAAACTACTATATACTTGGAATCTACTATGGAATTACAAAAAACAGACTGCTTTGAACTCTTCCAGTACACAGTTCTTCCATTGAGACTAAAAACATATCCTAACTATGAATTTTTATAATTATGATATATTGAAACTAGTGACAGTATAACCACTGATGACTAGATCCTCATATCCTCTATACAAAAGTAAAATATCCTTATTTATTCTCAGATACTTAAGGATAACCTCAATAGGAGACCATTTTTTTCACTTGGATCATCTTTATATTTTCGTACCATTCTTAATGCATAGGCAAAATCCTTTCTAGTACATAACATGACATACATGATTGATCTTATCACTGAATCATATGGGATCTTACTCATTCCCTATTTCCCCTATTGTATCATAGGAAACATTTTCTTGGAAATATGTATACCATGTGAGATTGGAACCATTACCCTATTGTATTTTTCCATACTAAATTCTTTTATAACTTCATCGAACTCAACGTTCCATAACCCTAATTCTTGATTAGATCTATAAATGGATATCTATAAATTTCATTTCTTTTTGGCATAACCTGGAGTCACAAACCCTTCTAGTTGGGTCATATAGAAATCTTCCTGAATATTCCCATTAAGGAAAGGAGTTTTTAAATACATCATCCAATTTTCATAGTCATGGTAAGTTTCTATATCAAGTAGAATTATCATGTATTTAAACATGAAAACTAGAGAAATGATTTCATTGTAGTCAATGCATTGATTCTGATTAAACCATTTGACCACAATAATTTCTTTATAGTTACTTAATTTACATTTCATGTCCATATTTCTATTGAATAACCATTTGAATCAAATATTTTTACATCAACTAGAGGATCAACTAGAGACCAAAATTGGTTATGATACATGTAATCCATTTTACAATTCATTGATTCCTTCTATATTATATCTTTTTATCTCTTTACCGTCTCTTTGTAGGATATAGGTTCATTATTTTCAACCAATAATGTGTCACTATATTCAGTGACTATAAAACCAGACCCCTAAAGTTCAATTGCCTCTATAGTTATCCTAAATAGTACTTGTTTTTAGGTACTATTTCTTCTATTGGGACCCATATAATATGTTCTTGTACTAACTATTATGTATCTGGAGCATTAAATTCATCTAACTCAATCTTTCTCCCACTATCCTTCTTGAGGATGTGCTCCATCTCAATAAATATGGATTGTATGGTGATAGTCACTTTCTTATCTAAGTGTTTGTATAGGTATTATCCCTTTTTTCCTTAGTATTTTCTATAAAGATACACTTCTTTCCTTGAGGTGTTATTTTGTTGCATGAGATGGAATTAAAAAATGACACATAACTCTATACATGTGTATGTGAAAAAATGAAACTCTTTATACTCCACAACGCAAATCTAATTCAATTTTCTAATTTAGTTAGTACTTAGTTTAATTTTAATGCCACAGTTTGTAATGCATATCTACAAAAGAATAATGGAAGTTATGTATGAGCCACCATTGACCTTACCATGTCTAACAGGGTATAGTTCCTCCTTTCACTAACACCATCCCACTATGGTGTGTAAAGTGGAGTGAGTTGATATAAAATCCCAAAATCCCATAAAGGTTGATAAATTATTTGTTAATATATTCACCACCTCAATTAGATGGAAGATTTTTTATCTTCTTTCCAAGTTGATTATCTACTTTATTCTCGAATTCTTTTAAATTCTCAAAGTAATAAGATGTATACCACATTAATTAGACATTGAAATATATAATAAAGTCCCTCCATCTTCTATTGTAAATGTCCCACACACATCAGTGTGTGTCAATCCTAGAATCTCAGTAACACTTTCACCTTGTCCACCGAATGGTGGTTTGGTTATTTTTTCTTTTAAACATGCGTGAAATATTTCAAGTGGATTTAGATCAAAATAGTCTAAATAACCATCTTGATAGATCTTTGTTAAATGCTTATCATTAAATGACCAATATGGTGATACCATAGCTGGGTGTTATATGATTCATGTGAACATGATTCATTATCAATTTACAATACTTGGTTTTCATAATCTAATACATAAATACCATTATTTAAATGTGTCATACTATATAATATATTGTCTTTATAAAAGGAACAAATTTTATTTCCAAATTTGAAAAAAAACCCATTTTTAAATCTTGGTAGTATATAGAAATTATTTTTTTGATAAAACTTGGTACATAATAAGAATCTATTAAAACCAATATTCTTCCTATTATAAATAGAAGGTGGTTGGCTCCAATGAATTTATAAGCTGACCTTGCACTATTTTCATCTCATAAACCCTCCCATCCTATAGAAATATTTTGAAATCTACTTAGTTCATGTATTTGGATACATAGGTGAGCACCCAAAACAATATCTAACAACCAATATATAGATATTGAAAGATTACACTCAATAACAAACTCACCTTTAGCTTCTTATTTCTTTTAGGTTCAGTTCCTCTTTCAGTGTCCATGTTTTCCACATGAAAAACATTCTACATCCTTTTCCTTTCCTAGCCTCTGGATATTTGTCTTATTATAAATATGGTGATCATGAGCTTTAGACTTTTTATGAGTCTTGGTCCCCTTTTCCTTATTATTATTTTTCTTATTCACCATAAGGAACATGGGTTTTTCATGCCCCATGTCCTTTTCCACTTGGATAATGAGAGTAAGTATATCCTGAAAGACGCTTATCATTATTTCTCATGTAATAATTAACAATAAAACTAGATAAGGACTTGGGTAGTGAATAAATTATGAGATATGTGTGGAACTCATATGGGAATTTAATCCTCAAGATGTCTAAGAATTCAATGTATCCAAAAATCTTGACAACATAAGGCATAGTTGGTGCTTAATCTCCAAGCTTTCATGCAAACAATGTAATAGAGATCTTGTATCTCTCTTATCTATCCTTATCTTGATAGAGATCCTACCTACCTGAATGGCCTGAAGGCCTTCATTTTTTTGATAATACACCTTTAAATGGGTGAGGTGGAACCCTTACAAGGTTTTAAGGCTTAAGATACAATTACATGACCCATAGGACTTAAGGGAATCACCCAAACAAGACAACTTGGAACTGATCCTGCCCAGAAAATGTCATGATATCAACACTCCACCTTGGAAAGTATGGTCAGCTAGATGTCTTGTGAAGATCTACACAAGCTCGATACTGATGGTAATTCCATACCCTATTATTCTATAAATATCCTAAAGGCGAGATATCATTCTATATATATCAATGTCCTCAAGTTTATTTTGAATCTCATCAGTCATCAATGATATCATGAAACATTGAAAATCTATGGCATTATTCAAATGTTTCTTATAGAGATAGAACTCTTCCTCACTATCCATTTTTCCAAGTACTTCAGGAATAGGTTCTTCTAGCACATATAATTTCCTTTTATGGCATAAGATAATGTTTAAGCACATTTTGTATTCTTGGATTTTAGTGTTAGTGAGAATGTTATCCTTCTCATGTATGGATTACTATGATAGGTTTGAAGTCATTATTATTTCCATTTCTAAAAATATTAAGGGTTTAATTTTATCACTTTATCTAATAAAAGTAGATAATAAATATTATATTATATTTATTAATCTCCCAAATTTTATCAAAACCAAATATCTCTCACCATTGGATTCAGAATTTCCTATTCCTAAACATTCTAGTGGAAAGGACCCATAATACCCTTCTCATCTCCCCAAATTGGTCTGGTCAAGAATTTTAATGGGTTTTAAGTAGCATTAGAAAATGAAAACTACATTAACTCATAGTTCTTTGATCTCTTGAGTGGACTCCCTAATCCTAAAATCCTTAAATTGGATTTCCTTAACCTTTGCCTCTTAGTTACACCAAGTCCTTATTATATAGTCAAAATTTGATGTGAAATAAGTTAATTCAAACCAAAACATCAAGTTAGAATTCCTTGATAATTGAAAGCAACCCAACATGGGCTGGTTCGTCACTTTGAACCGTGGTTTTATTTTAAATTAAGTTATGGAAGGATATACCAACTTAATATATATAATTGAGGGATTTTATCTTTTATGCATAAATTTCCTATTTTATATTTATTGTATAATTTTTAATATTAAGCGTGTTTACTTAAATGATTAACCATGTCTTAGATAATTTTATGAATAATCCAATTTATTTTATTTTTATCTTTCATGCTTGTTAATGCATTAATTAATGTGTACATTATTAAATATCCATAATGAAATTAACCATAAAACTTGAAAAAAATAATATAATAAAGTGATATGATCATGATATTTTACTAATGGTTAGTTTATCTAGTGTATGATAAAATAACCACCAACCAATGGTAAAACACCTTAAACCGTGAAATGGTTCATGTTATAGCTTTCCACTTGTCTAGACATACACCTCTTGGATTGGTTTCACCTTTGCTCCAAACTTGAACCACCTCAACTTTCTTGGGATCTCCATCCATTTTAAAAGCTTTTACTCAAAAATAGGTAAGGGGAACCAAAGGATAGGTTAAAGGGTTTACATAAAAGAAACCATGGGATGAAAGAGCCTTAAATAATGAGAGGAGGGATGACTCATATGCCATCAATTTAATTTAATTTAATAAATTAAATAAACCAATCACATACAAATTGGTTCTCTATGCTCATGATCATCCACATGTGTGTAATGAATTATGAATTTAATAAAATTAAATTAAATAATAATCATTTTTATTTATGATAAATTGCACTCAATTAAATTAATTATCTTCTTTAATTAAACAATTATTTTATCATAATTATCATCTGTATTTTTCTTGAGATTATCATCCATCAAAATTTTAAAAAAATTAATTAAATTTATTTAAAATTAACTATTTTAAACATATGTACCTTGGAGGTAACACGGTGAGTGTGCATCAGAACTACCTAGCATGTATTATATTCATATACTATTTACTCATGTAGCATGTGACATTCAAAAATTATCACATAATTTCATGGTATGTACATAGTAAAATAAATGAAACTAAAAAAACATGATATTTATGTATCATGTTATGATTCAATGTGCATAGAGTAATGACTATATTATGACTTATACATGATATATAGTTATGAACGTTGCCTAGAAATTAATTATAAATTTAATATATATAAATATAATCACATGGAATGTATGAGAAAACTTAATGTCAAATGGAACACATGTTGATAAGGTTTGAAATTTATAATAAATTAATTTATAATTCTTTGTAATTTGGTAATATGCACGACATGTACTATCCATCTATATGACGTGCATATTTCTCACCATCAATCCATAATAGATGCCTAGGGACTAGGCATGTAATCATTCCACGAAAAATAATGGAGTACATAGTGTGTACATGGGCTATATGGAGTGTGGTATATGAGTTACACCATCACCATTCATGTAGGCTATGTAAGGAAATACACGATCTGTCTTTGACTAATGGACTACACATCATGTACGCAAGTTACACGCTATGTAGTCTAGCTAACAATGAACCAAGATATCCTATTCAACACATAGTGTATTTAAATACACACCACATGTAATAAATTCCCATAGCTCAAATTAATTATGAATTAATTCATTGTTCATTAAACATGGGTAAATGACGTGTACTAATGATCTATATGGTGTGTAATCTTATGCTATCCAGAAAGAATCCTAGACACCTTTGAATAAGTTCTTTGAATTTTATTCATTCATAAAATTAATTAATTTGATTATATTATAAATAATGGAGAGTAAAAATATAAAATATTACAATTTGGATTAAATAATGATTAAACTGGAATTGAAAACTAGTGATAAATGCGTAAATCAATCAAAAATATTTAAATAATTATAAATAATTATGTGACCCTTCTGTTACCACTTGAAGGTTTCATACTTAGTGGAAGCAATATATGAGGCATCCCTAACTTGGATTTTTTTAATAATTGATGATTAATCTGATATGTACATCGATGATAGATTCTATGACCAATTAAATTGAATCAAAGATTAATTGATGATTTAACATTGGAACAAAAAAAGGATCATTGAATATTATTTATAATTAATTTAAACAACTAAAGTATTACCTTGTGATGAATTATTTCTTCATTGATGAATCTAACAATGTATTTACGTCATACAACCATTTAATTATAGTAATAAAGAGTATATTCCCTCTAATGGTGATCCAAACATGCTTCATGAACCTCTGAACATCACCATATGAATCTCCAGGTGCTATTAGGGTAGATCCGAACACTTGCGACATTCATATTTGATCGCCTTGAAAATATCTTCAAGGAAGGGTTCTCTTAAATCTCTCTAAACTCGAGAATGGAAGGTGGATGATGATCACTCACTATTCTTTAGAAAATTCTTAAAGAGGGATATCTCTAGGGAAATAATAGAATTATCTTTGGATGTCGTTGTGCATAACCAAATGATAATGTCCACCTCAAATGAAATAAAATTATTGGGTTTATATATCTCTTGGGTTTGAAAATAATAATTTCAAATGAGACCTTATTGTTTCATTAATCCCTACAATACCCCATGTATATAATAATAATATTATTATTTCTTGATATACACTAAACTCAAGAATTAATTAAATTATTTATTCAATTAATAATCAATAAATATATTATTTCTCACTAACCCATTAAACTAAATCTACCATTCCTTCACAATATTTATTAGACCTTTAATAATGTAGATTTATTTAATAAATAAATACCACTTCATTATTCTCTAATAAATAAATGAATATTATATTCACTAAATAGAAAATAAATATTTATTAAATATCCTGTTCAAAAAATATTCTCTTGAATAACTAGTGATGGAATATATTCGATCAAGAAAACATCAATAATTGTTAAACCATGTGTAATAATAAATTTTTTTCAACTTTTTAAATAATAAATATTATTATAATTTAATTGAGGTTCTGGATACACTTAGTGTGTGACCCTATATGCCCATTTCCTAGTTTCATTTGGAGAAGTAGCCTATGGTACATGGTTAACATCTAGAAATAAAGCAAGGAACCTTGAGAGAAATAAGTTAATATCACAATGATATAAAACCTTGAATGAATACTTACTGTGTAATATAATCCATTTATCATGGTATCTCTAATAAATTATGTTTCATGCTGGTGCAATCAAACTATGTGCTTGATGCCTCTTTCTTGGACTTTCTGGAAATTGAACTTTTCTATATATCGTGATGGCCATGGATTTATTTAGGGTATTTTATTTCCTTAAAATGGATTAAGATATCAAAAAACATTAAAGAATAAAAGGGACAAATCCTTTCTCACATTATTCATTAATAAAACATTAATCATGACCCAACGTATCCTACTTCTCTGTAAACATATATTGTCATGATTTATATCAACATATCAGAGTACACAACTCATAACATCAATTAATAATAACCCTAAATTATAAGGATCAATACACACATCTGCTGATAAGAACATCCAATGAAACATGTAAATTTGGATTTCCTACTATGAGGTCTCATTCTCATAATCTTCTTTAGTAGAAATTATCAAGGGCGTACACCATGAGAAGGTTCCGCAAAGTCCTATAAGTCTCCACACCTGATATATTATATAATTTTTTTCCCTTAAATGATTTCATCCATCTATGGAACATATATTTTAGAATACTATCATGAAACTTCTAGGTTATCATTATAGAAAGGAACCACTATGACCTTTTGGTGTGACATATACTATTAGGACATCATCACACTCTGTTTCATGTAGAATAACAACCTTGATGTGATAAGTTGTCTATTAATATTCAAAAAAATGAATATATATAATCATAAAGTATATAGAAGTTGGTTGTGTGGCACCAAATCCAACATTGTGAACATGAAGGACATTGACCATGTGCCCTCCTCTGGCCATGTACAACCCCCACTATACAAAACATCATCATACCATACTTATCACGTTGATGAAACTTTTTAATTATAGTTATCACATCCGTTATATAATAACCTCTATAAGAGATAACATGGAAGATGGATCAATCAACTATTCATCCCTGTACCAACCTAAATATTGGGGAAGACACTTTAATTTAAAAAAAATTGGCATCGGTATGGTGATCCAACTCAGGTGGGGTGCATATACAATCACAAGAAAAAAATATAATATAAACCCAAATAAGCCCAACCTAAGGGTACTTACCAAGAATCCCTATAAAATACCATAATCACCTTAGGATCTTCATCATCCTCCACAAAACTACTACCTTATCTACACATCAACCAACCCCACTATTCCACACAAAATAGGCACAAAAATAACTATAAAGTACTATTTAATTATTTAATCATCCAATTTCAGATTTTCCATTTACCGGTTATATTTAATTAATTATTTCATTTTTAAATTATATTTAATGACACACCATTCATAGTCAAATTCCCACTTTCTATTTAATAACACAATAGATCATTACAACAACACTTATTCAATTCTTAACTGCTTCCCAACTTTTATTATTTATTCTCATATTATTGTATGTTATTAAATTCTATTATATACCACTAGTTATAAAATAACACAATCCCAAAACACCCATTATCCACCACCACAATTTCCATGCAAACCCATGTCATCAACCACCATAATTTCCTCCAAACTGACCCCTTTCCTCCAAAAGATCCATACCGTCACTATGACAACAACAGTTGCCTCATATCTCAGTAAACCTACCATTTATAGTAAATTGACACAATCAACTCATGGTAATCACAAAAAAACTAGAAACATAGAAAGCATCAATATTTTAATTCTTTCTTTCTAGGTATATTAATAGTGGGCAAGAAAATCAATAATTCCCATTCCCATAATTTCTAAATAGAATATTTTCTACCATATTAAAATGTTTATCATTTTATGATAGGTGTTTCCAATAATAAAAAACAAAAAAATGTTTTTAAGAATATATATAGCTTACAATAATAAGGAATTTATAGAATAAAAAAATGTATAGCATTCAAATAAGAATGATCAAAAGTAACATAAAAAAAAATTCATATGATACAAACTTATATTTAATTTATTTATTCCAATTGTTATCTTTCTAAGTTAATTCACACTATTTTATTTAGATGAAAACAATAGTATGATATTCCCATTATTTTCATAAAATAATATAGAGATATTGAATCCCCTACTACTGTATGAAGCTTTTATATCTCTCTACTTAGGGACTAGAATAGAGGGATGTTTTCACCAGTCAATAACTGATATAAATAATTTTCATTAATCAATAAGAATTAATATTCAGTCATCCAAGGTTTTAAAATAAGTAGGATGATCTGAAATAATGTGTGGGAATCTTGTATTTTAAAAATATATATGCATGAATCATGTGGAAATTCTCCTAAGTTTTTCCTTCCTTAAAAAATAGTCAACCCCTTCCCTGCTTTCTCATTCAAAATAGAAATTGATGATTCATAAAGCTTTAAAAACATTTGAAGTTTTTATATAATGGATTAAATCAGTTAGGGGTAAAGGAAATAATATTACATGACAAATTTACTTATTTAAAATGATTTTATAATTTAAAGTTTTATTTTATATCATAAAATATGACTCTTTCTAAAATTGAGAAATAGGGAAAATTTAACATAGGTAATGACTCTTAAATTAGGAGAAAGTAACCTTATGAAAATCTAATGACCTTTACAAAACCCATAACAAATATTATAAAAATTTAATAACCAATATAAAAATCAAAATGACTCTTAAAAAAACCAAAATGACTATTATTAAAACCAAATTATACCTTATAGAAGTTTGAATGGCCCTTATGGAAACCAGATTGACTTGGGAATAAATATGAATAACCCTTAAGGAAACCAAAATGAATCTTATGAAAACCAAAAATTCTCTTATATAAATTCAAATTACCCCCAAAAAAACCAAAATGAATCTTATAAACCCAATGCAGCTCTTAAAGTTTGATAAATTGACAAACTTCTTAATCATAGGAGTTATTTCCAAACTTAGCCAAAAATCTAAGAAAATCCCAAAAATATGGAATTACATAAAAAATTATAAATTCAATTTTATAATTTTATAATTACTTCTTAATCCTTAAAATTAATTGAAAACTAAATTATAAAACAATATACACCTTCCTAAACCTCTATATCACAAAAACATCCATTTACTTCCCAATGCTTAAGAATTGTTAAAGGAAAGGGATCAGAGAAAATTCGTTACCATAAAAATATTATAAAAATAGAAATTTGATGGTTCCTTATTATTGTAATTAACTCATGTATATTTTTTAAATTATTGTTATTGATTTTATGATTGGTATGATCATGGTAGCGGGTCATCGTGGCTAGTTTTGAGATGGTGGAATGAGTTGTGGAACAAGTGTTGAAGCTGGTTTTCCAAGGTTGGAATTTTGAGGTGTGTTTATTATCATGGAAATGGTGTATGTGGTGTTTTGTGATATTGAAGTTGTTGTGTGGATGTTATTATGGAAAATGAAGTTCTCTGGTGGATTTTGGCATGTTTTTTGTGGCTGTTTTTGTGGAGGTTGTTTATGAGTTATGTGTGTTATGCCATATATTCCCAGTGGTATAGAATGTGAATGGTGGTAGTGAATATGATAATGGGGTTGGGATAGAATTGAATAATATATGGGCTATTAATGAAATTTTGATGACTGAAATGAGTGGTTAATGAATTATCATTAACAATGAAAACAAATAGCCTAATTAATGTAATTTGGATGGTAAATGGTAATTCTAGAAATGGATAAAGGGTATGAATAAATGGAAAATTTTGAATGTTTTTTCAAATTTTATGTATTGTAAAGTGGGTCTAGTTATGTTTTAAAAATGGTATGGATCGTTAATGATCAGTGAGTATGATGTGGTGATAGTTGTGGGTTATAGTATTTTTTTGGGTATGAAATCCTTGTTTTATGTTTTGTGTGTGACTATATTGTATCTTTTATTTTCCTTTTGATTTATTATGAACCACACCCAAATCAGATAAAATTATTGACAACCAGATTCTTGGATTCTTTGTGTTTTATTCAAACATCAATGTTGGTGAGGGAATAGATGGTCAACTACACCCTCTTCCCCACTCTCCCAAACAGGTTTAGTATGGGTTGTGATGGATCCAATTAGGTAAAATAATATTAGATATAAAAACTTAAAGTTATATTATATTATATATTGTTTGAATCGGTTATGTGGTGGTGATATTGATATATGGTGGTGGTTGTGCATGGTAGGATGAGGGAATGGGGTTTTTACCCTTTGTGTTCATGATACACTATTGTGATGGATATGTGGTGAGGTTGTGATATGTAGTTGTGGGATGATATGCAGGGATTATGAGTTTTTGGCTATATAGTGGTATGTGGTGATGGATATGTGATGATTAAGGCATGGATATGGTTTTTGGTATATGGTTGTGGTTTGTGATGTGATGTGTGATGGCATGGATGGGGAAGGGATGGAAGCAGATAACATTTGTCGTTAGGGCATGAGAGTGAAAAACCCGTGGGGGAGTGGTTGTGGGTTGCCTTATTTTTATATATTATTTTTAATTATTTAGTGATAGAAGTCCCATTGGAGGTGCATGTTGGTTTGACTACTTATTAACTAGGGAATTAGTATAATTTTTCCACATTTTCACGATAGATTTTGAGGAGGATAATTCAGAGTATACATGTAAAATCACCCATATATATATATATTTTTGGTTCTTAGGATGTGTTCAATGAATGAGTTGGACATTAATATCTTGAGTTTGGAGCTACCATTAAATTTTATGAATTGGGTTTTTTTTGGGTATTTTATTTTGGAGAATTTTTTTCCATATTACATTCTTTCATTATGTGATATCACTTTTAATTTTATCTTATAGATTAGATTTCTGGTTTCCATTTGAACATGTTCTTGTGATTTATGGGCATAATAATTCTGATTTTTATGTTTTAAACCCTCAGTGATAGTCTCTAACCCATGGACTATTAAAGGTCAGATTTGGGGGTCACTCCCATCTTTATTGAAGGCCTAGGAGGGTTTCCCAATAGGGATGGGTTTTGAAAAATTAGTATTAAATCTATGAATGAAATTTAAGAAGGTGATTTAAGTAAGAAACTGGTGAGAATTACATAGGACTTCTAGGAAAATAGAGATAGTCAAACCCATTTTGTGATATAGAAAGGGAGGTTGGCTAGAACACGAGCTATAATTCCCCCTATGATTTGATATAAGGATCTTAATATTACTGAACACATAAGATAGAATTTATTTTATTGTAGAATCCTAGCAGAGGTGCATGTATCATGATTGTTTGTACTTTTTTTGAATTGGGGGAATATTGGTAAAATTAAAATGAATCTAATTAAATGATCTTAAATAAATTCCATACTACCAGGCTTAGGGGATTTATTGTTTCATACATAGATTATTGCTGGTCTTTATTAGTTTTTGGTTTAGGTTGGTGATGTGGAAGAGGATGACTTGGTTGACCACATGAGGGATGGCCCGGCTAAGGATGAAAGGTATAGGAGGAATACACTTTTTGAGTTCTAGCATTAGGGCTTGGTGAAGTACAAGGAAAGTGTCTATAGTCACGAGGCTAAGAATTAGTTAGAGTATATGGAGACCACTTTCATCTTGATTAATGATAGTATATAGTGTCATATCCTACGATCTATTAGTCATATGAAAAGGGTTTTGTGCCAGTGGTGGGTCTTTCTCCTTAGAGGGCATAAGGTGTCAAAGGTTTCATGTATCAATTTTTAGAGGTAGTTTCATGAAAATATATTTTCATGAATGATGAAGGTGGAAAATATTTAGGAGTTTATCTCCCTCTAATAGGGGATCCTTAGTGTGTAGAATCTCGGGATAAGATTCAAGGACCTTCTTAATTTCCCTTATTAATTTTCTAGATGAAGAGACTATAGAACTGTGTTTGGAGGAGACATTGTGTCTAAATATTTGATATATGTTTACCCTATTTATTATGAATATATATATATATATATATATATATATATTGATATGTGTATAAGAAGGAAGAGGTTATAAAGAATGTAAGATCTCATGTTTTGAACTAGATAGAATTTCCAACGGAGTTTGGAATTTTTTTGGACGGTTTGAATTATAATTTGAGATTCAAAATGAAATTTAAAACATTAGAACACTTAAAAGTGTTTTATTAGATGAGGTTTATAGATCGAGAGGTGAATCCGGTGTTCGGTGAATTTTCATGAGCATCAGACTTCGAAAAACCAGTTTTTGGAAAGGGTGAAGGGGTTGCATAGTTTGAACATCACTATTAAAAACCATTCACCCAAACCATGTGGCCTTGTAGTGGTGTCACAAGGTTTGTAAAACTATGCACTTTATTTTACAATACCATTAAAAATTATATAGTTAACTTCAAATAAAAACCACATAGGTTGTGTATTATTATACTAACTATGTGCCTAGCCATGAAAAGTAGGTGCCACCTTAGGCACAGCTGTCGCACAGTTGTCACACAGTTTGGTTAAATGTGTGGCCAAATATCAAGTCTCATTAAAAGTGTAGAAATTACCCTTTTACCATATTTTCCTTTAACCTTAAACCCTTTTTTCTCCTCCCCATTCATACAAAAACTCCCTTCAATGAATGGAGCTCTTCCTCTCCTCCTAATCTTTGATAATTATTCCTCATCCGGACTCGAAATCAACCACATACAGTCATGTTTGATCACCCTAGGTTAGTTTAAGATTCCTTATTCCTCATTTATTATCTTATCTTACCATATTGAATGTTATTTCACTACGATATAATATTCCCCATTTTTAGGGAATTTATATATTATTCTATTTTATATCGATTCAGCTCAAATAAAATCTAGATAATGGATGAGTGAAGCATCCCGGTCATGGGGTAAGTGGCCAATGGGATTTCCCTTAAGTTTTTTTTTAATTTTATAAAATACACCATGGGGATGCACATTGTATTATTCATGTATATTATTTTAAATATGAAATTAATTATGTGGAACTTAATAATTTAAATTAAATAGTGGTTGTGCATTTAATTTTACCATTGTAGGTTGTTCACATCTACTTGAAACACCCCTTTGGGTGTGTTTATTATATAATTGTGACCTATTCTTCATCGAGGAAATTAAATCACCATTTTGGGTGTTGTTTTAAATGCTTTGATTATAATTATATTCATAATATTTAATCTCCTTTGATGATTATTAGATTAAATCTCATGTTAGAGATGTTTAAATTGAATTAAATGAGCTCATATGACAACTATGGCCCATTTTGTAATAAAAACGCCTATGAGGTGCATTGTATTTTTTAATAAAAAGGGGAAATCAAATAGAGTTATTTGAAATTATAAATCAAATAGACCTTATTATGGACTTCTAAATTACTTATAAATAGAATTGGCCAAATATAATATTTGAATTCTGTCATGGAATGCCTATAGGAATGCACTTTTTTATTATTAATAATTAAATTTTAATACATCATGCTTACTGCCATGGCCTTCTCTATTATTTATGATTAATTTGAGTTGAACGATCATGATGGTTCGTATCTTGGAATATATTTCTCCATGGTGAATGTTTAAATATTAAATCCAATGTGACATTATGAACTTTATTAGGCCATGGAGAGATACTTAGGTTATTTATAGAAAATGACATGGATGGGATCATTAGTTAAATGAATTGTAATATACCATGGAATAATACAAGGATTTTTTATATATAATTAATTGGATGAGCTCATTGGTTAAATGAATTATTTTAGTCCATGGAGTGATACTTTGGTTCCTTATATATATTGATTTGGATGGGCTCATTGGTAAAATGAATTGTATTAGACCATGGACCGATAATCGGGTTCCTTACATTGAAATACTTGGATGGTCTCATTAGTGAAATGAATTATTATGCCTTGAGTAAACCTTGTATTACTAAGTAAAAATTTCTTAGATGGGATCATAGGCCAAATTCTTTACATTATACCTTGATCGATACATGTATTCACAATTAGGAATTCCATGCACGAGCTCATAGGAAACAATTATTTTATTACATGCTTAGTAACCATTATTAATTGATGCCTTAGGTTTACCCAGGGTTCTATATGACTGTTATACTTTTTGAACTTCTCTATGTTCCCTGGTTGGGATGTTTTTTTGATGCCTTAATTAAATAAGTGACTCTTGTGTTTCTTTTATGTGGATTCCTAGGTCTTATGACTTAGGTCCTTGTCAATGAATTTATGTCTCTACATATATTACTATTATATAAAAGCACACACACACAAAAATATATTATGGAATGTTTAGGTACATTTTAGTGCAGGTTTAAGCAGGTATTATCATCCAGGTGTCCATTGAGGAACCCAATTCCAACTTGATTGTATTTATTTATTTACTACCATATTTGTTATACCTACACATTGCTTTATTTTATATTCATGTGATCGATTACATTAGACGCCATTTTTTGGGGCCTAATAAGTTTATCTCATGCCCTATTAGGTCCATTTTTTGGTACTCAGATAGACCTCATGATTTCAGGATCTGAATTATAGACTGTGATATGTGTTGTACACTTGGAGATGGGAGCTTAGGAGCATAGGACTGATCCAGTGCTTAGGATTATCATGGATATATCATTTTGGATTTAGTTCTTTTCATTATGATTTTATTGTATGCCTACTTCCATGTACACCTATTTTCCTTTTGGTATTGAAACAATATCATTATATTCATTATACAAGTTAGAGATTTGGCTGTTTATTATTATAGGGATAATTTATTTCCACTACCTTTATTTTATATTTCATCCACTGTTGATTATCTATTATATACCACCATAATACTCTGATTATGAGGGCATATTCTCCCCATTGTACCATCATTATATCCTTGTTGCTAGTCGAAAGCCTCTTTCATATGAGGATGAACTCTTAAGGCTATGTAACCAACCAGTCTGGATACTATTATAGAGTGATCCAGGTCAAGTTGTTAAAAATTGGTATTAAAATTATTTTCCTTTGTCTTACTATTTTGGGATGGTAGACTGGAGACTAGGAATGTGTCAAAACTTGGAATATATCATGTTTCGAGGAGTCATAAACCTAAGCATGGGGTAAATACTAAGCTTCAGGGGATCAATACACACATAGGGTAAAGACTAATTTTCTAGGGATGGAATTTTTGATCATGTTGTTCATTATTAAAATTGATTATTATTTTACCTTATGTGATTAATTTACTTTCTACTACTTATTTACGGGGTCTATGGTATTTTACTCTTGGATCACTATAGAAAGTAAGTAAAGTTACATACATCATTATTGGAACATATAGATTCACATTCTATGCATATTACACACCATATAGGTAGTATTTCTTGAATTATTAATACATGTTGTATTTTCCTTGTTTGATTTAGCAACATGAATATATATATATATACCATGTTTAGGTGATTATTTAGCATGCTTACTTTTACACCATATTTTGTGATAAATTTCCATGTTCACTTGTATTTACTAATATGTAATTGAGTGACTTGTTATATTTATGGTATTTGGTTGGCTAAATAAAAATGTCTTCATCAACCTAAACAGTATTTTACTACATAGCATGATGGTGGTATTTTATTTGACTAACCTATTGTGAGATATTTCATCCATGGACCATTGGTTGAATGGGATGAGACATTGGTCGTTGAAATTAAATGGGCGCACCAATTTGAAATTTATAAAGATTATGGGAATTTTTAAATTGTGGAATGGTGACCCAAATAACCAATGCATTATATATAGACTTGTTATATTTTGATATCAAAGGTAAAAATATGGTTGAAATTATATGAATTCTAGTTATAACTTATAGGGGATAGTAACATTATAACATGGGAATAATAATGCATCTAACTGAGCCATGGTATATATATATAGGTTCATGCCTCTATAACTTGGGAATAACGACCTGTATGATTGGATCTTTACATTCTTTGGTCGGACCTTGTAGTCGAGTTCTAGCATTGTATGCTTATGAGATAAACACACTAAGGTTGTTTCAAGTCTTAATGTTTTAAATTCTATTAGTCTGCATTTAGAAAGAACCAGGTTGAAATGAAGAGACCCTTATTGGCCACCTTTTTTTATATTCCTTAGTGCTTAACCCCATGGGGTGTATACTCATGCTATATAGGGATGGATATTTAAAGTGTTATCAACCACTTATACAGTGTTGAATATAAAATTTATGGTGGAATATTACTAAACCAAATCTGTTAGAGTGATAAATAACTTGTAGTCTACTTTTGGACCTTATTATTATGAGAGGTTTTAGTTAATTAAAATGACAATCTCTACCTAAAGGGGTTTTTACTCTATGGATGGTGAGTGACATTTTATTTAACTAAGAAAATTGTGATATGTTATGGATAAATTCAATAGATAAATTTGGTAAAATGTGATAATATTTCATCTAAATAAATAATTCTTAGATGGAAGTTCTGATATAACTTGCCTATGTTTCCATGTGGCATCAGTTAAATAAAGTACCAAGTATAGTTTTTCTTCACAACTAGTACTTGGTGTTTCTTAATTTGAGGCACTTTGAATGTTTATAATAAATGTGAACTAATGAAATAGATTGAATAGAACCTTAATGTGGTTTTCTTAGATTTAACCTTTGAGTTAAGGTAGATTAAACATTAGATTAAATATTACCATGGGTGGGAACGTGAATGTTTCCAATAGGTCTTAGTTGACCTTATCTTTTTTGATGAGATTATTGGTTAGGTGGGATGATCATATTGACCATTTTTGGAAAGTCATAGTTATAAGTTAGATGCTTGTGCCTTATTAAGGTGATGTCTCAGTTGAGGTAGCACCCTTAGAAGTAAGTTAGCTTCAGTAAATTCTTGTGTAGAGTTATAGAAAAGAAGTATCATTCAAGTTCTATTTGACATCGATAGGACTCTTAGTTTTAGAACAACAACCTAGTAAGGTGGGGGTTATTCAACAAGTTGATCCTTGTTAAGGGAATGATCATTGTGTAATTCTTGGATTCATTAGGTTAGACATGCCTAGGGAATAATCAAATACTTAATAGTTCATGTGACCCATCCTTTTTTGATGACTTGGGATGCCATTAGCCGAATTAACAGTCATATGGTATAATATTACTTTGGGTTAAATATTTTTTATAGGCCATAAGATACTAGGATTTATATGGAAAATAGGCCTATGGATAATATCAAATGACGTGTCATTGATTTTATGAAATCACGTGTAAGTATGCATTGATACACATGGTACCCATCAATTTGGTAAAATGGTATATTGGACCAAATGAGTTCGAAGGAAACCGTTCAAGCCTTGAGCTATTATGCTATGATTGCAGTTCATCTTTAGAGTATAGTGACCTGAGTGTTAGAGGAATTTAGTTATTCTGATGTTGGGGGATGGTACTCCAAAAGGATTGGGTGTTATAACACTACTGATCAGTTTAGTTTTAACTTTTATGCCTGATATTAATGATGTATATGAGAACATCTTGGAAGGGTTTCACATGTACATCTAGAGTAAATATGATCTAACATGAATTTAAGTAGCTTATTTTCCTCTCTTTTTATATTCACACTTGGTAAAAGGGTGTTGGACACACCTATAATCTATGTTCACTGGTAGATGGATCATTTGTCATTTGGTGAGTTCCCATTATCAGTAAATGACAATTAGGATACTCCTAAGGTAGGGAGAATCACATAAAATGTGCTTTATCATTTCTTTCCAAGTAGAGGGAGTGTAAATGAAAAAGGCCATTTGGAAATGGTTAGAACAACTTTTAGAATCTCATGAGGATGGTAAGTTGTATTTTCTATTCCTTGAAGTGATACTCAAGATAAATCCCAATTATGGGTTGGGAATGAGTCTGGATTCTAGATTCAAACTCGAGGTGTATAAGAGACCCAAGAAGTAATGCTTCTGATATGTGTCGGTACTTCCAAGGTAGCACGATGATAAAATGGTTGGTTGTGTATGCAACCTTTGAGAACAATGTGAGTCAAGTTTTGACTATGGTGTGGTTTTTTGAAACAGTCAAATAATTCCTCTATAGTGAGGGAATCACGACTGGTTAATGAAGTTGTATCCGTAGGTGCAATCGATCTCTTCAGAGGAAGTTGGAAAGAGAGGGTTCAACTATTCTTTCCTATGTATAGTTGGATATGGTTGGTTGGAAACCATTCTAGGTGCTTCATCTTGGATATGACAAGAGTGTATTGAGTATTGTTGGTAATCATTGATAACCTCATAGTGTACTCTTGGATTAGAGACTATCATTCCACTTATGTTGACATCATCTAGAGTACACTAAGAGAGAATCAGTTATACACTAAGCTGAAGAATAAAATTAAATGCCTTACTATCTCAATAAATATACTATGTGGGAGATGAAATCTATGATCATGGTGTTTATAAATGCATGTACTATCTTGAGCGATACTTTTATTCCCATATAGGAAGGCCTTGGATGGACTCATGGATTCCATTAAATTATTTGACTCAACCTCTAGGTGAGATACCATTGTTAAACTTAGTCAGTGTTTTGATACTTGGAAATATCAACTATATACTGACATATCACTTGTAAATGTTGTAGTATGGACTGCTTTGGATGATATCCTTAGACTCCATTAGTTGATTATGATGTTACTCAGACTTACAGTCGATCTCAGTATAGATTATTTGTGTGTGATAATCCAAGGGTGTTGGATTAAAATTACACTAGAGTCCATGCTATGATGTGAGAATGGGGATGAGAAGATTTTTATGGTCAATGATGAACCATATCATGCATGTCATGGGATGAGATGGGTGTACTGAAAATGTCATTAGTGGATTTTCAAGGAAAATTTAGCATGATCAATTTAAGATGGGTTGATTGGAATTTGACCAATTCAATCCAGTTGGGGACCAAAGGTAGAGTCCTTGAGTGGAATCAGGTGTGTCATGTTGAGAATCATGTTAGGGGAATCATTAAAACACTAAGGACTGATTTAATTAGGTAATTTTGATGGTGGAGAGTATCGTGGTTCAGAATTGGCTGATCAACGTTAGAACCTATGGTGGGGAGTTCCATATACTGGTTAATAAAAGTTACGATGATGTAATCAGGTCTTGAGTTAGAATGGATTAGGTAAGAACTATCTCGACGATTCAATTTTTGAATATGAGTGTTGGATTAAGTTAGAATGGCTTAATCACCGTGTATTAAAAATGATTCTTGGAAGTGAATTGGGAATTTACAATGCAATGTGACTATTTCAGTAGAAGTTTCCTTGAATCAAGTTGGCAGGGTGATGTTTCTTTATTCAATAAGTATTATCGGTGATGAAAATTTCTAATGTTAAGAGATTATAAGATCCAATGTTTTGAACCAGATGGAATTTCCAATGTAGTTTGAAATTTTTATTTGGTGGATGGTTTGAATCATAATTTGATATTCAGAATGAAATTAAGATCATTGGAAGAATTAAAAGTGTGGGTTTTTATATGGGTTTTAAAGACCGAAAGGTGAATTGGGTTTTCACTTTTGTTTCAAGAGAATTGGGCTTTAAAAACCATTTTTTAAGGGTAAAGGGGGAACTTGGTTTCCATATGGTTAATGAGAACTGTGCAGCCAAACTGTGCATCCCTATAGGGGTATCCCAGAGTTTTTCAAACCATTCAGTCAAGGACACAAGACTATGAAAAATGGTGTTTTCTATTTCAGATCCAAACTGCATAGGCTGCACATGGTTAGATAAATCGTGCGAAAGGGTGGAACCTTCAGTAGAGATGGTACACGGTTGGTGAATAGTTTGGCTAAACTTGTGGATAAACTATATAACTTATTAAAATGAGTGAAACTACCCTTTTCTACACCTTCAACCCTCATTTCTCATTTCCATCCATGTAGTAGATCCCTCTCACGCATGGAGATATTCCTATCCTCCTAGGCTTCAGTGGTTCTTCCTCATCTGGAATTATAATTGAGCACCATTGATCACATTTGATCACCCTTTATTATTTTATGATTCCACCTTCCCCCTTTATTAGTTTATCTTATTATGTTGAATGTTATATCAATTCAAGCTAATATTCTCTATTTTACGGCATTTTTTCTATTCTTGCATTTTCTCTCGATCTGGATTGAATCAAATCCTAATAAAGGAAGTTTGAAGCATCCTAAGCATGAGGCAGGTGATCTATGTATTTTCCCTTAAGTTTTTATCATCTTATAAAATACATCATGTGTCACCCTATAAATGTGAAATTACTTATTTTAAAATTGATGTGTTAAATTAAATAGTTGTTATAAATTTAATTTCACCATTGGAGGTTGTTCACCTTAACTCAAACCACCCCTTTGTGTGAGCTGATTATATAACTATGACCTATACTTCATTTAGAAAATTAAACCACCCATTTTGAGTGTTATTTTAAATGGTTTGATTTCAATGCTATACCTATGCTTCAATAACCTTTGAGGATTTTTGGATTAACTCTCAAGTGAGGGGTTTTTAAATTGAATTAAATGAGTTTTATGAAAAACTATAACCGATTTTGTTATAAAACTACCTATGAGGTGTACTTTATTATTTAATAAAAAGGGGTAATAAAATAGATCTATTTGAAATGATAAATGTAATGGACCTTCCTATGAAATTATTAATAACTTATAAATGTAATGGCCTAAATACTATGTTTGAATTTTGTAATGGAATGTTTATGGGAATGGACTTGTTTTTATTAATAGTTGAATTTTAATACATAATGATTACTAGCTTGGATTTCTCTATTACTCATACTTGATTTGAGATGAACAATAATGATGGTATGCATATTTTCATATATTTACTCATGGTAAATGTTTAAATATTAAATAAAATGTTCTATAATGAGTTATATTAAGCCATGAAGAGATAACTGAGTTCCTTATATGGAACACTTTAGATGGGATCATTGGTTAAATGAATTATAATAGACCATGGAGTGTTACATTGGTTCTATATGTGAAACACCCTGGATGGGATCACTAGTTAAATGAATTAAATTAGGTTGTGGAGTGATACCTGGGTTATTTATATGGAATTCCTTGGATAGGCTCGTTGGTTAAATTAATTGTATTGAACCATAGAGCGATACTCGATTTCCTTGAATGGAATACCTTAGATGGGATCATTAGTTAAATGTATTATTATCCCTTGATCAAACCTTGGATTACCAAGTTGGAAATCCTTGGATGAGATCATAGGCCAAATGATTTATATTATTCTTTGAGAGATACGTGGATTCCAAAGTAGGAATTCCATGCACATGCTCAAAGGAAAAATGAGGTTTATTACATACTCAACATTATAGATAGATTCCTTGAGTTTACCCTAGGTACTATATGACTATTATAATTTTATGACCTTGTCCATGTTCCCTAGTTTGTATTTTTTTTGTTAATTCCTTAATTAAATAAGTGACTCTAGTACTACTATTATGTGGATGCCTTGGTCTTACACCTTAAGGCCTCTCCAGTGCATGTATATCTCGACATATATTACTATTACATATATTCAAATATATACATGATGGAGGTTTCATAGAAATTTCAATATAGGCTGAAATATGCATTGTCAACTGGGTGTCCTTTGAGGAACCCGAGCCCGACTTGATTATATTTATTTATTTACTACCTTATTTTTTGTACTTGCACACTGCTATATTTTATATTCATGGACTAAAATGCATTAGGCATTGTTGGTGGTGGACTACAAAGTTTATCTCACACCTTATTCGAGCTATCGTTTGATACCCATATAAACCTCATGATTGCAGGATCAGAACTCTAAATTGTGATATGTGTTATAGACTTGGATATGAGAAATTAGGATAATAAGAGTGAGCTGATGTGCATGATGCTCATGGAGATAGCCTTTTGGATTTCGTTCCTTTATTTATTCATGCATTGTAATGTTATTTCCATGATGAAATCATTCTATTCATGATTTGAGTTATGGATTTGCTAGTTTAATATTATTGGGATGATTTATTAATGGTTTATTTCATTAATATTTCTTCTGATAATGATTATCTATTATGTATCACTACGATACTATAATTATGAGGGTATAGTCTCTCCACTATGTCATCATTAAACCCTCACTACTAGTCGGAAGCCATTGGCCTATAGGGAGGCATGATTGAGGACATTTAACTAACCAATCTAGAAACTATTATAGAGTGAGATGGGTAAGGATTTTACAGAGAGTATTCATGCACAACTTAGATCATCTTGGAAGTGTAGTTATAAGAGATTAATGAGGAGTAGATCTATATATATAGGGTATAATATATTGGTACCTTAAAGCTTTCAATTAGTAGGGAGTCAACCTCAACTGTCTTCCTCATACTTTTATAGAGCTAATAGTTCTTGTTCATCCCCCTGGATATTTTTTTCTATGTGATACACTTATAGTGGTAATTATCATTGGTGATTTTAGTTCTTGACCATTCTCAGGGGGTAGTACATTATTGGAAGTTAGTTTCTATTTCATTCTTAGCAGTATTTGAATTAGAGGCTATTTAAAAAAATGAAAGAAAGATTATGTTCCACTAAGGGGAGATGGAGAAGGTAGAGAGGATCCCCATGATGTTCTTTGTACTTAGGGGAATAGTTATGAGTGTGGTCATAGATGTTGTTTTCATCAGGTCCAATGAGGCAGAATAACTAGGAGTGGTCAGTTATACACCATAAATATTACATCATAGGCATGACAAATGTTGTTCTAAGTACCATCTATTTATCTTCCACCATGGAATTTTCATTTTTTTTTTGTTTCTAAATCTCCACACTCTTCTATTGAACCCACACTATTTTGAACCTTAGGATACAATGTGGTAACAATTCTAGTACCCCTGGTGATGGATATTCTTGTTGGGGTTTAGTTGAGTTTTCCATATTTCTATCAAGTTTGTGGTCTAATGATGGGGTAACATCAGTAACTAATATATTTCTTTTTTTGTATGAAAAGTGATACAATTTCATTATTTGAATTGATTGGTTATAATATCTATGTGTGTCTATATATTGAATTTGGAGAAGAGTTAAATTCTATGGTTTGTAATTACAACACATAGTGTTCATTAGAAAGATAGATTATCAAATGGGTTATAGTCAATTGGAGCATATTTTTTCTTAGCTAGAAGGGATATTGTTGGGTTTAATGGAAGTGTAGGTGTTTCTATTTTCTAGAGTTATTGAAGATTTTATGGATTATTTTTCTAAATAAGTTGTAAAGATACCCCCTTGAAATGATATCATGTTGGGGATAAAGTTTTAGTCTAGATCCACTCCAATTTTTAGGGATCCTTACTAGATGAAACATTGTGAGTTGCAGGTGTTGAAGAATCATATTGATGACTTAATGTAGAAGGGTATCATCAGGCCTAATGTTTCATCATGGTATGCTTCGGTGTTGTTAACCTAGAAGGTAGATGGTGCTCTATGGTTTTTCACAAACTATTAATGATTGAATTAGGTAACCTTTAAGAACAATTATACCCTTTTTAGGATAAATTATTTTTTCAACCAATTGAATCTAGATATCTGGTTTTCAAAGATTGATCTATAGTATAGGTATCATTAGATGAGGATGAAGGAGAAGGTTATCCCAAAGTTTTCTTTTAGTCATGGTTATGTGCACTTATTTTTCATGGTTATGTTGTTCGATATCACAGAAACCATACTAATTTTAATTAGACCCATGAACATTATATTATATGAGTTCTTGAATTGGTGTAGGTAAGTGTTCATAAATGACATCCTATTACACTTGAGGTCAGAGGAGGATCATATTGATCATCTTAGGGTTGTTTTACAAGTCCATCCGCTTCAAAAACTCTATGGAAAGTTGTCCAAGTGAATGTTTTGGATGCATGGACAAAATTTTGTAAAGCACTAGGTGTCATAATAGGGAGTGGTGGTCCATCCTTTGAATATTGAGGTGATTGTTTGTTTTGAAAACCCCAAGAATGTTGCTGAGTTTCATAGTTTCCTTGGTCTCATGGGATATAATTAGATATTCATGTTTTATTTCTCTTGGGTTTTAAACCCATTTAAAACCTTTACCCTAAAGGACCATTATTTTTTTGATTGAATAGTGTCATAAAATTTTTGATTACCTAAATTAAAAGATAAAAAATGCACCTATTTTATTATTATTATAAGATAAAGTGATATTTGAGGTTTTTTATGATTATTCCTATCTTCATTTGTATTGTTTCTTGATTCACCTGGGGTGATGATCTCATATGGATCTAGGATATTATATAACCATAGGAATAAATATGCCACCCAAGATTATTGTGACACCCCAAGGTTTTGAAAATAAATATAGAATGTATTTTATAATCTATCCATTAAACACAACTTTTCATATACTGTGTTTTGAATTTTGAAAAATTGTCATCTCAAGTTGTGACCAGTAAGTCATTTGGAGTCTGATAGAACAAAATTGATTTTTGGCGAATAGTAACATACCCTTATGAATAGTGATATGACCCTTATGAATATTAAATAATTATATTATTTTATTTTCTTAAGGTAATAAGATAATGAGATCTTAATTAATTTTTAAATGTGATATAAAACTAATTATACCATAAAATTGTTATTTTTCAAATTAACTATGATTTTATTTAAAAATTAAATTAATAATATTTAGAAAATTATTTTTGAAAAATGGATTTCATTTTTGAATTATACATGTCGAAAAATGGTAGGGGTGAATTTTTGGAATTTTTCTAAAATACTTGAATTTTTCGTAAATAATAAAAATACAGTTTGAGTTTTCAGTAGTTTAATGACATCATAATGACATAAAAAAAGGCTGGTAGAATTTTGTATAGTAACATATTACATGAGGTGTCCCAAGTGGATAAAACCATGGGAAAGACCATGGTTTGACAAAAACCACTAATGAGGTGTTCCTTTGAAATTATTAAAAAACTCCCTCTCATTTACTATAAATACCCACTCATCCATTTGGTTTATTTCATTAAAAGTACCTCATTCTCAATGCTCTGTTGGTTTTAACTCTCTTAGAGTCCTCCCAAGGTGTCATTAATCCCCCAAGGTCCCAACCATCAAGTTCTAGCTGTTACTTTACATGGTAAGGGAACCTTTCACCCTCCTATTTTCATCAACACTTCTTTTATGTTATCTCTTTGAATTTACATTATAATATATTGGGGTTTGATATACTATATTCATATTACTGTCCTTTTTATTTCCATATTATTAGATACCTTTTTTTCTCATTGATTCATTTTATGAAATTTTAAGTGATGTCATTAGGTTGCGGAATTTTCATATGGGGTCTCTCAATTTTCTTTTATTTTCAAGTTCATTTCTTTTATTTTTCTCTCCTCACCTCCTCTATCCAAATGACAATGATAAATCCAGTATCATATATATAATTTAATTATATCTTTTTAATGGAATAACTATCGTCAATATTATTACTCTCTCCCTTTTCTTTTTATAAACGAAATCAATGTCCATGAGGTTCCAATTTATAGCCTTGTGGACGATGAAGTTTCATTCTTAAATTTCACATTAATTACTGGTGATGAAACCATTTAGATGGTTTAAAAAGACTATAATATATGTATTTTTACTAAATTAATATTCAGGAACCAGTATATGTACATATTATTAAATCATAAGACCGAACTAGTTCCTAATAATCAAAATATCGCTTAAATAATCTAAGTGAATATCATTAATGATTCATCATTTTTCCATGTAACCAAATGATAAAAATGACCATTAACACTTATTTATGTTCATAAATTATATTTAAGTTCAATTATGGAGATTTACATCAATTCCACATGAACTCCATTACTTAAAAACAAGAGAACCGATTATTAAAATCAAGAAAACAAACACTCCGTAATGACGAAATTTGATATTATAACTTGTCAATAAGGACATAAATGAACTAAAAATAATTATGATAAACTAAATACATGTACAATAAGTTCTGAATTAAGTTATTAATGAGTCAAATTTCATATTCCAGGACCTTAAGTTCAAGTGGGGAACACATTCGGACTTAAGGTAAGGGTTTTTTCCACCCGAACTTCCATTTTAATTCAAGTTATTTTCATTGTCTAATTACCTCAATGAAATTATTATGTAATTTTATATACTCATCATAAAATTTGTGTGAGTGTTCTATATATTTAAACCAACCATAATCCTTGCTTATTTTATTGATAGTTACATGTTTTAAAAGGATCTTTCAAAATTGTTTCCGAAATACAAGCCCGATTCAAGGGAATATCTCAATTTATCACATATTTTCAAGGGAAATCTATAATATGTTTTTTTGGAAAAAATTATATTTATAAAATCACTCATTTTAATAAGAAAATAATATCTTACTTCACTTCTGGTTTTATACAAATATGTTTCCAAAAGAACTCTTCTTTTCAAAGTGAAAGAGTGTTTATTTCAAGAATTACTCGAAGATTTTATAAGAGTATCATCATCTATTTCAACACTCTTGTTGGTTATTATGTATTATTAAGATTAATATTTCATTATATCATCTACCATATTTAATTTAACTGTTTATGATTATTTTGGATGTGGATGTGCTATCTTTAAACCATTCACCAATTTACTCTGAATGGTTAGTGTTTATGCTTAATGTTCGGGGAAAGTTATTTACATTTCATATATTAGTTTAAATATAAATGTATATGTCGTTTATCCCTATTCATATGAGGAATGTATTGGACATAATTAGTTTTGTGTGGGGCCCATTATAGCCCCTCGGTGCATTGGTAGGTCTCAGGAGACAAAATACAGTCTTGGCACAAGGCCTTGACAAAATGATTATTTATGGTCTTGGTACAAGGCCTTGATGGTATGGTTATGTTGTCCAACATTATGGATTAACTCATTATGAAAATAGTATTGATGGTTCATGTGGTTATTCAACTAGTACAATACCTATGATTATGTTATATTATGGCAATATTTACTCAACTCTTATTCCTGCCATAATGTGATCAAGTTTATTATTTGTTAAAGGTATATGTTTTTATTTATTCAACATGACTAATGTTTAGGTTATGATATCTTCCGCTATATTGGTTACAGTTAATGAGCGTTTGAGATCACCCCTTTATTATGTTTCATTTTTCTCAGGACATGAAGAAGCTTATTGTGAATGACATGCTGAAATAACCTAGGAGTTATGGATGTTGTATAAGGAGCTTTTATGATGTATTTTCATTTCAAGTTGTAAAGCTGAAATTAAGTATGAATCTTTTTTCCAATAATACTAAACTACTTGGTCATTCAGGATGCTTATTCCTTGTTGTATGCTAATATAATCAAACAAGGCACTGGATCCGAGGAACTGGGGTCGGGTCCTTACAGTTGGTATTAGAGGAAGTTTAGTAGAAAACCTGGAAACTAGATTTAGAAAATGTAGATTAGGGAAGAGTCCCTAAGATAGTCTTTGAGGATAAATATACACAAACATCCTGGTATTTTGGTAAGGAATAGATTATGTGGATCATTAAATCAATACATCCTTGTTCGTATACGATTAGGTAGAGGCGGCTCTAGCACAGATGTACCTAGGAGTGAAAGCTCCGACAAGGAGTTTCGGGCTTGACCCAGGGTATCCTGGTACATGAAAACGGTCCTTGCTGCACTCTTGGTTACAAAACTCCAGGGGGATATTGTTAGGATAATTCACATTTTCATTACAATCCATTATTAAGGATTTAAATGTAATTTTTTTCTTAAAGAAACAATTTTTTTGATTATGGGATTAGCCATGCGTAGGATTTCAATTTATGCTAGGTTAATATTATACATTATGATTCATAACCTAATATAGTGTATTCCATTATCTTGAAATGGCAACTAGTGGAAGGAATGGAAACTGCACGAACACACGTGTCCCCTGTAGGGATTTCCCTCCAATGCAAGATAATGATGTTGTCTCTGGTGATATGATTGGTGCTGAGGAACATATAACTATACCAGGACAACTTGCTCAGGTTATGAAAAATAACCTTACCCGTATGGAGCATCCAGATCTGCCACATGGAGGAGCTATGTTAGATCACTTTATGCGACAAAAACCTCCATCATTCAATGGGACTACAAAACCATTTGTTGATAAACCATGGATAAGTTCCCTAGAGAAGATATTTCTCCCTTTGGGATGTAATGAAAGAGATAAGGTCATCATGGTAGTTCATTATCTATCAGGAGATGCGGATCAGTGGCGGTCGTTAATCTAAAACGTAAAGGAGGATGAAGAAATGGAATGGAGGGACTTTAAGGAAATATTCCTAGAGAAATACTTTCCTTGTGAACAGCGGGCAGATATGGAAAGGTAGTTTCTGAATTTGAAGAAAAAGGAGGATGAAAATGTTTCCAAGTATGAAGCCAACTTTACAAGGATGGCAAGGTAATATAAGGAGAAAAATTGATCGATTCTTTGATGGTTTGAAACCATTCCTCCAAAGGGATATAGTCTCCCAGAATTTCGCATCATATGAAGATATAGTCTCAAGTTCTATCAAGACAAAAAATTAATTCTCTAAGCTTTATGACTTTAAGGTAAATCAAGAGAAGAAGAGGGTTGTTAAAAACTCTGGGAAAGGAAATATGGAAATGGGGAAGAAGGGAAGAGTTTAATTTCTATCATGTAGTAATTATGGGAAGAAACACCCTAAAACTTTCTTGAAGGAAATGGGATTCTGTTACAAGTGTGGGGAGAAAGGCCACCGATCTCAAATTTTTAAGGGGAAGAAAAAATCTTCCAATGTTCTCTTCTACAATTATAGAGATATGAGACATTATGCACATTAATTTCCTAAGATTCAGGGAAATTTTCTCTAAATAAGACCAAGGGAGCAAGACCAAGCTTACGCGGTCAGAACCGCAGAGGTAGAAGTTTCTAACGAATTGGTGGCAGGTACACTAATCGTTTCATCAAACTTAGCCAATGATTTCTTTGATTCTGGGTCAACACAATCATTTACATCTTCCCAGTTTTCCAAGACAGTTAGATATGTACAATTTTATTTAATAAAGGAGTTATCAGTCAAAACCCCTAGTGAATGTATCATTGTAATAAAGGCGTGTCAATTAGTCCCCCTTATGACACATAAACATGCTTTAGTTACTAACCTTATCATCATACCAATGATTGAATTTGATATAACTCTCGGTACGAATTGGCTGTCAAATTATGATGCGAAGATCTATTTCAAGAAGAAATAAGTTACAATTTTTGAGAACGGTGTGGAATCCCTTATCTTCAGGGCAGAAACATCACCATATGATTCTCATATAGATCCACCCCTGGTAGCTCTACTAAATTCAATTATTGAGGAGGAATGGAATGAAATAACTATGGGAGAGGAAAATAAGTTTCAAATAGAAAATTTATCTATTGTGCAAGAATATATTGATGTCTTTCCAGAGGATTTACCGGGACATCCTCCAGAGCAGGAAATTGAGTTTTCCATTTACTTAATTATTGGTTCAAGGCCCATATCAAAGACCCCTTATATAATGGTTACTATGGAGTTAGTAGAGCTAAGGAAACAACTAGAGGAATTGAGTGATAAAGGATTTATTCACCCTAGCGTTTCTCCATGGGGAGACCATGTTCTTTTCGTTAAGAAGAAAGATGGGTCTATGAGGTTGTGCATTGATTACAGGGAAATAAATTATATTACAATAAATAATAAGTATCCTCTGTAATGAATTGATGAATTATTCGATATACTTCATGGATCCCAATATTTTTCAAAGATTGATCTTCGATCTTGATACCATTAGTTGCTTGTGAGAAAGGAATACATTCCAAAAACGGCATTCCAAACCAGGTACGGGCATTACGAGTTTATAGTAGTGCCTTTTGGACTAAGTAATGCACCATATTTTTTTATGGATCTAATGAATATAGTTTTAAAGGAATATCTTGATGAGTTTTTGGTGGTGTTTATTGATGATATCTTGGTATACTTTAAAAGCAATTAAGATCATGAAAATCACCTGTGCACTATTATGAAGACTTTGAGAATAAATGAATCATATGGGAAGTTAAGAAAGTGTGATTTTTGGTTCCAATCAGTTTCATTTCTGGGACACATTGTCTCTAAGGATTGAATATCTGTATATCTTGTGAAGAAAAAGGCTGTTCAATAATGTCCTACTCCAACGAACAAAACTGAGGTACATAGTTTTATTATTTTGGCAGGTTATTTTCGTCATTTCGTCCAGAAAATCATCTGTTTAGCCAACCCAATGACCAAGCTAACACGAAAAGGGGTTAAGTTCACATGGAAAAAGGAATGTGAATTATGTTTTGAAGAATTAAAAATGAGGTTAGTTAATGCTCCAATCCTAACTCTACCATCGAAGAATGATGGGTTTGTTATCTATAGCGACACATCAAAGAAAGGACTTGGTTGTGTCCTTATGCAGAATGATCAAGTGATTGCCTATGTGTCTAGGAAGCTAAAAATTAATTAAAAAAACTATCCAAATCATGATCTTGAGTTAGCAACGGTAACATTTGATCTGAATATTTGGAGAAATTACCTATATGGTGAAAAATGTGATATATATACTGATCATAAGAGTTTGAAATATATATTCTCCCAGAAAGAACTCAACATGAGACAAAGGAGATTTATTGAGCTACTCAAAGTCTACGATTGCACAATACACTATGACCCGGGGAAGGAAAATAAGGTAGAAGATGCTTTGAGTATAAAAGATCATGGAATTTAGAACAAGATGAGAGTTGAAAGGGGTCATATGTTTATAGATCTAGTAAAGATGGATATGGGAATTATCAAGGAAGGTAACACATAATTAATTTTTAAAATGGTTTCAAAACCTTCTTTACTGGAAAGGATAAAATGTTATTTGGATGATGATGAGGAGTTTCAAAAGAAAAATTAAAGCTATAAATGATGGGAAGTTGATTGACTTTACATATGAAGGTGACATTTTGAAATTCGGAAAGAGGCTTTATGTTCCCGCTATTCCTGAGCTAAAGAGTGAACTATTGGATGATGCTCATAGATCTAATTTCTCTATACACCCTAGTAGAAAAAATATGTTTAAAGATCTAAAGGAACATTTTTTTGTGGGAAAACATGAAGAGGTAGATTTTTTATTATGTGTTGAGATGTTTGGTTTTTCAACAGGTGAAGGCTAGAAGACAACTTCCTGGAGGAGTCATACAACCCCTTCATATTACAATATGGAAATGGGATGATATTATGATGGAATTTTTCATGGGGCCACCAAAGAATCCAAGAAAGAATGATGTGATATGGTTCATTATTGATCGTCTTAAAAAATTATCAAATTTTCTTGATATAAGAGAAGATTTACCACTTGAACGTTTAACAAGACTTTATATTAATTAAGTTTTAAGACTTCATGGTGTACCCTCATCAATTGTTTCCGATCAGGATCCCTGTTTTATATCACGGTTCTAGAACAGTCTTTAGAAGGCCCTAGATACTGATCTTCATTTGAGCACTGCCTACCACCCACAAACTGATGGACAATCAAAATGGACTATTCAAACTTTGTAAGACATGTTGAGGTCTTGTTCACTTTATTTTCAAGGCATGTGGGATTAATATTTACCTCTTGTGGAATTTTCCTATAACAATAGCTTCCATTCAAGTATTCAGATGGCACCATATGAAGCATTGTATGGAAAGAGATTTTGTACACTAACTTGCTAGGATGATGTTGGTGATAGAAAGCATGTAGGCCTATAAATTTTTGAGGAAATAATAGAAAAGGTTAAGATTATCCAAACCCATATGAAAGCATCTCAAAGTAGGAAAAAGAGCTATGCTGACAACCGAAGAAAGGACTTGCAATTTCAAGAAGGAGATCATGTTTTCTTAAATTTATATCCCTGGTAGGGTATTATAAGATTTGGTAAGAAGGGAAAATTAAGTCACAGGTACATCAGACCTTTTGAAATTTTGGACCGAATTGGAGTCGTAGCTTACCGTTTGGAAATGCCGCCAAGTCTCTCCAAAGTTTACAATGTGTTCCATGTATCAATGTAAAGGAAATACATGCCAGACCCAACACATGTACTCACCTATGAAGAAGTAGAACTTGAGCCCGATCTATCTTATTGTGAAGAGCCTATCAAGATTCTTGATACCAATTAACAAGTATTGAGAAATCGGATGACTTGTCTGGTAAAGGTTATTTGGAGGAACCATAAGATGGAGGAAGCAACATGGGAGCCAGAGGAGATTATGTTGAAGACATACCTGAATATTTTTAGGTAACAATTTGTGTATTTTGAGGATGAATTTTTTTTAAGGAGTGGAGAATGTAACACCCCAAGGTTTTGAAAATAAATATTGAATGCATTTTATAATCTAGCCATTAAACACAATTTTCCTATACTGTGTTTTGAATTTTGAAAAACTGTCATCTAGAGTTGTGACTAGTAAGTCATTTAGAGTCTGATAGAATAAACTTGATTTTTGGCGAATAGTAACATACCCTTATGAATAGTAATATGAACCTTATGAATAGTAAATAATGATATTATTTTATTTTCTTAAGGTAATAAGATAATGATATCTTAATTAATTTTTCAATGTGATAAAAAAATAATTATACCTTAAAATTGTTATTTTTCAAATTAACTACAATTTTTATTTAAAAATTAAATTAATAATATTTAGAAAATTATTTTTGAAAAATGGAGTTCATTTTTTAATTCTACACGTCGAAAAATGGTAGGGGTGAATTTTTGGGATTTTTCTAAAATACTTGAATTTTTCATGAATAGTAAAAAAACAGTTTTGAGTTTTCGGTAGTTTTATGACATCATAATGACATAATAAAAGGCTGGTCAACTTTTTTACAGTAACATATGACATGAGGTGTCCCAGGTGGATAAAAACATGGTCAAATACCATGGTCAAGCCCATGGTTTGGCAAAAATCACTAATGAGGCGTCCCTTTGAAATTATTAAAAAACTCCCTCTCTTTTACTATAAATACCCACTCATCCATTCAGTTTATTTCATTAAAAATACATCATACTCTAAGATATGGTGGTTTTACCTCTCTATTAGTCCTCCCAAGGTTCCCTTAAGCCCCCAAGGACCCAACCTTCAAGTTCTAGGTGTTACTCTACAAGGTAAGGGAACCTTTCACCCTCCTCTTTTCATCAACACTTATTTTATGTTATCTCTTTAAATTTTTATTTTCATATATTGGGGTTTGATATTATGTATTTATATTACTGTCCTTTTTATTTCCATATGATGATATAACTTTTTTTCTCATCCATTCAATTTATAAAATTTTAAGCGACCCCGTTAGGCTGCTGAATTTTCATAAGGGATCTCTCAATTTTCTTTTATTTTCAAGTTCATTTATTTTCTTTTTATCTCCTAAACTCCTCTATCCAAATGATGATGATAAATCCAGTATCAAGTATATAATATAATTACATCATGTTAATGGAAGAACCATCATCAACATTCTTACTCCCTCCCTTTTAATTTTATAAACAAAATCAATGTCCATGAGGTTCCAATTTATATCCTCTGTGGATGATGAAGTTTCATTCTTCAATTTATCATTCATTACTGGTCATGAAACCATTTAGATGGTTGAACCAGACTATAATATATGTATTATAAACAAATTAATATTCATGATCCAGTATATGAACATATTATTAAATCATAAGACCAAACTAGTTCATAATAATCAAAATACCGCTTAAAAAATCTAAGTGAATATCATTAATGATTCATCCTTTTTCCATGTAACCAAATGATAAAAATGACCATTAAAACTTATGGATGTTCATAATTAATATTTAATTTAAATTATGGATATTTACATCCATTCCACATGAACTCCATTACTTAAAAACAAGAGAACCGATTATGAAAATCAAGAAAACGAACACTCCGAAACGACAAAATTCAATATTATAACTTATCAATAAGGAAAAAAAATAAACTAAAAAAATTATTATAAACTAATTAAACTTATAATAAGTTCTGAATTAATTTATTAATGAGTCTAATTTCATATTCCAGGACCTTAAGTTCAATATGGGAACACATTCAGACTTAAGGTAAGGGTTTTTCCACACGAACTTCCATTTTCATTCGTGTTATTTTCATTGTCTAATTACCTCAATGGAATTCTTATGTATTATTATATACTCATCATAAAATCTATGTGAGTGTTCTATATATTCACAAAAACCAGAATCCTTCCATATTTTATGGATAGTTATATGTTTTAAAATGGTCTTTTCAAATTGTTTCTGAAATACAAGCCTGATTCAAGGGAATAACTCAATTTCTTACCTATTTTCAAGGGCAAAATCTAATCTGTTTTTGGAAACAATTATATTTAAAAAAATCACTAATTTTACTAAGAAAATAATATCTTACTTCACTTCTGGTTTTATAAAAAGATTATTCCAAAAGAACGCTTCTTTTCAAAGGGAAAGAGTGTTTATTTCTAGAATTACTTGAAGATTTTATAAGAGTATCTTCATTTATTTCAACACTCTTGTTGATTATTATGTATTATTGGGATTAATATTTCATGGAATCATCTACCATATTTAATTTAATGGTTTATGATTATTTTGGTTGTGGATTTTCTATCTTTAAACTATTCACCAATTTACTCTGAATGGTTAGTGTTTATGCTTAATGTCCGGGGAAAGTTATTAATATTTCATATATCAGTTTAAATATGAATGTATATTTTTTTTATCCCTATTCATATGAGGAATGAATTGGATATACTAAGTGTTGTGTGGGGCCCTCTATTGCCTCTCGGTGCATCGATAGGTCTAATGAGACAAAATACGGTCTTGGCACAAGGCCTTGACAAAATGATTATTTATGGTCTTGGCACGAGGCCTTGATGGTATGGTTATGTTGTCCCGTATTATGCATTCCCACATTATAAAAATAGTATTGATGGTTCATGTGGTTATTCGACTAGTAGAATACCCATGATTAAGTTAAATTATGGAAATATTTACTCAACTCTTATTCCTTCCATAATGTGATCAAGTTTATTATTTGTTAAAGGCGTATGTTTTTATTTATTCAACATGCCTTTTTTATTATATGATATCTTCCGCTGTATTTATTGCTCTTTCTGAGTGTTTGAGCTCACCCCTTTATTATGTTTCATTTTCTTAGGACATGAATAAGTTTTTTATGAATGACATGCTGAAATAACCAAGAAGTTATGGATGTTTTCTAATGAGTTTCTATGTTGTATTTTCATTTCAAGTTGTAAAGTTAAAATTAGGTATGAATCTTGTTTCCAATAATACTAAACTACTCGATCCTTTGGGATGCTTATTGCTTTTTGTATGCCAATATAATCAAACAAGGCACTAGCTCTGGGGAACTGGGGTCAGTTCCTTACAATTATGATATGGAAGTAGTAGTTTTTTCTCTAAATACATGTTGATATTACCTCATTGGATAACTCTTTATAGTCTCCATAGACCACAACATTTTTTAGTATATCTTCTCTCAGTGGGTTATGAGTCTGCATTAGTGGAGGTAGATAAAGTTGTTATAGGACTATGAATTTGAGATCTTCTACACTCTAGAAAAATAGAATTTAGTGGTTGATGCACTAAGTAGGAATTCATGATGGGATAATTTACTAAATTCTAGAGATGTTTGGAGAGTGATGTAGGAGTTTGAAGTGATGTATCTTGATCCACAGGAGGCTAGTAGTGGTGGTTTCCAATAAAAGATGAAAATTCATTCATATTTGTTGCAATAAGTGAAAGATTATTAGTGGGTAGACTCAAAGGTAGAGGTGATGTGGGATCATATATTTTTTACTGGTTATTTATTATTTATTACTTATTATTTATATTTATTATTTATTATTTATTATTTATTATTTATTATTTATATTTATTTATTATTTATATTTATTTATTATTTATATTTATTTATTATTTATTATTTATATTTATTTATTATTTATTGTTTATTATTTATATTTATTTATTATTTATTTATTATTTATTATTTATTATTTATTATGTATTATTTATTATTTATTATTTATTATTTATTATTTATTATTTATTATTTATTATTTATATTTATTTTTTACTTATATTTATTTATTATTTATTATTTATTATTATTTATTATTTATATTTATTTATTATTTATTATTTATTATTTATATTTATTTATTATTTATTATTTATTATTTATTATTTATTATTTATTATTTATTATTTATAATTTATTATTTATTATCTATTATCTATTATTTATTATTTATTATTTATTATTTATTATTTATTATTTATTATATATATTTATTAATTATTTATATTTATTTATTATTTATTATTTATTATTTATATTTATTTATTATTTATATTTATTTGTTATTCATTATTTATTATTTATTATTTATTATTTTTATTTATTTATTATTTATTATTTATTATTTATTATTTATTATTTATTATTTATTATTTATTATTTATTATTTATTATTTATTATTCATTATTTATTATTTATTATTTTTGAGTTTATATCTATTATTTATGTATTATTTGTTTTTTCTATTAATATATATAAGTATATTAAATTCTGTTTATTAACTACATGACGAGCTTGCTGGAGTGGTAAAGTCTTTGGAAAATATGCAAGAGGTTAGGGGTTTAAATCTCACCAAACACAGTATTTCTTTATATTGCATGGGCATGTGCATGGGCATGTGTCTGGGCATGTGCATGGGCATGTGCATGAGCATGTGCATGGGCATATGCATGCATGGATAAATAAAGTAAATAAAGTAATACTAAATAAATAAAATAAATACGAAATAAATAAAATAAATATGAAATAAATAAAATAAATAAAATAAATAAGAAAAATAAGGAAAAGAAAATAAAGAAAATAAATATGAAATAAATAAAATAAATAAAATAAATAAAATAAATAAAATAAATATGAAATAAATAAATAAATAAATAAAACCGTCGCTAAAAACCACAGCGAATAGTTTCCCGATGCACGATTTCGCGGCGGTTTAAACCGCCGCGAAACGAAAAAAACTGCCGCTAAATCGTGATTTTTCCGTAGTGTCTTGAAAATTTAAACCTCTTAATTCATGGGGACTGATCTCTCCAAACCTTAAGTACTCTCTTCTCTCTTCCCCTCTCATGAATATTTAACTCTTCATCGCTTTTTTCCTTGTAGGTTATAGTAGTAAGGTTTCTCTAGTATTAGTTGATATATGAGTATGGTTTGATAATTATTCATCACGGTTAGGTTTTGAGGCATCCTCTTTCAAGTTTGGGAGTGGTTGATCCTTAGATCTCCCATTTGTGTGAAATGTTCCCATTAAGATTCATATCAAGGTAGGTGATTCAAAACTTCTATTTATTTTATTTTTGTAAAATATGGAATTATAATTCTCATGTTCCCTATAGGTATATTTTAATGATTAATTTAATGAATATAAGAAATCATACTAAGTGTAATTTATGGGAAGGTGTAAACAATATGTGTCTTATATGATTCTATTCTATTAAGAGTGTTTAATAGCCATTTGATATTTTTACTGGTAGTTTCACTTACTTCTGTGATATATGTTAGTTGTTGTGATTGAATTACTAGAATAAAACATCATAAAAGTATTATTATTTAAATATAGAAATGAATCAATTATGTGGAATATGGAAATTGTTATGTTGTCACTCATTCAAGAGATCTTGAGTTTATATAAAGATATATTATAATAATGGAACCATGGAGGTTACTCATGGAAATAATTGGTTGTTTTATGTTGTTGGTATTCTTTTTTTTGTTTATTTTTATTTGTGTGGTCATGGTTGTGGGTTTTTGTGGATGGTTTTTGGTTGACGGAATAAGTTTTGCAGCAGGTGCTGCAGTTGTTTTTCCATGGTTGGCATAAGAAGGTGTAGTTGTTATCCAAGAAATAGTGGATGGGTTTTGTGTGGTATAGAAGTGGTGGTGTGGCTATTTGTGTGAAAAAATAAAGTGTTTTAGTGTCTTTTGGAATGTTTTGTTTGGCAGTTTGTGCAGTGGTTGGTTGTGTGTTATGGGGATTGTTCTATAGATGCCTGGTTGTATGGATTGTGGATGGTGGTAATGAATATGGTCATAGGTGTGTGGTGGAATTGAATACGATATAAGATAATAATGAAATTCTAAATACTTAAATGTATGGGTAATGTATTGGAATTAACTATGGAAATGTATGTCATAATAAATGTAATGTGTCTAGTAAATGGAAATTCTAAAAATGGATAAAATATATGATTAAATGGGAAATTGTTAATGTTGTTGTGTTTTTTTTATTTATTTTCCCTAAAAAGTAAGTCCTAGATCTTATTTTATTATATTTTTATCATTAATATCATAGGATATAACATGATATAATAATAATATAGCATAGGAAATTGTATATTATTAAAATGATAGGCTGGTGATATCATTGTCAGGAAGTTCATGAAACTATGAACATAGCTCGGTTGCATGTGATGCAATATGGCTATACAGTTACCTTCGACCGGTACTACATGGTTTTTTTCAATTAGACCTAACTCATTACTCTCACATGATTTTCTATGGTTTTAATTCATAATCTATATTATTAAATCAAGTATAATTTTTATTGAACTGTCTCAGTTGCAAACAATGTATACAATAAAGGATGATCATCATCATTGAATGAAGAGAGTCAGGTGTGGAACTGACTATAAAAGGGAAGAAATTCCTTTAGTTCATTGATTGATCATGAATTAATAACATTATACTAAATATCATCAGTCTCATACAAAGATTATAGAAACTATCTTCTTACTGGTACTTTGTTTATCTCTTGTTGTAAAGGTGCTAGCACCCCTGAAAGAGTACGGGGATCCTCAAGAAGTGATATAGAATCCAAAGGTTTGTAGATTACCTATATAGGTAGGAATCCTCATTTTCTACTTTAGTGATCATCATCAAGAATATTCCATCAAGATAGAGGCTACATCAGGGTCATTTCAAGTATGTTCTATTTTTGGTATTCTTCATTTTTCATGCATGTTTGGTTCTATCAGGGTAGATTGGGTTGGGTTATGACTTTTCTTCCAATTCCTAAGATTATACGATAACCCCATAATACCCATTAGTGGTATAAAAACAAATTTTAAAGAGTTAACTGATTCTTGGAAACTCATACACATGAACAATAACAAAGTGTGGCTCTTCACTCAAAACCTCCATTTTTTATTCAAAGAGGTGTATAACCCAAAGATTTGGGGAAATGAAGTTCTTTTATAGGTTTATATGGATTTCAAATTGAATGTGTTCATATGAGTAATAAATATTCAATCACCATCAGTATTATTGGATCCTTCATCTTTGATAGATCATCATGTTTTTAGCACTGTTAAATGAATAACAAATTAAATTCCTTGTAATTGCCCTGGTTTCACTCAAATTTACATCATGTGATAACATAATTATAGATTAACTAATTCCATTAGTGGTGTTTAATTAATATATTAATGTTATTGGTAGGGATAATCACAATAATATTTATTAGATAACATTGCTTACATGGTAAGATGAGGAAAATAGGGAATTGTTTTTTCTCTACCTGGTGTTAGATTGGGTATTAACACAATATAAAGTGAAACATACAAATGTAGTACACGTTTAAATTTGGGATTCAATGCATGAATTAAATTATGAATATTTTTATCCCTTCTTATCCCCATTTAAAAATTTTATTGATGAACCACTTTTTATTAACCTCGACATACTGTGGGAATCTCAAATAATTCTTATGCAGATTTTCTACTACATGAATAAAACCATCATTACACCCTGCATAGAGACACTCCCACTTGTGATGTCCTTTGATCCTTATTTTAGTATAAGAATTGTGATTTTATTTTAAATTATTATCATTTTTTGCAAATCCTAGCGATGTGTTTTAAATAATTTTAGAAATTTATTACAAGTCGTACTATATTTTTAAAAGGATTTCATTGTTTTTTAAAAATATTAAATTTCTTTATAGACATACAAAATATTGAACTTATAAATAGTATGTTTCACCTTTCTGCCTATCCCTCCTTCATCCTCAACCATATATATTAGAATATAATTATACTTAGAGTACTAAACATCTAGTGTAGGACTAATATTAACCTCTCATATATTGTACTCGACACGCACCGATATCACACGATACTCATTGCAGTCTTAATAGATGAATATGAGTTTCTTTACATGATATTTAGTATACACCATACATTTAGTAACACAAATTGTGCATTATTAGAACTTTATATATAATATGGTTCTCCTTATCTTTAGGTAGAGTTCAAATCTCACACATACAATATACATATATACAATGTTTCATGATTTTATGAAAAAAAAATATGAAAGTATTGATTTATAGATCATGTGAGGTAGATTACTCGAATAACCATTTTCATGATGCTCACACTTTTAATATAAAAAGATAAAATATAGTAGATACATGGTATATCACTATATTCATTTTCAGATGCACAAGTTACAGTTCCTGTCCCATGTTTTTTTATTCACACCAAGGACACTGAAAAATCAAGGATCCATTCTATTTCTAGGTTCTGGCTGATATCAACTTTATCATAATCACTATAAAAATAATCTAGAAGAATAATTTTACAGCGTGGTGAAGATCACAAGTATTTTACAAAATTTTCATCTAATATGATGCCCTATTTTTACACTACAATTTATATTTTTATTGACTTTATTTATATCTGATTAATTTTAATTAATTTATTTATTTATAATTACTTTCAAATGATAATGAATCTATGTAAAGTGGATTTTAATTATTTGACATAAAACCAGAGTGATGATTATTTTCAAGATGTTTAAAATAAGGTAAAAATAATTCTATATTTTTTATTTAACCATTTCATATTGCGAAGTGATTTTAGGAAAGTCTCATGAGATGATGATCATGGAGTTTTTGAAGAAAATAAACATTGGTGATTTCTTCTATAAATAGAGGTTGAATTAGTCAAGTAGTGATACACAATTTCATTATAATAAAGTGATACAAAATTTGAGAGATTATCTTCATTCATACACTATTTTTCTAAAGTGGCAAGGCCTTTCTAGTTCCCCTGAAGCTACAAAGTTCATCATCATTCTTGAAGGGATAAGGTAACTTGTTTTACACAAACATCCAATTAATATTTCATTGGTTTTATCATTTTATTTTTTTCATTGGGATGTATTTTTATATTTTTTAAATTTTCTATATATTTTTTAAAAAACTTACACATGGTTGTTCCTCTATAAAAGGAAGTGTTAGTTATGTTAACTCAACCAAAAATCAAAAGTTCACTCGTTATGTGAACCTGCTCAATAAGAAATTATTTGGACTAGTTTTTATTGTGTAATAAACGTGGTCCTTCCTATACTCATAAAAGTTAGTCTGATAGGTTGTATATATACCTATATAAAAGGATTTCTACATTTTAGTGTATGCCAACACTCTTAGGTATTTAGAGAGTTAGTGAAGGGTGGATATAGGATCTTGGAAATCTGAACTACTATAAAAGTTTTGTATACTATATCTTTACTTTTATAATACACAACTCACACTGTGGTTTTATCATTTTATGTGCATGAATTTTTAAATCCCTTTTACAAAAAAATTCATTGTACAATTTTAATACTCTAATAATTTTAAAGGAAAGACAATTCACCCCCCCACCCCTCTTGTTTCTTTCCATTCCATCTTGGGACCAAAAATTTGTTCAATCCCTTGGTTTTAAGAAATATTTTCTATCTAATTTACTTTTATTATCAAAAGGAATTATCCTTATATAGTAAGTGTTACCATATGAAGTTATTCTAATCCTATAGGACCTAAGCTATTCTAAATTTTGAAGTTAGTGTTTTTTCGGCCAACATACATAACAATTCATGTTTAATTATATGGTATGTTGGAATGATCTCTTAACCATTTGTTTTTTTAATTTGTCCTATAAGGTTTTTGTTAATTTTTATATTTCTAATTTATAGGCTTTCACTTTAACTTATATTTTTTTAATTAATATAAAATTATTTTTTAAATTCTATGAGTATCTTTTTTAAATACGATTTGACTCTCGTGGAGAAGATTGTTTTAATTCTATTTAAACCTGAAGTGTTTTTCTGATTTAAAATATTCTCAAGCATGTTGTAGTTATTTCAGTTTTAAAATTTAAATTTAATATAAACATGTTTATTATTTATTTATATTCTTTTTAGGGGGAAGATTTAATTTTAAAGATCTATTTCTAGAAAATCATTAATTTAGGGTGTTATTATTTATTTGTTAAACTGATTAACATTCTAATATTTTATTTTTAAATTATTAAAATTATAATCATGTGTATATTTTAGTATTTGATAATATATTTTAAACATTATTTTTTACTACTATTTAAAATTTGGAGAATACACATAATTACCCTCAAATTTTTTGATTTTCTACAATAGTGTTGTAGAAGTTTAATTTGAACTAAAGTTTTATTTAAATTGTAATTTTGAATATCTATGTATAGGAAACTAATTGTATCTTAATTTTTTTTTATGGAGATTGATGGTTTTTGTTGTATGATGTATTTTTTAAGTATTTATCATTTTATTCTTTTTTTATAATGATTTTCTAAAGGGGGAATTTTTTTAAGATTTTTTTTTCAAATTTTTAATTTATAATTTTTAATAAATATCAAAATGTAATTTTTTTTAAATATTTGAATTAAATGTTCAGTTTTTTTAATTTATGAAAATAGAAAGAATTTTAGTGTTGGGGATTTTATGATAATAAATTTTATATGTCATAATATTTTGTTAATTAAAATTTATAAAATTTAATTATTTATTTTATTATTTAAATAATTATAATTTATCTCAAGATTTTTTAAATATTTATTTAATGTTTATTCTATTGGTTATTATTGTTAAGTATTTTAATAATTTTATTATAAAAGTGTAAGTCTGAAATTTGAAGTTTTGTAAGTCTTATATTTTCCTATAATTCATGAAAACTCTTTTAAAGACTTGTGATGTAAGTATTAAGATTTTATTTTAAAGTCATATGAATTTTTATAAAGTTTAATGAATCATTTGGAATACTTATAAAAACTCATTACTGGTTATACTATATTTCTAGATTACTTTGTTTTTTAAAAAGAGTTATGTTGTTTTTTAAAAGAACTGTGTTTATTTAAACTCTTACAAAAACTTACACTTATAAACAAATTTTTTTTCCTCACCTCTCATCTCACCTTCATCTTTAACCATAACTGTAAAAAATATAACACACTTGGAATAATACACATCTCATGCATAAATAATATTAACCTCGTATATTCTATACTCGAAACACACTGATTTCTCATGATACTCATTGATGCCCTCAGCAATAACCATGAGTTTTTATATGAGATTTTTAGTAAAATTAATCCATGTAAAAACAAAAATTATGTATGCTCATAACTCATCATTCAATATGGAACACCTCATATTTATGTTGAATTCAGTGCTTTTGCATACAATATACATGTATATAGTGTTTTATGATTTTTAAAAAAATATATAAAGGTATTGATTAGAAAATCACATGATATAGAGCACTTGACTCTCCATTTTCATGAAGATAACACATGCAATATGTGAACTTGAAACATGATAGCCACATGATTTTGATATTAATTCTCAGATTTACAAGTTATAGTTTTAACATTGTGGATTTTTTCTATGCACAATGGAAACCATAAAATCATGGATCCAATCTATTTCTATTTCATGGTTGATATCATATTAATCATGGTCAGCATAAAAATAAATTGGAAGAATTATTTTACATCATAGATAAGATCACAAGTATTATAAAAAGTTTTCATATAATATGATACTCTATTTTTACACTGCATTTCATATTTCAATTTACTACATTCTAATGTAATTTATTTTAATTACTTTATTTATGATATAATTACTTTTAAATGATAATGAATTTATGCAATGTGGTTTTGAATTATTTTTTGTATAAATAGTAAGGGAATTATACATGTGATGTTTAAATCAAGGCAATGGGTATATTTCCAAATTTTATTATTTAATCATTTTGTTTGGAAAATTGATTTTAGGAAACTTGCATGGGATTATGATCATGGTGTTTTTGAAGAAAATTTTAATTGGTGATTTCATCTATAAATTATGTTTGAGGTAGTAGGGCAGTGATACAAAATTTCATTATACTAAATTCTTGTAAAGTTTAGGAGATAATCTTAATTCATACACTTTTGTACTAAAGTGTTAAGGCCTTGTTGTTTCACCTGAAGCTATGGTGTTCATAATTATTCTTGAAGGTCCTAGGAAAATTATTCTACACCAGTATCCCATTAATCTTTATATAGTTCTATCATTTTATTATTTTCATTGTGTTGTCTTATTGTGTTATGTAAATTGTTTATTGAGTTGTAACACAACTCACACATAGTTTTGATTCTATTAAAATACAGTGTTGGTTGTGAAATCCTAAAAAAAATCTAGAGTTCACTGGTTATGAAAACATGATCAATATAAAGTTTGTCGGTCTATTATTTCCTATGTAATAGTCTTAGTTCTATTTGTACCTATAAAAGGTAGCGTGATAGGTTTTTTTTACCTATGTAAAAGGATCTCTATATTTTATTGTGTAACACTAATCTCAAGGAGTTATAGAGTTAGTGAAGATTAGATTCAAGATCTTGGTGATCTGAACTTCTATAGAAGTTCATTGTGTTATCTATTTACTTTCTACAAACACATTTCACACAATGGTTTTGTCATTATATGTGCTTAAATTGTTAAATACTTTTAACCCCTAAATTACACTGTATAATTTTATTACTCTAATAATTTTATAAGAAGTATAATTCACCCCTTATTGTCTATTTTCATTCCATATTAGGTCCAATAATGTTGATATTTATAATATCGTATACCTTTATGTATTTACATAAAAAATTTATGTACCATATGCATGATATGAATTATGATATGTATAAATATACTTGGATTCTAGTTTTGGGTAAGTAAAACAAACTTATGGGTTGTGTAAACAATTACACATTAATATTGTTTTTTTTCAAAGGTTGGGCCGAAACCTCAATTTATTATTTAAAGCAAAGTCCTCTTTAGAATGGGTAGAGGGAGACCCATTACATAGCCTGAAGTCCCATGGCCATGTGGTCTAAATACAAGGCTTGAAAGCCCATTTTTTGGCCCAAAGGACCCCTCGGTGAACAGTACTACTACAGTACCTACATTGCTACAGTACCTGCTACAGTGCAGCTGCTGCTACAGTATCTGCTGCAGTCCCTCCGCCGCTACAGTGTCACCGCTTCTACAGTCCCACCACTGCTATGGTACTTCTACAGTGCCCTACTGCAGTACTGCTACAGTACCCCGAAAATTCTCCCCTGCCCAGATTTGATCCTGGGTCTTTTGGATAACAAGTAGGAGCATGTACCACTAGGGTACATGCTCATTGGAACACATTAATATTGTGTGAACATATTAATTCAGTGGATGGAATAGGGATTCCAAAACAAAATCATTAGAAGAATGCATATAAAATTCAATAAAACATGATAAAATTAAAGTTTTCATAAGATGAAAAGGGTTTAACATGCATGTGATGTATGTTAAAATGGTTAGATTTTCAAATGGAAACCCCTTTAGTATTATAAAGTGTGAGATTCCTTCCAGAGCAGAACTTATCAGTACATTGATCAATTATTATGGGTTTCCCTGATAGTTTGGTTTCAAGGAATTATATTTATAAGGAAAGAAAGTAACAAGGTGACCTTTAGGGTTATGTGCATTATTTGTTGTCTTTTCTTTGGGTTACACTGGCTAGAAATCCCTAAAGGTTTGGATACTATGGGAATAAATACGATTTAATCCATTTAATGTATTTAGATAAATATGTTTATCCACTTAGCTATCCAAGATTCATATATGATATGATTGGAAAGGTTTTTGTCTACTAGATATAGTCATGGATCATTTACATGCTCAAACCAGTGTAAGTCATGATGAAATATGGATCTTGGATAACTATAAGGATACGATATATGGGGTCTTCATTTTTAGTGGGGGTACTTTCATTAAATTTCCTTGGTGAAAATATGTAAAACATGATACTTATCTAATAAAATCTTCTATTGTATATAATAACATCATCATCAATAACCTTTATATTGAAATAAATCCTATAGGAATGAGAGGATTAATATAAGAAACTCCTATAACAAATAACTTAAGAATAATTCTTAAGTTAAATGGAATGTGTTAGAGAAACACCTTCTTGGGTGTTAAAGTGTTATAGTTTTTTAACAAGTTAATTTAAATGCTTATTAGATTCATAGAATAAATCACTTAGTGTTTTAAAGGTGTTAGATAGAAAATTATCTAAGGATATTTTGTCTCATATACTCAATATGATTGGAGTTTTCATTGATACTAAATATTATTGAATATGATAATGACTTGGTGAGACTTTGGATTTACTTTAAGGCATTTCCAGGTTATGGAATTCATTCTATTATCATCTATGGAAGTTTTCCAACAATATAAATGTGTTCAATAAACATTTACCTGATATTCTCAAGTATTTAAAATTGATAAACTAGGTATATAAAGTCTATTTTTTGGTACTATATAGATATTATAAGTGGATAAATTGTAACAAGTAATTTTTTTTGAGAGTATAACAATATTTCTTCAAGTAAACAGTTAAGGACATTTTAAACCTAGGAATTGTCGGTAGGAGGAGTAATGGTTCTATAAGATGGAATTTTATCAAATACCTAAATTGGTTTTTGAAAATCCATAGAATTAATATTCAAGGTATCAATTTTATGTAAATTTATTCTTATATTTTTAAGGGTATCTAATACTAGATGTATACTTTACAAGTGTTGGAAATATATAAGAGTTTAAAATCAAGGGAAGAATTGATAGAGCTTGGGTGTTATATTCATGTGGTGAAGGAAAAACATTATTTCTTAAAGTATGTGAATATAAATGAATAAAATAATATTTAACGAATTTAAGTAAATGATGTGTGTCTTTATAACATTTATCTTATATGGTAAGAGGTATTCTTGGTAAATAAAGAGTTGTTATGAAAAACATGATATTATTAAATGAACACACATGGTTTATGATTCATTGGATTCTTATAACATGTTCTTAGAAGAAGATAAGGATACAAGTATTTTTTCCAGGTTAAAGTGTTTATCTAGATATTTTTAAAATTATGATGTAAATTTTTTCCCACTACCATTATTCAATGGAATATTTTAAATAATAATCATCTATTCACGGAAATTCTCTGAACACTTAGATTATCATATATGATATGAAAACAATGGTCTATTTTTTAAACATTCTTACCAAAAGGAAGTAAGAGTTATTTCTTAAGGTAAATGAGTTTTTATATCCTAGTATGATATTATGAAAATAATAGTGTTTAAGAAGCTAGTGGGAGTATGTATGGACTTAAAAAGATCAAATTTAATAATTAAAAATTTACACGAGTATAAAATTAAATTATTTCTACTTAATATTCTAAAGAGTTTAGAACAAGTATTATTAAGGAAAATGTAAATATTTTCATTTAGTAATCATGAGAAATTGAATATCACTATATCCTAGAGAATTGTGTCATTAGAAACATAAAGTAAATTATCATTTATATCATAAAAGAGTCTTATGGGTTGGTAGTGAAGAAAAATGTAAAGAGTTACATTTAATTACTACAACTAAGTGAGTGTCACTTTATCCTAAAGGAGTTTTAGTATGGGATGGTAAATAGTAAAGTAAATAGTTACATTATTCAAGAATTTATTTCAAGTAAAATTTTAATGGAAAGTGTTTAAAAATGATGATTATTTACTTAGAAAGAGTTCTAAATAGGAATAAACATAAATAACATATAATTTTGTGAAGTTATGGATTTGAACATTGATAATATGATTCCTACATCTCATCATTGATAAAAAAAATATTACTTCATTAATGTTACCTACTAAATATTTTTTTGGGGTAGGTTTATCATATGGTCACATAGATATGTGAAAGGAATTACATATGATGTAATAAGTTAAGAAAACCCTATAAAATGAATTAAACGTAATAATGTTCTAGAATTTTATCATATATGATGATAGAAAAGTTCATATATAGAGTTTTGTTAAGTATTATTAAAATTATTTTAAGAATATAAAATGTATATGTTATATAAAAGTAAATCCCCGCTATATAAATCTTTCAAGTTGGCCGCATATTTTGTTTGAGGTGAAATGATAATTACCCCCTCAAAGTATGACTTAGAGTAGTCCCTAATCAATGATCATCCCTGAGTATTATGGGTTGTGATGATATGTTAAAGTTAGCATGAATAGAATCTTTATCTCATTACAAAGGGTTTTATATAAGGTATGAATAATGGATTCATGATGTAATAAGTAAAGGATTATTAATTGGATTGACCTAGAAATGTATATCACATGGAATGTCATAAAATCATTGATTTTCTTAGGGGTGGGTGATATTTATAAATATTTTATATATGATTTTATTGATATACTTAGTATGATAACCTTCATACATTGATACCCCTTTTATGCAAGTCATTATGACTTGGCTAATTAGGGTGTGGTTAAATATGATGTTGATCATGCCATTGGTTGAAGCAGAACCAAGATGAGATTTTTCCAATTATATGAGAAGTAAATACATATTTCCCTTAATTGAATTAGACTACGGAAATTAATGGTCATAATTAGTTGTGTCACATATGATGTGTTTAACTACATAAATGTAGGACATCTGATGTACTCATATGTTAGATGAAATACATGTGATGTATTCATCAACCTAGTTAGTCTATCTTAGAGAATAAAAAAAATATGATATGTACTATACTTGATTGATATTTTTTTGTGGCTAGTGGTCACTCTATATCATGGTAAAATGGATTATATAGGTATACATATGATTTATATGAAAAATATCATGGTGGAAATGTCTATATAGATATATGAGTATGTTTGATGGATACCATACTAAACCCCTTAATAGCTTTAGTATCATGATGATTTGCTGGAGGTTGTTTTTTTCTTAAATTTATGAAATATTGATTTCATGTTTGTTGTAAACACTACTAAGGCCTACAGAATAACACAACAAAAAAACTAGACAAGGATTATGTTTTGGACAAAATTTTTGTTCTGAAATGAATTGATCTTGCTAAAACAATGTCCAAAATGTTTAGATGGGTTCATAAAGAGTTGTGAATTTTTACACAAAGCTATAATGAGATTTTATTGTAAGTGGTAGATTTATGGATATGCACTAAAAGTTAAGTCATCGATTTTATTCGATGATATGTATATGATTCTTATCATAGGACACAACATTATGGAATAATAATACAATATGAGATATTTTATATTTCATATATGGTAGACATGTAATATAATAAACATGAAATGCATGAAATTGACAATATATCTTGGTCGCATGTAGTGAAAACTATCTATATAGTTAATTTTAGCCAACACTACCCATTTTATTTTAGTTTTTGCTACCTCATTACTCGGACCATATTTTTTTAGTTTTAATCCACAAGATGGATTGTTAATAAATGTATAATGTTCAATGAATTATCCCAACTAGAAGTAATATATATAATGAAGGATGATTATCATCATTGTATGAAGAGCTTAGGGAATGGAATTTCATATGAAAGTAAAATAGTTCCTTATATGGGTGATTTATTATTTATGCATAATATTTTACTAAAGATCGTCAGTTTTACGCAAAGCTAATAGAATATCTCTTATTATTGTTACTCTATTTATCACTTGTTATGAAGGTTATCGCACTATTTTAAGAGTACACAGAACCTCAAGAATAAATTTAATATCCAAAGTCTGGTGGATTACATATAGAGTTAGAAAAGGTCATTTACTACTTAAGTGGTCATTATAAATCTTACTCCATCAAGATGGGGGCTACTACATTGGAATTTTAGGTATTCTCTATATTTAATATTCATCATTTTCCATGATTTTTTTGTTATTTTAGGATATATTAGGTTATTTTATGGTTTTTATTCCACTTCTTAATATCATAGGATGATCCCATAATACCCATTAGTTTTGTCTGGGAAAGTGGTGTTGTTTGTGTTAGTGGTGTTGTTTGTGTTAGTGGTGTTGTTTGTGTTGTAGAAATGGATGTGGTTTTTAGTTATTGGTAGAGATGATGTAGTGAATTTTGTGGGTTGTAGTAGTGATGTATTGGTGTAAAACCATTGGTTTGGGAAGTTGTGTGACTATAGTATATCTTTTATTTTTCTTGTGATTTCTTATACACCCCACCTAAGTCAGATAACTTCATTGATACCCAAATTATTAGGTTTTGGGTGTTTTCCCCAAACATCCAAGTTCTTGATGAAATGAATGAATGACTACTCCTTATTCCATGATCTCCTATCCAGGTGTAGTATGGTTTGTGATAGATTAAATTAGATATAATAATATGTTCTATAATGGTTTAAAGTTATAGTATGTGATATACTAACTGATTGAGTTATGTGGCAGTGTTAATTATACAAGGGGGTCGTCAATGGTAGGGGGAGGGTGTGAGGTTGATGTCCTTTATGTTCATGATACCCTACCATGAGGTGATTATGTTATTATGGATATTCATTGGTATTTGGTGGTGTATATGTGATTATGGTGATGATATGGTTTTACAATGTGGTATGTGTTTGTGATGTGTGATGTGATGTGTGATGTGTGATGGAATGGTTGCAGAAGGTATGAAAGCACTAGAAATTTTTAATTGGGGTGTAAGAGAAAAAAACATAGGAGTGGTTATGGAGTTCATTATCATTATATATTATTTTGATATTATGTTATTATATTTAGATACATTATTATATAGATGAGACTTGGTGAGGTTGATTGATAAATAACCTCTTATAGGTGTGTGTTGGTTCTGTTGTTTATTCACTAGCAAATTTGTATAATTATTCAACATTTTCATGGTAGGTGTTTAGGATTATCCTATATAGTATGAATGTATGATCAACCTTATATATATATATATATGTTTTTTAAGTCTCTAGGAAGAGTTTGGTTAATGAGTTGAACATTATAAGCTCGAGTTTGGAGCTGTGGTGAGAGTTTTTGCCTTACGATTTTTTTCGGTATTTCATTTTAGAGAAAGTTTTACATGGAGTTCATGAATTATGGGATATGAGTTTAAATTTTATCTTATGAAGTCTATTGGTGGATTACCTTTATATATGTTCCTTGGATTTCCTCCCATTTTTATATTTTATAACATCAGTACTAGTTTCCAACCTATGGCCTATTGGAGGCAGGATTTATAGGTCACTCCCATCATCACTATAAGCCCAAGATGAATACCTAAGGGTTGGGTCATGATAGGTTTTTTATAACTGATAAATGGTGTGTTTTTAGTAATAATAAAATCATTTGGATTTTATTTTCACTTAGAACATCATCACTTTTTTAGAACTGATAAAATCAATTTCTAGAACTTTTAAAGCCCTGGTCTATAGAAATGTGTGTGTGTGTGCATTTTCAGAGTAATTACCCTTTCATGTAATCTATTTTTTTATAATGTGATCAATAAAAATTCATGTCCTACCAAAAAATACAAATTGGAGCAAACCTATGCTAAAATACAGTATACATGGTGAAATAATATATAATTATAACACTATTTTCTACACTAAAACAAATGCTTATTGGATGTTCTTCTTTTAATATACCAAATATAAATATAAATAATTTATTATATAATCCATGTTGATAAAATTAAAAAAAAGGTCAGTATAACTACAATGCAATGCCAAATATGGTGTTTCACAATAGCCCCCCCGTTAATATAATAATAAATATGGTGCTAGTTAGAGATGCATTTTTACCATTTCTTGGTTGGTTAGAGGTTCTCAAAAATGTACAAAAACTTGTAGCTTAAACCTCTCATGTTTTATTACTTAGAAATTTTTTTATCAGAAAAATTTGATATGAAATCATCATTATTATCCTTAAACTTTTATTTGGAATGATTTTATTATGGAAGTAAGATAATAAAATTTGATCATGTTGAGATAATACATATAACATTCAATGTTCTCTATTTAACCTTAGTGTTGAGGTCATAGGGGGTTGAATGGATAGAAAAACCTTCCTCCATACTATAAAACATCTTTATTAGTGCTAAAAAATCACTAAGATTTCTTTCACCAAGAAAATAATAATCTTTCTCAATATTTTTATAGATTTGGTAAAGGGTACTCTCTGTTGCTTTAGGCACATTGTGGTGATACAACAACTAAAAACTAGAAAAAACAAATAAAATAAGAAATTGGAAAATAATAAAGTTAAATAATAAATATATTTGATTATATTATATCTTTTTTAAAATAAATTTATCTGTTAGAGTTACAAAACTACTATAAAATCGAATTTTATCAGTATTTTTGAAATTTTAAAACTTTTTTTTGGATAAATTAAAATTATTATCATAAATTGTTTTTTAAAATATTTTGAAAATTAATTTCACAATCACATTCAGTAGAATTATGATGAAATACTTGTCATTAAATACCATGATGTAAATGTAATGACCAAAATTACACAACATTAAAGATTTTTGTTTAATGAATTCTTCAAACATATTATTCTAATGTCTAAGTGCCTATTTCATCCCATACAAACTCAGTTTTATCATGCACTCTAGAACCTTATTTTTTGTTTCTTTGAAACTTATCAATTTATCCTTGTAAATTTACTCCACCAAATCCACATGAAGAACTATGGTCTTAATATATAATTTATAAAGATATTGACCTTATAAAACAAATATTTTGAGTACTATGTGGATAGTTTTATGATTCACCACTGGATATATTATTTCACTGAAATAAATCCTCCACCATTATTGAAATCCTTTCACAACTGACTTTCCTTAAAAAAAATTTACTATCTATTTATTACTTTAATCATTAGAACCATTAACTATAAACTTAATAATTCCCTAGTGAAAATCACATTATATCCTAAGTTTTAGTGACATATAAGGAATTCATATCTTCCTTAATTTCAAACTCATACTATTTATAGTCACTCAAATTTTATAAATCTTTTTTGATTTTGGGATATAAACCATTAATTAAAATAAAATAGTTCAAGTTTGATTCAAACCGGTGTAACATTATTATGACTTAGCTAGACCTCTTCAAATAAAGTTGATAATCAATGAATTCTTCCAGAATACTCATTCAAGAATCAAAAATATTTAAGAATTATATTATATATTTCCTTCTTAGTATCTATAAAATTTTACCACCTTCAAGTCTTTTCAAACTTTTAGATACCATTAAATAATTAGTACTCCTTGGAATAACTTTTATTTGTGGAATTATTTTAGTTCTGTCTAGTCATGATCCACTGATTCTTTTTCCTCAATAATATATTCCACCAAGTGTCAATCCTTATATATTATCCAATATATAGAAATCATATTTTAACTTCTAATTTCCTTCTATTGGTTATTATCTCAAAGTTGAAATCTAAATCCTTCATCCCTATACCCCACAAAGAAACATTTGTTGGACTTATCTTCTATATTGTCCCTCTCACCGAAATCAATAAAGAAATAAGTGATGATTTCAAATAATTTTTAGAATAATATGTCTACATATAAACTTATCTAAAGTCCCTCAGGATAGATCTTCCCCTTCGGTATAAATAGAATCCTATTGATTAAATATATTGCAACATTTACTACATTTTCCCAAACTACATTGGAAAACCATAATGAAATCACATTCTATTCACTCTATAATTTCATATTTGGTTCATCATTTTCACCATACTATTATAATATGGTGTTCTAGGTACTATATTCCCTAAATTATTCCCTTTTTTCAAACATAAATTCTTAATTTCTTTTATACTCTACTCACTATCATTATCAGACCTCAAAAATTTTAGTTTAATACTCATCTCATTTAAAACCATGGATCTCAATATGATAAACATTCTAAAAAAATTGACTTGTGCTTAATAATGTATACCCACAAATTCCATGTGACATAATCAACAAAGGTTATGTAAAACAGTGAACCACCAAGATAACTTACCAAAATTTATCCATATACGTTGGTGTAAATAAGATATATCTCCCAAAAATTGGTTTTTTTCTCTTTTATAACTAAGGAAACTATTTTTTAATTTCCAATAATTCACTCTTCACAGGTTCTGTACTCCATGTATATGAGTTTTAGTATTAAATTAGTATCCAAGACTCTCATCCCCTTCTCACTCAGGTGACCAATATGGTAATGTGAAAACTGTAAATTTTTTAAGGTATGATTAATGGTTAATAAAATCTATAAAATATCTAAAAATTACAAAAAAAACTAAGATCACCATGCCTTTGAAACTAAAATCATATGAAACTAGAAATGAATAATTTTTACCTAAAACTATAGTATGATATTATCGTTGATAAAACAAAATTTTATTGAATATTTTATTGATAATAGATTATATAATTTCCTCAAATTATGCTAAATATCTTCAATATGAAATATTTGGGATTAGATCATTCATTTGCAAATTTTATGAAAATTCCAATTTTCCCCTTTTCAAATTCACTGTAGTATTTCCAGCATAAATATTTTTCTGTAAATTATTTTGAATTAAAATTTTGTAACTGTGTTCCTCACTTAATGTGATACAAATTCTATGCAGAACATGTGAGCTGGATCTTGCATTTGAGTGGAGTAAATGGCCCATGAAGACAAATATGGACGAAACTATCCATATTGGACATTACTTCACCATTTAGGTCGTATCTTCTTCACCGGGCTTGAATTGGACCCAAATTTTAAGGGAATCATGGGGACATGATTAGTCACAAATCATCATTCTAGAAGGATGGATAATTAATCCGTTTTGGAGGTCAACTATGCGGTTCAAGTGGGATTAAAATATTTGGCAGAATTTCCCTTTCACATTTAATAAAGTTTTGTAACCCTAGCCCTCCAAAACTATATTTAAAGGGTATTTTCACTCTTTGGGAGTGCTGGTATAGGCTTTGGGAAGGTTTTTCCGAAAGGGTTTCTCTTGGTAGCCCCTCACAACTCTTGGAAGAAGCAACGCTTTGTGCAAACATCTCTTCCAAAAAGGCTCTCCTCTCCCACCTCCTCTTTGTATTTCTTTTCTTTCATGTTTGTATCTTGAATTTTTATTCAATTAATCTTCTATGTTATTCCATTTTATTATTCTCTTAATATTCTTAATTAGTCTATAATCAAGAGTGGACACGATATTGGGTTCTACCCTTTCAATCCTTTGCTCATGCAAAATGTCTCCACGATGACCACACCGCCCATGGAAGAGTAGTTTTCTTAGTGATCGATCTATCTTCTACCCTCTTCATTTGATTATTTTAAATCATTGAGATAATGAAATAAAATTAATATGATCCATGAATTGTTTTTTTAAATTATAATAAACTAATCAATCAATTGAACAATTAACACAAAAACACGCGTGGTCGAGATTTTGTGTAAATTGTGAGAGCGCGATCTTAATCGGTAATACAAGACCACACAGGATAAATTTGTAGAGTTCAAATATAATACCTAAAAAAAATTCATCCTTATTTCCAGAATGGATATGTACTCGAATTAACCACTGAACATAAGCTAACCTTATAACAACAATCAAAGAAGGGTGTTGCGATTGTGTGTTTCGAAGCTAGCCTAGGGTTTAAGTAATTTCATCTTTGTGGTTAAGTTAACTCTCGTAGGGTTCAAGGGTTTACAAATTAGAGGATCATAATTAAGTGGATATTGATTTAAATGATAATTATTAATGAGTGAATGAATAGGTCGAGTTATATCGATTATACCTTTTAAAATATTTTCTAAAAAAACATCTTTTTGTTGCGTCTTTTTAATCAAACTTCATTTCAATATTAAAAAAAAAAGCAATCTTCTTTTAGAAAAATTCTTAAAGTTTTATAAAAAATAAACCCCCATACTTTCAATAAGTTTTTTAATTATTTTATATTTTATTTTTAGAATACCTTTAAGAAGTTGTTTTAATTTACTTCCTCCTTTGAGACACGACCTTGGTCAGCCACTCTGCTGCACCTAAGTACCCAAAAACCACTAATCATTTGAGGGTGCCCACGACATCACCTTTCAAATTGGCATTGTTGTCAGGGAGGCAATTAATTATTTAAACCAATTAGATTTATTTATTTTATTTTACATTTTATTGTCTTCCTCTCTTCTTTATTCCTTCTTTACCCAATCGGATTTTTTTCTTCTTCTTTTATTTTCTTCTACTTCTTTTTGGACAATCAGCTCAAACTTATAACTTTTATTTTAATATGGTCCACTTTCCTTCTTTTCATTTTTATTTGATTTATGGCATGAACTAATCTTGAAGATCTCTTAGATCTTGACCCTGAGATTGAACGCAGCCTTAGGGCTCGAATCAGACATTCTTAGTCTATGGGAAGTTTCAACATTCAACCAGTTGGAGAATTCCACCACTTTCAAAACATTGAAATTGGAAGCAATTAAAATTCAACCACAAAACAAGAACCAATGGCTGAAAATAATGGAAATGAAATTAATAGAACCATTCAAGAGTTGGTTGCACCAGATATTAACTATCAACCAAATTTTATTGCATACCAAATCTCGAATCAGACTTTAAACTGAAATCTAGGTTAATTCATCTTCTTACAAAGTTTCAGTGATTATTGGGTGAGGAACCAAACAAACATTTAAAATAATTTCATTTGGTTTGATCAACCTTAAAACCAAGAAATGTTTCTGAAGACCAAATCAAACTAAGAGCATTCCCATTCTCACTTGATGGAGCTCTGAAAGATTGGATGTATTATTTACAACCTGAAGGAGTAACTTGTTGGAATGACTTGAAACGTCTTTTCTTGAAAATATTTTTTCTAGCATCAAGAACCAATTCCATTCATAAGGAGATCTCTGGGATCAAGCAAGCCCAAGGGAATTCAATGTATGAGTACTGGGAGTGATTCAAGAAGTTGTGTGCAAGCTGCCCACATCACCAAATCAGTGAGAAACTCCTCATCCAATACTTATATGAAGTACTCACACCTATAAAGAGGAGCATGGTGAATGTCATGGCTAGAGGAGCATTGGTGGACAAGACACCAGTAGCTGTACGTGCGTTGATTGAAAAAATGGACCAAAACTCCCAAAAATTTGGCGATCGAGGTACGCCACATGTCAGGGGAGTACATCAGGTAAGCCCTTCTTATCTTGAGAGTCATTTGATTGATACCAAGTTAGAATAATTGAAAACTATGGTGAGGCAGATTGCTTTGGCACAAAAGACATCCCAACCCCCTTCTTCGAGGCCTAGTGTCATTTTCATTGAGACAAGCCAACCAACTGACTATTTCCCACAACTACAAGAGATAGAGGATTGTGTAGTAGTATTCCCATGGAGACCATATCAGCAGCAACAACAGACATACCCCCAAAATAAGTTTCATTCATTTGCTCCAACATAAAACCGAGGGTTTAAGGATCAACCAGACATGAGTTATGGCTCTAAACAACAACAAAGTCCCCCTTTTTCAACAAAATGTACAGCAGCCTCCACCTTACCAATAGGGTTTCCAACAACCCCAAAGAAGATTTGAAACCCAAGCATCAAGAAGTCAACAACAAGGGAATTATTAACCAAAGGTAGATTCTAACATTGATGATCTTTTAAAGCAAATTGTTCTTAATCAATAGAATGAGCTGAAAAGTCAAGGTTTAAAGCTGAGGGAGTTAAAGACACAAATGATCCAGATTTCCACTACCCTCCATGAACTGGTAAGTAAGAATTCTGGAAATCTACAATCCCAATCTACTCCAAATCTCAAGGGTAATGTCAGTGTCATCACATTGAGAAGTAGGAAGCAAACAACTGATACATTTTCACCTGTTGTTCCACCTATATTCACATCAAATCTAGATAATTCACATTCCATACCAACTGATGAGAAATCCAAGGAGAAAGATAAAGGTAAAAAAAAGTTTGATGATTTTCCTCCTAAACCCATTCCATTTCCAAATAGAGTTGTACAAACCAAGAATATGGATGAAGAGGCGATTCAAAAATAAGTTTTGGATACATTCAAGCGTGTGGAGATCAACATCTTTCTACATGAATCCATCAAGAAAATACCAAGGTATGTGAAGTTCTTAAAAGAACTTTGTACCAATCTAAGAGGGCTTAAGGGAAATGAGAGGATCAATCTTGGAAGGAACGTGTCAGTACTCATTACACCAACTCTAGTAATGCCGAAAAAGTGAAAGGATCCAGTGACATTCACCATCCCATGCACCATAGGGGAGTTACACTTTTCTGATAATCTTTGTGATTTGGGATCTTCCATAAATGTGATGTCTCACTCTGTATTCTCTTCTTTACAGGTTGGTGAGCTGAAGTCGATGATAGTAGTGGTGCAGTTAGAAAATAGCGCTACAAGATATCCAGTGGGAGTCCTTGATGATGTACTTGTCTGGGTAAGAGACATGATCTTTCCAGTATATTTCTACGTGCTTAACATGGAGTATGATTAGGTAAGTTCTAATGCTCCCATTATCTTAGGTAGACCCTTCCTCAAAACTGCCAAAACTATCACAAATGTCAATAAGGGTACACTTTACATGGAATTTGGGGATTAAGTTGTGATATTTAATGTTATGGATTCCCTGAAGTACCCCTAATAGGATCATTTTGTATTTGTTATCTCCCATTTTGAACCACCAAATAAAAACCCCATGGAATTTTATTATTCTATGCTTAGGGAGATTATGAGTATTGGTTCTAGTTTGATGTCTAAGAGTACTTCCACTCCTATTTATAACGCACAAGACTCTCCTAGATTTGAATTTGAAATGGAATCATATTCTGATTTTGATCATGTGAACTCTAATTATGACATGGATGTTGAGTATGTTGATGGATTTGATTCTTTATTCTCTAATTTTGATGATGTATATTCTGATAGTGGTTCTCTTTGTGCACATATTTCAGTTCCTTCTATGTATCCATCCATACGCCACACCCCTTCATTGGAGATGAATCCATTGCCACTAAATCTCAAATTCTCATACTTGTTGAGTGGAGAGAGATTACCTATTATAATTTCTAATAATCTACCTTTTGAACATCAAGAAAAACTTTTGAATCTTTTGAGGGAGAACATAAAGGAAATCGGGTGGACCTTGGCTGACATATCAGGTATTAGTCCCTCCATTTGCATGCATAAGATTCTCTTAGAGGAAGGGGCTAAACCGGTTAGGCAGCCACAAAGGAGACTCAATCCAACACTTTTAAAGGTTGTTAAAAAAGAGGTTGAAAATTTGCTTGAGGCAGGTATAATCTATCCTATTTTCGATTCCCAGTGGGTGAGTCCTATTCAATTTGTGCCTAAGAAAAGTGGTGTTACTATTTTTAAAAGTGAGAAAGATGAGTTAGTTCCAATGAGGGTCCAAAACATTTGGCTTTTGTGTATTGATTATAGGAAACTAAATCATTCTACTCGCAAAGACTATTTCCCCCTCCCATTTATTGATCAGATGCTTGAGAGACTAGCTGGGAAAACACACTACTATTTCTTGGATGGATTTTTGGGACATTTTCAGGTTCTGATAGCTCCGTAGGATCAAGAGAAGACAACATTAACTTTTTCATTCGGTACGTTTGCCTACCGAAGGATTCCATTTTGATTTTGTAATGCCTTAGGTACCTTCTAGAGATGCATGGTGAGTATTTTTTCTGACTTTATTGAGACCTACATGAAGGTATTTATGGATGATTTTACAGTTTATGGGTCTTCATTTGATGATTGTATCTCTAGCTTGGGAAAGGTGTTGAATCATTATAATGAGAGGAATTTGGTCTTGAACTTTGAAAAGTGTCATTTCATGGTAGAGCATGGCATTTTCTTAGGGCATGTAGTATCTAAACATGGGATAGAGGTTGGTAGATCTAAGGTAGATATTATTTCATCCCTACCATATCCTACATGTGTGCATGATGTTAGATCTTTCCTAGGGAATGCAGTATTTTATCGGTCCTTCATCAAATATTTTAGTAAGATTTCACTTCATATGTCACAATTACTTCAAAAGGATCCTGATTTTGTATTTGATGATTCTTTTTTTACTTCATTTGATGAGATAAATAAGTGTCTAACCACTCCACCAATCATACATGCCCCACGTTGGGAGATTCCTTTAGAGATTATGTGTGATGCCTCCAACTTCGTGGTTGGATCTGTCTTATCTTAGAGGGTGAAGGGACGTTCACATGTAATTTCCTATGCATCAAGGACACTGGATTCAGCCCAATAAAACTACAAAACCACACAAAAGGAGTTTCTTGCTGTTATATTTGCTTTAGATAAATTCCGTTCATATTTATTGGGCTCTAAAGTAGTTGTTTTTTCTGACCATGCAGCTCTACGGTACCTATTAAATAAGCCAGATGCAAAGCCCAGACTAATCCGATGGACACTCCTTCTTCAAGAATTTGACGTTGAGATAAAGGAGAAAAAGGGGTCAGAAAACTTGGTGGTGAACCCCAAGAGTAGGTTTACTCACACACTATAGGATGACACCTTATACTAGGTACCACTTCCGGACACTTTCCCCGATGAGCATCTTTATTCCATCTCAGGTATGCATCCTTGGTATGCAGATTTAGTGAACTACCTTGTTGCATCTGAAATCCCTTCAAATTTAAAGAAACATCAAGTCCAAAAGTTAAATAGTGAGTCTAGATTTTATGTGTGGGATGATCTCTACTTATGGCGCATGCGTAGTGACCAAGTTATTAGGAGGTGTGTTCCTGATCATGAGTTTGAGTCTGTTCTACAATTTTGTCATACACTTTCTTGTAATGGACACTTTGGACCCCAACAGACAGCTAGGAAAGTTTTAGACTTTGGATTATATTGGCCCAGCTTATTCCATGATTCTCATGTATATTGTAAGTCATGCTCACGTTTTCAACACATGAGAAACATTTCTAAGAGACATGAGATGAATCAATAACCCATATTATTCTGTGAGATTTTAGATGTGTGGGGAATCAATTTTATGGGTCATTTTCTTAGTTCATTTGGGTTTTTGTATATTTTGGTTGCTGTTTATTATGTGAGTAAATGGGTGGAGGCTAAGGCCACCAGGTTTTATGATTCTCATGTTGTAGTATACTTTTTCAAGATGTAGATTTGTTGTAGGTTTGGAGTACCAAAGGCCATCATCAGTGACCAAGGGATACACTTCTGCAATCAGAATTTGGATTCCCTCCTTCAGAAGTATGGGGTGACACACAAAACATCAACACCACACCACCCCCAAACAAATGGCCAAGCTTAGGTTTCAAATCGGGAGTTGAAACAAATTTTGGAGAAAACTGTGCAGCCAAATAGGAAGGACTGGAGCAAGTGCTTGGATGATGAATTGTGGGATTATTGGACAGCATACAAAACTCCCATTGGTATGTCCCCATTTCGGATTGTTTTTGGGAAAGCATGTCATCTCCCTATGGAAGTTGAGCATCGGGCTTATTGGGATATAAAAAAATGCAACATGGATTTATCCCAAGCTAGAATCCAAAGGAAGATGCAAATTCAAGATCTTGAGGAGATTTGATTACCTTCATATGAGAACTCAAGGCTCTATAAAGAAAGATCCAAAGCATCTCATGACAAAATGATCCAACAAAGGGAGTTTCATATTGGAGAGAAAGTCCTTATCTACAGTTCATGACTGAATATGATGTCTGGTAAGTTGCGTTCTAGGTGGTTAGGTCCTTATGTTGTAACTAATATTTTTCCTTATGGTGTGGTGGAGATCATGCAAGAGGACACAGGAAGGAGCTTTTCTGTCAATGGGTAACATTTGAAGAGATACAATGAGGGACTTCCTACTGATGTAGTGGATTTTATCACAATGCATGACCCCATCATCACTTGAGGACAATGAAATATTTTTAGTGTGGGGTAGGGAACCTTTTAGTTTATTAATTTCAATTGTTTTCTTGTTTTAAAAAAACAAAACAAAAAAAATTGTGTTTTTCAAATTTTGTGTGTTTATTTTTCAGTTTTTTGTGTGTTTTTGAAAATTTTGAGCTGAAATAATTCTCATAAATATTTTGAAATCCATATCAATAAGTGAAACAATTTATCCCCTGAAACTGATCTTAAATGAATGCTGAAAATGACTTTGTTCCAAGTTCAAATATTTAGAAATTTCATGAAAAGTACGCTGAATTTTGAATCCCATGAAACATCTCACTGTCTTTATATTTGAAATCACTTTCCTGTGAGACTTCTGAACCATTCATTTCATATTCTTCACATTCACCACACTTCTTGAGAGAACCAAACCATGCTTTATTTAACTATAATTTTATTTATTCCTATCAAAACTTGAGGTTTTTAGGTACTTATATTTAAATGGTTGAGGAATTTGTTTGGTATTAAAGCCCCTATTTCAAAGAATCATTTTTTATAATGGCCTACCTTGAACATTTATTCCTTTTAGCCCTTATAAGCCATGAACATCCTGTTAGGATAGCCACATTACAAGCCATATTTCCCTATCCAACCAACTCTTGAAGTGAAATTGCATAATCTAGTTGAACTTAAGTGTGGGGGAAGCTATCTTGTGTTGTGCTACGACATTCTGTGATACTTTGGTTGGAAATTTAAATTATGAAGAGATGTGTTTGCTACTAAAGAAAATCATTATATTGAAAGTTGTTCCTTTTCTAAAGCTTTCATGAGAAGTGGAGCCATGCCTTTTCTGGAGCTTCTAATAGAGGAAGGAAGTTGTGCCTATCTGGAGCTTTCAAGAAAATCATGTTTGAAAAAATTGACATTTTTTATGCTAAAATTATGAATAGTGTAAACTTTCCATGAATTTCATGATTATGGGGCTGAATTGATACTATGGGGATTGTGGAGGAGATATTTAAGTGAAAATTAGATTAATGTAATTTTTCTTCAAAAAGAGTCAAGCCCTCCTCATTCAGCCTCATATTTTTTCACATTTTAATATTACAAACTGAAAGCCACAAAACAACACTAAAAATTCCTCATGATAAAGATATTTCTTTGACTCACATTGGGTGGCGATGTATTAATTTTTCAAGCCTATGGTGACCCTTTTATGAGTTTGGATGAGAAATACATTGCTAAAAATTCACATTTGTGTGATAAGATAAAATTCAAGTGAGGTAAGTGTTTTTTGCATGGTAGGATAAATAAAGTGGAAATATATTGAATGATATAAATGAATAACTTGAAGTAATGGTTATTTATGAGGCATGATATATTTTTTTCTTGGTGTGTAATTGTTGGATCTCAAGGATATGTGCTTTAAAATTGGTTTTGATTTGATATTTATGTTTACTTGAAATGAGGTTTTGCCCAGGAGTGCAAAAGGTTAAGTGTGAGGGAGTTGATAAAAAACAATTTTATTGAATATTTTATTGATAATAGATTATATAATCTCCTAACATTATTATAAATATGTTCAATTATGAAATATTTAGGATTAGATCATTCATTTGCAAATTTAATAAAAATTCCAGTTTTACCCTTTTAAAATTCATTGTAGTATTTTGGGCGTAAATATTTTTCTGTAAAGTATTTTGACTTAAAATTTTGTAACCGTGTTTCTAACTTAATGGGATACAAATTATATTCAGAAAATGTGAGTTGGATCCTACATTTTAGTGGAGTAAATGGGTCATGAAGACAAAGATGGACTGAACTATCCAGATTGAACATCACTTCACATTTGGGTCGTATCTTCTTCATACGGGCTTGGATTGGGCCCAACTTTTGAGGGAAGATCAAGGAAATGATTATTCAAAAATCATAATTCTATAAAATCGGCCAATTCATGCGTTTTAGAGGTCAACTATGCGGTTCAAGTGGGATTAAAATATTTGGCCGAATTTCCCTTTCACATTTAATAAAGTTTTGTTACCCAGCCCTCGACAACTCTATTTAAAGGGTGTTTTAACTATTTGGGAGGTATGTTCAAGGATTTGGGAAGGTTTGGAAGAAATGGTGTCTCTTGGGAGCCCCTTAAAACTCTTGGAAGAAGTAAGGCTTTGTGCAAACATCTCTTCCAAAAAGGCTCTCCTCTCCCACCTTCTCTTTGTATTTCTTTTCTTTCATGTTTGTATCTTGATTTTTTCTTCAATTAATCTTCTATGTTATTCAATCTTATTCTTATATTAATCTACCTAATTGTTATGAAATCAAGAGTGGATACAATATTGGGTTCTACCCTTTCAATCCTTTGCTCATGCAAAATGTCTCCACGATGACAACACCGCCCATGGAAGAGTTGTTTTCATAGTGATCGATATATCTTCTACCCTCTTCATTTGATTATTTTGAATCATTGAGATACTATAATAAAATTAATATGATCCATGAATTGTGTTTTTAAATTATAATAAACTAATCAAGAAATTTAACAATTAACACAAAAACACGTGAGGTCGAGATTTTGTGTAAATTGTGAGAGCGCGATCTTAATTGGTAATACAAGACCACACGGGATAAATTTGTAGAGTTAAAATATAATCCATAAACATAATTCATCCTCATTTCTATAATGAATATGTGATATAATTTACCACTGACCATAATCTAACCTTATAACAACAATCAAATCAGGGTGTTGCGATTGCGTGTTCCGAAGCTAGCCTAGGGTTAAGTAATTTCATCTTTGTGGTTAAATTAACTCTCGTAGGGTTCGAGGGTTAAAAAATTAGGGGATAATAATTAAGTGGATATTGATTTAAATAATAATTATTTATAAGTAAATGAAGAGGTAGAGTTAGATCAATTACACCTTTTAAAATATTTTCTAAAAAAACATCATTTTGTTGCGTCTTTTTAATCAAACTTCATTTCAAAATTAAAAAAAATGAAATCTTCTTCCAGAAAAATTCTTCAAGTTTTATAAACAATAAAAAACCCCTCATCCTTTCAAGTAGTGTTTTAATTATTTTCTATTTTATTTTTAGAATACCTTTAAAAATTTGTTTTAATTTACTTCCTCTTTTGAGAGACGACCTTGGTCATCCACTGTGCTGCACCTAAGTACCCAAAAACCACTAATCATTTGAGGGTGCCTATGACAACACCTTTAATTCATTGCTTTCATTTAGTTCTTGATAAATATTTATAATTAAAAATTAAAAGGAAATTCCCCTAGTGTTTTATCCATTGGTTGCATCAAATCATCCAAACACTTTAGACAAGACCTTCAGAACCTCTATGGTATGATAGTATCTCACGGTGCTAAAGAGGATGGAAGAATTGAGCTTCATGAGGGAAATAGTTTTATCTAGTTACTTTTTGGAGGTTAACACACACCATAATCATAGCATGTAATCCTTTATATAGGTTACAATGCTTCTCCCTAAGACCATAAATTTACTCATGCTTTTTATAAGCACATACGTAAATACCTTTGGTTAAATATCATATAATCCTTGGATGAAAAAACTCTCATTAATTTCAACCTATGAAATAGATAATCAATGATAACCTAAATATAGAATATTAAAGTTTTATCTCATTAAAAATTCACTACCTTAAATGAATCATAATAATTCCAAATTAATCTAACCATTCGATTCATGGAACTACAACTCAGACATGTTGTGAAATAAAACTAGACAAGGTAGTCTATATGATATCTCTATATCATAAAATACGATATAGTCAATGGATTATATTTAATAATATATATATATATATATCATACTATATTACATACCATAACATTCTATATTATATCATATTTATTTGAGACATATTCTTTTCAATCTTTCATTGGAACTAAATCCTAAAATGTTTTGTACCATTTCACCTCATATCGTATCATATATGATAACTTGTAAGACCATATCAAAAAATCCTTTTGAATATATTCCAAAACAATTTTTGGAAATATATCATCAATTTCACTTGTATCACATCATATGAAAGGTCTTGTGAATAACCATCCAAAAGTCCTTTTGGATAAACCCTAATATATTTTTAGAGAAACTCTCTGAATTTTATAAACTTAATCACCATCTGGTCAACCAAAAAGTGTAACCTCGTGTTCCTTTGTATAATTTAAAAAATATATGAATCCTTATATCCATAAATGTATTTAAAGAGTGTATTTTTGAAAATCATCAATGGTATAGAAGTTATAAAGGGATCGTTCATGAACTCCACCGAACACATTGTCATGAACCAAGATGGGTTATCATCCAAACTGGAACCCAAACTAGTCTGCGTAAAGGCCCAAAGGGTGTTAACTATCCCCATGGGATGGAACAAGTTCCCAGGTATCATAAATAAAAAGTTTAAATGATTTACCCGAGATTATAATCATAAAACAACCAATAATAACTAATAAACTGAATTTTAAAAATCCTGAATAAACAAGCCTTAAATAATTTTCAGATGTGAGTTACAAAGTTTAAACCAAAAAACAAGAAGGTCACAAAAAAAGCAACAATACTATCTCAAAAACCACCACATGCAAAGAGGGTAATCTCCCGCAAGTCATATCCACAACATTGTTCTAAGATGAACCTCTAGAAACCTGAACCACCATCTCCAAAATCCTTTCCCTTACCTATGTCAAACATTACCAAGACTACTTACACCCAAAGGTGTAAGTAGGGTGTGATCCTAAGCCCAGTAGGATGCCAACCAATATAATAATACATTCTATAAAAATTACAAGCTAAATAACTTTCAAGTTCTATAATAATAAACAAAAGTGCTATAAATTTTTTTTAGATAAAGAGCTTTCAAGGGAAACAAATTTAAAAGAAATCATGATTGCTTCTAAAATTACCAACCAAGCATATATTATGCCAATGGTAAGTGAGATATATCCAATGATCACTAGTCATGGTAATTTCTCTTAGGAACTAGCTAACAATATGACATTAGGTACCTCATATCTCAGAGAAATGTGGCATAGAAACCATGACCAACAATGTTATTGTGCATTATCCACTATAGAGGAGTAGCATCCAAAATTAAAGTGATCTCCAATCATTATCCATATATATTTAGTGTTGTAATCATCAATCTTTCTAAGTGAAACCAGGCTATAGCCACTTTCATGTCACTATTATATTATTCCAAGTCCACCCACCTAGTTACCTTGACTTTTGTTTGTGCTCAAAAAAGTTTCACATGTCACATTACACACCACATTCATGTACAAAAGTCAATCCATACAAGGAACACATATTTTTCCACCATTTGAACACCAAAATTACATTTTTAAATCATACACACACCAAAACCTTTCCCAAACATGATTTAAACCTCTTACATAAATTAATAAATCATTTTAACAATTTATAAAACAATTTCAAGAACTACCACAAGGATTTACACCAAAAACACACCCAAAATACCCTCTTAAAATCAAACACACACTAAAACATTTTCCAAACTCCATTCACATCACTTATATAATTTAAATAACCAATTTCACAATTTATAAAATAATATCAAGTGATGCAATAAGGGGTATACATGAGACCCACCCAAATTTCACATAGAAAAATCAATTTCAATCCAAATGCATGTCAAAATCTTTCAAAAACGTCTTTAACACCACACATAATAATCATAGAACATGATAAAATACTCATGTAAGAATAAAAAATTCATAAAATAATGTTTAATCATGGAATAAACTACCTTTGGTGTAGAAATCCCAAAAAACTGATGTGAAACTCCAACTGCACCTCAAGAAAGATCTAAACTTAAACATGAATATTGAACCCAAAAACTCAAGATCAAACTATAAAAATAGAACCTTAGCTACTGGGGAAATATAAACCCAAGAAAAGAGGGAATAAACCCTAAAACTAAGGAATAAAATAGGGAGAAACTCACTTACTAGACGAATCTTTAATTTATCCCACAAAATCCAATTCAAAAATGGGTTTCCAATGGAGCTAGGGGGCTAAGGAAGCTCCAATGGATGAAAATCCCAAATGGGGAAGAAGAGGGGTGGAATAGGGTTTAAATTCAAAAAGGGATAAATTTTAAAAATTCAATTTTTAATGAGTTAGACATCGTGCACGGTTAGTTCGCACAGTTTAATAAACCATGCAACAAACTGTGCCACACGCTCTGTCCAACCACGCAGCTTTTAGGCTGAGGCACATGGTCGTGTGGTGGCCGTGCAGTAGGTTCAATCTCCTACTACATGGTTACTTGGGTTGGTCACACGGTCTCTTCTAACCATTCACCAATCATGCACTTGGGCCTATCTACCCCCCCCCCATTTTTCTCCAAATCTCAAAAGAAACCCCAAGGAAAAAATAATAGACCAAAAATAAAATGGTAAAATACCTAAAAATAAAATCACGGATTTGACACACATGTATCTCTATACCTTTTTTCATAAAATACATCATTTTCAAGTGTGAATTTTCATATGGTTCATTTTTCCAATAAATATAGTGGTTATGGTATGCAATGTATATCGATACCATGAAGTCTCCTCATACATTATCAACTCTTTGAGTATAAATTAAACAGATCAATGAATACATCACATGTAATTCATCTAGTATATAATCACATCACATACCCCTAATCCAAGTAGATATAAACATCACATGTAACTTTTAATTATGCCCATGCATTTCCTTAGTCTATCTTAAATGAGGTCCCATATGTCATACTTGTTATACGAGAGGATCCCATACCAGTTGATCTCTAATTATTGACCTAATTAATAATATACCCAACCACCTTGATTATATAATCCCCAAAGCTTACATAATAAAGGTATCAAAGTATAAAGGTTTTCATTCTAGGTATCTCACTAACCTTGGGTAGTTGGGAGTCCAAATATGAACCATTCACCACTTAAATTTAAACTATAATCTTTATCAATTATTACCCTGATTTTGAAATCTTTTATACTTAAAATAATTATAATGTATACATTTGTTATAACATACCCTTAAAAATTAGAGAATTAATTTCTATAACATTGATATCTAACATGGACCTTCCATAGATTTTCACAAAACCCTTTAAGGTATCCTAGAAAATTCCATCCTATGGAATTATTACCCATATTTCTATAAAACACCTTTAGGTTTCAATAAATTTGATTGGATGATTGAAGAAACATTATTGTATTTTCTAACTAACTTTTATTTTTCTTATTTGGACTTTTTCCCACTTGTAATGTCGATACAACAAAAAATCCTAGACATCACATGCCCTAGTTAATTTATCTTTGTCAATTTTAGAATATTGGGTATAAATTTTTTGAACTCATTCGCATTTTTGGAACATTTCCATTGATAATAAAAAATTGAACTCTTTAACCAGAACATGTCTTATTGGAAACCTTCAATCTCTCCAAGTCATTATCATACTCAATTAGATTGATTATATTAGTAGAGACTAAAAATTATGTAGGTAATCATCAATAAAATTCCTTTTAAACCTATATTTAATCATTTTATTCTCCCATAAAAATTTAGATTTATATTTTGAATAACTTCAATGTCTAGTTTTTTAGGAAGGTGTTTTATTTACACATAGAATTTCCTTTACTCAAGTACTTTTCTTAAGTTACCAATATTAATAGTTTCTAACATTAATATTCTATTTTTATGTATTAATATCTAAATTAAGTTTAATGATGATGATGTTATTTACTCTGCAATAGAAACTTTAATCCGACGAGTATCATGTTTTACCAACATTAAATATGGACATTATTAAATGGTTTCCCACTAAAATGATAAACCATTTTTAACTTATCATATTCATTGGTGGGATAAGATCTTTATTTCATCTTGAATTACACTAGGTATCACAAAAATAATGAATGGATATATATGGTAGAAAACTATTTTCAATCATATCATATATGATTGTTGGATAATTGAGTGGATAAATCTACCCAAATCTATCATATATAATCAACTTGATTCCACTATTATCATAAATTTTAGTGTTTACCAGTTAAGTATAAACCAAATAAAACACTAATAACAAGGAACATAAGGGTTAAGGTTGCCTCAATACTTGATTTTCGTTTACTAGATAATCAAGGGGCACTCATCTTTGGCTTGACCTAACCAATTAGATGATCAAGGTTTTGATAGGTGACACTTTCAAATTCCTACCCAAAGTCCCTCTTCCTAGGGACACTTTACTCAAGAGATATCTCAATTCCATCATGATTCTAACACCTAATATATATAAATCATTACTAACTACTTAATTCAAGCTCATGTCTCAATAAAATCTAAATTCATGGTAAAAGTAAACTAAATTAATAATCATTCCTAGAATGTAACTCCTTATATGCATATATGAAAATTTATATAAGAGATGTAACATATAAACTAAAGAATACATAAAAATTCATAATATATCAAATAAATCTATGAATTAAACATGTAATAATAGATAAATGAATAATTTAGGAATTTAAACATGAAATAAACATTTACAAGCTATTTATAAATAAATAATTATAAACACTTCATAAATTATTATTGAAAAACCATAATTAGATAAATATAAAAACTTTATATTTATTATCTAATATAAAATCTTCATAATACTCTTTATATGGAATTTAATTTAATTATATAGTATCTTATGAAATATAAACATTTTTATATTTTAATTTCTATAATGTACACATTTTACACAATCTAAATATCACACATTAAATATTATCTAAACCTTTGATCAAATAATTCATGAAAACACATTTTGATATGGTTTAAATAATTTCTTTAATTATGGCCACTTTAATTTATACAATTCAAATTAAAAATTATAAATAATTCATAATTGTAAATATAAAACTTTTATATTTTTCTTTATTTTTTAATTTATAAAAACTTTATAAATCACCATTAAAATTTTCATATAAAAGCTTTATATCTAAATTATAAATCATTCTATATAATTTGAAATAGGTATTTCAATATTAACATTTAGTATTTATTGATTTTGATTTAATAAATGTTTTAAAAATGTTTAATTAATTAATTATAATTAATTAATTTATAAACACATTTATATATTAAGTAAATATCCAAAAATACCTTTTTCTATGATTTATAAACATTATATAAACCATATAAATCAATTCATAATTTAAATTTAAGAAAAAAACATTTTTTCTTCAAATCATATTTAATGATATCAAGGGAGTCCTAAAATATGACTGATAGAGATATAATGCTAAAACATTTAAAGAATTATTAATCATATTTTACAATTCATAACCCTATTGTATCTTATGATAAGTGTCTTATATAAGTATTTTCAATTTTATATAAAAGTAAATAACCTTATATACCAACGTGTAACCCTTTCATATCAGTCGTGTAACCTTTATATATGAATCATATTTTACAATATGTATTGATATTATTAAGGAAATATGATACTATGTTTTAAAACCAATGGCATAGTGTTATTATTGAATATGATATCCTAATATCCTATGCTATTACTTACCAAGGTATTTTTACCGAGCCGCTAGTTATGATTTCCCATATCGTAAGTTGTGACTCAATCAATTAGAACAAAATTCTCAATCATATTTTATGATAGGGAAAATGGTCAGCGTTACAATTCAAAAAACTTCAGTTTTAAACCTGATTTCACTAGTCAAAATGAATGGTAAGTCTATGATAGCACTATAATGTTTCTAAGAGATGATTAACGATTAACCAAAGTAATGAAAATGATTAAAACACGTAAAAAATTTAATATCACAATGCCTTTGAAATTGAAATCTTATGAAACTGGAAATGAATAAAGTGTACCTTACACTATAGTATGATACTATTATTGCCTTCATTCAGTTCTTGAAGAAGATCACAAAATAAATACTAAAAGGGTCTTTTCTCTATGGTTTATCTATGAGTTTCACTAAATAACCCAAATTATTTGGGAAATACCTTCTAATCCTCCATAATATTATAGTATCATATGGTGATAAGGAGGACATAAGAAGATAGATTTGGGAGGGAAAGAGTTTTGGTCAAAGACTTGTTAAATGTTTACACACAACAAATTCATGCTCTGGTATACTTTATATAATCTATATGGACTCTTATTGAGTCTATGAATTTAATCATTCACTTCACAAATGAATTAGTAAATGCCTTTAGTTTTATCTAATATAAACCTCAATCAATCACTCCCTCACTAGTTTCATCCTATGAAATGACTAATTAACGATATCCTATGTGTGGTAAATTTGAGTGTTTTCTTATTAACACTCCATCTCCTTATATTAATCATAGTACTGCCAAATGAATCAAACCATTTCATTTATGGAACTATAACTCAACCATGTAATAAAATACAACTAGACAAGGTAGCCTATATGATATCTCTACATTATAAATATGATATACCTAAAGGATTAGATTTAAATATTTTTTTCATATATGTGCTATACTCTGTGACATTACATATCATACTATATGATATCATATAGCTTTAGGGAATATTATATTGAATAACTAGTCATATTAAGTATAAAAACCAATAACCATTATCTTATTCAACATCCTAGTCATACAAAATCTACCATATTTTACACCTTTGACCATGACCATAACACCCCATGTGATTTTCCAAAAAACATCAAAAAATTTAATATTAAACACAATACCATAAAACTAATTAATTGAAACCATATTTTCCCTCAATATTAATAAGTTTCTAAGCCTTTTTATGTTCAATGAGCATCCATTCATTCTACAAAATTCAACATCACATTTTCATACAATCTCAAAAGCTTCATCATCAATAAGATGTATCTTATTGAACCTTTTGAAGATATAATTGACATTTCATCCTCACTCTAATGAATATTTGACACTAATCTACCATAATCTTTATCATTTGTGGTATTTATATAAAATTCTATTGAATTTACCTTTTAGTCCTTATAATATTTATTCAGGTGTCCTTTCTTCCAATTCAACTAGAATACAAGATCCAAACCTACCAATTTACCTTATATCCTTTATATCAATACACTTGCCTCTTTCTTACTTCACTACTAGTGTTCATCATATACCCTCTATGTTGCATATTGATCTAATATAATTCATGACTTCATTTCATTTGATCTCTTCATTTAGAACTAGATTATGAATATCCTCAATCTTTAAGTCATTTTTACTACTATAGATACTTATAATGATAAATATTTCATCCCATAACTCTGAAATGATAGTTTCATGATCAATTCCCCACATTATACTCCCAAACAACACATATATATACTCTAACTAGATTTTTATCACATTGAATTTATTTACACAATTAACCAATGACTTTACTTCAATCGTATTCAGATTAAAGATTCTTATCATTAGAGACATATTGTTCATTGTGTTATGTATTTTTTTGACTGTATACATCAATTTAGTAGTGGTATGCATATTTTAAATTTTGAAAGTAAAATTTTATGCTAAAGCCATATAAATAAAACCAAGTGCCTTATGGTCAAGCTTCTCTAATTAACTTTTCTTCACTTTCACCAGCTTAACACTAAAAAATGATAGGTTCGGATCTATCTGATACAAATCATCCTTCATAATCCTATTCTAGAAACTAAAACTAGTTTCATCAAATCTTACATTCCTTTATTTTTCTTTTTCCCAATATTATATCCACTGAATAGAAATTCATATTTCAAAGATAACCACTTAATAAAAATCATTTATCCTCTATTATCAATAATGAAGCTCTAAGCTGACTATTATCTTTAACTCCAATTATTATATTTGATTTAAAATGTTGTGTTTTCAATATGGATCAACCCTTAAGACTTCAAAACAATAAAAAATTATATTTCCAAATACTCTAAATAGTTTAGTATTTTATTGATAAGTTCTCACCACAATACATATCAATTAGATAAAACATCAATAAAAACTATATGAATGAAAGGAGAACAACATAAGTTCCACCCATACTCAGCATAGAACCAAAAAGAATTTAGCATGGTTGGAGATAGGCCCTACATACACGGATAAACACTAAAATCTACTAAAGAGATAGGGGAGATAAATTATAAATTTATAAGTTATCTCACTAATCACAACTCAAATAAAAAGATAATTTTATAATCATCCCTTTAAGGGCCTTTTATTTATAGGAAAACTATGGAACATCCATCCAATCACTATTTAAAATATATACCAAATATTTAAATAATGTTATTTCATAATTTTATACTTTTTATTATATATTTATTAACATTTTTATTGATATTGAGAAAACCATAAGTCTACCACCCAACTACACAAGTCATTGATCGAATCATCATATTCCAATCAACAATACTATTATATTGATATCCAGTCTCAAAATAGTTAACCATCTATGTTTCGTCTACCAATTCTCCAACTTTTCTCATGCATACTTCTCTAAGTAGTTATTCTGGTTGAGAAATCAACATCAAAACTCAAGAGGTGGAACCCAATGATTGCACTTCTTATTACTTTGAGTAGTGGGGAAGAATAATGGGAGATTAAAGAGGGTGTTTTCCCCTAAAATAAACAATTTTAAACGTATTTTATAACCAATTTGGTAAGGGATATTTTGGTATAACAGAAATGAAATTAAGTGAGATAGGTAATTTCAACTATTTGGAAATATTCGAACTAAGAAAGAAATTTAATCTAGAATGACATGGGGAAAAAATAATTTCACTACCACAACATTTTTTCAATCACCATAAAATTAGGATTATTTGGGAAAAATGAGGGGATTAACCATCTATAAAATTTCTCATATTATCCTTCTATAAATATTATATAATTAAGTTAATATCAATATGAAAATTTATTATATAAATGGTTATAAATTAATTTTTATCGACATATTTAAAAATAATTAAATATCAAAAATAATATATTTTTAATGTTAAATGTATATATACTTTTTTGATATAAAATAAAATGGTTAAATTTAAAATATTATTATTATTATTGGATTTGTAATAAAATAAGTAATAAAATTTTATATTTTTCAATAAAGGTTATTTTCTACATATGTAAAAAGGAAATTTACAAAAGGTTATAAGTTTTATTTTTTAAATTAATGATACATTTTTTTATCATTGGTGAGGAAGTGTAAATTTTTTCAACCTTATGTTTTGTGACTTAGAGGTGGTGTGTTAAAAGTCAATGAACTATGCACTTGAAAAAATGTTAGACAAGTGGTGGAGAAGAGAAAACATAGATCATAATTGGTGATGATCAAAAAACATTGCATGAGACATACTAAAAGGGTGTTATTAAAAGATATGGTGTTGATTTAACACCTAGATATTTTAAAATTATAATATTAGGTTTGATAGCATACAAGACATGCAACACTGAGCTTAAACAAACCCCAAAATATTATTATTTAAATTCAAAAATTCTAACCAAGCCGTTAAATTGGTGGGAATGAATATTATTAACTGAATTATAATATATATATATATATAAAGGACCTAATAAATAAATATTCATTGATGTATTATAAAATAATTACTCAGTTTTCAATAAAAAAATGATGCTTCAGAAATAGGTTTACTTCAAAAATAATATTTATTGCTTTTTGTGAGAAAATATTATAATTAATTTCTAGAAATTATATAAATTTTATTTTATAAAAATAATATAATTTTTTAAATAATCATATCAAAATTATCTTAGGATTAAATTTTCATATTTTTTTGAAAAGATTTATTTTCTCATGAATATTGAAAAATGCCGATTTTTAATAAAAACTGCATTTTTGTTTGAACCATTTAAAAAGTTCAATTTTTGTTTTAAAATGAGTTAAAAGTAAAATTAGTTATATTATATTATTAATAATCTAATTTAGTTAATTGGAATTAATTTTATCATTGAATTTGGTATAAATATATTTTATACTTAAAAAAACATTTTTTTCTGAGAAACTACTTTTCATTGTGTTTTGTGTTTTAATATTAAATCAAAATATAACAATTATTGAAATTTAATTTTAAAAAATGTATTGAATATTCTAAATTAGGAGTTAAAATTCTTTTACATAGTTTCTTTTTATTTTTTGATATTATGAATAGAAATTTTAGTAATTTTTCTTACCGCGGTAAAGGGTAAACCAAGTAATTAAGGTTAAAAATAAAATGATAAGGACTAAGAAATGACCCTAAAAATTTCTTTAATTTTATTTTATGAGTTAATTTAATCCTTAACAATCCAAAATTATTTTATATAACCTTTTTTTATTTGGATAAGATTATAACATTTTTAATATTTTATGTAAAGAAAAGTAAAACATGTCGAAATCTTGTTTTTAATAACTATAAATTTTTTTAAAAAAGTGATATACAGAGGATATTAATAGTTATAAATAATATTTTTTAAGTATAAATTATTTATATTCATAATGTTAAATTATTTTTAAATTTATTTTAATAAATAATTACCTTAAATTCTTATACAACATTGACACAGTAATTATTTAATTTCTGGAAAAATAAAATAAATTACATTAATATCAATAAAAGTAGCATAATTTTAAATAATTAATGTGACACATGAATTTTATAGATAAAAATGAAATATTATATAGTTTTTTATTTATCTAATTAGAATTAATTTTTTGTATTTATGTTATTAAAGTCAAACTAAATGAATAGTTCTAAAAATGAAATTATTAAAATTTGATGAAAATAATATTTTATTAAATGATTTAAAATTCATAAAAATATTAGATTCGTGAACATTAATAGTATATTGTTAATTAAATATATCATGGTAAATTTATGGGTATTTTATAATTTTATAGAAAAATTATTGACCCTTAGACGGTAGAAAAGTTTTATAGTACTGCATTTGTTAAAAGGGTTAATAGGGGTTAAAACTAAAATATAAGGGTGAAGACATATCCAAAACTTTATAAATTTTATTTTATAAAATTTTTTAAAATTAGATTCACCTTATATTCTAATTAAATAAATTTTTATCTATTTGTAAATGAAAAAAATAATTTATATTAATTTAATATTTTAATAAATTCTAAAAGTGCCCCTCACCTCAATTATAAATGGGCACCTCCTACCTTACTTATTTATACTACTTTGATACATATATCTAGATATAAACCTAAAAATTACTATTATAAACATCCTTATAAAATTTATATAGGTTATATACCGTCCAAAATATCAACCCTAGGCCTTTTAAGAAGTGATCTAAAGGTTGTCCACCGAAGAAGAGGTAATCGTATTTACCAACTCTTTCAAGTTTATTTCTTCTTATACATACTATTGAAAGGTTATAATCATCCTAAAATAGTAAATAAAATATCATAAATACAATATGATATTATTATTTTCACGAACCAACCCGGGTCGACTCTGAACCGGTCACCCAAGACGGTTCGCGACATGGACCGAAAGGCGTTCCTGATCCTCTCAAGCTGGCAACAAGTGCGAGGGAATCAAAAGAGAGCAAGAGGGAACAATTTATCCCCATGAAAATAAATAAATCAACAGAAAGAAAATAAAACAACACAAAGTAAATAAACAACATGAAAATAAAGAACGGCCAACAACAACAAACTAACATCACCACGACCAAAAATCCTCACGACCCCAAGAGTCACTCACCAAACCACAACCAACTCTCTCACACAGCGAGCAAGCTCGAGTCAACCTACAATAGAAACTAAAAACAGGAAAAACACTATAGGCATGAGTATTAAAACTCAGTAGGTAGGCCCGACTAATTATATTCCCAATGCACATACCACAAATAAAGAATTTATCAATTCCAAGTTTGAACTAAATTATATAAAATATTGGTTTCCACACATAATTTAATTTCTAAAACAAGTAATAGTCCATTTCCCTTTTTAATATAAAAACAAGTTTAGTGTTTGAAATAAACAGGTGCATTTCATTTTAAAACATTTTTTTGAACAATTTAGAAATCTAAATTTTAGTTACTCAAAAGGAAAACTAAACACAACACACAACACACACTAAGGGAAATGGAAAAAGTGGCACACATGGGCCAAAAACTGAACTAGACCTCTCAACTGTCCTCCACATACAAATAAACACTCAATAAAAACATGGGTCAAACCTAGGAGCTCGTGAACAATCCAGAACGTACTATACATGTGACTCATCCTGAAGGCATGCCTACTCTCGATGACCTCATAACGCTCTAACACCCGGTGTTTCCCTACATGGCCTAACTAAGGGTCCCAATCCCTTAGCAGAGTGTCATCCGTACTAAGTGCACTAGCCAGTGCATAATCTAAACGAGTGCAGCAATCGTTATTAGAAGATTCATTTACTATGTCAGGTTCCCATGTCAACACATATAGTAAACATGAAAGGGGTGAGTCAGCAAAGTCAATCAAGCAGTAAAAACATCACACACAAATTATGAAGTCAACGTACACCAAATATCTCATCTAAGTCACCCCAAATAGAGTTTTCCAAAATAATTTATTCTATTAAAGTTTCAAATGGGCCTTCACCAATTTTAATGAAAATCCCCATTTTTCAAGTGAACTAAAACACTTTTTCGTGCTTCAAGATAAATCATTTATCAATAAACCAAAACTATATTTAAAATTTTGTGAATTGTGTTTAAAGTCCAAACAGTCATCCTTTTACTACTGGGCTCAGCAAGAAAATGTTTCAAGTGTCCTGTATAAAATAAACGGCCTTTTTTACACCAAATAACCATTTAAAAATTAATTATCTTATATTATTTCTCATTTATTAAAATTAATAAAATATAAAGCAACTAATAAATTCTAAATTTAAAGGTGAGTGCAGTGGGGGACTTACCTCGACTCGCAGCTTGAACACGGCGATGCGACACGCGTCGCACAGACGTACAATAACGCGCAATCCGATTATCGGGGTGTCACAGAGTCACCTCGTCAACATGCTGCAAGAAACGCACAACAACTAAAAACTCATAACCACTGACTTAAAACAATTCAAACTGACAATGAGCACAAAAGAACCACCTCAGTATGTTTTCAAAACACTAATCACACCATCAATACTATTTATTAAACCCATTTAAAATATATAAAGTGTTTACAAAAAAACTGACCAACATCAAAATAATTCACTAATCATTTTAAGGAGCCACCAGGCCATTTTAAGGAAACACTAAGAGTGAAAAACCAGACAAAAGAGCGCGACACTATGAAATTAACATTTAAAAGCACATGCGCCTAGACACTTTTTCCAAAACCAAATTCGCAACATCCATGTTATTTAATAAATCATTTGAAATTTTATAAAACAATTTTGAAAAGAATACTGTGACTTTAAACACACGAAACCAACCTAAAACTCTTAAAAACACTTTTATGATCAAATTCACACAAACGCAATTCTAAAACGAAATTCTTAACCCTTGTACATTTCAATAAACCAACTATGAGATTTAATAAAACACAGTTTGATGGCACAAACTGGATTTCACCAAAACCGCACCATACCACATATGAAAATACCACTTAAAAAATCAAACGCATAAGAAACTCTCTTAAAATTATTTTCACATCACAAAAAAACATTTAATAAATCATATAGACACCTAATAGAACATTTATGTGGTGAATAAAAAAGTTTTATCACACAACTACACTAAAATATTCTCTTTAAAATTCAACACACACACTAAGACAAAATTTAACCCTAAATAACAACCCTTATGAGGATAACACCAAAAATAAAAAAATACTTCCACAAGGGGGTTGTGGGTCTGCCGAACCGGGGGGTACATCGGCGTTGTGCGGGCATGGTGTTGCAGCAGGTGTGCGGAATGGAAGGGGATTTGGGCGCGGCAGGCCGGGGTGAAGGCCGAGCAGGCAGGGTAGATGACCGGTGGAGTGCTGGAGGGTGGTGGTTTGTGAGGTGATGTTGCATTGCAGGGAGGCCGAAACAGGGAAGGAGCTCTACAAGGGAGGCTGGGAAGGGAGCCGGTGCTTGGGAAGTCGGGGCTGGGGGCACTGGGCAGCGAAGCAGGAAGGGGAGGTGTCGTGCAGGAGGTCGGTGGGGGGAGGCACCGGCGATGAAAAGAGGGTCACGTCGGAAGGGTTTTCACCAGACAAAAGGGGTTGCAGAAAGCAGACAGGGAGGTGGATGGGGGTGCGGACAGGGGGTGTGGGATTGTGTGGTGTTGCGGCTGAAGGAGGGGTGGCCTATGGAGGGTGCACTAGGAAGGAGGGAGGGAAGGGGTTGAGTCGTGCAAGGAGGAAGAAACTGGTTTAAAGGGGGGTCGCGCTGCAGGAGGATCTGTGAAGGAGGTGGCTTATATGGGAGAGGGTAGGGGCATCACGCAGGGAGTGTCTAGGATAGGCGGGAGGCGCTGAAAGTTTGGTATGCTGGTGCACTGAAGGGCGAAGGAGGGTTCCATGGGTGCTATGGCGCTGCAGCAGGGAGAAGGAAGGAAAGGTGGTGGTGGAAAAAAAATAGGGTTACAGGGGGCCTGTTCATGACGGGGAGAGAAAAAGGGGAGAGGGAGAGTGAAAATAAAATAAAAATAAAGAAATAAATGAAAAGAATAAGAGGAAAAAAAATAACTAAATAAAATGACAGAATAAAACTAAATAAAAATAAAGTGATAATAACATTAATAACAAAAATATTAATAATACACCCAATAATAATAAAACATCTTTAGTATTAACAATAATAATAAGTACCCTTCTTAATGATAATAATAATAATTTTAATAAAATTTCTTTTTTTAACTCATTTAATTTATTTTTATTTGACCAAATCAAACTCCGCAACTGCACGGTACTCATGCTGACCGCATGGCTTCTGCTAGTAATGCGGTGCACGTGCACCGGCCTAAAATAATAATAATAATAATAATAATAATAATAATAATAATAATAATACCTCAATTACAATAATAATAATGGTAATAAATCTTTATTAATCATAACAATAATAGGAATAATAATAATCATATTGATGAGCATGTAAATCATAGAAATACTCATTTCGTTTTAATAATAATAATTAGAATTATTAGCAACTATTAAAATGTTAAATAACGCAATAAATTACAAAATTTATTCATATTAATTTTCTAAAAATAGGCGGATTGTGCCGATGATAGGGCAAGGCCATGCGGGGTTTCCAAAATGTACTCTGCTCGTGCGTCCAACGACACCAACTTAAAAATGCGCACATTTGTCAAAACTCAAAAAAATCTTGTTTGGAATTTAACCTGAACCTCATCAAAAAATTTAAAATCCAGATAAAATATTAGATAGGTCGGGGTGTGACAATTCTCCCCACCATAATGATTTCCACCCTCATAAATCCACAACAAGATCAAGACCCAAATATAAAGCTCATAAAGTGTCACCCCCCTACGAAAGTTTAAGTGCCTCCAGTTGATCGATCCAAACTGACACCAAAAACCCATGACACACAACTCATCCTTTAAAATACAATCACCTTAATCATCATCAAGAAGAACCCAAACTACCTATTTCAACCAAGGAATAAACGAACTTAAATAACCCCAACACTTATTCCCATAATCTTAGTCCAACGAAACCATTGGGTGTACTACAATCTCAACGTTTACTCGAGAGGACGAAATCAAGATTAGGTGGTTCTGCACGAGACCACCTACCACCAAATGATACATGAAAAAGAAACTCTGATACTGACATGGGGAGGCCCGAACAGACTCCCCATGATAGGAATCAAGCCAAACTGAATTCAATGAGACCCGTGATGGGTCTCCCCACCATAAGGACTGACAAAATTAACTGAACTTGAAAGCTTTCCACAAAGACCAGAAACCCCACCACAAGGGTAGGGGAGGGAAGGTACCAACCAATCAAACATCAAAACTACCTTCACTACTACCTCAACGATGTCACACCCTCAGAAATACACAAACCATGTCACACCAAAGACCGAGATTAAACCAAGACCCTGCTTCACCGCTGGTGTTCTCCTGACTACGCGCCAGCTTCACTCTGGGGCCTATGGCTGGAGCACTGAAGATTGAATCATCTCATACCTCGCAGTCAGGGTTCATAAATTCCCAAACAGAACACACAAACTATAATTTCACCAAACACACTTCCAATAAAATAAAAGTTTCAAAGAGGTTTGATAATAACCATTCTTACAACTGAAGTAAAAAAAATAAACACCACAAAACACCACAAGTGGAAACCACTACATACAAGGAACACTACAAAGAGAAAACCTCAAACAGATCCCCAAACATCACCCTACTCCTACTGATGGGCTGAGGTGACCTTCGACGAGCGAAGTCTAGCTTCAGCGCACTTCTTGGAAACACCACGGCAGAATTGCTGCAAGTGACCCCAATGTCCACAGGTGTGGTAGGGTATCAGAGCACTCGGACACGTTGGCCTCTTGTGACCCTGCCTACCACACTGGTGACAGATCATGCCATTGTGCTGTGGAGAAGAATACTGAAGGTCTGAAGGCCTCTTGATTCATCTACCAGCACCACCATTATCAGGTTGCCTCTCATTATTCTTGTCACCATCCTCTGCACTACTTCCCAAAGCTATAGGATTTTCCACCTCAAGTCCTCCTGCTAACCCATATTCATCCAAAAAGGCTTGCCCCACAACATTCTAGAAGGTGGTTGGGTTGATCTCTTCCACTTTCGATCGCATCTCAGGTCGAAGTCCAGACTCAAATTGTTAAGCCTTCCCTGGATCATTCGCAACAAAACACTGATCATACGGAACTGGGTCTATGAAACATCGATAGAATTCTAGTACCAATTCAATGCCCTGCTGAAGACAACACAACTCCATCCTCTTCCTCAGCTTTTTCAACTTAGAGAAGTGTTGTTGGATGAATGATGACTTGAAAAACTCCCATGTTAGATCTTACCGAGGCTTATTCTGAGACACAGACTTCCACCATTTCCAAGTTTGGCTTTCAAGCATAAAGGTAGCCAACTTCACCTTTAACGACTCAGGCAACCCAATGAAACTGAACTTCCTCTCAATCTTATGCAACCACTCCTCTAACTCAAGAGGGTCTTCTTGTCCATAAAAGAGAGGAGGGTTCAACTTCCGGAACTCCAGAACATAGTCTATGGTGACTCCATCCCCCCGAAAAAACTCAATGGTTCTTACCAGCATGAGGTGTTCGACGTCTCCAAGGACCTGGTGGAAGCAGGATATAAGGATGTATCTCCTTCCATCCCTTCGGGTGATAAGGGGCTGCTCGATCCTGGGCCGAAGCATGATGTAGGCTCTAAGGAAGTCCCTCAACGACAAGTGTCTTTAGTGCTGGATCACATGAACCTTCTAATACATTCAGATGAAACAGTAGAGGATGATCTGGATATTAAGGAGTCAAAGAAAATGAGCCCGCTCCAGGTGAACACTACTAAAGAGAAAAGCGAGTGGATAGGTAAGCAGGTTCGTATTTTTCTTAGAGGCCGCAACATGGGTAAGATCAACAAGGAAGAATACAGAAAATCATGGGACAATTTGGATCATCTATATGAAGACACCTTAGTGCACTCCCCTGGCCTCTAGGTTCATTCTATCCCCTGGATATTGTTTAGGGAAAATGACTCCAACCAACTTAAACTCTTTTTCAAAAAATCTAGTGTGTCTTTTGGTGTTGAAACTGGTATGATGTAATGGTTCTTACTTCCCCCTTTAAAGTGTTTATAATAAAAAAAATTAACGTTGATGATGATATGGGCTGATCAAATGGAGGATTTGTTAGGGGCGCACCACCCAAAGTTGCACCTTGGGCATCCATCAAACCGTTGTGGGGGTGAACACTAAGGAACAAGGAAACAAAGAACATAATCAAAACATGGTCATTTTCATTTCAATTTAAACTTTTCAAAATCTCCAAAATAAAACTTTACAAAAAAACCTTTTTTAAGTAAATAAGACTCAAAAAATACACAAGGAGAAACTAGTGTCGATGGATGACTCGGACATATGAGTTGGTGGCCATATATCAGTCATGCCACCATCACAAGGAGCACTCTAGGGTAATGTCCACAGCTCCACATGGCTTTCCAGACCATGAAAGCTCACAGAGGTCACTTTCTTGGCTCCTATTTCATTTCCCAATAACAAACAAACCATAAGAATCAAGGACATCGACAAACCCGAACATCCCATGGTGACTCGAGGTTCGGAACAAGCAAGGGTTCATGACTTCCTTCTCGTCCGTACACCTCGAGTCCCAATAATTCCACTCCTACCATGACAGCCCCAAATAACAATGGGTGCTCTGAAAAACAAGGTTTGCACAAGAGCTAAACCTGCCTCTGATACCATTTTGTCACGAACCAACCCGGGTCGACCCTGAACCGGTCACCCAAGCTGGTCCGCGACATGGTCCGAAAGGCATTCCTGATCCTCCTAGGCTGGAAACAAGTTCCAGGGAATCAAAAGAGAGCAAGAGGGAAATATTTCTCCCAATAAAAATAAATAAAGCATCAGAAAGAAAATAGAACAACACAAAGTAAATAAACAACATGAAAAGAAATAACGACCAACAACAACAAACTAACCTGACCACAACCAAAACTTCTCACGACCCCGAGAGTCACTTACCAAACCACAACCAACTCTCACCCACGAAAATCAAGCTCGATTCAACCTACAACAGAAACTAAAAACAGGAAAAACACTATAGGCATGAGTATTAAAACTCAGTAGGTAGCCCTAACTAATTCTATTCCCAATTCACATACCATTAAATAAATAATTTATCAATTCCAGGTTTGAACTAAATTATATAAAATATTGGTTTCCACACACACTTTCATTTCTAAAAAAAAATTAATAGTCTATTGCCCTTTTTAATATAAAAACAAGTTTAGTGTTTGAAAGAAACAGGTGCATTGCATTTTAAAACATTTTTGCGAACAATTTAGAAATCCAAATTTTAGTTGTTGGTCAAAAGTAAAACTACACAAAACACACAACACACACTAAGGGAAATGGAAAAAGTAGCACACATGGACCAAAAATTGAAATAGACCTCTCAATCATATGCCACATACAAATAAACACTCAATAAAAACATGAGTCGAATTTAGGAGCTCATGAACAATCCAGAACGTACTATACATGTGAATCATCCTAAAGGCATGCCTACTCTCGATGAAGTCATAACACCCTAACGCCCGGTGTTGCCCTACATGGCCTAACCAATGGACCAAATCCCCTAGCAGAGTGTCATATGTACTAAGGGCCACTAGCGAGTGTGTAATCTAAACAAGTGCAGCAATCATTCTCAAAAGATTCACTTATTATGCCAGGTTCCCATGTCAACACAGATAGTAAACAGAAAAGGGGTGAGTTAGAAAAGTCAATCAAGTAGTACAAACATCACACAAAAATCGTGCAGTCAACGTACACCAAATGTCTCATCTAAGTCTCCCCAAATAGAGTTTTCCAAAATAAATTATTTTATTAAAGTTCCAAACAGGCCTTCACCAATTTTAAGGAAAATCCTCATTTTTCAAGTGAACCAAAACACTTGTTCGTGCTTCAAAATAAATCATTTATCAATAAACCAGAACTATATTTCAAATTCTGTGAATTATGTTTAAAGGCTAAACGAGTATTCTTTCACTACTGGTTGTTCACCCATCAAGAAAATGTTTCAAGTGTCATGTATAAAATAAACGGCCCTTTTTACACCAAATAACTATTTAAAAATTAATTATCTTATATTATTTCCCATTTATTAAAATTAATAAAATATCAAGCAATTAATAAATTCTAAATTTAGAGGTGAGTGTAGTGGGGGACCTACCGCGACTCACAACTCAAACACGGCAACGCGACACGCCTCGCACATACGTACAAGAACGCACAAGCCGATGACTGGGCTGTCACGGAGTCACCTCACCAACACGCTGTAAGAAATGCACAACAACTAAAAACACATAAACACTGACTTAAAACAATTCAAACGGAAAACCAATGCAAAAGAACCACCTTGGTATGTTTTCAAAACACTACTCACACCATCAATGATATTTATTAAACCCCTTTAAAATCCATAAAGTGTTTACAAAAAAACCGACTAACATCAAAATAATTCATTAATCATTTAGGGAGCCACCGGGCCATTTCAAGGAAACACTAAGTGTGAAAAACCATAAAAAAATGCGTGACATGACGAAATTAACATTTAAAAGCACATGCGCCTAGAAACTTTTTCCAAAACCAAATTCGCAGCATACATGTTATTTAATAAATCATTTAAAATTTTATAATTTTTTTTTAAAAGCATACAATGAATTTAAACACATGAAACCAACCTAAACCTCTTAAAAACACTTTTATGATCAAATTCACACCAACACATTTCTAAAACGAAATTCTCAACCCTTTTACATTTCAATAAACCAACTACACGATTTAATAAAACACTATTTGATGGCGCAAAGTGGATTTCACCAAAACTGCACCAAACCACATATGAACATACCACTTAAAAAATCAAATGCATAATAAACTCTCTTAAAATTATTTTCGCAGTATAAAAAAACATTTAATAAATCAGATAGACACCTAATAGAACATTTCCATGGTTCGCAACAAAGTTTTATCACAAATATACACTAAAAGATTATCTTTAAAATTAAACACACACACTAAGACAAAATTTAACCCTAAATAACAACCCTTATGAGGATAACACCAAAAATAAAAACATGTTACCATAAGTGGGGTTTTGGGTCTTCTGAACCAGGGGGTGCGTCAGTGTTGTGCGGGCAGGGTGTTGTAGCAGGTGTGCGGAATGGAAGGGGAGTTGGGCATGGAATGCCAGGGTGAAGGCCGAGCAGGCAGGGTAGACGGATGGTGGAGTGCTAGAGGGTGGCGGGTTGTGAGGTGATGTCGCAGGGCAGGGAGGCCGAAACAGGACAGGAGCACTGCAAGGGAGGCTGGGAAGGGAGCCGGTGCTGCGGAAGTCGGGGCTGGGGGCAATGGGTAGCGAAGCAGGAGGGGGAGGTGTCGTGCAGGAGTTTGGCAGGGGGAGGCGCTGGTGATGAAAAGAGGGTCACATCGGAAGGGTTTTTGCCAGACAAAGGGGTTGCGGAAAGTGGACAAGGAGGTAGACGGGGGTGCGAACAGGGGGTGTGGGCTTGTGTGGTGTTGTGGTTGAAGGAGGGGTGGCCTGTGGAGGGCGCGCCATGAATGATGTAGGGAAGGGGTCGAGTCTCTCAAGGAGGAAGGAGCCGGGTTGAAGGGGGTTGTGATGCAGGAGGAGCTGGGCAGGAGGTGGTGTATGCGGGAGAGGGTAGGGGCATCCCGCGGGGAGTGTGCAGAACAGGCGGGAGGCGCCAGGAGGTTGGTATGCTGGCGCGCTGAAGGGAGAAGGAGGGTTCCATGGGCGCTACGGTGCTACAGTAGGGAAAAGAAAGGAAAGGTGGCGGGGGAAAAAATAGGGTTACAGGGGGGCTGTTTGCGATGAGGAGAGAAAAAGGGGAGAGGGAGAGTAAAAATAAAATAAAAATAAAGAAATACATGAAAATAAAAAGAGGTGAAAAAATAACGAAATAAAATGACATAATAAAACTAAATAAAAATAAAATGATAATAACATTAATAACAAAAATATTAATAATACACCCAACAATAATAAAAACAGCTTTAGTAATAACAAGAGTATTAATAAGTACCCTTTTAATGATAATAATAATAATTTTAATAAATTTTCTTTTTTTAACTCATTTAATTTATTTTTATTTGACCGACTCAAACTCTGCAACTGCACGGTACTCAGGCTGACCGCACGGCTTCCGCTAGCCGTGCGGTGCACGTGCACTGGCCTGAAACAATAATAATAATAATAATAATACCTCAATTACAATAATAATAATGGTAATAAATATTTATTTATCATAACACTAATAGAAATAATAATAATCATACTCATGAGCATGTAAATAAAAGAAATACTCATTTCATTTCAATAATAATAATTAGAATTATTAGAAACTATGAAAATGTTGACTAACGTAATAAATTAAAAAAATTATTCATATTAATTTTCCGAAAACAGGCGGATTGTGACAATGATAGGGAAAGGCCATACAGGGTTTCCAAAATGCGCACTGCTTGTGCGTCCAGCGACGTCAACTTAAAAACGCACACTTTTGTCAAAACTCAAAAGAATATCCTTTGGGATTTAACCTGAACCTCAGCAAAAAATTTAAAATCCAGATGAAATAATAAGTTAAAATAATATATATGTTTTGGTGTGACAATTATTATTATGTTACAACTATATTCCATATATTTTTCATCCTATGAAAACCCAAAACATCGATTGTTCTTACGCACGACATACTGTCTCCACATAGCGGTGTAATTTGTTTTTCATTAACTCTTTATGTGGATGTATTTTAAGATGGAAATGATTATTATATATGAAATTTATTAAATAAATATGATTCGTAAAATATTAATTATTATTCATATTTCTTTCTTTCCATCCATCGAAAAGTGAAAATAGCGTCCATGCATACATACGGTCTACCGTCTCTAGGGAAAATGTAATTCATTTTTCTATATATTTATTTATATATGATTATAAATATATATATTAAATATATATTATATTTATAACATGAATAATATTATGGATATAATGTAACCATAATAAAATTATATGGACTATAACTTTTGAATCAAAACATACATGAAAAATGAAATAGTTACCACCCAAAACTGTGATTCTGATAATGAGATATTAATAAACCAATGATAAAATATTATAACTAAATCATATATTATATTATGGTTCTATAATATATTTATAACAAATCTATATTTATTATACATTAGGTTCTAACAAGTAAAAGGAAGTTGTACCCGAGGTAATGGTTCTTCATCTCAATTTTTTTTCGTTGAGACATATTTGATGTTATGAACCTATTTATGCATATGAGGTGTATATACTGAATATTTAACATATTAAATCATGAGCGATATTTATATATTTATATTTAAATATTAATTTTAATTAATCCTTTCATGGGTATTATGATTTAAAAGTTACAAAAATGGTAAGGATTTATCGTCTCACTTTTACTTCCGTGGGACATGACTTATTCAACACTTATTTATTTTGTGTGGTGTATATACTACCCATTTTATATATTATATAATTAATATATTTATTTTAATGGTATTTAATGTTTCATTTTATGCTATTTTTTTCATGGGGATTATGATTCAAAAGTTACCAAAGTGGTAAGGGTTCTTCATCTCAATTTTGTTTCATTGAGGAATATTTGATGTTATGCACATATTTATGTTTATGAGGTGTATATACTAAATATTTAAAATATTAAATCATGAATATAATTTTTATCATGACATTTAAAGATTTATTTTAATAAATTTTTTAATGGTGATTATGATTCAAAAGTTACCAAAGTGTTAAGGGGTTCTCATCTCATTTTTACTTCGGTGATAAATTTGTCATATTCACCACTTATTTATTTTTTGTGGTGTATATACTACCCATTTGATGTGTTATATCATGAATATATTTTTATTCATGATATTTAATGTTTCATTTGATTTTATTTCTTTATTGGGTCTTATGATTCAAAATTTACCAAATTGGTAAGGGTTTATTTCTCAATCTCATTAATATTTTTTATTGTTTACATTTAAGTCTCCACTAGGTAATATTTAACTTCCATGTCCATGTTTTCTAAAAAAATAAAAGAAATTTATTATTCTCCTAATATTTTAAATTTAATTTTAAACCATTTTTTAGTTTTACAAAATGGTTTAAAAGTAATCGTCCTATTTTTTCTAAACATGGTGCTTTTTTACCGTTTTTACGATAGTGTGAAAGAAATGTTTTTTAACTTATACAACATGAATGGAATTTAACACCATCATTAAACCTAGATAATTTGAAGATTAATTTAAAATTTTACAAATTTATTTTAAAATAAAATGATTTCTTTGTTGTGTTCATTGTTTTTAAATTTTAAAAATTGACTTTTAAAATATAAAGGGTATTTTCCTCAATAAATTTTCCTATGAGCTTTATAAAGTGTTTTCAAATTTGTAAACATCCTTTGTTGAATATTATGTTGATGATATGCTCTAATTATACCATCCACCGTATTTCTTTAGATATTATATGATCATTTTGACTATGGGAAAGTATTAGCATCTCGTATGATAGTTCTTACAATATGGACAGTTATTGATTGTTAAGGAATGTTTTTTCAGTTGGATTATTTGTTCATATAAGGAATTCATTAGAATTATTAAGTGGGGGATGGGGAATGCTATATAAAATTTATGCATCAGTGGGTATCATGAGACAAACTAGATTGGGTTTTGGTCATGGCCTTACCCATTTATTTTCATATGTTTTGGCCAAGGCCTTGATGGTTTTTTTATATGTTTGATATTATGCATTCAATCATTATGAGATTAGTTATTTATGTCCATGTGATTATTAAATTAGTTATAATACTAATGGATGTGTTTCAATATCATGTGATTATTTATATTTATTTATTTATTCATCATTTATTCATGTTATATTACGCTCAAGTTATTGTTTAAATGATGGGTATTTTATTTATTCACCTTACTATATGGATTACTCTTATTTATTCATGCTAGATTTTGATATATGATTACTTTTACTGATAACTTGATCTCACCCATTTATTATGTTTTATTTTACTTAGGATACCAGGAAATTTTTAATGATTGATATATTGAGATATGATAAGGGTGATAATGGTGTTATCAAAGAATGAACTTTGTGTATTTTATGTTTTGAAATGTAATGTGAATTTTAAGTATGTATTTAGTTTACCAAGAATACTAAAATATCCAGTCCTTTGGGATATTATTTCTTATATATAATTCTAATTTAATAACAAAACCACAAAATATAGGATGTTGGGGTCGAGGGTTTTACTATTGATATTAGAGAAAGTTTAGTAGAAACCTTGGGAACTTGATTTATAAAAACATAGATTAGGGAACATAATCCTATAACTAACTTTGATAATATGCCAAAGATAATAATTTTATGATTCATATGATGATAGTTTAAGATTTTCAGTTACCAGTGTGGGTTAATAAGTCTATGGTAGATCATAATTTTAAAGGCATGAATACTCTTTTTGAAGTTTTATTAAAGATTTTTTGGGAGAAATTTATGGTAATACAACCCTTTGTTTTAGTATATGAATAGTTTTTTGGGGAATAGTGACTTTATATTTTTTGGACATAAGTTTAAAGTAATTGATAACATTTAGGGTTAATATAATCACTAAGTTTGATGTGTTTATGGTTTATTAAGGAGTTAGAAGATTATATTATATTGAAACCCCTAGTGGTTAAAAAAGTGGTTTCAGGATTAATGTAATTTTTGAGGATTTCAATCTTTTTCTTTGAATGTTATAGGAATTATATTAATATTGTTTTAGAAAAAGGACAACTTGTAGTCTGAGAGATAACTCATCACATCCAGTAAGGCCACGAGGCTTGAACCCACAACCAAATGGCGATAAGGGTGTAGTGACTACCACTAGACTATATGATGTCCTAGTTAGTATGAAATTTTTTTACCAAAATTATTTGATGGATAAATATTAAGTTGATCAAATATTTTGAATTTTTAGGAATTTTAGTTGATTAATGATATTTTGGGGGATGTTTTAATGGGTTGAGTTATAAATAACCTCTAGGTTTAACATAATGAATTATTTGGGAATAATTATATTATGTTTTTTGTAGTGTAAACTGAAGGGAATGAGATAAAATTTGAGGTTAAAACTTTATTTAATATTGGGGTTATCGAGGTTATTTGGTATATATGATTAATTATTTATTTAATGATCTATGTTAAACCTTTGGTTTTATTATCAAATTTTGAGGATTAATGTATTATTTATCCATATGAAGGTTTATTAATTTTGCATATTATATTACATTTTGGAAACTATTTTGGTTTTATTAAGGATAAGAAGAATAGATTATTATCATTTTGTGGATTATGTGATCTATTAGAATTTTTTTTAGTGCTTCAGGCATGAAAACTTAATCCTCATCATTTGAGGAAAAAGATGAGATTATGGTGGAAATCAATTAAAGGATGAAATTATAATTTTCAAGTAAGTATATTTCCTTATCTCTAGGAAAAGAATCTTGAAACTAAAATTTCTTCCTATTATGATCATTTCCAATGAATTGATTGTATTTTCACCCATCACAGATTTATGGTTTTGTGGGTGTTACCTTTATCATAATCATTGACTTCTTATTATCAATGACCTTTATCACTTTCCATGATTATTTAGAAATTAAGTTTTTATTCCATGTCTAGATATTCACTTTAAACTAGTTGTAACACCCCAATATTTCATATTACTTTATATCTTTAAAGTAATTCAATAGCTTGCGCTACACGCAACATCGAGTTTAAGCGCACCACAACTTACCAAACTAGTCGTTCAAAAATAAGTTATGGATAGTATTAATTGCATTTTGAATTTTATATACTCCATATAATTTTAGCATCTATATTATGTGTTTCTTATACATAATATAAGAGCGAACTCATTTTTTTCAGATAAAAGAAGTACTTTTCAAAAAATGCAATTTTACTGCCTTTTAATGGAGAACCCATTTTAAATCCAATATCTGACGCTCTTATATATTCAATTTTGACAAAATAAACTTCTTATTTAGAATCAGGACATAAAAATTTAGTTTGGATAAATTTTAGTGTTTTTCTGATAACTTTCATAATTTGATGAATAGTGAAAAATACTAAATTTTAATTGAAAACCACTTTTTTAATCAAAATAATTTATATTGTTAAATTATACATTTGAATGGTTTTGAAGTATAATAATATTATATTTTTATAATTTAATCCAAATTTGGTCATTGTAAGTAATTTTACATTTAAATTAGACATAAACACATATCAATCTTTTGATAGTTTTTACTTCTCAAAAACCTGCTTTCTGATTTTGACAACGAGAATTAATTTTAAATTAAAACTTATATGTTTTGAATTTTTTAAAATAGACCTCATTTTTTAATTTTTAATATCAAAATTAGCTTAAGGTAAATTTTTGGTATTTTTCTGAAAACTTTCAATTTTTGATGAATAGTGAAAAACACGGTGTTATTATTTAAAACCAACTTTTATTTAAATAATTATTATTTTATTTAAATTTATTTTAAAGTAAAAATAGATATATAATAACTATATTAGTCCAATGTAATTCATTGAAGTCATTTTATAATAAGATTAGATATATAAAATTTTATTGAACTGTCTTTTACCCACCTTCTAGGCACATTTGTAAATTCACATAAAATGAAATTTTACCACTTATGTGAATTGAATTTAAAAAATATGAGAGACACAGTTGACATTAGTAAGTAAAATTTGGTTCAATAGGATGGAAATAATTTTTTTGTGAATAGTAACTTTTGAATTTTATTTACCACAGTTAAAAGTAAATAGGGTAATTAAAGGTAAAAATGGTATTATAATTACTCTAACACATGTAATAATTCTTTTGGATAAGTTTATTTCGACCAAAATAAACCTTATAAATAAAATATGACCCTTTTGGTCCACTTTTATTAGATTAGGTCATTTATTATTATTTTATTTAAAGAAGAGTTAAAAGTGTTAAATTCAAAGTTTAATAACTAAACCATTTTTAATATATGGTTATACATAAGATAAATTCAACTATAAATATTCACTAGAAAGATATAAATATTTAATACATCATGTTATTTTATTTATAATTTTTAGACATTAAATAATTAAATTTATTTAGGACACAATGATGATGCAGTAATTACCTTATTAATGAATGATTAAAATAATTGATATTATAAATATCAAAATAAATGTAAATTGAAACTTTTGATGAATTAATTTAATTTTATAGATTAATATGGCATTTTAGAGTTTAGTTAGTGTTTTTTTTTCTAATTAATCAAGTTTTTTTGACTTTCACAAAACCCAAATACTAAATTGTGCCAAAATTGACATAAATGAGTTTTCAAAACAAATACTATATTATTAAATGATATAATATTCCTAAAAATATAAGGTTCATCCAAAGGAATTATATAATGATAGATATGTTATAAATAAACCACTTAAGGTTCTCTTGGCATTTTATAGTAAGTTTATTAACCATGTAATATAATAATACAAGAAGACATTGTAAAAGTTAAACTATTTAACTAAGTGTTAAATCTAAAAGATAAGGTTAATATGGTGACCTAAACTTGTCTAAAACCTATTTTTTGAGAAGATTTAGAATCATCCCTACCTTATCCTAGAAATAAATCCATTTGGAGCCATTATAATCTGAAAATTATTTTGTAATAAAATAATATATCAAGCTTTCCCTAGAATGACCCTCACCTCTCTTATAAAAGGGTACTTCCCCTTATCTTAATTTCACACATCCAAATACATTTGGCTCGGCCAAACCCTACTCAAATATCATACCAACTACCTTAACTTCAACCTAGAGGAATTACTTTGATCATAATCCAACTTAAGGTGCCCTTTTGATCAAATAAAAATGAAGAACCTGAAGAAGAGGTAATCACTTAATCACCTATTTCAAAGTTCTTTTCTTCTTCCACTTACTATTTCTTTGTTGTTTCCGTACTAAAATAATAACTACCGTAATGTCACGACCCATCCCCCGGGGCCCGTATCGTGACTACCCCAAGCCCGCCTTCCATAGGCCAGGGGTTGGCGACTAGCACCAAAGGCGTAAATCCCTAAACTGGAAAGGCATTGCCTTTATAAACTGAAACACACACAATAGAGTACGTGCTGGAAGTAAAACACTAAACAAAACTGTATACAAAATAATACTGAAAAGTAAAGGGGTCGGAAATACAAGCCCAACAGGAAAGTACAAGTACAACTAAAATGAAAGTACAACTGATGAAAAGTAAAGCAGCCACTAGGTCGTCCTCTGGGGTTCCAACCTAAAGGGTAGGTACAGATGGCCTCCTCAGCACTCTATATCCGTCTGTCTGCTCTGTGTACCATCACACCGAGTGGTCCACCTCCAGGTACCGTCTAGTCCTGCTACTCTCCGCCTCAATTAGCACTTTTCGTCGTCTACAACCAACACAACGAGGTGCAGGCATAGCCTGTGTAGGGGTGAGTATAACGATACTCAGTAGGGACCCCGAGACCCTCAACATCTCAAAAAATCCAAGGATAAACCAAAAAGTATGGATTCAACAGATAACCATTACTTAGGTATATACCCATACATATACCTAAGTTATCTAATAACCCATCTCAATCATGAGTAAAACACAAAAGTCATTGACTCAGCTCAAACGGGGATTTTATTCTATGGGTAGTATCAAGTAACATCCCCAGTCACCCTGTCAGAACCTCGGCTGATGGTGTACTCCTCCTCTATCGAGTACAGTGGGCCTGCCGCGTCACACAGAGGCACTTCCCACTATCCTGGACTGATGTGGTACTCCTCCTGTCCAGTACCGTGGATCTATTGCGCTCACATAGAGGCGCTCCCCATTGTGGGTCTGCCGCTCTCACACAGAGGCGCTCCCCCTCATAGCCTGTTGAGGTACTCCTCCTGTCGAGTACCATGGGTCTGATGTGTCACACAAAGGCACTACCCACTGTGGGTCTACTGTGTCACACAGAGGTGCTCCCCACTGGGATGGTCAAAACACTACGAGTCGAAAGGTCAGTAGTCGTCAAGTCTTAACCAGCTACATGGGATCTGCATGACGAGCTATAGGTCAATTCTCTAACTATCACAAAGTCCCATGTAAAAGTATCTCAAAGGTCCACCTCGTCGTAGGGGTCTCAACGCAACAGACAGCACATCAATCGAACGCCTGGTCTGTGAGTTATTGGCATTTCCGTCCCGGGGGCCCGGTTGGATTTTAGTTTCAAACCAACCCGACCGTACCCCAACTGTGTAAAAACCTCAAGTGGGGTATTCCAAAATAACCGTCTCTCTCTAATATTTCTGTCACCGTAGACGGTTCTTCGATCGAACTCTCGTATCCCGAGTTATGGGCAAAATGGTGTGTTCGGGTCAAACGGGTTCGGACTGGGGTCCGACCCAGTCCGCGGGTCCGAATTGGCCAGCGGGTCCGACTCGGCACATGGCTCTTTTCCTCCATGCGGTACGACAACGCCACACCCTTCTGCTACCACCCGTCCTGGCCGCGGCCCGCCCCGGTCGCGGTTCTGCTCCACCACCACGGCCCGCCCTGGCCGCGGTTCAGATCATCCGCGCGGCCCGACGGCACCGCGCCCTTCCGCAGCGGCCCGGCCTGGCTGCGGCTCTCCTCCTCCGTGTGGCACGATGGTTCCACACACTTCCGTCGTGGCCCGGCCTGGCTGTGGCCCCCTTTCTTACGCGTGGCACGATGGTGTCGTGCCCTTTCGATGACCCAGTGGCCTTGCGCTGCGAGTTTCTTTCACAGTCGGCCCATCGTCGGCCGCCGTTGCCCCGCCGCGGTCCACTCTTCTGGTGGCGCCGTTATGCCACCACCGCCGTCGTCAACAAGCGAGGTAAAATGAAATGGGAGGGTCAGGTCGTGTTCATGCAGCCCGAGCCTTCCACGTTATGGTGATATCAACAGGCCTCAAAGATAACAACTAACGACGAAGAACGGAGGGTAAAAATCAGTCATAAAACAACCCCTACCTCATTTTTCGATCGTTGATGGTGGAAGGAGAGTTCAGAGAATACGAAGTCTAAGATGACATCATTGGTGTTCTTCATGGGAAATGGTTTCATCCCTCAACTGAAGGTTCATCATTGGAGGAAGAAGTGTCTTTCGTCCTTCGATGATCGTTCTTTGTTGGAGCGTTATTCTCCTTCCCAAAGCTCCACCAAAATGACAAGCCAAAAATAATAGAAGAAGTTGTCTATTATTTTTTGGCATAACCATTCAAAAAAAAGTGGTGTTTAATTAATTGGTGAAGCTTAACTAAATAAATGAGTTGAGTTGGCATAAAATTAATTAAAGAAAGTTGAAGAGTTTTCTCCACTTCAATTTGTGGGATCCAAGAGTTACAAGCCCGGGTGGTCCCCACCTTAATTATCCTCCCAAGGGAGGTTATGCTCGGGTAGTCCCCACCACCATAACCTCCCATGGGTGGTTAGGGTGTGGTGTCCCCCACCTCCAACCTCTTCTTCTAGATTTTAACCACCAAAATAAAAATAAACAACACTTTATTTTTATTTGATTTTATTCTTAAAAACTCCAAAAACTAAATTTCATTTTCGACCATCTGTCATCGAGATGAAAGTATTATTAAGAAAATACTGGTGTTGTGAGTTCAATGTTGCCCTTGGATATCAGTTCCAAGCACCGGTTCAAAAGTTATAAAATCCCGCTCGTATGTTTACTGAATTTACCCAAAAAAAACTTTAGAAATTGATTCCGGGCAAACCGAGCCTCAGAATCAAGCGCCGTAAATTTTTGCGGACTCGTAAAATTCCCATGTATTTAATAAAAAAACTTCCCTGGAAATTTTGGGTCTTTACATTCTCCCCACCTCAAAGTTCCAGGTCCCCATAAGATATAACTCGAACTAAGTGAATAAATGAGGGTACTGGGCACGCATCTGAGCCTCCTACTCCCATGTGCTCTCTTGGAGGTTCCTATGCTACCAGCATACGCGCACTAGAGGTATCGACTGTCCACGTAGTATCCACTCCTGTCGATCCTCAATCTCCACTGGAACCTCCGTAAAAGTTACCCCATCGTCGACGTCCAACTCTCCATGGTCGAAGATGTGGGAAGGGTCATGCACGTATCTCCTCAGCTGAGATACGTGGAAGACGCCGTGCACTCGGTGCAACTGAGATGGAATATTCAAGCAGTAAGTCACATCACCTACTTTGTTGAGGACCTGGAAAGGTCCGATGAATCCCGAAGATAACTTGTAGCCTCAGCCAAATCTATGTAGACCTCGTCGAGGTGAGACCTATAGAAAGACGTGATTGCCATCCTCAAAGTCCAGAGGCCTCCGTCACCTGTCAGCATATGACTTATGCCTGCTCTGTGCAATATTCATCTGCTCCTGGATGATCTTCACCTTCTTTGTGGTAGCTCGTACCATCTCTGGTCCCACTAGTGCTGACTCCCCTGGGTTTGTCCAACACAGTGGTGATCTGCAAGGTCGACCATACAAGGCCTCAAAAGGTGTCATATTGATGGTGGAGTGATAGCTGTTGTTGTGGGAAAACTCCACCAAAGGTAAGTGATCCTCCCAGCTGTGACTAAAGTCTTGGACACATGCGCGGAGCATGTCCTCGAGGGTCTGGATGGTCCGTTCGGTCTGGCCATCTGTCTGAGGATGGAAGGCGGTGCTCAGACGTAGCTGCATCTCGAAAGCCTCCTGCAACCCCTTCCATATCTGAGAAGTAAATCGTGTGTCACGGTCGGAGACAATAGAAGAAGTTACTCCATGAAAATGCACAATATCTTACACATAGAGGTATCCCAAGATCTCAATTGATCCCTGCTCTCTGATCGGTAGGAAGTGGGCCGAATTGGTGAGTCGGTCAATGATCACCCATATTGAATCATGACTCCTGGATTTACGTGGAAGACCCATCACGAAGTCCATGGATATCCTATCCCACTTCCACTCTGGGACCTCTAAAGGTTGAACCAAGCCAACTGGTACCTGGTGCTCTACCTTCACTTGCTGAAAAGTGAGGCACCGCGAGACAAACTCCGCTACTGCCTTCTTCATACCTGGCCACCAGTGCTGTTGTCGAAGTTCCTGGTAAATCATTTCCACTCCTGGATGTACCACTGGAGGGGATGTTTGAAACTCCCTCAACACTTCCTCCTAAAGTGACACTGGAACCATAGTAAGCCCTCTATAGAGAATGATGTGCTCCCCACCTTCAAAAAATTCATCAGGTGCCTACCCTGTGGATATCTGTGCACGTCACGTCTCACAGTTTGCGTCTCCACGTTGTGCCTCCCTGACTCACTGAAAAAGTGGAGGAGTGACTGTTTGAGACTGTAGGAATGCTGCTCAATCTCTATCCACAAATGATATCTGTAAAGCTGCCAATCGCTCTGTCGCCTCTCCTTGCAACTGTATACCATTCTTCCTACTGAGCACATCTACAACAATGTTCCCCTTCCCAGGAGTATATACTATCTTGAATTCATAGTCCTAGAAGAACTCAATCCATCGCCACTGTCTCGGGTTCAGGTCTTTTTGAGAGAAGATATACCTAAGACTCTTGTGATTAGAGTACACGGTAAAACGTTCACCCATCAGATAGTGTTGCCACATCTTTAAGGTGAAGACCACTGCTGTTAACTCCAAGTCATGTGTAGCGTAGTTCTTCTCGAGTTGTCTCATCTGCCGAGAACCATAAGCAATCACTGCTCTCTCCTGCATCAGGACACACCCAAGTCCGGTCCCTGATGTGTTGTAGTAAACTATGTACCCTACGCCTTCCTCTGGAATCCTCTATATGGGGGCACTATTCAGCCTCTACCTCAGCTCCTGAAAGCTCTGTTGGCATATCTTTGACCACATAAAAGGTTTCCCCTTCTTCATCAATGCTGATAGTGGTGCTGCAACTCTGGAGAAGTATAGAATGAATCTCCGGCAGTATCCATACAAACCTAGGAAACTTCGTACCTCCGTCACACTCCTGGGTTGCTCCCAAGAAATTACCGCATCAATATTTTCTGGATCTATTGCAACTCTAGCATTTGAGATGACATGTCTAAATAATTGAACCTCTTGAATCAAAAACTGTCACTTCGAGAGCTTACCATAAAGATGGTGCTCTTGGAGTGTATCCAGTAGTACCTGCAAATGTTAGGAATGCTCCTCCTTAGTAGTCGAGCAGATCAAAATGTCATCGATGAAGACCACGACAAAGCGATCGAGGTAAGGTTGGAAGATCCTGTTCATGAGACACATGAACACTACTGGAGCGTTAGTTACGCCGAAGGGCATAACCAAGAACTCATAGTGGCCATAACGACACCTGAAGGCTATCTTCTACACATCTTCGTCTTGAACTCTGAGCTGGTGATAGCCTGATCTGAGGTCTATCTTCGAGAACCACCGTAATCCCTTTAGCTAGTCAAAGAGGTCATCAATCCTTGGGAGTGGGTACTTGTTCTTAATGGTCACCTAGTTCAGGTGATGGTAGTTGACACAAAGCCTCAAGCTCCCATCTGCCTTCTTGGCGAACAGAATCGGGGCTGCCCAGGTAGAAACACTGGGTCGGATGAATCCCTTCCCCTACAATTCCTCTAATTGTACCCTCAGCTCGCGAAGTTCAGCGGGAGCCATCCGATATGCTGGAGTAGATATCGATTATGTCCCAGGGTATAGGTCAATGTCGAATTCCATCTCTCTGTGAGGAGGTAGTCCTGGAACATCATCAGGGAAAACATCTGCGTACTGGTCCACCACTACAGGATAGCTTGGAATATCCACATCAACTACTCCAAGAGTAAGGCAAGACTAATGGTGAGTGATCGGTTTCACCCTCCTCTGAGTGAGTCCGTCCTATGCTGCAAAAGTTCCCTTCTCTCCGGTGAAGGTGAACCTAGTCCCATCCGTGTGGATACACCACACTTTGTTCCTAATATAGTCAATATGAGCATGGACTGTAGCTAATCAGCACATACCCAAGATTATGTCATAAGGACTTGACGCCACTACTAGGAGATCCCAGCTGAATCTATCGCCTCCTAGAGTAAGCTCGCACTGTTGGCACTAGTGCGTAATTGTCGAATTAGCTCTCGTAGGAGTCTCTAGCCGTAAAGATTGAACTAACGGCTCCTTCGAAATCTCCAAGCTCCGAACGAGAGATGTGGTAATGAAAGAATGATTGGAACATGTGTCTATAAGAACTACAACTAAGGTGGAGTAGACACAGATCATACCTCGAATCATCTCTGGAGCGACATGGTCATATGTCTCAGCTACCTGAAGATGAGCTCTCCTATGTCCACCTTCTCCCTGCGATCGGTGTGGACCTCCTGGTGGTGGTGGCGGTAGCACCTCGTAACATCGTTCACCGCTAGCTGCTCGACCAGCTCCTCTGCCACATCCACCTCTGCCCTGCAGATCACCTCGATCGAACCTCTGCCTCTACCTGGGAGGTTCCTCAACTATCTGCTGATCATCTGAACGACGGGTCAGATAGTCACGATCCATATGACCAAGCCCACCGCATGAGTAACACTACCTTCTCCTGACAGGTAAGTCACTGCCCCGAGTGCCCCACACAACAGATATTGAGTAATGCAGTCACTCACCCATGGTTCTGGTCCTCTTGGACCTCTGTGCCATCTGTCTAATGCCAGCTGCAGAAGGCTCCGCTGCATGTCGACTAGTAGTGTGTCTCACTGCTGAAGACTGCTCAGCAAGGAAACTCTCCACTATGAGGGCTCTCTCTAACACCACCGCCTGCGTTGGGATGCTGAGTGAGATCATCGAAGCCATGATCTCTCTCCTGATCCCATACTCGAAGGTCTGATCCCTAAAGAATGGGTCTCGTACCATATCTGTGGAGTAGCGTGAGAGATCGTTGAACCTCACTGAGTAATGAGCCACCTTCATGTTATCCTATTGTAGATGTAGTATCTCCTATATCCACACCGCACTAAGGGTGGCTGGGATAAACTTCTCCAAGAACAGGCTCTCGAAGTCTGTCCAAAGTAGTGTCACCTCGTCATGGACCTGGAGAATTAGGCTCCACCATCTGCCTATTGCTGCCTGAAGGAGACTCATGGAAAGGATCACAATGTAGTCTGCTAGTTTCCCTACTAGACTGAAAACTCTCACCATAGCCTCCAGCCAATCCTCAGCCGCCTGTGGGTCCGTCTCACCCCGGAACCTGGGTGGCCTATGGCACTGGAACTCATGCAATGTGCTCAAGTGGTGTGCATCATCTACTGTTGGGGCTGGTGGCATCGGTGTCCCAACAGGAAGTGGTACTGCTGGTGCCTCTGCAGGTAAAGGGCCCTGCACTGAGGCCTCGCCACTCGGTGGGCTGTCAGATTGTATGACTCTCAAGGCTCTACGGGGAGGTATCCTGAAAGAAACAGATGCTACATGGTCAAAATATTTATACCTAGTGAGCTAACCTGGTTGAGCGGACTTAAAGAAAAACTTTTAAAGACATGCATGCAATCAGCGTTTTCTTGAACTAAGTTGGAAATCAATAGTCAGGGTCTTGGTGTATGGATACATCAGCCACCCGCACCAACACTGGACTCACTGAACTGAAAACCACACTTAGTACCCTTAACACTATTGCTTCACAGAAAAGAATGATCAGAGTCCAAAGTTCCGTAGTAGAACCGACTCCTCTGATACAAATTTTTCATGACCTATCCCCCAGGGCCCATATCATGACTACCCCAAGCCTACCTTCCATAGGCCAGGGGCTGGCGACTAGCACCAAAGGCATAAATCCCTAAACTAAGAAGGCATTGACTTTATAAACTTAAACACACACAATAGAGTACATGCTGGAAGTAAAACACTAAACAAAGCTGTATACAAAAGAGTGATGAAAAGTAAAGGGGTCAGAAATACAAGCCCAATAGGAAAGTACAAGTACAACTGAAATGCAAGTACAACTGAAGAAAAGTAAAGCAGCTATTGGTTCATCCTATTGGGTCCCTACCTGAAGGGTAGGTACATATGGCTTCCTCAGCACTCCATGTCCGTCCGTCTGTGCCGTGTACTATCACTCCGAGTGGTCCACCTCCAATTACCGTCGAGTCCTGCTACTCTCTACCTCAGTCAGCACTGTCAGTTGTCTGCAACCAATACAACGAGGTTCAGGCATAGCCCGTGCAGGGGTGAGTATAGCGATACTCATTAGGGACCCCGAGACCCTCAACATCTCACAAAATACAACAAGGATAAACCACAAAGTATGGATTCAACGGATAAACATTTCATAGGTATATGACCATACATATACCTAAGTTATCTAGTAACCCATATAAATCATGAGGAAAACACAAAAGTCATTGACTCAGCTCAAACTAGGATTTTATTCTAGGGGTAGTATCAAGTAACATCCCCATTCACACTATTGGAACCTCAGCTAATGGTGTACTCCTCCACTATCGAGTACAGTAAGCATGCCGCGTCACACAGAGGTGATTCCCACTATCCTGGACTGCTGTGGAACTCCTCCTGTCGAGTACCGTGGATCTACCACGCTCACACAGAGGTGCTCCCCACTGTGGGTCTGCCACGCTCACACAGATGCGCTCCCCCTCATAGCCTACTGAGGTAATCCTATTGTCGAGTACCGTGGGTCTGCTGCGTCACACAGAGTTGCTCCCCAATGTGGGTATGCTGCGTCACACAGAGGCACTCCCCATTGGGCTAGTCGAAACACTCCGAGTCAAAAGGTCAGCACTCGTCAGGTCTCAGCCAGCTACTAGGTCTTCGTACTCCACTCGCTCGTCACCGGGAGGATCCACTCCATGAGCTATAGGTTGATTCTCCAACTGTCAAGAAGTTCCATGTAGAAGTATCACTAAGGTACACCTCCTCATAGGGGTCTCAACGCAATAGACAGTGCGTCAATCGGACGCTCGGTCTGTGAGTTATTGGCATTTCCGTCCCGAGGGCCCGGTAGGATTTTAGGATCAAACCAACCCGACCGTACCACAACTATGTCCAAACCTTAAGTGGGATATTCCAAAAGAACAGTCTCGCTCTATGATTTCCTTCACCATATATGGTTCGTTTATCGGACTTCCGTAGCCCGAGTTATGGGCGAAAAGGTGTGTTTGGGTCAAACGGGTTCGGACTGGGGTCCGACCCGGTCCGCGGCTCTGACCCGGTCCGCGGGTCTGACCTGGCCCGCGGGTCTCACCCGGCCCGCGGGTCTGACTCGATATGAAGAGGAAGCCCGGCAGAGAGCATCCCAGCCCAAGGGAGGCCCGACCCGAGGGGGCGGCCCGGCCCGTGGGCGGCCCGGTTCGAGGGGGCGGCCCAGCCCAAGGCAACCCATGGGGGTCCACCTAAGCTGCGTCCAGGGGGTACCGCACACACTTGGAAATCCCAAACGGATGAACTATTCGGGTGGGGACCGAACCAGTGCTAGGTGGCGCTAACCCTTATCACGCGGGACCCAGCTGGGTCCCACTCCTCCTGCCTGGCCGAGCGGCCAGCCACTCTGAACCGTCGCCGGCCGGCCTGATGCCAACCGCCTCAGCTCTTCTATCACAGCCCGCCCTGGCCGCGGTTCTTCTCCTCCGTCGCGGCCCTCCCTAGCCGCAGTTCAGCTCCTCTGCATGGTGCGACGGCGTCGCGCCCTTCCGCTGCGGCCCGTCCTGGTCCTGGCTCCTCTCCTCCGCGCAACGCGACGACACCGCGCCCTTCTACCACGGACCGAACTGGCCACAGTGCCCTTTCTTCCGCATGACACGACGGTTTTGCGCGCTTCTGGTGACCCGGTGGCCTTGTGCCACCGGTTTCTTTCGCAGTCAGCCCTTGACCGACCGTCGTTTCCCCACCGCGGTCCACTCTTCCGGTGGCGCCATTGCGCCACTGCCGCCATCGTCAACAAGCGAGGTAAAATGAAAGGGGAGGGTCGGGACGTGTTAGTGCGGCCTGATCCTTCCACATTATGGTGATATCAATAGGCCTTAAAGAGCACAACTAACGACGAAGAATGGATGGTAAAACTCAATCATAAAACAAACCCTACCTCGTTTGTCAATCGTTGACGGTGGAAGGAGAGTTTGGAGAAGACGAAGTCGAAGACGACGTCATCGGCGTTCTTCGTGGGTGACGATTTCATCCATCGACCGAAGGCTCTTCGTTGGTGGAGGAAGTGTCTTTCGTCCTTCGATGATCATTCTTCATTGGAGTGTTATTCTCATTCCCAAAGCTCCACCAAAATGACAAGCCAAAAATAATAGGAGAAGTTGTCTATTATTTGTTGGCACAACCATTCAAAAAAAAAGTGGTGTTTAATTAATTGGTGAAGCTTAACTTGATAAATGAGGTGGGTTGGCATAAAATTAATTAAAGTAAGTTGAAGAGTTTTCTCCACTTCAATTGGGGGGTTCCAAGAGATACAAGCCCGGGTGGTCCCCACCTTAATTATCTTCCCAATGGAGGTTATGCTCAGGTGGGACCCACCACCATAACCTCCTCTTGGAGATTTTAACCACCAAAATAAAAATAAACAACACACTTTATTTTTATTTAATTTTATTCTTAAAAAATACAAAAAACTAACTTTCATTCTCAACCAACTATCGTTGAGATGAAAGTCTTCTTAAGCGAATACCGGTGTTGCGAGTTCAACGATGCCCTTAGATTTTAGTTCTGAGCACCATTTAAAAAGTTATAAAATCCCGATCGTACGTTTACTGAATGCACTCGAAGAAAACTTCAGAAATTGATTCCGGGCACACTGGTCCTCGGAATCAAGCATCGTAAATTTTCACAGACTCGTAAAATTCCCATGTATTTAAGAAAAAAATCCATGGAAATTCTGGGTCTTTACACGTAAATTATACATAATATGATTTTATTATAAATATGGTACAACCATATTCACTAATCTATCCATCCTATGAATGAAAAAGTCACCATACGTGTGTACGTACAGTTTACCGTCTCCACATCATGGTGTAGTTTGTTATTCAACACTTCATTATTTGGATGGGTATAATAATTAGTATAATTGATGTAAATAATAAATATAACATGTTAATGATTATTTATATATAATATACCATCCAATTACATACTATTTCACCATTAATAGAATGATATCATTGCTCGTGCGTACGTATGACTTACTATCTCCACAACGCGATGAGATTCATTTCCACGTTCACCATTCAACAATGATTATAAATATATATATATTATTAATGAGTATGTAATATATGACATAATAATTCTACTGGAAATATATATGTGTGTGTGTGTGTGTGTGTTTATATATTTCTCATTCACTTACTTATGTTCAATATGATATAAAAACAGAAACAACATATATGCGTACGTATGGCCTACCGTCTCCATAAACAATGTTTTCCATTTCTTATATCTATCTATTATACAAATTTATATTCTTAATATATATGATACATAAATAATTTTTTATATTCTTGAAGCAATTAAATCATGATATAAGTTATACGATCAATAATAACAAGTTGAAACACATATGATAAAGAAAGCGATTACTACCTGAAATGTTATTTTAACATAGAGATTATTATTAAATGGGTAGTATAAATCCATAAATGAATCAAGTATGATATCATAAATATTAATATGGTTTTGTTATAATTTAATAACATACTATGGTCATTGAACAAGAGTTTAAACGTACCCTCGACCAAACGAAAGTACATGGTAAGGGTTAATTTTACAATCTCTTTATTATATGAGGTTGTTTATATGTAAGTATCTACTGGGACCTCTTTAGGTTCCACATTCATGTTTCTTAAAAATGTATTTCAAAACATTTTTATTATTTACTATACTATAGGATAAAGTCATTTATACCCTTGTTTGACTTTTTATAAAAAAATTAAAGGAATCTTTCTGTCGTTTTCCAAACAAGGTACTTTATGACCTTTTTGAAAAATTAAGGTAAGAATGTTTTTTTAACTTATAAAGTGGGTGAATATATTTTCCACCATTATAATACCTTTGAATCTTCCCTTAAAAGTTTATAAGAATATTTTGAAAATAAATTTTTTCTTTTATAATTATGTGACTTTTAAATGATTTTAAAATAGAAAGAGATATTTCTCTCAAATAGTTTTGATTTCATCTATGTCAACATCCTTTATTGTATTTTACATTTGTTTGAAGTTGATTTATTATGATACAATCTTCCATGTTGTATTTATGGTTTTGTGATATGTTTGACTGTGGATGTTCTATTTTTATATCATTCATGGTTTATGGTTAAAGTATTAACATTTTGTATGCTAGTTTTAATACAAATGTTTACGTCATATTTCAACCTTTTCATATGAGGAATGCATTGGACTTAGTAAGTAATAGGTGGAGCCTGCTATAGCTCCTTGATGCATCAGTAGGTCTCATGAGACAAATTAGTTTCTTGGCATAAAGCCCTGACAAAATTTTTATTTGTAGTCTTGGAATGGGCCCTTGACTGTGTGGTTATGATGTCTGGCATTATGCATTCCCTCGTTATGAAATTAGTTATTACATGTGATTATTCATCTAGAAGAAAATACATGTGCATGTTTATATGGTAATGTTTGATTTATTTTTTCCATATTATGTTCCAGTATATGTTTAAAAGGCTGTTGTTTTAATTACACATCTTTCCTTAAAAGTTTATAGCTTCTGCTAAATTATTTACCCCTACTGAGCATATGAGCACACCACTTTCTTATGTTTTGTTTTCCCAGTATTCCAAGAAGTGTGTTATGATTGATATTTAGGGTTAAGCTAGGGGGATAATGGCACTCTAAAAGGATTATTTATGTTGTGTTTTACGTTTGAATGTATAATGTAACGTTCATGTATGTAATCTATTTTCCAAAACTGCTAAACTGATTGGTCCTTTGGGACTTGATTCCTTGTAATCATGCCAATGTATTAAAATAATGCACCGAATATGAGCTTTTAGGGTCAGGGAGTTACACTAATGCTCTCATATTTAGAAACCTGTTATACGTTATTTCAAATAACCTTTTTACTTCCCTTTATCTTTTTAAAAATGAAAGTTTTATTATCCCTTTTTACAATGTTGGATTTCAACAAAAGTATTTTCATATATAAAACCTTTAATTACCAAGACAAAGTTAAAATTATGAGGATAAAATTTATTGAAGGGGGAAAATGTAACAACCTAAGATTTTAAAATAAGAATATTAGGTTCTATATCATACATGAAACGCAACACTAAGCTTAAACAAACCCAAAAATATTATTATTTAAATCAATTGTTATAGCCTAGCCATTAAATAGGTGTGTATGAAAAGTATTAACTAAATTATGATATATATATATATACTACCAACTCAATATAAATTCATTGATTAATTCTTATAAAATAAGTACTCAATTTTCAGAAAAATTATTTTATGCTTTAAAAATACATTTTCTTCAAAATTAATTTTTATTGATTTTTGTGAGAAAATATTATAATTAATTTATAGAACTTGTATAAATTGTATTTTATAAAAATAATTTCGTTTTTTAAATCATCATATCAAAATTTTATTAGGGTAAAATTTTTGTATTGTTATGAAAACATTTATTTTTCAGTAAATACTGAAAAATATTAATTTTTAATGAAAACAGTATTTTCGTTTCAACAATTTACATATTTAAATTTTATTTTAAATGGGTTGAAAGTAAATTTATTTATATTATATTATTAATAATCAAAATTTGTTCATCGTAATCAATTTTTTTTGTTGAATTTGGTATAAAAACATTTTATACTTAGAATGGCATTTTCATTTCTGAAAAAAAAACTTCTTTTCATTATGTTCTATGTTTTAATATTAAATTAAAATATTACACTTATTGAAATTAAATTTTGAAAAAAAGATTCCATATTTTGAATCATGAGCTTAAAATTTAGTAAATATTTCCTTTTTATTTTTGGAAATCATGAATAGCAACTTTAGTAAATTTTCTAACCACAGTAAAGGGTAAATCGGTTAATTAAGGTTAAAAATAAAATGATAAGGACTATAAAATGACTCTAATACTTTCCATAATTTTATTTTATGAGTTAATATCCTCTATAGTAATAAGTTATTTGGTGATATGACCTTTTTTTAATTTTTATGAGATTATGACCTTTATATTATTTTATGGAAAGAAAGTAAAAAATAACACACTTCAGTTTTTAATAATTATAATATTTTTAAAAAAGGGATAACCATAGTATATGTTCGGTTATAAATACTATTTTTAAATATAAATTTTTTATATTCATCGTGGTAATTTAGTTTTAATTTTTTTAAGAAATAATTAACTTAAATTCTTACACAATGTTGATGCAGTAATTTTTAATTAACAGAAAAATAAAATTAATGATATTAAAACTTATTAAAAGTGGTATAATTTGAAATAATTACTATGAAACAAAAGATTTATAGATAAAAATTACATATTATATAATTTTGGAGGTGTTGGAATTGAATTCATTTATTTTCTTGATGTTATTAAAGTCATGATAAATGAATAGTTCTAAAATTTACATTATTGATTATGAAAATAATATTTTATTAAATGATTTAAAATTCATAAAAATTTTATATTAGAAAAAATTAATGGTATATGGTTAATTATATCTAATATGTTACATTTATGAGTCATTTTCCATTTTATAGTAACATTATTGACCCTTAGAGGGTAGAAAAGTTTTATAGTATGATATTTTTCAAAAAGGTTAACATGGGTTAAAACTAAAATATAAGAGTGAAAACATATCCAAAACTTTTGTACACTTTATTGGATGAAATAATTTAGACTTATCTTAACCTTAAATTCTAATTATATCAATTTGGATCCATTTTTAAATGATAAATAATTTATATTAATTTAACATTTTAATAAATTCCAAAAGTTCCCCCATCCTAAATTATAAAAGAGAACCTACTCCTTTACTTATTTACACCACTTTTGATATATCTAGATCAAAAAACCCATGACCATTAATATTATAAAAATTATTATCCAATTTATTGAGGTTCTGGAAATTCCAAAATAGCAACTCTATGTCCCTTAAGAAGTGATCTAAAGGGAGTCCACTGAAGAAGAGGTAATCGTCTTTACTGACTCTTCTAAGTTTATTTCTTCTTATTCTACCTATTGACAAGTTGTACTAATCATAAAATAATAAATCCAGTATCATAAATATACTGAGATGTTATTATAATTATGGTACAACCATATTTCTTGTCTTGTTAATCTTATGAAGAGCGAAAACATCGCTCGTTCGTATGTATGACTTACCATCTCCACGTAGACATGTAACTTGTTTTTTCATCAGCAATTTACTTGGATATTTATAAAGATAAAAATAATAAGTATATATGATATTTATTAAATAAATATGATTCTGAAAAGATTAATTATTATTAATATTTCTTTATTTCCATCCATCTAAAATTGAAAACATCATTCATTCGTACATGCGACATGTCGTCTCCATGAACGGTGTAATTACTTTTTTTATATCTAACTTTATGGAGGAATATAAATTTATATATATTAAATATATATTATACTTATACCATGAATAATATTTTTTATATTATAGAAACATAAAAAAAAGTATAAGTATCAGAACTAACAAATAAAAACATACATGAAAAATGAAATAGTTACCACCCAAAACAGTGATTTTAACAATGAATTGTTAATAAAAGGGTTATAAAATTTTATAAGTAAATAATATATTATAGTAAGGTTATATAATATATATATATTTATTTATTTATTATAAAGGATGTTTGAAGCATATAGAGGAAGTCGGACCTGAGTTAAGGATTCTTCGTCTCAATTTTATTTCATTGATACTTATTTAATGTTATGAACCAATTTATGTTTATGAGGTGTATATAATGAATCTTTCAAATATTATATCATGAATATACTTTTGGTTATGATATTTAAAATTTAATTTTAAGTAATTATTTCATGGGATTATGATTCAAAAGTAACTTAATTTGTAAGAGTTTCTCTTCTCACTTTTACTTTTGTGATTCATATGTCATATTCAACACTTATTTATTTTGTCTGGTGTATATACTACCCATTTTATATATTATATAATTAATATCATTATCTTAATGGTATTTAAATTTTCATCTCAAGTTATTTATTTTGTGGGTCTTTTGATTCAAAAGTTACCAAAGTGGTAAGGGTTTTTCATCTCAATTTTGTTTCATTGAGACATATTTGATGTTATGCACCTATTTATGTTTATGAGGTGTATATAGTGAATATTTGACATATTAAATCATGAATATAATTTTTTTATGATATTTAAAGTTTAATTTGAAGTAATTATTTCATGTGAATTATTATTTAAAAGCTACCAAAGTGGTAAGTATTTCTTGTCTCACTTTTACTTCTATGAGACATATGTCATATTCACCACTTATTTATTTTGTGTGGTGTATATACTACCAATTTGATATTTTATATAATTAATATATTTATCTTAATGGTATTTAAAGTTTTATTTTAAGTTATTTCTTTCATAAGGATTGTTATTCAAAATTTACCAAAGTGGTAAGGGTTTATTTCATAATCTCATCAATATCCAGGATTGTTTATATTTAAGTCTCTACCAGGGATTATTTCTCTTCCATGTCAATGTTTTATAAAAATATTTTAATTTTTTTCAATATTATCCTAATGTTGTTAAAATTAATTTTCAACCATGTTTTACTTTTAAAAATGGTGTAAAAGGAATATTTCTTTTGTTTTCTGAATGAGGTACTTTTTAACTTTTTTACAACAGTGTGAAATTAATGTTTTTTAACTTATACAACATGAATGGAATTTACTCCATTACTACACATAAATACTTTGAATATTTCATTACATTCTTACAAGGTTCCTTTCAATGAAAATTGTTTCTTTATTAGGTTTATAGTTTATAGATTTTAAAATGTTATTTTCAAAGTAGAAAGAGTATTTTCCTTAAGAAATATTCCTATAAAATTTAATGTTTTTTCATCTATGTCAACATCCTTTAGTGAATATTATATTGAGTACATACTATAATGATACCATGCTCCATATTTCTTCGAATGGTTTATAATCATTTTGACTGGGGGAAGTATTTCCATTCCATATGATTTTTCTTCCAATGTGGATAGTTATTTATTGTTAAGGCGTGTTGATTCAGTTGTATTATTTATTCATTTGAGGAATGAATTAGAATTATTAAGTAAAAGGTGGGGCCTACTATATCCCCTTAATGCAATTATGGGTCACATAAGACAAACTATATTTAGTTTAGGTCTAGGCCTTACCCATTTTTTTCATATGTATTACCCAAGGCCTCAAAAGTATATTTCAGATGTTTAGAATTGTGAATTCCCTCATTATGAGATTATTTATTGATGTGCATGTGATTAGTCAATTAGTTATAATACCCATGGATAGGTTTCATGAACATATGATTATTTATATATATTTATTTGATCATACTTTATTCCTTCTATATTATTCTCAAGTTATTGTTTAAATGTCATGTGTTTTAGTTATTTATCTTTCCTTGCTAATTAAGATTATTTAGTTATGATAAATTCCATTATATTCTTACCCTTATTGAGCATCTGAGCTCACCCCTTCTTATATTTTATTTTCCCCATGACACCAGGAAGTGTTTTATGATTGATATCCAGGTATATTCTAAGGGGAATAATATAGTTATTGAATAAAATAATTTTTTTTATTTTATGTTTTTAAATGTAATGATAATTTCAAGTATGTATCTAGTTTATCAAGATTACTAAACTATTTAGTCCTTTGGGATGTGATTTCTTGTATCAAGTGTCAATTTAATAAAGTACCATTGAATCTAGGATATTGGGGTTGAGGTATTTATAGTTGACATATGGAATTATATATAGTGATATATGGGAAATCTGGATAGATTGAATTGATGTGACCACATTGACTATGGTGGTTATTACAAAGGAAAGGTTAAGGCATATTGATGGACTAAAAAAGATTAATGAAGGAAATTATGAGTTAAAGATATATTGAAGAATGGAAATTCATAATCAAATTAGATGAATGAGGTATGTTGTTAAAAATTTTCCTTATGGACAATTTTGGTATTGGGTAAAGTTTGAGAAGAGTTGGGTTAGTTTAGAGATGTGTAGAACTGATTTGGTGATGATTTAATTATGATGGTATAGGTATTTAGGTTAGAAACATTAGTTCTGAGAGTGGCATAACCATGTTTATTTGGGCGTTTTTGAAGGATAAAAGGGTTAAAATAAGGACCAAATGTTATATTCAAGAGCATGACCTGAGTATTAGACTCTGTCATTTAAATAAAATGGGAAACCGATACCCGGGGGTTGGTATCGGGTACCTAATGGGTTAGGTGGAGGAGAGGGTAGGCTCTGGAGGGACACTAGGTAACTATTGGATCAATAGTGGTAACTTTGTGGATAGTGGGTACCTAGTGGCAGGGTAACGAGCACCCATTTTCCTTCTAATATTTTTTTAAAGTTAAGTTTTTTAATTAATAAAAAGCTAAGGGGTCCCTTTTTGGTCCTAATTAGTAGGGTATCAACCTCTCGCCACACTCTTCTCATTCCTTCTTCCCCCTTAATGGTATTTTCTCTATCATGTGTTGGTTATTACTTTGGTTGATCCCTAGAATTAATTAGAGGTTAGCACTACTAGAATTTTGAGTATCTGCGCCCCTGCACATGGGCGACTGCTATTGGCGGTCGCTATTAAGACCATTAGCGACTGCCAATGGTGGTCGCTAATCTAGTCTAAAAAAACGCGGGATTTTTCCCGCCCTGTCATTCCCCACTTCCATTCTTGCCGCTGCAATTTTAGGCCACCTCTCCGCCATGCGCCGCCACAGTCGGTCACCCCTTACAATACCTTTGTCGGCCCCCTCTTCCCCCTTCCCCGTCGTAGGTGACCCCCGTCATCCCCCACATCAACGAAACACCGTCCACATGCTCCATCAACATACCTCCGGCTGCCGTAGATCTGCCATGACCGGCAGGTGAAGCTTCACCATCCCTCATCGCCACTACTGTGTCCACTGGTTCCATACAGCGCAAAAAAAATGTTGTATTTCGATAGAGGCTTTAGTGACCGCCATTGGCGGTCGCTATTGATCTTTACCGATGAAGCAACAGCGACCGCCAAAAGTGGTCACTCGGTGGTCTCAATAGTCCTTTAGAGACCGCTTTTGGAGGTCGCTAATGGCCATTAGTGTAGTAGTGTAGCCTCAACATTCTTCATTATCTATTTCTATTTTTTTCATTGTAGTAATTTTGACTAAATACTATATTTTTTAGATTTTCATTTGGTTTCTCAATTACATCCAGTTGGAACCAAATCAACCAAGGAAAATTGATATGTGGGCTAATGTGTTGGATATTTCATGTTTTATTATGAATTTTGTGATATTTAGTCATGGTCTGGGTTGTGTTTGTGATCGAGTATAGAACCCATTTCAATTTTTATTCTTTGTGTGGGGTGACAAGTGATAAATTCATATGGGCAATTATGGGAATGGATATGTGTAATATATTACTATATTGGGAGGATTTGGGTATTGTAATTAAATTCACTACCTATGTAAATTATTGGTTCTTATGATGTGTCACATGATGTGGTATTTGGGAACATGATGGTTGTAGCTTATGAGGATATTGGGGTGATGTAGGCTCACCTTTGTATCACTGGTGGTGGTGACCATTGTTATGCATGGTGATTGGGGTTTTTCATATCCGTTATATCTATATGTTTATGGTGATATCACACACTATGGGGTCTAGGTCATTGGAGTTTTCTGCACATGATCTAGGGGCTATGTGGTGGTGGTGAGAACTCATTTCTTAGAAATATCCATCACATATTAGAAACTTAGGGTTATAATGAGGTTCATCAAATCAGAGTAGGGATACACTATATTAATGTCCATGAGATATAGTTAGTGATTGAGATCTCTAGATTTGAAGCCCTTACATCCATACTTGGGATTCCCTGAGCTATTTATTTAGCCATTGGAACCAAAATGATTTACCATGGGACTTGTGGCATAGATGGGGACATTCCTACAGGGTGTCACAGATAATGATTCATGGAAGATTTGAGGAAATTATATTGGTTATTATCATCACGTGGTATGGAATTGGTTGGAAGTTCAATGGATAATATAATGTGATAGACCATGGGTACACAGTTTTACTCTAATAATGACCTAACTAGACAACGGAGCTCACCCATAGTCGATCAAGCACAAAGTGGAGAGGTTTTTTTCCTAAATGGCCCGAAGTCCTTCATTTTTTATTGATTTTTTATAACCCCCCTTTCAAGGGATGAGGGGGAACCCTTACAAGGTCCGTTGGCTCAGAGATTACATGTCCTGTAGTCTTAGAAGATTACGTGACCCGAAGGTATTAGGGAATTCAACCAAACTATCTACAAGAAACTGCCCCTCCCCAGCATCTGCATCTTGATAGTAGCTCTCCACATTTTCATGACCGTCTGGCTAGGCTTCCTGTGCAAGCATAGGCTAGTATCGATGGCATAGTCATACCCTCTCATTCTGACAATCCATTTGACTCTACTCTAGTGAGTGCACCTGCTCGGAATCCTCTTATGGGGCTGCTACTTTTATGTAGTGTGTCTGGGGCCTACATTCATGTGGCCCGAAGGCCTTGGGGTGTCCCTAAAGCCTTAAGGTGGCTCAGAGGCCTCGATAATCAACTGGCCTGAAGGCCTTGGGTGGCCCAAAAGGCTTTCAAGACCCGAGGACCAAACTGGTGGCCTGAAGGCCCAGATGGATGAATAGTTCTGACTGCTACAGTACCGAACAGTGCCTGCTACAGTGCCTACTACAGTGCCCGGAAATATGCCTCCACCCGGATTTGATCTCGGGTCTCTTGGATGCACCCAACGAGTCCTCACAAACTGGGATGAGGCTCTTGTGCAAGTGGAGAGGGTTGTTGATTTTATTATTTTTTATTTTTCACTCTTTTCATATACTCATATATGTTTGTATATTATCTAGATACACCATTTTTTGTTTCATAATAAGTTCATAATCACACCCTAAAATTATCTCTAGGACGGTTGATAAATTTATGATTCATTATACAAGAAATCGAAGGGCCCTGTGACTAGTTCATAGTAGACTAGATTAGATATGGATTATTAAATGGGTTTCTGTTGTCTCTTAGAGATGGTCGGGGTAGACCCTTGGGGATGATTTAGGTTTTATTTTGATTCTTTTATTCATATATTTTATATGATCAGCCTATGAGAAATATTGCTAGTTGTTGTATGATGGGCATGAAATCATAGTTATTTATTTGTCTTACCTTGTGATATTTTTTTGGTTGTACTTCCATTGGTTATTGTTTTTATAGTTTATTTATTTATACTTTTTTTTCATAGGTTATATTATCCCCAATATCACCCCTTGGACCCTCACTGCTAGTTGAAAGTCTCTAGCATGTGGGGAGGCACACCTGAGGTCAGTGGGTCTCCAGCTTGGGTACCCATCAAGTGATTCATATTGGGGATGATATAATCATAAATCATATCACGTTGATTTTAATCATCCCATGATTTTATCTAGAGGTTTTTATTAGATAGTGAAGTAAAAAAAATACCCCATGAAAGTTAATATTATATTGTAATTATTATTTCATATAGTTGAAAAGGGAGGTGGAGGTGTAATTTTTTTCATTATGAATTAATCACTAGACTACAATTTTAAGTGGTGGAAAAAAATGAGTTTAGGCTGAAGATAAATAACAGTTTAATGACTATATACTATATAATTATTCTTGTTATGAAAGATTTAAAGTTGGTAAATCAGTTTTTTTGTCAATAATAATGATAAAATATTCAATTATCCTGATAATGGTGTTTTAAAGGTTGTTTATGGTTGGATAATTATACCATAATGAAGATTTTTGATTTAAATATTTATAAATCACACTACATCATGACCCAATGATGTGTGAGTGAGGAATATTTCAAGAAAAAATTTATAGTTATGTGGCTTAAAATTTAGGCATCATTCCGCAACAGAAAGTTATAATTGATTACATGATGTAGCTTTCATTTTAATATTTAAATTGTACAGTAAAAAACATATATTGAGGATTTTTTATGTACTATTAGGCCATAATTCATGGAATGGGGAACATCTGTTAGGATATGATTTTTGAAGAGATATGAAAATCAAATTCATTTTATCATAATGTATTCCATTATGATGTAATCTAGAAGATATCAATTTATTTTTTAATTTTGAATACCTTAAAATTTTATAAGGATGTGGTTTGGGTTTTAAGAATTTGACTCACTATTATTTTATGGTTTTAAACATACTAAAATGTGTGTGATATCCGTAATGGTTATGGAGGATCTTGACAAAAAAAAATCTAACTATTTATTAAGATCTTAAAGTTGTAAGATGTTGTTTTATTTATCTATTATAGAACTTGAAGGAAAAAATAGAGGTCAGATACATTAAAATATTAAAATATATTTCTGTATTTGATAAAAAAGAGAGATAAAACATTTTTAGAGATTTTTGAAGCCTAATTTAATTAAAAATATATTGTACATTGATCCCAAAACTCTAATGCATGGCCTCAATGTTGAGTTTGCAGGGTGGTGGGGGTTGTAGGGGGTAGTGCAGCCTGTTTGGTTGAGGGTGAAAGGCCCCTGATTTTTTTAGAAAATGATTTAGGGTGTACACAAAATTTTTGTTATAAATTTCACATAAGGATAGTGGGGAAAGAAGAGTTATAAATTCTAATTTAACATGGGTGTATGTAAATAAATTTTTCATTTGAGATGCACCTATACCTGAAAAGGTCAAATTTTCACATTGATTCACATTCAAAGGAGGTGAAAATTTATTTCATGTGGAAGGCAGCCTCAACTCATAAATGTATTTTATAAAGTTTTTTTATCATTAAAATGTAATTAGACACTAAAATTGGGTTTTTTGTTCTACTATATCAACAATCCTTTTATCTCTCCCTAGATAATACTTATATATTTCTCCCTTCCATATACATATTTTTTTCTACCCGAACCACATAATTCATTGTGTTTGATTTTCTTTACATTTTTATTTTTTTTATCTCTAATTTTTTCTATAATTTGAATCAAATATTAGTTTTAGGTTCATGGGTTAGAGGTTTTTCATGAATAATGGGAGAATATGAAGGAAATTTGAATATTTATCACTTTGATGGAAGTAAATTCAACTTATAGAAGATCTTTATTGAAGATTATTTATATGATAAGAAGATTCACCCACCACTAATGGGTGTAAAATTGAAAAAATGGCATATGTGTATTTTGAATTATTGGATAGATAGTACTAGATAATTATATTCCTAAAATTAGTGATAAATGTCATATTAAACATCATGGTGAAGATAAAAACGGTTGGTTTGATGAAATATTTTTCAAACATGTATGAAAATCATTCTATATAAAACATTGTGTTCTTAATTCCTAGACCATTAAACCAAAATATGGGTGAAGGTGATCCAATAATAGATCATATTAATTAATTTAATGTTATTTCAAGCTATTTTAGTTAAATATAAATTGATTTTATGGATGGAATTAATGTGTTTTTTCTCTTATCATCACTTCCATAAAGTTGGGATGTGATGGGCACAACAGTAAGTGGTTACTATGGAACTTTTAAGTATAAATTAAATTATGGTAGTGATATAATCCTTAGTAAATATATTTATATAATAGAGTTAGCAAAATTCATTAAAAATGAGATGAATTTTGAAGGCATGGATATATAATCAAATTAGGATAACTTGAGAGGTGGGTCAAATTCAATAAGGTGGTGCTAAGAAAAATACAAAGGATAAGATCCCATATGTCATAATTTTAGGGGAAATGGGACAGTAAATAAATATTATAATATAATAAAAACTACTTCAATAAGTGAGATGGTGAATACTACTTCATAAAGATTTGATAATACACTGGTACTTAGTATTAACATCCCCTTGGAGTCTTTTATATTAAACTATGGTACTTCATTCAATTCGATTACAACAAGGAATTTCTAGAAAATCCCATTCAATTATATTTTTGGATGGTACATATCATTTAAGATAAACCTCTTAATATTTTTGGAAATGGCAATGTGAAAATTAAAACCCAAAATATAAATTTCAAGATGTTGAATAATTTGAGATATATTCTTAGACTTTTAATAAATTTAATACCCATTGTACATCTTGATGAAAATATATATTGCATAAAATTTGTGAAAAGAACATGGAATATCACAAAAGGTGATATGGTTATACCATGGAGAGTAAAGAATGGGAAACTTTACATGAATTATCTAACCATATAGTGACTTTTTTAAATTTAGAAATGGACTCCAAAACCTAGAATTGCAGGTTCGGTCATATGAGTGATAAGGGAATGAATTTTTTTACAGTGAATGGAATATGACCAGATATGAAATTGGTTTAAATTATATTTTGTGAGGATTATATTCTTGGGAAGTAGATGAAAGTTTACTATATACAAGGAGGAAGATCATTGAAGGAAGGAAAACTAGAGTTGACACATTCTGATTCATGGGTAACTATACTAGTACTTTCACTTGGAGGTTCAATTTATTATGTAAAATTCATTAATGAATCAAGCTGAAAGATAGGGGTTTATTTTCTAAAAAATAAGTCTGATGTTTTTTATTTATTTTGGAAATCGAATAATATTATAGAGAATGAAACAAGGTCATAGGTTAAGTCTTTTAGATCTTACAATAGTAGAGAGTATGAAATTTAGGAGTTTAAAAGTTTTTTTATAAATAAAGGAATTATTATAAAAAATATGGTTCATGGAACACATGAACAAAATGGTATCACATAATTCATTAATAGAAACCTGGTTGAGTAATATAGGATTATAATGTTGTATGTTAGATTGCTCAATGATTTTTGGGATAAAACTGTTAACATGGAAGAATACATGGTAAATTAATGTCCATTAATTCAATTGAGAGATTAAATACCCAAGGAAGTATGAATAGGAAAGAAGGTAAATATTTCACATATGAAATTATTTAGTTATCTGTCTTATGTTCATATGGAATTGGATTCTAGTAATAAGTTGGATGTTAAGTCCCATAATTTTTTTCATTGGATAAAGAAATAAAAATTTTTGTTACCACTTTCAGGGTGATGAATATATAAATATCATTAGAAGTAGGAATGTAATACTTCATGAAAATGTTCTTTATAATGATATACATGTTATTGAATCTGGCAGTGGGAGAAAGAAACCCATTTTTCAAGAGCAGGTTGAGATTTAAGGCATCCTATAAAAGGAGATTGTGTAGATAAATAATTAACCAGAGAACTAGAGTATGAAGATACCACTCAAGAGATCAAAATAGTATATAATCCAGTACAAGTATATGAATCTTATATTCATTATTTTTTATTATTTTATGGAAATTAAGGATGATATTTCATCATTTCATGCTAATAATACCTAAAATATTGTTAATTTATAGGAAGGAAAGAATTAATTTCATATCAAATGGGTATATCGTGTCAAGGAAGAACATTATGGTAGAATAAGGTATAAGGAAAGGTTGGTTGTAAAGGTATTTTAATGGAAGAAGGGTGTAAATTAAACTTAAAGAATTTCCACTATTATTTGGAAAACCACAATTAGAATTTTCTTAACCTTATATATATAGAGTAATTATATTTATAGTATATATATATATAGATTATCTTCATTCATAGAGTATTATAGGATGAAATTTATATGGTTCAACTGGAAGGGTTCATTGAGCTTTAAAAGATATGACCTTTATTTAAAAATTAACAGGAGTTTATATGGATTGAATCATGTGCTAAGTCAATAGAATTAGAAGTTTGATATATTCATGGTAAAAATTATTACAATAGATTTGACATAGATTAGTTTTTATATTTCAAATAATTTTAGAATTTCTATACCATACTATTATTGTATGTGAATGTTATTCTCATTTTGGGATCCAGTAATAAAAATATCAATGATTTAAAGATGTAATTGTCAATATAATTTTAAATGAAGGATCTTGGTGAGGCAAAAAATATTCTTTGGATTCATATAATTTGAGATCATGTTACTAGAACTTTGAAGCTATAAAAAACATCCTATGTGAAGAAGGTTTTGAGTAGGTTCAATATATAGAGGGGAAACCAATTTTATTCATCTTTTGACTCACTTATGGTTATAAAAGGAGTAAACATCAAAGTTAGATTATGAGAATGGAAACATAGATAAAATACATTATGTGTCATCAGTAAGGGGTTTTATGTATATTGTAGTTTTCACTTGACCTGACATGGAACATGCAGTGGGAGTTGTCAACATGTACATGGAAAATTTAGGACAACAACATCGAGAGGCATTGAAGTGGGTGATGAGATACATTAAGGGAATAAATGATGTGTATCTGTGATTCGTGGAGGGAATTACTTTATGAGGATATGTTGATGTAGACTTGGGTGGAGATGTTGGTATCATAAGTATTACTATAGAATATGTTTATACCTATGGAGGCACAACTATTGTTTGGGGGTCACAATTACAAAACATTATAGAATTTTATACCATGGAGGAAAAATATATTGTTTTTATTAAATCAACAAAGGATATAATATGGATGAGTAGTTTTATAGTGGAGTTGTATATGTATCAATGTTAGAATTTGTTGTATTCTAATAGAAAAAATGAAATAAATCTTGTAAATAATTTGGTTTACCATTCTAGGATAAATCGAATTCATCCAAAATTTTATTTCATTATAAGACTATTAAAATATTTATCATTGAATTTGAGTAAGATTCATAGAATAATAAATATATCCTATATGATGATGAAGTTTATATTCAATGATAAATTGATACATTGTTGTTGTAACACCCTGGCTTGAATCATTGGGTCTAAGTTGGAGTGGCACATGGACCTGTGCATAGCTCCCTATACACAAGAGGATATTGATTAACAGTGAGGGTCTAATTCATGTGGTGGGATGACTATTACCTTGATATTAGATATCTATAAATTAAATACACAAAAAAATTAGTATTAAGAAATAAAATGGGTAAATAACATAGAAAAATCCAACCATATAAATATATCATGATATAATAAAATGGGATACAATTTAGTCCTATAAATGTAGTCAAGTGAATCCCCATAGGCGGTATATTAATATGTGTGATACAAAAAAATAACAAAATGATAAAGTGGAATAATTGAAAAATATTATATATTATATCTTAATATTTCCTCAAATCCTTGAATACTCCACCTACTTAATAGCTCAATATAGGGCCCTCGACCTTTTCTATATCCCTAGAAAGAATGTTTGCATGATCACTAGGGTGTGTGTGCAAAGTGTGTGTATTAAACTAAGTAGGAAACCACCAATGTGATATTAGAACAAGTGTAGAAAATATATGAGAGTGTATTCACATATGAAAATAAATAAATGGAAATTATATATCCCTTTTGAGTCATCATGTGCTAACTAGTCTATAATGAACCCCGGTCTTACCAGCTATATCTCTTTACCAAAAGAAGGATTTATCTCACACCATAGATATATATCAGAACATAATTGGTACCGTCTCACTCAAGGAATGATCCTACATCAAGTCCTACATAAAATACCATACCACTCCCTCTTATTCTAGGAGATTGTATGTAAACTCCCATACCAAGCCCCAGTCCACACCCTCTTTCTCAAGGGAGGTCACACACTAAGTTCCACATCATGTATCACATATTTAACTTAGTTCTCAACCCTCTAACTCAAGGTGGACTCAATATCCACAATCCAATTCCATCAAATAAAAAACCATCATCATAACACTCCATACATGGTCACACAAACACCAGTATCAATATATAATATAACAATAATTATAAACATAAAATAATAAATAAAAGTCAAAAGGTCAACCACCATCCCAAAAAAACATCTCAAACATAAGGATACCACAAGGATGGCCCATAGGCCTCTCCCAAACTAACCCCTCTAGGTTAATCACAAAAACCATGTTTTTTTCAATAGATTCAAAACTGAATCATTTTTTACCCAAACCCATATGCAAACCCAATAGTTCACCTAAACCTCAACTGAGCCTAAACATGAAACAATAGGCCAAATTTACCCAAGTAGATAGCCCCACTACAATTAATGGAATAGGGAATTTTTTCACTAAACCTGAGAAATTTTTTTAAAAATACATTGTAAGGGGTAAATTATAATAATTTAGACCCACCTATTCACTTTGATACCAAAAGTATGACTTTTCTAGCCAACTCATGCACCTGCATTCATGATAGTCTATACGACTATATATAAACACCACAACATTGTAAGGACTTACTAGATCAAGCTTAAGGGAGTACACTCACCAAGTCACACCCTCTGATTTAATATCAAACCACATAATCCCTAAAATCAATCCCAATTCCTTAGAATTAGGGATTTGGGATGAAGAACAAATGAACAGTGTGAGAAGGAAACAACTAGGGCATAGATGGGGTTAGCCTTACCAAATATAATTAAACACAACAAATGTAAACTCATGTAGAGGATGAAGGATTTTGGAGGATCTTATGAAGCTAAAAAGGAGCTCAAACCATATGAGGGTAGAGTGGGGGTTAAAAGAGGAATATGGTGATGTAAAAAAGTGGGTCTCGAATGAAATTATGGAAATTACCTTAAACAAAACACCCATTGAACCACTGGATGACTACCCTACCATCATCAGGTACCCTCTTTCCCTATTGAGTACCCACCGTAACCCCAAAATGTTTCCAATGGGGTTATAGAGCTTACAAGGATAATGACCTTCATACTGGGTACCCAGTTCCCCCTGACTGGGTAACTATTTCTCTCCTACTACATATTAAAATAAGGGGAACCCTGGTATCCCTCTTTGAAACACACCCCAATACCCATTACCCTCAATCTCATTTCAAAATAACCAAAAAAAATAAAAACTTGAAATCTATAAATGATCCATGAACTCATACATAAAATTTGAGCATCATTACAAAATACCTCTATAAGGGATTCTCATACTTGGGAATCATCTATAGGGATACTCACTAAATAGATTTGGTCACTCAGCCTTGTATGTCCAACTCTCACACCCATGTCTCCTCCGGGATATAATTATGCTACCAAAAAACCAAGATAAAAGGGATTTTCTTTAGTAAAAAAGAACTCTTTTCTCTAGTCCGTGGTATGATCCAGGTTCTCCTAAAATAACACATCTTTATCCAATGTGATATATTCATTATATTTCATGTGCATTGGGTTTGGTTCATACTTATGGAGTTTTTAAAATTGAAACACATCATGCAAGCCTCTATGTCATGAAGGAATATCTAACAGATAATTTTTTTCCCCTTATATACTCTAAAATATCGAATGGGAAAAAAACCTGGTGTAGGCTTAATTTTATTCCTTAGACATTGATGTATTGAATGAGGTAATAATCACAAGAATACTTGGTGTCCCATAGTGAACTCCAAGGTTTGTATCCTCCTTTTTTCATATGAGAATCATCTTCTCTAAGTGGTAATCAACTACTTCATGATCAACTACACCCATTTAGTGGTCTCCTATACCAAGCTTATCGGGATCAATAATAATTCACCTTCCTCCAACCAACCAATGGTTAGTGGCATGTTCTACTATACAAGGCCTCATAAGGGACCATATAGATTGATGCTTGAAATATATTATTATACGCAAAATCAGTCATACCTAATTAACCATCATATGATCTGATAAAATTAATCACACATTCTATGAGAATATCTTTAAGTATCGATAACATCCTCTTAGGATACTTATCTATATATGGGAGATATATATTACTCTTATTTATATAAGAATCCTTGTCCTTCTTTGGTCCCTTCCAGAATCTTAACATGAAACATGCATCCCAATTTTATATTATACTCATAAGTACCCTATGAAAACACACTATCTCCCATGAATATGACTTGCCTATCTTTTCACCTACTAAGTCTCTTGAATAGGTAAGAAATTTGTAAACTTCAATAGTCAATCCACTACCACCCATACTACATCAAAACCCCTTGGGGTCATGGGTAGCCCCATAACAAAATCTATAGTCACTTCATCCCACTTCCACACAGGCACTTTAAGGGGTTAAAGTAACCCACTTGGTCACTGGTTCACTTCTTTAATCCATTGATAAGTTATGTAGTGAGTAAAAAACATCATGATGTCTCTCCTCATACTCAATCATGAATAATGATGTTTGATATCGTGGAACATATTGGTCAAACATGGATACACCACCTAACATGAGGCATGAGAGTCCCTTATCAACTTCTCTTTCATTAAATTAGGTACCACCACCCTGACATGGATGAAAATAACATAAAATTCATCTTAAGACCATACAAGGACTAAATCATCTCCCCTAATCATTTATCACATCACAAGAATATCTAAATTAGGATCCTAGATGGCATTTACCTAGTCCACCAATGAATAGATAATGACCAATGGGGTACATGTCATATCCTCTTATTCCTCTAATAAATCAATCCACCAATTAGAAAATAATATCATTAGCATCTAATACTCACCATTTTTCTGGAATTTATACTCTAGAGTATCCCCAGTGAGAGAATTATCCATGACACTCCCCTTCCCTAGGGTATACACCATATAAAAATCGGAGTTTTGTAGGTACTCAGCCTAATAAATCTACCAAAAGTTCAAATATCATTATGAGAATATGAAAAATAATATTTTTTCATCTATATAGATGATAAATATCTCACAAGAGAGATAATTTCAATAAAACTTTAAGGTTTTAACCATGGTAGATAGCTCTAAGTAATGATTATGGTGGTTCCACTCATGGGATCATAGCTAATGATACCCATAAGAGACCACCCAATTTACTTGTATCAAACCATATCCATTACAAACCCTATAGGCATAACATTAGATGGTATAATAGTTCTCTAGTTCTGGAAAAATCATAGTCAGAGTATATTTTATCCTCTCTTTCAAATCCTAGAAAGACTCTTCACACTAATTAGCTCATTTTAATTTCACCCCCATATTGTTCGGTCCTATCATCAATGATTCCAAGCAAGATAAATTCTGAATGAACTTCCAAAAATACTTATCCAGTCTAAAAATACTCCAAATCATGAACAAATTACTAGGTAAATCCCAATATATGATTGTCTGCACTTTCTCTAGATCAAATTAGCTCCCTACCTCTGATAACACATGCCTAATAAATCACACCTACTAAATATAAAAGTGAAACGTCAAGTACTTGGAATAAATTTTATGTGCTTGAATCATACTTAATACAATATCCAAGTGTTTGATAAGTAATTCTCAAGTCCATGGGTACCTCAAAATGTCACCAACAAACACCATGATGGAGTCTAGGTAGGGATGAAAATTTTGGTTCATAAGAGCAATGAACACCATCATTTAATTCATAAGACCAAATAGAATCACAATATACTCATATAACCCATTCCTAATTCTAAAAATCATCTATTCTATATCATTTTACTAGAACCATGATTGATGGTAGCCTGATCGCAGGTCAATCTTAAAGAAGCATCAGGATCTCCTCAGCAGATCAAATTGATCATCTATCCTCATCATTGGGTATTAATTCTTTATCATAAACTAATATATCTTCTGGTAATCCATTCAAAACACAAGGCTTCTATACACCTTATTTTAAAATAAAAATAGATCACCTTAAGGATAGGTACTCTAAAAATAAATCCTTTTGACTCAAGGTCCTCAAGTTATACCTTCATATATCTCAGTTCGGTAGGTTCCATATGATAAGGAGATGTCGATATTGGATCCTAACCCAGTATGAGATCTATCATGAACTCAATATCCCTCTTAATAGGTAACCCTGATATGTATTCTGGTAAATCATCCTGAAAATGATCCACCATTGGGGGGAAAGTATCTAGAACCATCACCTGATTTACAACTAGAATGATACCAACCACCTATATTGTAATGGATCTCACTGGGGTTAGGTCCCTCTCTACCAGTCTCTATATCCTACTCTCCCATAATAATATACACCTCTCTTATAAGGGAGGTAAAATACACATGCCTCTGGTAGTAGTCGATGCAATCCCAAAAACTGCATCATCCAATCCATCCTAAAGATTACTTTGAAGATTTACATATCTAGAAAAAGGAAATCCCATAAGTTTTTTCACCACCCAATACTATGAAATGTGTTGGGAATCTATAAATATAATCTAGCCTATTATTGATAATTGTATCAAGATTCAAAATATCAGGGGAGAACTCCACAACAAACCCCAAGCTAGATGCCACATAAGAAGATATAAAGGAATGAGGCACTAATATATTGAAAAATAAATAGAAAGCATAAAAAAATCAGAACCATACCTCTCATGGTAGAAGAAACCTATTATCCATTATCTATAACACGGTCTAAAGAATACACCCTTTCTACTTTATATCTAATGACTTGATCCTTTGATCCCTAAATCTCTAGGGTAACTAATCTATGAAGTGTCTTTGGTGGTTACTACCCATGAGATCCATAACTAGCTCAAAGACTGACCTCCCAGATGAATCTCTATTATTTATCTAAGGTCCTAATAACTGAGCTCTCAAATATTACATCTTTCGTAAACCATGACTAGAACTTGTTTGAGAGAACAAAAGCATTTTAGGTAACTCATCATGCCACATATATGGTCCACCTTCAATGGACTCAAACATGCATTGTAGAGATTCCCTTTCCTTTCACACTGATAACATATAAAGAAAAATACACCCTTTGGAGGGAACTATGAACCTTGAACTTACCTAGACTACCTCTCACTACATTATCCTTCATCAGGTCCTTCTCAACAACAAGAGACTTGTAAACCACATCTGAGTAAGAAATCAAGTTGAACAATATCACCCATCACCTCATACTTGGATGAATATTAATCTCAAATTTATGGGGTATCTGGGCCTCATTCTTTACCATCAAGGTAGAAAAATATAATAGCTCAACGAACTAAGTACCATAGTCCATCACGAACATCATCCCTGACTAAAACTAAATTAAATTTTATGTATTGTCAAGATTCAGTTACTCATGTGAAACACTTCTAAAAGAAGATTTATTTGAAGGCCTCCCAAGACAAGACCTCATGCCTCTTGGCCTAAAGTATAATATTTCACAATATCCTAGTGGTTCTTTCAAGTATATAGTCTGCTAGCTCACCCATCAATCATCAGGGGTCTCTACTAGCTCAAAAACACCCTATATCACCTTAACCCATTCCTTAGTATTATTATGACCCCTAGACCCAAGAAATATAGAGGATACTACATTTGAAAGTCCTAATAAAAATTTTCTATAGTAATTCCACCTTGATACACACCTCTTACACCCCCTAATATGATATGAAACACCCCTAGATGAAGTGGATTTATTGCCTGAACTATTGGAACAACTTCAAGAGCATAATCATCTTTAAACTTCTATACATATAAAGGCATAATGGTTGAATTTTCATCCTCACTAACACCCTCAATCTGATCCCTATGTGACACCAAAGGCCATAATTGAGGTTAAATTTTCTTAAATTCCAAAAAAATAGACTCATAAACACATTTAATAGCTTAAATCACAACAAAACATAAGTATTCAATTGGAACATAGCACACAAATACCCTATGATACACACCTAAAGGTTATACCCAAAATACACTAAATTAACACTACCCCTGACTTAACCAAGTCCTAATCCCACACCACTTGTATCTACATGTTAGTTAAAGTCATATATAACAAAATTATCATAATAACATGTTAAATTATTTAGACTCCACCAATAATGTATTTGAAAAAAAAATAATGTATAATTATTTTCATTTAATTAATTTAAACCTATTCAATTATATAGAAAGAGGTACATAACATGTAAACCTATATGTCAAATCATGATTCATGAATCCAAATATTTTCACCACCCTGAGGAAGAGTAAAATCCATAACAAACCATGATTCCATAATAACACTTGAAAAAAAAACATAAAACCATAATAGCACAACTAATAAAAGAAATCCGACTACCGAGGAAACTCAAACATATACTATATAGCTGCTTGAAATGTGTAAACATAGATTCTCAACCGATTCCATCCCATACTATCACCATTCTACCAAGACCCTCATAATAAATCAAAAGGAGGAGTTGTGATACCATTTTTTAATTCCCTAGATCAAATAATTGGTTATGATATAGAGTGTAACATGGACTCAATCATGTATCTCTATATGAAATAGACTATAGATTAGTGAATAGGGCCTAAGACATGTGGTGGATAGACTATTCCCTTGATATCAGGTAACTATAAATCACATACACAATAGAAGAAGTAATAATAAATAAATAAAGTAATGATTATAGTGCAATCCAACCATATAAATACATCATGAAATAAAAAAATGGGATATAATTTAGTCTTATAAATTTATTCAAGAGGATATCCATAAGTTTTAGATCATATATGTGATATATAGAAAGAAAAAAATAATAAAGTGGCGCATCTGTAAAAGAGCCTAGAGTATTTCCTAGCATCACCTCAAATCCTTGACCTACTCCACTTGATCAATAACTAGATATACAACCCTTTAGATTGGATAGATACCTAAAAAATCTATATGTGTACCAGGTTTTCAATTCAGGAGTGAGTAATAAACCTATTATGACACCACCAATGCATCCTTAGAATAATTATAGTAGATAAATGAGGGTGTATTTACAAAGAAAATAATAAGAAACCATAAATCCTTATCTGAACATCATGCACTAACCAGTCCTAAACTAACCCTGACCATGCCTATTATGGATCATTTCTAGAATTAAGAGTCATCTTGCACCATTGATATATCTCAGAACATGGATGGTACCTTCTTAATCAAGGAACAATACCATATCAAGTCTCGCATCAAATCTCATACTACTCCCTCTCACTTAGGTAATTTCCCATACCAAGTTCCATACCAAGTTACATACCACACCCTCCCACTATAGGGAGGTCACACGTTAAGTCCCACATCATTATATTGGTGCCCAACCTTCTCACTTAGGGTGGACACAATATCCATGATCACATACAATCATAACACAAAACATTATCCTCTCACTCAGGATGTGGTCACACAAACACCAGTCTCAATTTATAATATAATAAGAAACATGAATTTAAAATAATCAATAAATATAAATAGGTCAACCATTATCCCAAATATAAGGATATGACAATCCTAACCTATTTAATTATACCATATTAACCCCTCTATGTTGCTCACACTAACCATGTTCATTTTCCAACACCGTCAAAATTGAATGATTTCTTCACCCAAACAATATTCCAACCCATAAGGTCACTCAATCCTTAAATGTTCTTGAAAAACTCACACTAAGACCAATTAACCCAAATAGAAAAGCCAACCTTGAGTCATTAAATAAGGAATGGTCTCACTATACTCGGTCTATTTTACTTATAACAACCCTCTATGGGGTTAATTACATTAATTTGGACCCACCTGGGAACTTTGGCACCAAAATAATAGAATTTTAGGACAACACACACACATTTATGCTTGAAAATTCATAAAACCACATAAAAACATTATAACATGGTAAGGACTTCCTGCCTCAAGAATAAGGGTGCATGCTCACCAAACTGTGACATATGATTCAATCCTGAAACAAAAAACCCCTTAAAATATCCCCAAAAACATAGAATTGGGGATTTGGGATGTAAAGACAAGAAATAGTGAGAAAAGGGAGTAACTAGGGAATAGATAGGGTTATCCATAACAAACATGAGTCAATAAAAAAATTAAACTTTAAAAAAAGAAGGAAGAAGTATGGAGGATCTTAGAAAGATAAGTTGGAGCTCAAAATCGAGTGAGGGTCAAGTAGGGGTTGAGAAAGGATGATGGGGAAGTAAAAAAGGTGGTCCTGGGTAAATTTATAGAATGGTATTTAGAAGAAAACACTCCTCGAGATACTAGGTACTCATCCAATGTAAAGTCTCGTGTTATTGAACCGAGTTAAAATACGAATGTTTTTGAATTTTTTTTAGTTTATCAATGGGTTGTTTTTTTAAACCGAGATCTGAAATTTTATTCCGAGTGTTGTAAAACCAAAAGGTGTTGTTTTTTGACTTGCATAATTACTCGATAATTTTTGTAGGTGTCCCAATAAGTCTCAGGAACACCGATTTTGGAAAAGTCCACTTTAATGGATCTGCACGGGCAGTGCACGGTTGCATTCCAACCCGTTTAGTTTACCATGTTTAATAAATTATTTAATTTAATTAAATAATATTATATGAGAGTTTTTTATTAATTAAAATAAGGTTTTAATAATAATAATAATAATGAAGTTATTATTATTATTGTGGTTATTTAATTAAATGAATGTTAAATAATTAATTAAATGATGATTGAAGAAATTAATGAGGATTATGGGTTTATCGAAGAACCGTTTTATTTAAATGAAGAGTTTCGAAATTATTAAAGTGCAATTTATTATTAAATAGAGGAATGTTCAAATAATAATAATGTTATCATTATTATTATGGTGTCATAAATTATTTTTATGCGTTGATATTTTAATTCCATGTTAAAGGAGTATATTATTTATGAGAATTTAATGACGCTTTTGAGCTCCTCAAAGAAACATTTAATAAAATGAGGAGTTTCAGATTTAATGAAGCGTTGTTATTAAATAGTGGTGTTGGGTTTATCAAAAGTTTGAAAAATAATAATAATGAGATTATTATTATTTTAGTTTTATAAATGTAATAATTATTATTATTATGGAAATTAAATTAGGGGTTATGGGTTGGAGTTTTTATCATATTAATGATATTGTAATAAATTGGGAGTTTCATAATTAATTATGAAATGTTTATTAAGATAATAATGAATGAAGAAGCATTTTTAATTAAATGGTGTGTAACATTTATGTTAAAAGATTTTAATTGGATGTTTAATGAGGTATAATATTGATGTGAAATTAATGATGCTTTTGGGTATCACAAATAAATGACTAATTAAATAATGAGTTTCGTAATTAATAAAGAAGTGTCTTTAATTAATAAAAGGTGTTGTATTTTATCTAAGGTTGAATAATAATAAAAATAATAATGCAATTGTTATTATTATGGTTTTATGAGTGATTGTTATTGTTATTATGAATAATAATAATAATGGATTTTTTTGGGGTTTCATTTAATTAAATTAAAGGTTAATAAGAATTTAATTAATTGCTACGAAGCAGAGGTTTTTTATTTAATTATTTTTTGTTTAGATAATTAATTAAATAATGGCGTGTTGGGCATTATCGAAGAAGGGTAATTTTAAATGGTAATTTTAAATAAATAATAAATGTGGAGTTGGGTTTAATTTAATTAAACCATTTTAAATATAGATATTGGGTTGTTCACGGGTAGTCAAATTGTGCGGGTCAGCTGTGCGGTTATCCAGTTTTTAAAATGATTTATTTTTATTTTATTTTAAATAAAAGAGATATTTAATAATAATAATAATAATAAGGATATTATTATTATTATTATTTTATTAATTTTATTGGATGATTAATGAGGGTATTCAGAATTAATTGTGAAACATTTATTTAAATGTTAGTTAATGAAGTAACATTATATTAAATGAGAATAATAAATGTTATTATTATTATATTACGACTATTAGTTTATCATGGGTGTAATTGATAATTGGGGGATAGAACATGAGGTTGGCGCACCACCATATTGGAGGAATAGCAAAAATGCACCAGGACCCTCCTTTGAGGCGCACTACACCCCCCTCATCAGGTCCTCTTCGCGCGATCGAATCCTCCTGGTGTCTTCTTGAATCTTATCTGTCTCGGTGAGGTGAGTCCATCTGCATTTGTTTTTCGATTCGCATCGGCCGTTTGGATCCTCCTTCACCCTGTTTCTTCAGACAAAATACTATGGTTTGGGTTTTATTGGGTTTCCCTGTTTCTTCAGTTATAGGGATGTGCAAGGGGCTCATCTAGACCCTTTAGACCATATTCTGGAATCTACTGACAAAGGCGAGGTATATGAGTTTGTTTTTGATTTTCCATCATGTTTCGGGTAAGTTAATTTAACCATGGTATTGTTTCACATCATTCAATTAAGGGTGTGTGTTAATTTTTATGAGTCCTCAATACCTAGTTAGAGGTGCATTAGTCCTTACTGCTTTGATTCTGAGTACCTATTTTAATATTTTGAATTTTATTTATATTGTTGCAGGGCACACGCGTGAATATATATATATATATAAGGTGCGCATGTGTGCGATTGTGGACCAGTTGTGGACTAGTTTCCACCAAGTATATTAAAGCGCTTCAGATTTAAAATGGTGCCACCCTGAGGAAGGGTCCCAAATCCCTATCACTTTATTTGATAATTACAGCTTCTTTAAATAAATTTAGAATGTGAGTTTCATTGATTATGATATGTCTATGAATGACACTTTTGATGTTATTAAATGATGTCACCCACGTAAGATAAATGAGGACTTGAACATGTGTTGATTTTAAGCATGTTTTGATAATTTGGTTAAAGTGATATGACTAAACCGTTAAATGATTTGAATAATAAAAATGGGTAATAGAGTAATTAATTGTAGAATTTATTATCGTATCATGAGTTGGAATAAAATTTTTGGCTATTACTAATTATTGAGAATATTGAATATTTTAAATGTTCGGAATATAAATTGGAAAATGGTAATAATTAATGGATGGATTAATTATTACATGATAAATGGAAAATGGTTAATTAATTGATGATTGGTTAAAGAGATAATATTTAATTAATTAATTGTTGAATTAATTAATATGAATGTGTTAAATTAATATTGTGAATTAATTGTTTGTAACGATTGTTGGTCATGGGTACCTTTTGATGCATGTTATATTTCCATGCATTAAGTTGTCTTGGATGGAGTTGTTTTATATTATGAGATGCTGTGTGAGATGGTTGTAAATATATGGTCTTTGTTCAACATGTTTTGTAATGATTATGACGTGCATGTAAATTGTTAAAGTCCTGGACGAATCACTGTTTGAGTGGATAGGTTCAGACTTGTTAAAGAATTTGGATGATTAAATGTTGAGTTAATTATTTATTTGGATTTCTAAGAATAATTAATTATTTACTATTGATATGTTGAATGGTTAATTAATGGTTGACTTTTTATGGGTGATTTATGTTGTTAATTAGTTGTTGAATTAATTAATGGAATGGATTAATTAATTTATGAATTAATTAATGGATGGTTGTGGGGTGTTATAAATGGAGTTCTACACAAATGATAAATATATATGTATTATTGATAAGCGGGTTGTGAGATAAGGACTGATGTTCCAAATACTCATGGGGTGCTAGACATGGCGTTCTACACCCATCTTCCAAGAAAATATTCTTTTATGGGTTAGGGACTGATGCTCCAAATACCCATGGGTTGTGATACAAGGACTGACGCTCAAAATACTCACGAGGGTGCTAGACATGATGTTCTATACCCATTAATTGACTTTTGACTATGGGTACAATTGGTCGTACATTAAATTAATTAATTGGTTAATGAAAACTATTGTAACATTATGATTTGTGAATTGAATATGAGAAAGGGTTCATACTTATCAATGAATTGGTTGAATCACTATTAGAGGATGGACCCAGTAGAAAATCACTATTTTTTTAGTGGGTGGGATTAGATATAGTATATGAAAGATTAAATTGAATATCTTATGACACATTATCCAAGCCAAATCACAAGCTTGTATTTGGTCTTAACTTTGATTACTTAGATGGTTTTTAGAGACATCTGTGGTGAGTGACTTAAACAGGGAATGTCGGGCTCAGTCTGGATCACAAGAATTATGTAGTTTAATGAGGTTTGAATAATTGATAAATGAAAATTATTGTGTAATGAATATTGTGTATGCATGACAAATGTATAATACAGGTTTAGACACCAGCTGAGAGCTGAAGTAGTTACTTGGGTATATAGTTACATTGTACTGCTTACCTTATTTATGCATGATTTCACTGTTTAAATTATTTAATGAATGACAGGATTTGGGGTAGACACTGGTGGTCCCGGCCTACTGAGGTTTATATCCCACACCATACTCATGCCGCCATTGCACTGGGGTACCCGAGTAGATTCTATTTGGTTGTAGGATTGTTTTGTTTGCATTTACTTGGAAGATAGGACCAAAGGACCGATTGGAAGCTCAGGATGCTCGAGGAGACTGTCCTCGGGTCTTGGAGTCATTGTTTATTTATTTTTTGTAATGGAATGTTCAAAATGTTGTTTTGTTCAATGTTTTCTATTTTTGTATCATTAGCATGTCATGCATGCATCTGCTATATAATTGATGTTGGCCATTTGTTTGTACAAGATTTATAAAGTCTACCTTCTACTGCTTTATCATTTATTAGACTGCTTCTTCTATTTATTGTCAGTGTTTGTTATTTACTTTGATATACCGTTGTGAAACTCTGATAAGAGGGTATAGTCTCCCCACTTACTATCCTTAGACCCTCACTGCTAGTCGATAGCCTATGGCGTACGGGGAGATGCGCTTGAGGTCATGTGGAAACTGGTCTGGCCAATGGTTTAGTGGTGAGCCAGGTTGGGATGTTAAAAAGTGGTATCAGATGGTTTCTTTTCCTTTGTCTTACTATTTTGGGTTGGTAGATAGGAGACTAGGAATGTGTCGGCGCTTCGGTTAATAGTTCTACTTGGGACTTATCACCCCATGTACGGGAAATGACCAAGTGTCCAGGGATGTGAATTGATGTTTGTAGTATTAGAGGTTATGTTGATATGATTTCACCTTCAGTGACTGGCGTATTCTCCACAGTTTATTGATTTTTTGAATTTAAAAAAAAATTCTTGGCCTGATATGGAAAGGAATTTTCATACATGTATCATCTTAGTCACTTAGAGATTCCCATGTCTTGCATCTAACATGCCATGTAGTTGTATTAGTAGGATGCCTGCTAATTTGGATTGTGTTCCTTGGGTGAAATTCCATGTTTTGTTCTGCTTTATCATGCCTCTCTAGATAGCATGTTCCGGTGATAGATTTAACATTCTTGGGTGATTATATGCCACATTACCTTAGTTATTAGCATGTTTTGTTGTTGTGCCATGATTCTGTGTTATATAATGTTGTTGTGTTACTTCTTATGCTAACATGCTATTGATGTTTTGATATATTAAAGGGTTTTTAAAGTTAAAATGTTAAATGAATGTTGATTGTGATAAATGAGAGCCAACTGCCAGCAATAAGGTGTATGGGTGCCTTATTGATTGGTAGATGGCCACCCACGTGACTAAACCATATAACCATAGTATGTTTTGAAAATGTTTATTAATTTAATACTGCTAAGTTTTGATTGTAATGAACCATTGTGGGGTTGCTTTTGAAGAACTCAGATTAAATAAATGGGACTTTTGGATGTCTCATTTTTTGTAAAAGGAATTTAGATGCTAAATTGACTGTTTATATTTGAATAACACTGAATGTAAAATGTTTAAAGAGGATGTTTTTTATATCATGCTTATTTTTTTGTAGGGAATTCTTTTGAAAACCAAGTGGATTTTTGTGAAAAATTACTTGTGTGTTTGTTGAAATTCATTCAAATAATGAAAGGTTGAAATGAATTAATTAAAATGGCTAAAATGAAAAAAGGAGCTTTTGAATCTTGTGTTTTTGGTTTTTTGTGACCAAGAGAGAGGGTCGACGTTAATGATCGTAATGGGATAACCTATGTAAGTTAGTACCCATATAATGTTCTAGGCTATTAAAGTACGTTTGTCCCACTGCTCGGGAGGACTTCTTGGGACTCGGCTGTTTTGCCACGCCGATAGGTTTATGTTACAGATTTTATGATTAATGTTTGACATGGTGATCACAGTATGAGGAATGTCACATGAATGAGTTAATGTGTTCTAAAAACATGCACTGGAGAGTGGCTGATCTTTTCTTAAGATGTCATGGAAAATCCTAAGGTGGGTATTATTTCATCGTTTTTTATAAACGTGTCAGCGGGTGATGTCGATCTTTTATAACAGATTTGTCTGGTAATAGTTTGATTTATCTTCTTAATGACCTTGGTTTTTCTCTTAGTAATCTCTTCTGAATATGACGAGCATGTCCCCTATCTTGACTTTTTCATGGAGACACTAAGATAGAGTTGGTCTTACGCCGTGCTACAGTATAAATGTTGTTGGGCTTAATGAGTGGTTGTTATTTGGGTAGTACGTGGGATTCATTGATTCTTTGGGATACTTTTCTTTTTGTGTTGGGGAATGGATGTTTTAAAATATCCTTGTGATGACTTGACTTGGAAATTTCGCTAGAGGTTGCGTAAGGACTTCGTTTTACATGCGGATGGTTTTGGATAGTTTTAAAAGAACATCATCAGATAAAGGGAGAAATGGGGTTTTGGGTCTATGACGTCTTTTGAGGGAATCATGTGAAACTTTTTCTATTGATTGATCGAGATTCAACCATTTTCACTGACGAGGTCTTTCTAATGACCCAACATATAATAATTTTTCCGATGTTTAAGCTATAAACTGAGCATTGGCTCTAATTTTAAAGGCTTAGCCATTAGGCTTGTGAAGGGTTAAAGGTGCATTTGGCATTGGGGACACAACACGTCACTTCTAACAAGATTAAACAACCTTCATAGGTTGGTTATTTTATTAGTGGTTCTCGATGGCTTCTTAGGGATGAGAAGTTTTTAAGGTGGGTATATTGTAAATTCTAGTGTTATTAAACCGGGTTAAAATACAAATGTTTTTTAATTTCTTTCAATTTATCAAAGGGTTTTTTTCTCTTAACCGAGTTCTGGAATTTTATTCCGAGTGTTGGAACACCTAAAGGTGTTGTTTTTGGACTTGCGTAATTACCCGATAATTTTTGCAGGTGTGCCGATGAGTCTCAGGAACACTGATTTCAAAAAAGTCAACTTTAATGGATATGCACTGGAAGAACACAGTTGCATTCCAACCTGTTTAGTTTACCCTATTTAATAAATTATTTAATTTAATTAAATAATATTATATAATATTTTGTAATTAATTAAAAGAAGTTTTCAATAATAATAATAAAGTTATTATTATTATTATAGTTGTTTAATTAAATAAATGTTAAAGAATTAATTAAATGATGATTGAAGAAATTAATGTGGATTATGGGTTTATCGAAGATCCATTTTATTTAAATGAAGAGTTTCATAATTATTAAAGGACCATTTATTATTAAATGGAGGAATGTGCTAATAATAATGTTATTATTATTATTATTATTATTATTATTATTATGGTGTCATAAAATATTTTGATGCGTTGATATTTTAATTTCATGTTAAAGGAGTATATTATTTATGAGAATTTAATGACGCTTTTGAGCTTCTCAAATAAACATTTAATAAAATGAGGAGTTTCAGATTTAATGAAGCATTGTTATTAAATTGTGGTGTTGGGTTTATCAAAATATTGAAAAATAATAATAATAAGATTATTATTATTTTAGTTTTATGAATTTAATAATTATTATTATTATGGAAATTAAATTAGGGGTTATGGTTTGGAGTTTTTATCATATTAATGATATTGTAATAAATTGGAAGTTTCATAATTAATTTGGAAATTTTTATTAAGATAATAATGAATTAAGAAGCCATTTTAATTAAATGGGGTGTAACATTTATGTTAAAATATTTTAATTGGATGTTTAATAAGGTATAATATTGATGTGAAATTAATGAGGCTTTTGGGTTCTCAAAAAAATGACTAATTAAATAAGGAGTTTCGTAATTAATAAAGAAGTGTTTTTATTTAATAAGAAGTGTTGGGTTTTATCTAAGGTTGAATAATAATAAAAATAATAATTCAATTATTATTATTATGGTTTTATGAGCGGTTGTTATTGTTATTATGAATAATAATAATAATGGATTTTTTGGGGGTTTTATTTAATTAAATTAAAGGTCAATAAGAATTTAATTAATCGCTAAGAATCAGAGGTTTTTATTTTATTAATTTGTGTTGAGATAATTAATTAAATAATGATGAGTTGGGAGTTATCAAAGAAGGGTAATTTTAAATGGTAATATTAAATAAGGAATAAATGTGGAGTTGTGTTTAATTTAATTAAACCATTTTAAATATAGATATTGGGTTGTGCACGGGTAGTCAAATTGTACAGGTCAGCTATGCGGTTATCTGGTTTTTAAAATGATTTATTTTTATTTTATTTTAAATAAAAGAAATATTTAATAATAATAATAATGATATTATTATTATTATTTTATTAATTTGATTGGATGATTAATGGGGGTTTTCAGAATTAATTGTGAAACATTTATTTAAATGTTAGTTAATGAAGTAACATTATATCAAATGAGAATAATAAATGTTATTATTATTATATTAAAACTATTAGTTTATCATGGGTGTAACTGATAATTGGGGTAGAGAACATGAGGGTGGCGCACCACCATATTGGAGGAACAACAAAAACACACCAGGCCCCTCCTTTGAGTCGCGCTACACCCCCCTCGTCAGGTCGTCTTCGTGCGATTGAATCCTCCTGGTGTCTTCTCGAATATTGTTTGTCTCGGTGAGGTGAGTCCATCTGCTTCTGTTTTGTGAATCGCATCGTCCGTTTGGATCCTCCCTCACCTTGTTTCTTCGGCCAAAATCCTATGGTTTGGGTTTTATTAGGTTTCCTTGTTTCTTTAGTTCTAGGGATGTGCAAGGGGCTCCTCTAGAACCTTTAGACCATATTCCAGCATCTACTGACAAAGGCGAGGTAGATGAGTTCATTTTTGATTTTACATCATGTTTTAGGTAAGGTTATTTAACCGTGGTATTGTTTCACATCATTCAATTAAGGGTGTGTTAATTTTTATGAGTCCCCGGTACCTAGTTAAAGGTGAGTTGGTCCTTACAGCCTTGATTCTGAGTACATATTTTAATATTTTGAATTTTATTTATATTTTTTCAGGGAATGCGCATGAATATATATATATATAAGGTGCGTGTGCATGTGATTGAAGACCAGTTTTGGACTGGTTGTCGCCAAGTATATTAAAGTGCTTCAGATTTAAATTGGTTCCACCCTGAGGTAGGGTCCCAAATCCCTATCAATTTATTTAGGAATTACAGCTTATTTAAATAAATTGAGTATATGAGTTTCATTGATTATGATATTTCTATGCATGACACTTTTGATGTTATTAAATGATGCCGCCCATGTGAGATAAAAGAGGACTTGAACATGTGTTGATTTTAAGCATGTTTTTCTAATTTGGTTAAAGCGATGTGATTAAACAGTTAAATGATTTGAATGAACAAAATGGGTAATAGAGTAATTAATTGTAGAATTAATTATCATGTCATGAGTTGGAATAAATTTTTTGGCTATTACTGATTATTGAGAATATTGAATATTTGAAATGTTCAGAATATAAATTGGAAACTGGTAATAATTAATGGATGGATTAATTATTACATGATAAATGGAAAATGTTTAATTAATTGATGATTGGTTAAAGAGATAATATTTAATTAATTAATTGTTGAATTAACTAATTTTAATGCATTAAATTAAGATTGTGAATTAATTTTTTGTTACGAATGTTGGCCATAGGTACCTTTTGATGCATGTTAGATTTCCATGAATTAAGTTGTCATGGATAGAGTTTTTTTATATTATGAGATGTTGTGTGAGATGGTTGCTAAATATATGGGCTTTGTTCAACATGTTTTTTGATGAATATAACATACATGTAAATTATTAAAGTCTTGAACAAATCACTATTTGTGTGGATGGGTTCAGACTTGTTAAATAATTTGGATAATTAAATGTTGAGTTAATTATTTATTTGGCTTGCTAAGAATAATTAATTGTTAACTAATTATTTACTATTGAGATGTTGAATTGTTAATTAATGGTTGACTTTTGATGGTTGATTTATGTTTTTAATTAGTTTTTTAATTAATTAACTAATTGGATTAATTAATTTATGAATTAATTAATGGATGGTTGTCCGGTGTTAGACATGGCGTTCTACACCCATGATAAATATATATGTATTATTGATAAATGGGTTATGAGATAGGGATTGATGCTCCAAATACTCACAGGGTGCTATACATGGAGTTCTACACTCATCTTGCAAGGAAATATTCTGTTATGGGTCAGGGACTGATGATCCAAATACCCATGGGTTGTGAGAAAAGGAATGACGCTTTAAATACTCATGAGGGTGCTAGACATGATGTTCTACACCCATTAATTGACATTGGACTGTGGGTCCAATTGTTTGTACATAAAATGAATTAATTGGTTAATGAAAACTATTGCGACATTATGATTTGTGAGTTGAATATGAGAAAGGGTTCATACTTATCAATGAATTGGGTGAATCACTATTAGTGGACGGACCTAGGATCGAATCACTATTTTTTTAGTGAATGGGATCAAATATAGTATATGAAATATTAAATTGAATATCTTATGACGTATTATACAAGAAAAAGAACAATCTTGGATTTGGTATTAACTTTTATTACTAAGATGGTCTTTAGAGACATTTGTGGTGAGTGACTTATACATGGAATGTCGAGCTCAGTCTGGATCACGAGAATTATGTAGTTTAATGAGGTTTGAATAATTGAAAAATGAAAATGATTGTGTAATAACTTTTTTATATTCATGAAAAATGTATAATACAGGTTCAAACACTAGTAGAGATCTGAAGAATGTACTTGGGTATATAGTTAATTTGTATTGCTTACCTTAATTATGCATGCTTGCACTATTTAAATTATTTATTGAATGTCAGGATTCGGGGTAGACACCGGTGGTCCCGACATACTGAGATTTATATCTCACACCCTACTCGGGCCGCCATTGCACTTGGGTACCTGAGTAGATTCTATTTGGTTGCAGGATTGTGTTGTTTTCATTTACTTGGAAGATAGGAGCAAAGGACCGAGTGGAAGCTCAGGATGCTCGAAGAGACTACCCTCGGGGCTTGGAGTCATTGTTTATTTATTTTTGTAATGGAATGTTCAAAATTCTATTTTGTTCACTATTTTTAATTTTTGTATCATTATAATTTCATTCATGCATCTTTTATATAATTGATGTTGTCCATTTGTTTGTACAAGATTTATAAAATCTACCTCCCGCTACTTTATCATTTATTAGACTGCTTCCTCTATTTATTGCCATTATTTTTTATTTACTTTGATATACCATTTTGAAACTCTGATAATAGGGTATAGTCTCCCCACTTACTATCCTTAGACACTCTCTACTAGTTGGCAGCCTCTAGCATATGGGGATATGTGCTTGAGGTCATGTGGCGATTGGTCTAGCCACTGGTTTAGTGGTGACTCGGTTCGGGACGTTACATCCCACCATGACCAGGCCCACGCTGAACCTACCAGGTGGTTAGTGGGGATGTGTTTCTTACAGAGATAATTCCCTATATGTTGGATACTTATTTCTCCAGGTCTAGGTACTAATTTACATCCTTATACATATTATAGTAGGTGGGTACCCCTCTCCAACATACCCTCTTAAGTACCAAGTGAGTTGTATAGTCACTCTCAGAGGGGGTGAATTAGTATGAACCAATTTTACCAAATTATTTTCTATGTCAATTACTCATCTAAATATTTTAATTTATACACCTATTAGGGTGAATTAATCTACTTTAAAATTTCTAATATAACACACCATATGCAAATAATTAAGTAAACAATAACACCATTTCATGAAATTTTTACAAGTTTTTCCTCTAATGTGGGTAACTATGACGTTATTTTGTTTAGTTAAAGTCAGAGAAACATATATAAAATAATATAATATAGTGAATATGGGTGGGGAATTTATCATCCTTAACCCTAAGGAAATCTTCTGAAAATCATAAGCAGTCACCTAATAAGTTCTTTATACTGGCTCCCTCCAATTTATAATAGTTCCTTCCAACCACACTAATGAACAATATCTTTATTAGGTTCTCCACACTACTCCAAAAAAACTATAGATATTATTCCTCAATTATATTCTTTGACAGATAATATATATTCTTCTATAATATCTTGTACATCAGTCTTTTCATCTCAAATCAATCTTCATAATGATCAACACATATAAGTAATAGGTTCCTCCATGTCATCTTCTTCCTATTTTATATAAGATCATTAACGACTGAAATATAATAAAAATCGTAGCAACATGTTGGTCTTACCTCACTCTTATTATTCTTCTTCAAGATCTTTAACACATATAATTTGTATTGGTAGCATCAGTTTTAGACTTCCTTAACTCTCTTCTTCTCCATTTTTATTTTTCTTCTTCTTCTTCCTATTCTTCTTTCTCTTTTACCTTTATGATATAAGGGTGTTATAGGTAGGTGTTTACTTATAATTCGACAATGATAAAGTATACAGTAGTAGAATATTTTCAACCTCCTTCTATTTCAATTTTTCTTCTTATTTTATTCCTCGACACTCAATATTTCTAGACTGTATATCATCATATTCTCAAAACTTTATCTATTTCTTCGATGCATAAAATCATAAAAGGTATTATTGTATTGGTTTCTTTTCACAAAACTATTGATATAATAAATATTTTCAATTATTTTATTCTTAATTTTATTTTTTTAATCCTATCAATGTGCAATTTAAAGGTTAATTGACACATTTTATGTTTTAGGAGAATTTTTTAGCTTAATTAGAAAAATGGAATATTTTGGATTTTAACAGTTATAATTTATTTATTTGTTTTATACATAACTATTTATATACTTATCCAAATTTTAAAATTATTATTTTAAAGGTTCCAATGTTCTATGGTATTCATTTTATCCTTCTAGACCCAAAGCTCAATCCATCATTTGGAAGCTCAAATCCAAATCACAAGTTAGGCCCCGAAAACTATGCACAGATCTGATGAATTTTATTGATGGCCTGATATATCATAAAGAATCAAAAAATTGAGCTTATATTTTACATGGATCAATAATAAATCCTAGGGAACAAATTTCATTAAGGTTTACATGCCTTAATACCTCATTTTCAAGGTTATTAATTCATTTGAACTCGCTGCATTGGAATACAAACAGTCAAAATGAGAAGATTAAATATTTGATGTATTTTAGTTATATCTCTCTCCAAACGTGTCCAATAAAGCTCCAATTTTGTGGGTCTACGGAGGAGAGATATTGGAAAAACTTTAAAAGTACCAATTTCCAAAATTATATCATTTAATAGGCCATACATGCACATACATTCGATGGACATATTTTAGAGCCAATTTTTCATTCCCTTTGCCTATAAAAGAGTGTACTCTCATCTTCTCATTGTTTTTGGATAGTTAGGGGTAGCCTTTGTTGAAAAATTATTGTATTTTAGTATTTTATTTTATTTTAATTTCATTCTCTAATACCATTTCATATTTTTATTCAATTTTTCTCCTTTCTCCACTTTTCTTTCTCTCTTTTGTTTTCTCTGCCCATTTTCTTTTCACTCTGAACTATTATGCTCGGGATCATGGGTAGCTAACCCGAGAAAGTTCCTAAGGGAGTAATTCAGTGGAGAAACCAAGCCATTTCACATTATTTCATATTTTTTCTTATTTAATTATAATTAGGATAGTGGTATCTTAGTGGGAAAGGCACCATTGTGTCTCCACTTTCCACCTGACACTTAGCTTTCACTTCTTTTTTATTCTCCCTCAATCGGGGAGGTGGATGTGCGGTCTCTCAGCGATTTTTGAGTGTACCGTATATTCACAAAAAAAAGTAGAAGTTTACGTTCATGCATATGATGGAGCATGCTCATTAAGTAGATTTGAAGCTAACAAAGAGAATATTAAGGTTCACTCTGGATAATCTCCTGGGAGGATCTTCTTTCTGTTTAACACCCTTTTATTTTCATTAATTATGTTCGCATTGCATTTACATATTTAATTTTAGTATTTCATTCTAATTTCTAAAATATCCATTTCATTTTATTTTATTTCATATATATATATATATATATTGAATTATAATTAGTGAGTGATTGGCCGCGAAAACTCCTCAAAAGATCGACCTAGGTCAGGCACTATGATGTACTCATTTATAAATATATTTGAGAGCAAATCCTATAACACTTCATAAAATTGGCGCTATTGTTGAGGATCCAAGTGTTATTCACTCACTATTTTTATTCACATTTTGTAAATAATTTTAGTTCCATTTAAAAAACCAAAAAAATCATAAATTCTATAAAAAAAATTGTCCATGATATATTTAAATGGTGATTATTTTTCATAGATTAATGAATCCCTAGTGAAAAAAGAAGATGAAATTCAGAAATATCGAATGAAATAAATTCAATAAGACATACAAAAAATAAAGATAAATGCTAAAATGTTTGAGTAATATATTCATTCACTGCTGGAGCAACCCAAACCTGAACCTGGGCTGGAACCTGAACCAAAACGAGTGGTGGAAGAGATTTCACCAATCATTTTTTATGTTAAGGAACCTGAGGAGGGTGAGAATGAGCTTCTAATAGAATTAATCATATCATCTCGTACTCAACCATTTCTTGAGGATGTCCCTAATGTACACATTCCAATTGATGCACTTATAGGAGATCAACAATTTTTGGAAGAATCTTAGAATCGCATTATTGATGATAGCCTAAAACTTGATCTTCCCATCATTGATATTGGAGAATCAGCACCTTTTACCTTTATCTTTCTTTGAAATATGATAAAGAAGATTCACCTATAGATTTGGAGTTACCAATTATCCTACCAGAAGAGATCAATTTTCTAGGTGACATACTTGAAAGGGAATATTTCTTTATTGATTCATCATGTTTTATTCTTATTCAAGAAGAATTGTTGTCTAACTTCCACTTTTTTGAAATTTCTTATACAGAAAAAATGGAGAAGAACTTCAATGTTAAGTAAGAGACTACCCAAGTGGTGGTGATTAAGGAAGAAGATCTGGATAATATGGTGGTGGTGTAACTACCTCCTCTACAACAACTTGCATATCATATGGAAGAGGACACCACATAAGTTCATAGGGAGCACCCCATTCTTTTATTCCCTCCCACTCTTGACCTTAAATTATATATTTTCTTCTTTATTGAGGGTTGGGAACATTCTTATATTGTTTGGGTTTCTCCATTATTGGTCTCTACTCATGGACACTGGGAAAAGTCACATGTGGTGGTTTATCTCAAAGAAACCACATCCAACTTCTAATTAGGGATAATACACTGCAACTGCCTGACTAGGGGTAGTAAAATCCTAGAACCTTCATGGAGGTTCAAACCAAGCATTATCCCTTTTTCTATTATATTTATATATTTTTATTTAATTTTCAAATGTATTTTCATTTATTACTTATAGTTTTAAAGTGGTGATAGCTAGGAGCTTAACTCAAGGATGTCACTAAAAAATAAATCAGGTTGTATCTTTCCTTTTCTTTATTTTATTTTCTACCCCATTTAAATTCTGTGTGGAAATATTTCATGATATAATTTGAGATAAAAAGAGGTTAGTAAATGTAATAAGTGTGGGGGCGGGATTTCTGATCTTTTCATTTCAATAAGTTTGATTGATTGTGAAACTCATGTGCCCTAGTACTATCCAAATTAAAAATCTTTCCCAACCCGAGAGGTTTCTAAACCTTTTTTAAATCTTCTTTACATTTATCTTTTTCTTTATATTCTTGAGACATATTGTGTGATCTATAAATTTCTATTTTTTTCTTTTTCAAAGATGTTAGAGTTCATGGAATGTCTTAAGTATGATTAAGGCAACACTTTGAAATCCCTTTTGCATTGAACTCTTATTTTGTCCTACCTTTTCATCTAACCATATTTATGCCCCTAGTATCCATGAAATAACTTGTTAGGAAGACACATTAAAATCCATTTATCCCTTTCCAACCTTCTCTAGAATTTAAATGCATGATTATTGTTGAAATCAAGTGTGGGGGAGGGAGAATTTGAGCTGTTTTTTTCTTTCCTGAAGAATCTGTTTGAGTTGAATTGAAAGTGTTTCCATATTTATCACTAATTTTGTGGAATAAATTTCATGATGGTAATATGGATTGGTGTCCCAAAATTTCATTACAAATATGGGCCAAGTGTTCACCAATTTTTTAAGATCAAAAGTTTCCTCTCTTTTCCTCAAAAACATGATTCTAAAAAGAAATCCAGATCTGAATTCAAGCTAAAACAATGCTACAATTGGAGAAAAGAGGGAAGAAATTAGTTGATGATGAAATTATAAGTGTGAACTTTCCAAAGTAATAGGTTTTTGGAGTTGATTAATTTTTTATCTGATTGAGGATCACACCATTCTTGAGCAAAACTATTTTCATTCATTTACTTCACTTTAGAGCTTAACCCTCCTCATTCAGCCTCAGATGTTTTTAGATTTTAAACCTTCCAACCCTCAGCCTCAAAAACAAACCATGTAAAAGAACTCATGAATGAAACATTTGTGACTCTATGATGTTGATATATTAGGAGGATATCAAGCCTATGGAGATCACACATGTTCTTGGGAATGAGAAAAACTCTATATAAAATATCCTTGAGTGAAGAGAGAAATATTTTTCTAGGGAGGTAGGTATGACATGCATGTGAGGATTAACATGAGATTGAATGGATTCATATGATTTTTTAGGAGTTAGTAAATTTTTATCCATGTAGGATGCATTATATTTTCTTTGATATGATAATTGATTTGTGTTGTCATTTATGCTTTGAGAAGTTTGTTTTGACCTTGGTATAAGATGATTGACCTGGAGTGAAATGTTTAAGTGTGGGGGAATTGATAAAACAAATATTTTAAATTATTTTATTCTTAATTTCATTATTTTTAATCCTACCAATGTGTTATTTAAAGGTTAATTGTCACATTTTATGTTTTAGGAGCATTTTTTAGCTTAATTGGAAAATGGCATATTTTGGATTTTAACGTTTTAAATTTATTTAATTGTCTTGGACATAAATATTTCTACACATATAAAAATTTCAAAATTATTATTTTAAAGGTTCTGATGTTCTATGGTATTAATTTTATCCTTCTGTGCCCAAAGATCAATCCATCATTTGAAAGATCAAATCCAGCTCACAAGTCAGGCCTCGAAAACTATGCACAGATCTGACAAATTTTATTTATGGCCTGATATCTCATATATAACCAAACCAATTTAGATTATATTTTACATGGAGAAATAAGACATACTTTGGAACATATGTCATTAATATGTAAACTCCTTAATACCTCATTTTTAAGGTCATTAATGCATTGGAACTCACTACATTGGAATAAAAACAGTCAGAATGGACATATTAAATATCTGGTGTAATTTGGCTATATCTCTTTCCACACGTGTTCCATAAATCTCACCTTTTGTGGTTCGACGTAGAAGAGATATTGGAACAACTTTAAATAAGGACACATCCCAAAATTATGTCATTTAATTAGTCATACATGCGCATACATTATGTGGACATATTTTAGAACCAATTTTCCATTCCCTTTGCCTATAAAAGAGTGTGTTTTCTTATTCTCAATGTTGTTGGAAAATTAGGGTTATCCTTTTTTGGAAATTTCCTATATTTTATTATTTATTTCCTTTTAATTTCATTTTATAATAGCATTTCATATTTTTATTCAATTTTTCTCCTTTCTTCACTTTTCTTTCTCTCTTTTGTTTTCTCCCTCCATTTTCTTTTCACTGTGAACTCTTATGCTCATGATCATGAGTAGCTAACCCGAGGATTTTCCAGGGGGATTAATTCAGTGGTGAACCCAATTCATTGAAAATTAATTCATATTTTTTATTATTTAATTACAGTTATTTTGAGTGGGATATTAGTGGTCAAGGAGCCTTTGTGTCTCCACTTGCCACCCAAGGATTAACTTTCACTTCTGTCATATTCTCCCTCGATCGAGGAGTTGGATGTGCGGTCCCTCATATATTTTTGAGTGTACCATATATTCAAAACCATGGGAATAATTTTATTTTCATGCATACGATGGAGCATGCTCATTAATTATATTTGAAGCTAACAAAAGAGATGATAAAGGTTCACTCTGGATAATCTCCTAGGAGGATCTCCTTTTTATCTAGCATCATTTTGTTTGAATTCATTGTGTTTTCATTACATCTACATATTTAATTTTAGTATTTAATTATAATTTATAAAATATCCATTTCATTTATTTTATTTCATATATATATATATATAAATTTAATTATAATTAGTGAGTGATTAACCGAGAAAGCTCCTCAAGAGATCGACTTAGCTCAGTCACTATGCTTTACTTAGTTATAAATATTTTTTAGAGCACACACAACAATGTTTCATCAAATTAGATCCATTTATGATGAGCCAAGTGGTCTTCCCTCACTATTTTTATTCACATTTTGTAAATAATTTTATTTTCATTTAAAAAAACAAAAAAAAATCAAAAAAAATTGTCCATGATGTATTTAAATGGTGATTATTATTCATGGAATAATGAATATCTGGTGAAACAAGAAGATGAAATTCAAAAAGATCAAATTAAAGAACTTTAATAAGATATACAAAAATTGAAGATAAATTCTAAAAGTTTTAGGAATACATTCATTCACTATTAGAGAAACCCAAAATTGAACCTAAGCCGGAACCTGAACTAAAACAAGTGGTGGAAGATATTTCACCAATCATTTTTTATGTTAAAGAACCTAAGGAGGGTTGTTGACGCTCCTTTCCATCACAGAGTCCAACGAATGTAAAAGTGGAATACCTTAAGCACAATGAGGGTCACCCTTTGAAGAACATCAAAAATTGACAAAGGCATGGACCAGGAACCCATTTGGAGGGAGTCACGCAAGTTTCCTGCGCGTCGTGAAAGTCACTTTCCCGCCACCTATGGGTCGCGCATGTCACTTGAGTGCCCTGTTATTTTTTCTCCCAAGGTTCCCAATAGCCTATAAATATCCCCTGTGGGCCCCTCATTTCGAAAAATGAATTTTCCAAAACTCATATTCAAGCTCTAGTCGCCCAAGTGTTTGGATGACGTCTTCTGAACACTTCTAAGGTAATTATTTACCTAGAATGGAAGCTCTAAAGATGAAGAATAAAGCCTAAGTGTTAGAACTCATCAATACTTGGACGCCTAAGTGTCCAGCTCTTAAGGGAAATGAAGACACTTGTTCTCTGCCTTTCCCTCTCATGGGAACTTGCGCTTCACCCTTCTGGAAGCCTCTAGGGATAATACTAAGGGATTGAGTTCAAAGTCGCCCAAGTATTACCCTATAGATTCTTCGTCGCTCAAGGTGACTCATGTCGCGCAAGTCTACTTGTGTGACCAGGACTTGCATGCCAGAATAATACTTGCACACCTCCTTTCTAGTCACCTCCTTTCCCCAAATCCACCTCACCTCTTCAAGACATATCCTTTAAAACCCTCTTCAAAGCCATTTATGGCATGGTTCCTTTGTTGGATTCCTTATCTGAAAGGAATTCTGTGAGAACCTCTTCCAAAACCTCGTGACTTATAAGCTTTATGTCACCACGGTTAGGGGTTTTCTATATAACCTCATCCTTTGAGATGAGAAGATCTTTTGATCTGGGACTCCTTCTCAGGAGTAAGCCCCAGTCACAAGTCCCCTTAACATGGGCCTCCTTCTTAGAAGTATGCCCCAGTTATAAGCTTCTTTTAACCCGGGCCTCCTTCTCAGGAGTAATCCCCAAGTTACAAGTCCCCTTAACCTAGGCCTCCTTCTCAAGAGTAAGCCCTAGTCATAAGCTTCTTTTAACCTGGACCTCCTTCTCAGGATTAATCCCTAAGTTACAAGTCCCCTTAACCTGGGCCTCCTTCTCAGGAGTAAGCCCCAGTCATAGTTTCCTTAAACATTGGGCATCCTCCTTAGGAGTAATCCTCAATCTTAATTTCTTTTTATTTGGGCTTCATTCTCAGGAATAAACCCCAATCATAAGTCCCTATTAATTTGGGATTCCCTTTCAGGAGTATGTCCTAGGATAAAATTCCAAATCTCCATAAAGTAAAAATACCTTTATAGACCTTTCTCTTGGGCTTGTTTCTTAAGTCCTGGTCTTCATTTACTTGGGCAGTCATACATACGTAAGCCCCACATCATTTCCCATGACTGCATCTTTCATGGAACCATCATCAAGTTTAATAATACCTCTTGTTTCTCACACCGAGCATGACTCATGTGATCTTAGAGTGTGAAAGTAATCACAAAATATCTTTTTGGGCCATTAACCATGTATAAACCCCATATTTCTTTACCCGAACTACGTGGAATTTGATCTCTTCCTTAAAAGTATAGTACATAGGAAGCCTTTATAAGGTTCAAGACCATCGTTCATTAATTATTTTCTATCCCATATGACGTTAAACTATATCCTTCTTATCGAACTATGTGGGTTCTGATTCCTTTTTAATGAGGATACATAGGTAGCCCATCTGTGGGTACGATCCCAACTCTGAAATAATCCTTGTCTTTCTGAAGGTCAAAAAACTTCATGTGTCCCACTGAGTGGCTTTAAAACTAGTATGGTCATCATAATGACCAATATATTTCTATTTAATGTATTTAAATATACCATTGACTAAGAATCTCTAATACATATGGATGATTCTTCATCGATGAAGAACCTCAAATACATATAAAAGAATCTCTAAATCTCATACATATCAATCATTGATTTCTAAATCTAAAGGAAAACTCATTTTCATACTTGGTCAATTAATAAGGATTCATGAACATAAATTAAATCTATAATAGAGTCTCGGAGTAGGCAATAATTATTCCCAAAAAGGTGTGATGAGTCTGACCTCCCATCCTCTCAACCAATGAAAATTATTAAGCCTCATCGGTCCACAACTAATGAGCACCTACCTTTGGAAAGTAGGTCCAAATGGATATAGAATCATTGGGTGTTTCTGGTTATACGAATAAACCCGTTAGAAACCGATTGGAAAGTTCGAACCTTAAACAAACAAGGTCATAACCATTTCCAGAAAAAAACAAAAAATGGTAAACTCGACGTGAATCCTTAACCAAGTTAAATGATGTTTTGTTTATTTGTTAGGCCCTTATTAAATTCAATATAAGGGCCAACAAAGCAATCAATAACATATGTTCTCATCCAAAATATGTAGTTTGTACCGGCTTATCTTGATTATGTATGCAATATCAAACAGGCACTCTTTTTCAAGATCTCTCTATAGCACAAAATGGATTGTTTAAAATTCACACCTGTGAATGCCTCGGCTGCTACTCCTATTGAATCCTCGTCCACTTTGAGGATGACATCACCTACTCAACGTCTTCAATGCTGAGTATCAAATTCATTTGTGAGGGAATACAGTCAGCACGATACCATCCCGACGCTGGAGGCCGCTCGACAAGCCCTCCAAGTTAACAACTCACCCTAGTTGTCCAGACAGTGACGACCAGTGGTCAAGAAGCAGGCGGTGCCAACCACCATCTTCAACCATTTCGGGTCATTATCCTTGGAATGCAACAACTAGTCCCTCCCATATTATAGGGAGGTGAATGAAGAGGTCACCCAAGGCCTCAATTCAAGAATATAGGAGCCCTTCCTGAGGACTCCCACCAACAATTTCCGCCAGACTCGTGCGGTAGTGCACCCTCAACATGATGAGGGTATCACCTCTAGGTGTTCGTCTCAGGTTCCTCAGACCCGAGAACACAATACGAACTGTTAGAGGCACAATTTGGCCAATAGGGAGTAGGTTCTTACCTTTACCCCCTCCGAAGAAGTCCATCAACCAAACTTGATGGCAAACAACGAGCGGGCATATACACTCATCCGTCCTAATTTCACTGCCCAGCAGACTCGTCTGGAAGTAACACATCAATCCCTCTAGGAAATTCCAGCGGAGTACTATAGGCAGGCACATACACCTGTTTATAATTCATCATCCAGTCAGTAGGCTCATCACTGCATCCAAGGAAGCTCGCCAATCAAATGTGGTGACCACCAGTAAACAGGCACATACACCTGCTTATACTCATCAATTCTATCAGCAGTCTCATATGTCAGTATTGAAGGAAGTTTATCAATTATATTTGGTGGAGAACAATCAGTAGGCACATACACCTTCAATTAATCAAGCTAACCAACAGTCTCGTTTGGTAGCACTCGGAGATGTCAATTGGAAATCCCCAATGACAAACAGGAGGCAGACACAACTTTCTGCCCCCACACATGAGTACTCTCAGAATTCACTGATAGGAAAAGAAGGACAGGAGAAGGAACACACACCTACTCCAAACACATAATGGACATATATTCCTATTCTGGCAACTGAAGTCACCGAGCACATTCTGACAATGGTGAAAGAGAAGAAGAAAATTCCTACCCATATTCTGGATACCTGTTAGAATATTATAACAACTTCAGTGACATAACAGGGAAACAAACATAAATCTATCCCTATCAGTTAAGTGACTCATCAACATGCCACTCCGGAGCAGATACACACCTCTATCCCAGTCTAGGAGGGTCGTGGGTCATACTTTACCATGTCATACGGATAATCAAGTCGGGCACATTCACCCGATTTAAATGGAGATAATCAGCCTAACCTGGCCATTTCTCCTGAGGAAGCACATACACCTACCTATAATAACCACTTTCATCAACAAGTGGTTTCTAAATTGAGTAAGAAGGAGTCTAAGAAAAAGACCCATCAAGCACAGTTGAAAAATCAAGAGCCAATCTGCAATAAGGGCTTACTTGATGCTGGAGTTCTTGAAACCCTCAGACAATTGTCTGTTGAAACTCAAGATTCTACTCTCTCATTTCCATATTCCGGAAGTAACAACAATAATTATGAAGGTCTTCATCATACACTTCCTCATGAAGTTTTTCTTTATGACAATTCGGTCAATCTCAAAATATTATCTTCAGATGAGAGCCACGATAACCTTCTGCGTGGCCAGAAGACCAAGGAGCAAGAGGTTTCATCTTTTACTGTAACCCACCATGGTGGTCCTCTCCATGATGATGAATTTAGCTGTGAAAGTCCTCTCTGTAGTAGTAATTCGCATTGCCTGGAAAATTCTTCAATGGACAATGCAGTAACAAGAAATCCCTCTTATCTTGAGGCACTTACAAATGCGAATCCAGTCATGTCTAATACCTTACAGCTAACATGTGAAATACTTTCTCAATAAAAAGATAGCCCGAGGTGTAGGTCATTCTCCAAACCACCCCTGGGTCATTCATATTCTAATTTGGTAAATAAATTCTCTACCAATCTTGTTGAATCTGATGAAGCAACAAAGAGGCACCATCTTTGGTCCAATAAAGTAGAATAATATTCATCAAATGACAAAGAAGAAGTGCTGAATATGAGAAAACAACTGGTGAAAGGTGAAATACCAGTCATATTTTGGCATTTGGATGACTCTCGGTATGATATTCCAGAAACGTTGATAGAAGATTGTATTCACGATATTCGTCTCAATATATGGAAAACTCTTTGTCACTTAAAAGATAAAATATTATCTTATGATGAATATCAAAATCATGTCAAGATAATAGAAGGGTTGCAACTCCAAATTGAATTTGCATCTCTCTCAGTTTCCCAACATCCAAAGGTTGAAAAGAAGCAGAGAGACCTTCAGCGTATATGCCTCGACACATTAAAAAGGTTGCGCTAGTTAATTACCAATGCCCCATCTGGTATTCATATCAGGGGACGGGGTGTTCATGGAGCATTGCATTTCACTGTGCTCTTCATTCAACAAAGCCCGCCAAAAGTGGTCTCATGCAATGTTATTGCCCATGGATGGCCACATCTAACAGTTTTTGTGTGTAATCAAAGACTTGCTCAAGAACAGGCCTCAACTATTTCTTCCCATAGTCAGGCATATAAAGAACAAGTTGTCAAATTACTCTTGCATTAAGCAGATGACAATATTGAACAGGCTTCTCGTTTAGATCATGCACATCATCAGGTGAAATAAGTGTCATAAATAATTCAACGGTCATCTGAGCCAGGTGATTTGAGTGGATGTAGGACGATGCATCCGGATAATTTCTAGACTAAGATCCGCAAAATCAGGAGAGATTATAAGAAAGTTTCAGATGTAGCGGCTCAAGAACCCCCTCAGCTTTCCAGAATGGGGACTCTTTTAATCCAACCCTTGGAATTAACAGATAGGATTCGAGTAGTTGAGCAGGAAAAACAAGAAGATCCCCAGTCCACCAGACTGGGAACTTTTTCAAATTCTCAATATCTTCCTCAGCAAAAGTCAGTCTTCTCTCGATTAGGGAAGAAGCCACAAGAGGAATGCAGAGCTGAATTATCAGGAAATTCCCTTCAAATTACGGTTCATCAAGAAGTTTCTAAGGTATCAACCGAACAAAAGGCAATGTCTCATAAAGGATATGGAAGAAGAAAATATCACAGAAGCACTGACAGAAGGGCCACAATGCGTTATGCATCGATAAATGTCATCAATGCCATTGTCACTAATCCCCCAGAACATGAGGCTCACTCATAGGGATTAGATGAAGAATTTTATGTTCAGGAGGCTGTACACACAGAAATAAATGAAGGAGGTGTGCATACCCGAAATCAAAGGCTTACCCAGAATCTAGGTGTGCCTCCAAATAACCAACTCCCTCCATACTTCAGAAAGTCACATGCCAAGGAAAAGGGTAAAAGTCAGGTTACATCCCACCCTACCTCTGTAGAAGGTCAATCACTCTCATTATAGGAAAGGTTCTCACAATAAGAAAAAGAAATGAAGGAGTTAAGGAGGTTAAATTTAGAACTACTTCAAGGTAGTCTTACTCCTAAGCATGCTGGAGTTAATCAATCAAGGGAATTTGTTGCAGCTATTGGGATGGATCAAGAATATCCCCCTTTACAAGTACACCCTCACAGGTCCAATCCTATGGGTCATACACAACAACAACTGACAATACTACCATCAGTGGCAGTACCGGTCGCCACACCCGTCCAAACTCCAGTTATTGCACCTGCACAGAATCCAGCTCAACCAGATGTTTTTCAAAAATTAATGACTATCATTGAGTCATTAACAACTCATTTGGAAGCTATGGAAGTAAAGCATGCACAAGTTCAACCAGAAAAGAGAGATTACCCTGAATTGGTGGATGCAATTCCTCCCCCATCAAATTTTACGAGTACCACATTCCCAATTTTTAATGGTTTAGGAGATCCAGAACAACACTTATCACATTTTTTTCTCATTGTGATCCTATGATGCGAAGTCCTCAACAATAATAAGTAGTTAAGCTTAGGTTTTTTGTGCAGTCATTACAAGGACTTTCTTTTTTCTGGTATACAAGTTTGCAATCTCGGTCAATTACTGGGTGGGAAGATCTCTATCAAAGATTTATTCTTCAATTTAGCTCAACATTTCCAAAGATGATAGTTTTTTATCTTACCAATTATAAGAAAAGGTAAAATGAAAGAGTTTCAGATTTCATTACTCGCTGGAAGGGATTAACATATTCCTTAAGTTTAGCACTCTCTCAAGAAGAGTTTCTGCCAATCTATGTGGCAAATCTGCGTGATGAATTACGCACACTGTTGATCCCTGTGAAATACATAGGAGGGTTTCGAGACCTTACTTCAATCGCTCAGCAGATAGAAGATTATCTTACAAAGACTAAGGCTAAAAATCATGTAATTCCATCAGTTACAGGAAGGATAATACGGAAAGGAGAGACTGCTATAGTTACAGTTAAACAAGCACATGTACCTGCTTCCACTTCAAAACCTTCATCATAACGAAGGGATCCACCTCCTGAGCGTCAACAACAAAGACCGCCTCGTCAAGATGATCAAATAGATCAAAGGTGGAAACAGTTTGAATATTTTAAGAACAAAGTTTATTCTTTCCAGAATGAACAATTTCCTGGCTACTTCATCTGGGCTCTGGAAAACAATCTGGTTCAGTTGTCAAGGCCCAAAAGGCCGAACAAGGAAGGAGATGAAGATCTCAACAATTATTTCCCGTTTCATTAGATGTTGGGGCATCCCATTCAGGAGTGTTTTGTCTTCAAAGACCTCCTACCAAAAATGGTGGACTCTGGATAAGTAAAATTGAAAGGTTCTTCAGCCCAGGTAGCATGTGTTATTGCTACTGATCCGGAGGAAGAAGGTGAGTGGAACAAAGTCAAAAGTAAAAAATGAAAAGAATTATGATGATTGGATGGTCAGGAAAACAATCAACCGAACTCATGCCATTTTATGAACACAATTGAATCAACCAATTTTGTCTTCTTCTATGAATTACACAGTAAAACCTCCTTCATCAGAAGGAAAATCCTCAAAGAAGTAGCGTAATTTGAAGAAAGAAGAGCAGTCAGAAGAAGACGAACTCATGTGAAAGCCTAAGTTGTTTTTGAATCTAGAAGATTTTATGACATCTGCTTCAAAAGCGTGGGCACCGCCCCAAAAAACGGCACATCCTGAATTGGTTCATCAGGTAGAATCTTCATCAGATGAAGAATTGATCTTTGGTTCTGTTAACATGATTCATTTAATAGATCACTATGCCAATGATAGTTTTGATCATGATGAGACTAAGTTCCCTGTATCTAATAGAGGAATTAGAGGAAGAGACAGAGGTCTAGGATACAGGGGAAGATGTGGATTTTCCAGAAGCCACTATTTCAATCCTACCCCTGCTAGAATTGTATATGCAGCAGAAACTCGTGGAAAATCCCTTCAGCGGGCTCAATAGGAACAAGAAAGTTCTTCCACACATGGTAGATTCGGTCCTGAGACAGTTATTTTGGAAGGCCTGTTAGAGGTCACACCTTCTTCCTCTTAGAAAATAGATAGACCTAGTCGGTCTAATCTATCGAAGCCAAGAGTGTTTCCAATTCCTGCCCTGATATGGGATGCATCTACTGCCAAAGTATCAACTTCCAAAGAACCTACAAAACCACATTTTCATGATGGTAAATGCTGAACTTTGGACCAAAATTATGATGTCTTGAAACATTTGGCCCAAGTACCAGCCAAGTTATCAATTCTGGATACCTTTAATCTATCAAAAGATCTTCGGGAGGCGCTTATTAAGGGTTTGTCAAGTCCTCAAGAATTTGAAACTAAAATTATTGCGGCTGAAGTCTACCATATAGAGAATGATTTTACAGAATGACATGCAGTGATATCTTTTACAGATGAAGATGAAGATGATGTTGTACATGGACATATCAGACCTTTATATTTATCTGGAAAAGTCAATGACATAGACATCTGACGATATTTTATTGATAATGGCTCAGGAGTCAATCCCATTCCTATTCATACACTTCATCGATTTGGCCTCACTGAATCTGATTTATCTCCTTCTACTTTGATGTTTCAAGGATATGATAAGAATGAACAAGAACCTCTGGGCAAGATTACACTCAAAATTCAGTTTGGAGACCATGTGTCTAATTCAGATTTCATGGTTGTTCATCAGGGCACAGCCTTCAACGTTTTTCTTAGAAGACCTTGGTTACATCAACATGTGGTCGTACCTTCGTCATACCATCAATGTCTGAAATATTATTTCAATGGTCAAATTGGGACATTGTATGGTGACAAATCCCCATTCAAAACATGTGAATCTCAATACATTGAGGCATAATTTTATCACATAGAGGGAAAGTAAAAATCCATGGAAAAGAAGGTTACCAAAATTAATGCTTCAAGTGGTTTGGAAAAGATTCCAGTAAACCCATTCATACATGTGAGTACAGATTATGTGTTGCCTATCAGTCAAATTGATAGGATAGACCTAAATCCAAACACTCTTATGGAAACTTCCATAATTTCAATTACTGCAATCAAGCCAGACAGCATGGTAGAAATTGTTGATTCACCAAGAAATGATGAAATCTTAGATGGAGATGTCTTCATTTCATCCGCTGAAATCCAGCGATTCTATACTTTATCAACAAGGTTAGAAGAAGTTATAGCAATACCAGAGAAAAACAATGATGTCGATTCTCAATCCATCATCTCATCTCTATCACCCCAGGAAGACCCTTCATCATCAATAGGGTCATAAATGGAAGCCTCTTCTCCAAGATGTTCAAATTTTAACTTCTCCCCTGACCATGGAAATTCTGCTTCATCATCTACTATGAAAGTAGAAATAGAAGAAGTAACACATATTGAAGAAGAAGAGGAAGATCTCAGGGATGCTCTTCTAGCATTTGAAGAGGGTATCTCTACTACTTTGGATGAACTCAGAGAGATAAATCTGGGTACAAAAGAAGATCCACTCCCCACTTTAATTAGTGCATATATGACTCTTGAAGAGCAGGAAATGTGTACTTCATTTCTAAAGAAAAATCGAGATTTATTTTCTTGGAATTATATAGAAATTCTAGGTCTTGATCCTGATGTTTCCACTCATCATTTGGGTTTTCCAGAAGAACATCGAGGATTCAAGCAAGCAGCAAGAAGAACACACCTAACTTATGCCTCCAAAATTGAAGCTAAAGTTGATAAGCTTATCAAAGATAACTTCATCAGAGAAGTTCAGTATCCAAAATTGATGGCTAATATTGTTCCTGTGAAAAAGAAGAATGGACAAATTAGAGTTTTCATTGACTTCATATATATTACTCGGTATTGTCCCAAAGATGATTTTCCAGTTCCGATCACAGAACTCTTAATTGATGCAACAGCTGGCTACAAAGCTCTTTCCTTCATGGATGGTTACTCTGGGTACAATAAAATACAAATGGCCCTAGAAGATAAGGATTCTACAGCCTTCAGAGCTCCTCAAGGTGTGTTTTGCTATCGGGTAATGCCCTTTGGCCTGAATAATGCAGGTGCAACGTATCAAAGTGACATGCACCATATCTTCAAACCTTTTTTAGGGAAATTTGTTGAATGTTATGTGGATGATTTTGTGGTTAAATCCAGACAAAGTTCTGATCACTTGTTCGATCTAGAAATTATATTCAACAAACTTCGACAACACAATTTATAGATGAACCCCTTAAAATGTGCTTTCGGGGTAACCTCGGGAAAATTTCTCGGATTTGTTGTACGCCATCATGGTATCGAGTTGATCCTGAGAAGAAAAAATCAATCCTTGATATGTCACATCTTATAAATTTGAAGGAATTAAGAGGACTTCAAGGACACTTGTCCTATATTCGGCGTTTCATTTCCAATTTGACAGGTAAGTGTTTACCCTTCACCAAATTAATGAAGAAGGGAGCCACCTACCAGTGGACTGAAGAATGTCAAGAAACATTCAATATCCTCAAGAAATATCTCTTGATTCCACCGGTATTAATGCCACCTATTAAAGGAAGACCACTTATTCTCTATGTGACATCTTTAGAGCAATCATTGGGTGCCTTCCTTGTCCAAGAGAATGATGCTGGAAATGAAAACAGTCTTTACTATCTCATTCGGACTATGATTGAGGCAGAAACTTGATATTCAAGTATTGAAAAGTGATGCATAGCATTAATCTTCACAGTTCAGAAATTGAGACACTACCTGCAACATCATAAGGTCTAATTTCTATCTCGCAACAACCCGCTCAAATTTATCCTTAGTTGTCCAATGCTTACAGGACATCTGGAAAGGTGGGAAGTTATTTTTCAGCGGTTTGATATCCAGTATGTGTCTCAAAAGCCAATATAGGGCCAAGCTCTGGCCGATTTCCTTACTGAACACCCATATGTAGAAGATACATCTTTAAATATTGAACTTCCTGATGAGGAAGTCTTCTCTTTTCAAGATAATCCTCAAACATGGGAAATGTACTTTGATAGTGCCTCCAAAAGTACAATAGGGAAGAAAATGGAAGATCCTAAATTCAAAAAAGTTGGGTTAGAAATCATGCTTATTTCCCCAAAAAATTAAGTGCTACCCTATTCCTTCTTATTATTGGAAGGTGGTACAAACAATGAAGCAGAATATCAAGCTCTCATCACAGGCTTGGAATTGGAACTTCAGACACAGGTGAATCACTTGAAGGTAAAAGGTGATTCAGATTTGGTAATTAAACAAATCAATGGGGATTATCCCATCAGAAAGGAATAGTTAATCTCTTTATATGATTACGTCAGAGAGTAAATGGTGGAATTTTCTTCGAAACCGACATTTTCTTATGTCCTGCGATCACAAAATGCCCAAGCTGATGCACTAGATAATGTAGCCTCAGCCCTGATAGATCCAAACTAGGATGAAACAATTATCAGTATTTCCCACCTTCATTTTGTTTCACCTTTTGTTCAAATAAGAACCAAGGAAATAAATGAAATCAGTCCCATTTATGAACCATATGGTCATACTACAGGATGGATGACACCTATCAGGGAATACCTTCAAAATAGAACACTCCCACCTAATAGAGCTGGGAAAGAGCAAGTCCGGTGACGTGTGATCAATTTTACTCTTTATGATATCCCAGATCACCAAAAAATTCTCTACAAGAAAGTTTTTGATGGAATTATCTTCAGATGTATTGATGGTCAAGAGACAATGGATATCATGAGTGAAGTTCATGCAGGAGTTTGTGGTGCCCACTAATCTAGACATATCCTTTCTGGTCAATTTCGAAGGCTTGTATACTTCTGGCCTTCAATGATGCAAGATTGTGTTTATTTCACTAAAAGGTGTCATTCTTTCCAAATATGTTCCAAATTTATTTATCAACCCCCAGAGTTGCTTCATACATCTAAATACTCATGGCCATTTTCCACATGGGGAATGGATGTAGTAGGACCTCATCCTCTGGCTACATCCAATCATTTTAAGTATATTTTCACTGCTACTGACTTCTTTTCCAAATGGGAAGAGGAAATACCTCTCAAAGAATTTATTTATAAAGGCATTTTTAGCTTCGTCATGTCTAACATCATTACCAAATTTGGTGTCCCTCATACCATTTTGATGGAAAATGGCACCAACTTCTATTCATCCGAGGTGAGAAAGTTGTATCAAGAATACAACATCAAATCCAACCATTCATCTCGGTATCATGCAGTGTCAAATGGCCAAATAGAGGCCTTTAATAAGACTCTTTAAAACATACTGCAAAATATGGTGGATAAAGATAATAAATCATGGCCTGATAAAAGTTTTCATGCTTTATGGGCTTATCGGACCACCACCCGCACTGCTACGTGGTCAACTCCATATTCATTGGTATATGGAACAGAATCAGTCTTTCCCATTGGGGTTCAATTACCTTCTCTCAGAGTATCCATTTGTGATTAGTCATCCACAGATTAAAAATCTCAGAAGTGATTTGATGAATTGGAACGATTAGATGAAAAAAGATTGTTCACCCTGCACCACTTGAAAGTCTATCGGAATCGAATAGCACGGGCATTCAATAAAAAATTTTGTCTTCGTTCATTCATTCAAGGAGAATTGGTATTGGTCCTCAGAACTCCAATGATACCAGGAAATAAACCTCCAAAGCTTGAGCCAAATTGGGAAGGACATTATTCAATACATAAGGTGTACTCCAATAGAGCTTAGTCTTTAATCTCAATGAATGGAGAACTCATCACGACTCCAACCAATGCCAGATTTCTGAAGAAGTATTTTGTGTAACAAAAATGCTATTGTCCTGTATGACGTTAAATTGTAAACAGTCCCTTATACATACTACATGACGTTAAACTGTACATGTTCATCCTAAATGACTTTTAAACTGTGAAAAAGTCCCCTAATACGACCTACATGATGTTAAATTGTGCACATGTCCTGCAAGACGTTAAACTGCACAACAATACATCCTAGCTACATGACGCTAAACTGTACAACACCCTTTGTCCCATATGACATTAAACTGTGCATCATTAGGGTTGTTTCTACCTCTTGTTTCTCACACTGAGCATGTCTCACGTGAGCTTAGAGTAAGCTTTAACCATAACACCTTCTCTAGGCCGCTAACCATGCGTAAGTCCTAACACCATCTTCAGGTCGTTGTTCTCAAGTACAAATCGATCACCAATTCATTCTCAATCGAAATATATGGACTTTGATCCTTGCCTTCTAGGTTGGGTACATAGGAAACCTTCCGAGGTTCAAGCCCAAAACCAATATCTTCAAGTCGTTTCACCTCCATCTCATACGATGTTGATCCGTGAACCCCCCCCCCCCCCCCGAAACCAATATCTTCACATTGGTTCACCATAGTCCTACATGACGTTAGACTATGTATGTCCCTTTTGTCCCTGTTACATGACACTAAATTGTGCAGCACCATCGTCCTTTGTATATGAAGTTAAACTATACAGTCCCCCATTGTCCTCACTGCAAGACATTAAACTGCATAACAATATGTCCTAGCTACATGACGATAAACTGTGTAGCACCGGTCCATGCATATGACCTTAAACTATTCGCACTTTTTTCTTGTATGTCAATAAACTACAACAGTCTCTGACACCCTCACCTAAGAGGGAATCATTATTTACATTGATCTCCAATCATGTCATATTCCAAGGACTACGTGCAAACATGGCAATGCCCGAACCTTTAATCTTGGGTCCAACCATCATTGCACTAAAGTCCCCTTTCACCCTTCACATGTACGAACCAAATCTGTATAGAATATATTTCAAGAACTATGTGTGGCTTGATTCCCATTCCTATGGGATACATAGGAACGTTCGAGCATCCCTCGAATCCAGCCCCAAGTCTTTGGGCCTAACCCCAAACTCCATTTTCAGTCCCTTGGCTGAAAATTCGCCCTGCGAGCACATGAATGTGGTAAGAAAACCCCAGTCTTTATTCACATGAGGTTTATAACAAACACACAATTTGTCTCCCTCATTATGGTATGAGCTATATGACCCTAAACTAAGATCCCCTACGCTCTCGTCCTACATGATGTTAAACTGTATTTCAAGAACTATGTTTGGCTTGATTCTCATCCTAATGAGATATGTAGTGAAGTCCAGCATCTCAATTCAGGACCCAGTCACAACATGATTATGGTCAGCATTGGTCTATGTATCTCCTTCATGCATTGGAAAATACCCATTTTTATATGTCATAATCCTAACCTTAAATACTTCTAGATCTCCATAACCCTTTTATTGACTTCTGGTCACAAAATGTCTGATACCCGGGAATTATTTTGCCTGGCCATGCAGCACATTCCCTTAGGCGGCCTTGTATAAATAGTCTACATAATGGACCTGTCATCCAAAAGATGCTATTATTTGACTATGCATCCAATTCCCTTATGTGGACCTACATAATTCAACCCCCCTAACAGGTTTTTCAAATAGTGGTAACTTCATTCTTGGGGGGGAACATCTTTTTTCCTTATTGGTCTTAACAACGATATGTAGGGATCCGCAAAAATAGTCATCCTTAACATATTTGTCCCATACTCTTTTTAATGATCTGAAAGTATTCAAGTCTGTGGTTTATATTTCCCTTCCCTACGTTTGGGTCAGACCTTCGCAGGAGTGACATTCATCCAATTCTTTGTCAATCTTGATTAGGAATATCCTCTCCATATTCAAGTACCTCTCTCCATATAGCAGACTCTATGCTTTGGTAAATTTTAATCTTCATAAACTTTCACTGACTTTTATCAATAGAAAAGTAAAATTTCTGAGATTTATTTTTCCTGACTATGCAGCACGTGCCCTTAGGTGTCCTTGAATAAGTTGTCTACATAATGGACCTGTCATCCAAAAGATCATATTATTTGACTATGCATCCAATGCCCTTAAGTGGCCCTGTATAATTCAACCCCCTAATGGGTTTGTCAAATAGTGGTAACTTCACTCTTAGAAAATACTTCCTCTAATTCCTTTTATCCCTTTTTTCATATCATCCCTCATATTAAAAATTTATGAAGTCATAGTTTACATGTTTTCCCCCATACTTGAATGTGATAATATGTTTTCAAACAAATTATCAAAGAATTGAGTCAATTTTAATCCATTCGGTCAAAGCTATTCGACCTTAAACATTATCCTTTTTATGTCTGACATGCATGACTTTAAACTGCCAACAAGAGATAGAATACTCATTAAATTGGGAACCTGTAAAAGGAACTCTGAACAAAAGTCACGTCCCAGCTCGCTAAATGTACATTTTTTATGATTTAGGAAATATTGAGCAACAAAAAGATGAAAAGTTTGTGGGGTTGTTTTTATAAACCTAGAAAAAATCAAACTATCCTTACTAGGCCCATTGGATTAGGTAAAAATAAAGATCAATTATCATGATTGAAGACGAACTGTTTTTCATTGATGAACAAGATTAGAAGAACATCCACAGACCCTTGGTTCTCCAGCTTTACCTCAGAGCCGGATCATCTTTCCTTTTCAGATCCAACTCTGAGGGGGGACTTTTGTTGACACTCCTTTCCATCACAGAGTCCAATGAATGGAAAAGGGGAATACCTTAAGCACAATGAGGGTCACCCCTTGAAGAACATCAAAAATTGACAAAGGCATGGACCAGGAACCCATTTGGAGGGAGTCGCGCAAGTCTCCTGCGCGCCATGCAAGTCACTTTCACGCCACCTATGGGTCGCTCAAGTCACTTGCATGCCCTGTTCTTTTTTCTCCCAAGGTGACCAGTGGCCTATAAATATCCCCTTTTGGCCCCTCATTTCAAAAAATGAATTTTCCAAAACTCAAATTCAAGCTATGGTCGCCCAAGTGTTTGTCTGACGTCTTTTGAACACTTCTAAGGTAATTCTTTACCTAGAATGGAAGCTCTAAAGAGGAAGAATAAGGCCTAAGTGTTAGAACTCATCAATACTTGCGCGCCTAAGTGTCCAGCTCTTAAGGGAAATAAAGACACTTGGGCGCCGCCTTACCCTCTCAAGGGAACTTGCACGCCACCCTTCTGTAAGACTCTAGGGATGATACTAAGGGCTTGAGTTCAAAGTTGCCCAATTATTACCCTATAGATTCTTCGTCACCCAAGGTGACTCATGTCGCGCAATTCTACTTGCGCGACCAGGACTTGCGTTCCTCCTTTCTAGTCACCTCCTTTCCTCAAATCCATCTCTCCTATTCAAGACATAGCCTTCAAAACCCTCTTCAATGCCATTTATGGCATGGTTCCTTTGTTGGATTTTTTATCAGAAAGGAATTCTGTGAGAACATCTTCCAAAACCTCGTGACTTACAATCTTTATGTCACCACAGTTAGGGGTTTCCTATATAACATCATCCTTTGATATGAGAATATCTTTTGATCCGGGACTCCTTCTCAGGAGTAATCCCCAATCACAAGTCCCCTTAACATGGGCCTCCTTCTCAGGAGTAAGCCCCAATTATAATCTTCTTTTAACCTGGGCCTCCTTCTCAGGAGTAAGACCCAAGTTACAAGTCCCCTTAACCTTGTCCTCCTTCTCAGTAGTAAGCCCCAGTCAGAATCTCCTTTTAACCTGGGCCTCCTTCTCAGGAGTAAGCCCCAAGTTACAAGTCCCCTTAACCTGGGCCTCCTTATTAGGAGTAATCCCCAGTCATAGTTTCCTTAAACATTGGGCATCCTCCTCAGAAGTAAGCCCCAATCTTAATTTCTTTTGATTTGGGCTTCCTTCTCAGGAATAAAACCCAATATTAAGTCCCTCTTAATTTGGGATTCCTTTTCAGGAGTAAGTCCCGGGTTAAAATTCCAAATCTCCATAAAGTACAAATACCTTTATGGACCCTGCTCTTGGGCTTGTTTCCTATGTCCTGGTCTTCATTTACTTGGGCAGTCATACATACGTAATCCCCACATCATTTCTCATGACTGCATCTTTCATGGCACCATCGTCAAGTTTACTGATACCTCTTGTTTCTCACATCGAGCATGACTCACGTGATCTTAGAGGTTTAAAGTAATCACGACATCTCTTTTTGGTCCATTAACCATGCATAAACCCCATATTTCTTTACTCGAACTACGTGGACTTTGATCTCTACCTTAAAAGTAGAGTACGTAGGAAGCCTTTATAAGGTTTAAGCCCATCTTTCATTAATTCATTTCCATCCCATATGACGTTAAATTATATCCTTACTATCGAACTACATGGGTTCTGATTCCTTTTTAATGAGGATACGTAGGTAGTCCATCTACGGGTATGATCCCAACTCTGAAATAATCCCTTTCTTTCTGAAGGACAATAAACTTCAAGTGCCCCACTGAGTGGATTTAAAACCATTATGGTCATCATAATGACCAAGATATTTCTATATAATGTATTGAAGGATACCATTGACTAAGAATCTATAATACATACGGATGATTCTCTATCGATGAAGAACCTAAAATACATATAAAAGATTCCATAAATCTCATACATATCAATTATTGATTGCTAAATCTAAAGGAAAACTCAATTTAATACTTAGTGAATTAATAAGGATTCATGAACATAACTTAAATTTATAAGAGAGTCCTAGAGTAGGCAATAATTCCCCCCAAAAAGGTGTGATGAGCCTGACTTCCCATCCTCTCGATCGATGAAAATTCTTAAGCCTCATTGGTTCATAACTAATGAGCACCTACCTTTGGAAAGTAGGTCTAAATGGATATAGAATCATTGGGTGTTTCTAATTCTATGAATAAACCCATTAGAAACCGATTGGAAAGTTTGAACCTTAAACAAAAAAGGTCATCCCCATTTTCAGAATAAACAAGGGTGAGAAGGATATTCTAAATGAATTAATAATATCATCTCATACTCAACCATTGCTCGAGGAGGTCCCTGATGTACACATTCCAAATTATTCCCTTATGAGAGATCAACAATTTTTGGAAGAATCTTAGAATCACATTGCTGAAGATAACCTGAAACTTGATCTTCAAATCATTTATATTAAAAAATCATCACCTTTTGACCTCTATATTTCTTTTAAATATGATAAAGAATATTCACCTACTGATATGGAGTTACCAATGGTCTAACCATAAGAGATCAATTTCCTAGATAACATATTTGAAAGGGAATATTTCTTTATTGATTCATCATGTTTTAATCTTATTCAAGTAGACCTTGGATGTTAAGTAAGATACTACCCAAGTGGCGGTGATTGTGGAAGAAGAGTTGGAGAAGATAGTAGTGGTGAGACTACCTCCTCTAAAACAACTTTCATATCATATGGAGGAGGACACCACATAAGTTCACGGGGAGCACACCTTTATTTTTTTCCCTCCCACTCTTGAACTTAAATTATATCTTTCTTCTTTATTGGGGGTTGGGAACATTATTATATATTTTAGGTTCTCTATTATTGGTGTCTACTCATGGACACTGGGAAAAGTCGCATGTGGTGGTTTATCTCAAAGAGACCACATCCACCTTTTGATTGAGGATAATACACTACAACTGCCGGACCAGGGGCATTAAAAACCTAGAACTCTCTTGTGGGGTCAAACCAAGAATTATACCTTTTTTATTTTATTAATATTTATTTTTATTTATTTTTATAATATATTTTCATTTATTTACTTAAGTTTTAAATTTGTAACATCTAGGAGCTTAACTCAAGGTTGCCACTGAAAAATAAATAAGGTTGTATCTTTCCTTTTCTTTCTTTTGTTTGTTACCCAATTTAAATTTTGTGTGAAAATATTTCTTGATCTAATTTGAGATAAAAAGGGGTTATTAAATTGAATTATTGTGGGGTAGGGACTTCTGATCTTTTCATTTGAAGAAGTTTGATTGATTGTGAAACACATATGCACTAGTACTGTCCAAATTAAAAATCTTGCCCAACCTAAGAGGTTTCTAAACCTTTTTAAAATATTATTTACATTTATATTTTTATTGAGAGTCTTGAGACATGTTGTTTGATCTAGAACTTGGTATTTTTCTCTTTTTCAAAGGTGTTAGAGTTCATGTAATGTGTTAAGTATGATTGACGCATCACTTTGGAATCCCTTTTGTATTGAACTCTTATTTTGGCTACCTTTTCATATAAACTTATTTAAACCCCTATTATCCATGAAATACCTTGTTAGGTAAATATATTATAATCCATTTATCTCATTCCAACCTTCTCTAGAAGTTAAATTCATGATTATTGTTGAACTCAAGTGTGGGGGAGGGAGAAGATGAGTTGTGTTTTTCTTTCTTAAATAATCTATTTGAACTTAATTGAAAGTATTTCCATATTTATATTTGCTTTGGTGGAAGAAATTACATGATGGTAATATGTATGGTTGGCCCAAAATATCATTACAAATATGGGTCAGGTGTTCACTGTAAGAACCCGGTTCTTATTTTGAGGTACGGGTTTCTTCTTTTCTTCTTTCCTTAAGTGTTTTTGAGAAAATAAGGAAAATGGGGGGAAATCCTATATTTTGTAAGTACACGTTGTGTACTTTTGGCCATGTGGGATAAGTACATAGGGCGTGTAGCCATGTTGGCTACGAAGGGTGTAAAGACCGACTATACGCCGTGTAGTGGTCCCTTGCATGTTGTGTAGTCAGTCGGCAGGCGAATAGTAAGGCGGTGGTCGGCTATGGGGTAGCGCATGCTGTGTACTCATGAAGACATGCCGTGTAGTCATGTCGGTAGGTGAATAGTGTCACGTTGGTAGGAAGCCTCCAGAGGAATAGTTTAAAAAAGGGAAGTGCACGCCGTGTACTCAGAAGTACATGTCGTGTACTTTGTTTTTTTTTTTTGCTTAAAATGGGCAGTAGCCTCCCCTATTCACAGGGAAGGCTTAGAACGGGAAGAGGGCTTGGTAGAGGAAGGTCAGAGCTTTGGAGATCCGCTGAGCGCACGTGAGGAATCCGTTTCCACCTCAGACGATCTCGTTGGAACCGCACAGGTAAGAGATTCCTTCTCCTTGTGTGTCTCTTGCCAATTCTTCCTCTAATGGTAGTTATTTTAGTTTAAGCGAGAATTCTTTTACCTCAGATCTACGGCATTATTGGACATTTCAGAAGGTGTCGTTCGCGTATATCATTCGTTGGTGTTTAAGGTAGGTGGCTTGGTGTTTAAATTTCCAACTGTTGTGTGTTTTGTGTGTTTTTGAGCTACGAACCCATATATGGGGTGTCATGTGGCTGAGGTTGTGGCTATATTAAATACCTAGAATTGTATAGGTAATTAATAAAATTGTGGAACTGTTGTTTCGGATCAGTTCTTGGATCCAGGACCACCCCGGGGGTGCGTTCCTCTGTTTATCCATTTGGACAGGATACCCGAGGTTATGCCATGTTTAAATTAGGCATTATTTTTTCCTTGAGATGAATTGTATATAATTTTCATGTTTATATATTGGGCATGGCCCAGTTACTTATGCCTGAGGGCGGTGTTTTACTATATCCTGAGGGCGTGACTGTATTAGCCTGAGGGAAACGTACTATTTCGCCTGAGGGCAACCTTTCATGCCTGAGGGCTTGACTTCTGTGCCTGAGGGCGACACTTCGTACACCTGAGGGAAATTTCTGATATGCCTGAGGGCAATTCCTGTGGGTTGGATTCTGATTACCTGAGGGTGAGAATTTGTTTGTCTGAGGATGCTGTCTGGTTACTTAGAAATTCACTGTGGTGTTTTCTTATATTAAATGGATTAAATGAATAATTAAATGGCAATATAATTGGTAAGTTGGTTACTTTTGAGTACTGCTTAGTTATTGCATTTTACTACTGCACACTATTGTTGCATGCTTACACACAGTTGGGCACGGGCCTTTGGTGGGTGCCTACTGGGGTTATTTCTCACACCCTATTTGGGTCAGGCTTTTCGGCCCAAACAGATTACATTTCTGTAGGTGTAGATAGGGGCAAGGGTCCCTATACAAGTACCTGATTGTTGTTGGGGTGTAGGAGAGGCTAGCGATGTCGCTGGCTGTTCTGTTTTTCTTTTCTGTACTTGTACTTCAGTTGTAATGTATTGTATTGCAGTGTAACATGTTCTGGTTGTTTTATAGAATAGTGGCATGCTGCATCTTCATATATATATGACTGCTGGTTTCCCTTTTTGTTATCAGTTATCCATTTCAGTTATATACACTATTATTGTATGTTTTATTTTATTCTGTTGTACTATACTTTGACAAATGAAGGCATAGTTTCCCCACTATCAGACTTGGGCCCTCGCTGCTAGTCGGCAGCCTCTGGAATTTGGTGAAATGCTCTTGAGGTTGTGTGGTGAACTGGGTTTGGGGCACCCGTTGAGTGGCACCCGGAACTGGGACGTTACAAAGTGGTATCAGAGGAGTTCATTTCTTTGACTTACTATTTGGAGCCTTAGTCAGGGATAGGACGGGAACGTTAGTTGGTAATAAGCTGTGCCCGGGAGTAGCTAACCCGTGTACATGGAAAATCCAATTTACCTCGTATTTAAATTTTACTGATTTTTCAATTTTACAGTTGATATGATTTCACTGTTGGGTGACGCACTTGTGATTGTGCTGTTTATATTTTATCCTTGGGTTCTATTTAGTTGCAACCCAATGATATGAGGGTATGTCATCTCATGCATCATTTAGGCACATGCTAGAAATCACATTCCATGCATAGTTTCATGCCATGTAGGTGCATTAGAAATTGCATGTTGTTGTGATAGTTGTTGTCCTAGAAAATCATGCTGTTGTGATAGCTGCTTTGATAAAATACCTGATGCGTGATAGGGTAATTTTATTTGAGTCTGTTGATATAATGGATGCCAAACTTTGGTTTTTGGGGAGTATGGTCCCCCACTGACCGGAATTTGGTGGATCATTAGCTGTTTATTAGTTAAAACATAGATAAGATGTAAAACTTTGATTCGCGGGGAGTATGGGCCCTCAAGGGTCGGAATTTGACACTTAGGTGTTGTTTTTTGGTATTTTCTGGGTTCCAAGGAAGTTTCTGAGGCATACTGTCCAGAAAACCCAATCTACACGCCGTGTATTACTTTAGACATGTTGTGTATGTTCTTATGTTCAGGAAGAAAAATAAACTTTTTGAGTACACGCCGTGTACCCAGAGTACACGCCGTGTAGTCTCTTCCCGTGTCACAAACCATGTGGGCGGCGACACAGGGTAGGGAATGTTTGGGGGAAAACACACCGTGTACCAAATGTACACGCCATGTACCAAATGTACACGTCATGTAGTGTTGACCCAGAGTCCGCCCGTGTAACTAACAACACGGACGGAAGAGACCTTAAGACATACACGTTGTTTCCACTATGGAACACGCCGTGTAGTCTGACATGGGGACCCGGCCATGTAGCTAATAACACGGGTCGGTGTAATCCTTTTGGATACACGCCATGTGTCTATAAAACACGTCGTGTAGTGTGATCCGTGTATCCGGTTGTGTAACTAACAACACGGGTCAGCGAAGCTCATATAAGTATATATCGTGTACCTGTGGGACACGCCGTGTAGTCTTGTCTGAGGACATACTGTGTGGAGTTAGCCGTGTGGCTGGGAAACGGGGTGGTGTACACGCCGTGTGTGGGTGTAACACACTGTGTAGTATCAAGCCTAGTATTCGGCCATGTCACAAGCTACACAGGCAGTTGGAAAATTACACCATACACGCCGTGTAGATTATATACACGCCGTGTAGTTTTGTTCAAAGGGATCTGTGTAGCTCAGCCATGTAGAAGGACCCGGGCAGGGAAGGGAAGTCAAGTACATGTCGTGTAGTCAGTATACACGCCGTGTAGTCTTATTTTGAAAATCTTGAAATGCCTTCTTCCTCCTATTTTCCTTGGGGTTCCTACATTTTTAGTCTGGATAATCTTGATCTAAGGCATGTTTTTGACCTTGTAGAGTCATGCCATCTAGACGACCGCGCGTTGTTCGCCAGGAGAGAGGCAATGAGTATACTCCAGAGATGGTGGGCCATGGGCTACCAGTGGATCCTCCAGTAGAGCCAGATGTGGCGCCAGCTGTTATACCAGACACAGGCACGGAAGCGCAGTTCCGTGAAGGCTTTATGCGGTTCCTGCAGACCTTTCAGGGAGCACCGCAGGCTTCCACATCTATGGCTAAGCTGACTCGTATCTTTCAGCAGCAGCATCTACCTACGTTTTCAGGGGATGGCGGACCACAGGCTGCGGAGTCTTGTCTAGGATCAATGCAGACTATTTTCGAGCATCTTGAGACGCCTCCAGGGCGGAGGGTCAAGCTTGAGACATACATGCTGCGTGATTCCACCAAGAGGTGGTGTGATTTTACCACCCAGTCAGAGCATCACAAAGACATGGCGTGGGAGGATTTTCTGGTATTCTTCTATGAATTCTTCTTCCCAGAGAAGCTGAGGGTAGATAGAGCTCGATAGTTCATGAATCTGCAGCAGGGCGCTATGTCGGTGATAGATTATTCTGCTCATTTCACTGAGCTTCAGCGCTTTTCACCCGTTCTAGTAGGTGATGAGACGTTGAGAGCCAAAAGTTTTGAGGATGGTCTTCCTTATGACATCCGAGCGCTGGTGAATGTTTTCAGATTGCCTTCAGTACATGATATTGTAAACCAGGAACTTATTAGAGAGAGGAACCTGCGGGAAGCTAGTGGGGTTGGCCAGGGTGGTTCAGCACTAGTTTCTGGTACTATTTTTACTGGTAAGAGGAAGAGACAGACGGATTTCTCTTAGGGTGGCAGTACCAGCCAGACATTTTCTTTAGGTGGCCCGATCAGGTGGTACCAGTGTGGTAAAGAGGGGAAAAATAGACCGTAGTGTCAACGTGATCCAGTGGAGTATCGGGCTTGCGGTAAGATGGGTCATCTGCAGCGCTTTTGCAGGGTGTTTCCACCAGTTGCTAGTGAGAGGGGTTCTGTGCAGACTCCGCGTGTGGGAGCAGGACCAGTGGCTTCTTACTAGTCGGGGAACTGGAATACGTCAGGGCGTGTAGGCAGAGATGGTGGTCGTGATCATAGTATCCAGACACCAGGATCTCAGAGGCAGCAGGGCGGGACAGCTCAGGGTAGCCAGGTTGTGTCGCAGGTCCGCGGCACTGGGCAAGCATATGCAGTGCAACAGACCCAGCAGGAGTAGGATCTTGGACCTTCTACAATCAGAGGTACTATTCTAGTGGCTTCTGTCTTATCTTCAGTACTTTTTGATACGATTTCTACACATAGTTTTATATTTGTTCCCACTGTGGAGATCCTTGGGCTCTGTGTTTCTTCTTCTTCTGAAGTTATGACGCTAGACACTCCGTTGGGTACTAGAATGGCTGGTCTGTTTCAGTGCAAGGAGTTCCCCCTTGAGGTTGGTGGGTGTCACTTCCTTTGGTACCTCTATGTCTTAGAGATGACAGCATATGACTTCATTCTCAGGATGGATTGGTTGGTTCCCCTTCGAGCCTTTGTAGATTGCTATCGTCGCAGGGTGATTTTCACATCACCAGAGGGTGGGAAGTTTCTATACAAGGGTGAGTGGGATGTTCAGGCGAGTTGAGCTGGACCAGAGCATCGTGGGTGAGGTGGAGTCAAGGCCCAGATTGCGAGTTTATAGCTAGATGATCAGGGGACTTGTCAGACGAATTTCCCTCCAGTGATTGATCGTTTCAGGGATGTTTTCCCAGAAGACTTTTTTGGTCTCCCTCCAAAGAGAAAGGTGGATTTATCTATTGAGATTGTGCCAGGGGCAGCACCGGTGTCCATTCCTCCTTATAGGATGGCTACACCTGAGCTACAGAATCTCAAGAGACAGTTAGAGGAGTTACAGGAAAAGGGTTTTATTCGACCCAGTACTTCTCCTTGGGGTTCTCTGGTCCTTTTTGCGAAGAAGGCGGACGGTACCCTCAGACTCTGTGTGGATTATCAGAAGCTGAACCAGTTGACGGTTAAGAACTGATATCCCTTACTGAGGTTCGATGATCTTTTTGATCAACTTCGTGGAGCACGAGTGTTCTCGAATATTGACTTGAGGTCTGGATATCATTAGCTTCGCGTGAGACCATCGGATATACTGCTTACAGCTTTCAGGAGCACGTATGGTCTATATGAGTATACGGTTATGCCGTTCAGACTCACGAACGCGCCAACAGTTTTCATGGCTCTGATGAATCATGTGTTCCATCCTTACCTAGATTCTTTTGTGGTAGTATTTGTGGATGACATCTTAGTGTACTCTCACACTCGACACGACCATTACACCCATCTTGAGAACGTATTGAGTACACTGAGAGAGAATAAGCTATATGCTAAGCTCTCAAAGTGCCACTTTTGGATGGACTAGATCCACTTCCTAGGTCATATCATCTCAGAGGCAGGAGTTTCAGTAGACCCATAGAAGGTGAGAGCAGTAGTTTCCTGGGAGCATCCTAAGAATGTGTTTGAGATACAGAGTTTCTTAGGGCTGGCTGGTTACTACAGACATTTCATCCAGGACTTCTCCCTCTTATCAGCACCATTGATGGGTTTGACTAAGAAGGGTGTGAAGTTCGTTTGGAAAGAAGCTTGTGAGACATCCTTTCAGGACCTGAAAGGAAGGTTGACATCAACACTGATCATGATACTCCCAGAGCAGGGGAAGAGCTATACAGTTTACTGTGATGCATCAGGTATTGGGCTGGGAGCAGTGTTGATGTAGGGCGATCGAGTTGTTGCGTACGGGTCTCGGCAGTTAAGGCCACATGAGAGAAATTACCTGACGCATGATCTCGAGTCGGCTGCAGTTGTTCATGCGTTACGTTGTTGGAGGCATTATCTCTTGGGATAATGATTTGTGGTTTTCACTGACCACAAAAGCCTCAAGTATATCTTTACTCAGTGTAACTTGAATCTGAGACAGCGAAGGTGGGTTGAATACCTTCAGTCCTTCGACTTCGAGCTTGCCTATACACCTGGTAAGGGTAATGCAGTAGCTGATGCACTGAGCAGAAAGACTCAGATACAGGCTGTGCAGGAGGCCAGTGGTGAGTGGCAGCTTATGGCTTTGTTCTCTGAGATGCATTTGGATGTGCACGACAGTCAGGGGAAAACTTATCTTTCATCTTTAGCTGTGAATTATACCCTTATTAATAGAGTGAGGATAAGACAACTATCTGATCCAGAAGGCCTAGTTCTACGAGAGTCAGTGGAAAGTTTGGACCCTCCTCCTGGTTGGATGATAGGCAATGATGAGGTTCTGTGTTTCCATGGATTAGTATGGGTTCCAGGGGATATATGTGAGGAGCTGATGCGAGAGTTTCATGCTTCGTCTTGGGCAGTTCATCTCAGGGTTACAAATATGTACCGTGACTTGAGACGTCAGTACTGGTGGTCGGGTATGAAGAGAGATGTAGCTGGTTTTGTTACGAAGTGTTCCACCTGTCAGCAGGTGATGGTGGAACGTCAGAGGCCAGCTAGACTGTTACAGTAGTTACCCATCCCGGAGTGGAAATGGGATGATGTCACGATGGAATTCGTGACTAGTTTTCTGAGGTCACCTCAAGGCAATGATGTCATGTGGGTTGTTGCGAACAGACTCACAAAGGTAGATCACTTTTTGTCGATCAAGGAGACCTTCAGTGTTGATGAGCTCGGAAGGTTGTATATCTGAGAGATCGTACATCTTCATGGGGTCCCTCGTTTTATCATTTCAGATAGGGATGCTCGTTTTACATCTCGTTTTTGGCAGAGTTTTTAGAGGGCACTGGGTACACAGGTGCTTCTGAGCACAGCATACCACCCTCATACATATGGGCAGTCAGAGCGTATGATACAGGTGCTTGAGGACATGCTGCGTGCATGCATCCTAGACTTTGGGGGATCTTGGGAGAAGCATATGCCCCTAGTCAATTTTTCCTATAACAATAGTTTTCAGGCGACTATTGAGATGGCACCATATGAGGCTTTATATGGTAGGCTGTTCCGATCACCCTTGTGCTGGTTAGAGGTAGGTGAGGTAGCTTTACTGGGACCACGTCTCATGTAGGAGACTTCTGAGTAGGTCCAGTTGATTCAGAAGCAGATGGCTACCGCACAGTCTCGTCAGAAATCTTATGTTGATCACCGCAGATGACCTTTGGAGTTTGTGGTCGGGGGTCAGGTTTTCTTGCGTGTTTCGCCGAGGTTGGGACACTAGCGGATCAGGAGACAGGGTAAACTTTCACCGAGGTATGTGGGGCCATTTGATATTCTGGAGAGATTCGGGCCGGTTTCCTATCGGTTTCAGTTACCACAGAGGTACCGGGCCATGCACAACGTCTTCCATGTATCTCAGTTGCATCGCTATCATTCAGACCCGTCTCACACCTTTCGTCCAAATGAGGTTGAGCTTCATATGGATGCGTCCTTTGAGGATCATTCGATTCATATCTTTGATAAGAGCATGAAGGTTCTCTGAGGCCGGTCAATTCCTCTCGTACGGGTGCTATGGAAGCATGGCCGAGTGCAGGACGAAACCTAGGAGTGGGAGACCGACGTACGTGCTCAGTGGCCAAAGCTGTTCTGAGCTTTATCTTCACCACCCTTGGAAGGGAAATTCAGGGATGAATTGCTTTAAGGGGGGGTGTTTATAAGAACCCTGTTCTTATTTTGAGGTATGGGTTTCTTCTTTTCTCCTTTCCTTAAGTGTTTTAGAGAAAATAAGGAAAATGGGGGAAATTCCTAAATTTTGGAAGTACACGCCATGTACTTTTGGCTGTGTGGGATAAGTACACAGGGCGTGTAGCCATGTCGGCAAAGAAGGGTGTAAAGACCGACTACATGCTGTGTAGTGGTCCCTTACACACCGTGTAGTCAGTCGGCAGGTGAATAGTAAGGCGGTGGCCAGCTATGGGCAGCACACATCGTGTACTCATGAAGATACGTCGTGTAGTCATGTCGGCAGGTGAACAGTGTCGCGCTGGCGGGAATCCGCCAGAGGAACCGTTTAAAAATGGGAAGTACACACCGTGTACTCAGAAGTACACACCGTGTACTCAGAAGTACACACCGTGTACTTTGTTTTTTTAACTTAAAATGGGCAGTAGTCTCCCCTATTCACAGGGAAGGCTTAGAATGGGAAGAGGGCTCGAGAGAGGAAGGTCAGATCTTTGGAGATCCACCGAACGCACGTCAGGAATCCGTTTCCACCTCAGACAATCTCGTTGGAACCGCACGGGTAAGAGATTCCTTCTCCTGGTGTGTCTCTTTCCAATTCTTCCTCTAATGGGAGTTATTTGTGTTTAAGAGAGAATTATTTTACCTCATATCTACAGCGTTCTTGGACATTTCAGAAGGCATCATTCGCGTATATCGTTCGTTGGTGTTTAAGGTAGGTATCTTGGTGTTTAAATTTCCAACTGTTGTGTGTTTTGTGTGTTTTTGATCTACAAACCCATATATGGGGTGTCGTGTGGCTGAGGTCGTGGCAATATTAAATACCTAGAATTGTATAGGTAATTAATAAAATTGTGGAACTGATGTTTGGGATCAGTGCTTGGATCCAGGACCACCCTGGGGGTACGTTCATCTGTTTAGTCGTTTGGCCAAGATACCCAAGGGTATTCCATGTTTAAATTATGCATTACTTTTTCCTTGAGAAGAATTGTATGTAATTTTCATGTTTATATGTTGGGCATGGCCCGATTACTTATGCCTGAGGGTGGTGTTTTACAATAGCTTGAGGGCATGAATGTATTAGACTAAGGGCAACATACTATTTCACCTGAGGGCAACCTTTCGTGCCTGAAGGCTTGACTTCTGTGCCTGAGGGCGACACTTCGTATGCCTAAGGGCAATTTCTGTTACGCCTGAGGGCAATATCTGCGGGTTGGATTCTGATTACCTGAGGGTGATATTTTGTTTGTCTGAGGACACTGTCTGGTTACTTAGAAATTCACTGTGGTGTTTTCTTATATTAAATGGATTAAATGAATAATTAAATGGCAATATTATTGGTAAGTTTGTTACTTTTTAGTACTACTTAGTTATTTCATTTTACTACAGCACACTGTTGTTTCATGCTTACACACAGTTGGGCGCGGGCCTTTGGTGGGTGCCTACTAGGATTATTTCTCACACACTGTTTGGGTCATGCTTTTCGGCCCAAACAGATTATGTTTCTGCAGGTGTAGATAGGGGAAAGGGTCCCTATACAAGTACCTGATAGTTGCTGGGGTGTAGGAGAGCATGGGACCGATCATTGGCTCGCGATGCCGCTGGATGTTCTGTTTTTCTTTTATGTACTTGTACTTCAGTTGTAATGTATTGTATTGTAGAGTAACATGTTCTGGTTGTTTTATAAAATAGTGACACGCTGCATCTTCATATATATATGACTGCTGGTTTCCATTTTTGTTATCAATTATCCATTTCAGTTATATACACTATTGTTGTATGTTTTATTTTATTCCGCTGCGCTACACTTTGACAAATGAGGGCATAGTTTCCCCACTATCAGACCTGGGCCCTCGCTGCTAGTCGGCAGCCTTTGGCATTTGGGGAAATTCGTTTGAGGTCGTGTGGCGAACCAGGTTTGGGGCACCCGTTGAGTGGAACCTGGAACCGGGACATTACATTCACCAATTTTTAAAGATCAAAAGTTGCCTCTCTTTTCCTCAAAAACATGATTCTGAAGAGAAATCTAAATCTGAATTCAAGCTGAAAAAATGCTAAAATTGGAAAAAAGAGGGGAGAAATTCATTGATGATGAAATTACAAATGTTAACTTCCCAAAGGAAGATTTTTCTAGAGGTGATTCATTTTTTGATCTGATTGAGGAGCACACTTTTATTGATCAAAACCGTTTTCATGCATTTACTTCATTTTAGAGCTTAACCCTCCCCATTCTACCTCAAATGTTTTTACATTTTAGACCTACCAAGCCTCAGGATTAGAAAAACCCATGAAAAGTTCCTCATGACTAAAAAAATTGTGACTCTATGAAGTGGATATATTATGAGGATAGAAAGCCTATGGAGGTCACGCATGTTCTTGGGAATGATAAAAACTCCACATAAAATATACTTGAGTGAAGAGAGAAATATTTTTCAGGGAGGTAGGTATGAAATGAATGTGAGGATTAACATGATATTGAATGGATTCATATTATTTTTTATGAGTTATTAAATTTTTATCTTTTTAGAAGGCATGATATTTTCTTTGATATGATAATTGAGTTGTATTGTCATTTATGTTTTGAGTAGTTTTCTTTGACCTTGGTACAAGATGATTGCTCAGGAGTGCAATGTTTATGTATGGAGGAATTGATAGAACAAATATTTTAAATTATTTTATTCTTAATTTTATTTTTTAAAATCCTAATAATGTGTTATTTAAAGTTAAATTTTCAAATTTTATGTTTTAGGAGCATTTTTTAGCTTAATTGAAAAAATGGCATATTTTGGATTTTAACAGTTTAAATTTATTTAATTGTTTTGGCCATAACTATTTCTCCACTAATCCAAATTTAAAAATTATTCTTTTAAAGGTTCCAATGTTTTATTGGATTCATTTTATCCTTCTGGACCCAAAGCTCAATCCATTATTTGGAAGCTCTAATCCAACTCACAAGTCAAACCTCAAAAACTGTGCACAGATCTGATGAATTTTATTAATGGCCCGATAACTCATAAAAAACCAAACCAATTGAGATTGTATTTTACATGGTGTAAGAATAAATATGGGGTAACAAATTTAATTAAGTTTTACATTCCTGAATACCTCATTTTCAAGGTCATTAATGCATTGTAACTCACTGGATTGGAATACGAACAGTTATATTGGACAGATTAAATATCTGGTGTAATTTGGAAATATCTCTCACCACACATGTCCAATAAAGATAAAAAAATTTGGGTCGGTAGAGGAGAGATATTGGAAAAAATTTCAAGAATACCACTTCCCAAATTTCAGTCATTTAATGGGTCATACACATGCATACATTCGGTGGACATATTTTAGAGCCAATTTTTCATTCCCTTTGCCTATAAAAGAGTGTGCTTTATTCTTCTCAATATTGTTGGAAACTTAGGTGTATCTTTTGTTGGAAATTTTATTTATTTTAGTATTTTATTTTATTTTATTTTAATTCTTTAATAGCATTTCATATTTTTATTCAATTTTTATCCTTTCTCTACTTTTCTTTCTCTTTTTTATTTTCTCCCCTCGTTTTCTTTTCACTATGAACTCTTATGCTCGTGATCATAAGTAGCTAACACAAAGAAGTTCCAAGGGGAGTAATTAAGTGGTGAAACCAAGTCATTTCATATTTATTAATATTGTTTCTTATTTACTTAGAGTTAGGATAATGTGGATCTTAGTGGGCAAGGCACCTTTGTGTCTCCACTTGCCACCTGAGGCTTAGCTTTTATTTCTATCATATTCTCCCTCGATCGAGGAGGTGGATGTGCGGTCTCTCAGCAATCATTGAGTGTATTGTATATTCACAACCATAGGAAGAATTGGATTTTCATGCATATTATGGTTAATTCTCATTAAGTATATTTGAAGATAATAAAGAGATGATGAAGGTTCACTCTAGATAATCTCCTGGGAGGATCTCCTTTCTATCTAACATCATTTTGTTTGCATTCATTGTGTTTTTATTGAATCTACATATTTAATTTTATTATTTCATTATGATTTATAAAATATCCATTTCATTTATTTTATTTCATATATATATATATATATATTGAATTATAATTAGTGAGTTATTGACCACAAAAGCTTCTCAAGAGATCGACCTAGGTCTGCCACTGTGTTTCACTTAGTTATAAATATTTTTGAGATTGGGCACAACAAAACTTCATCACCTATATTCCATTCTTGATCTTCTTCTATTTATACTCAACCTCTCAATATATGATTCGGGTTTTCTTCCCAAAATCTTCAATTCATAACTGATCACATGGAATTTTTCCCCATGAACTCTACACTTTCCCATTCTATTAAGATTCTTCAATTGTTCTTTTAAAAATACCTACATAAATTATCATATTCCATGTGTAGAGGATAATTTTTGTAATATTATCATTTAATTATCTTTTATATATATTCTCCATGAACTTGACACTTTACCATTATATTAAGTCCTCTCATCACAATCCCACGTGCCTCTTGTCCTGAAGATTAATACTCCACCATCTCTTAGTGGGTCCTTCATGTATATAGTCCACTAGCTCACCCGCCGATCATCAGGGGTCTCTACTAGCTCAAAAACACCCTATATCAACTTGATATTGTCCTTAGTATTTTTATGACCCCAATTTATAATATAAATATAGAGGATACTTCATTTGTAAGTCCTAATAAAAATTATCCATAATAATTCCACCCCAATACACACCTCTGCCAACCCCTGATAGGATATGAAACACCACTAGCTGAAGCGGATTTGCTGCCTGAACTGCTGGAACAAATTCAGCAGAATGATCATCTCCACCCTTATATAAATATATATGTATAATGGTTTAATTTTAATCCTTGGTATCATCCTCAATCTGATCCCTATGTGATACCACAAGGCATCATTGAGGTGACATTTTTTGAAATTCCAAAAATGAGACTTAGAAACACATTTAATAGATTAAATCTCAACAAAATTTAAGTATTTGATTATACCATAGAAAAAAAACCCTATTATTCACACCCTAAGGTTATAACCAAAATACACTAAAGTAAAACTACCCCCACCTTAACCAAATTCTAATCCCACACCACTTGTACCTACATTTTAGTCATAGACATATATAACAACCTGCTTTTTATTACACACTTAAACCTGATTTATTACATAAAATCTTCACTTGATACAACATAGAAGATAGATAGGTCTAGTGTATTTATGGATTAGGAATGTTACATAATATCTTAGAACATAAAATACACAACATCTTTATTGAAAAATTCATTTATATGACCACTACATTCCCTCGTACTTATCATTGCATGGGATAACAAGAGGACCTGCATAAGAAAAGTGTGAGCTATAAAGCCCAGTAAGGGAATAAACATTGAATAACATGAGGAATACAATACATGTTAGACAATAGGAATATTAATAGATCATAAGAGAAACATTAACATAAAGGCATGATAAAGCATGATAATCATAACATGAAAATGTGGCTACAACACTTAACATGGAATTAGCATTAGTCGAGGCTCATTGCACATGAAGCATGAGTAAAACCTCATTGCACATGAAGCACGAGTAAAACCTCATTGCACATGAATTATAATAATTCAACACCCATTTCACATGACGTATCAGGATACTATACTTTACCCAATGCATTGGAGCACTATTAGGTCGCAGCCTTCCTAAACATTTCATTTCATGCATAAGTGTGCCACATGGATCATACGAAATGAAATCAATCATCATCATTTATTACATGATAAAGGGATGTGGAATACATACATAAAGCTTTATAATAAATAATTAAATGTTCATAAATGTGAATTTCCTTGATATAGAAATGGGCATGGTATTCACTACACAATGACATTGTCTTGGAAAATCGTAGTGCAATTTCGGCAGCGTAACGGCGTGAAATAAGAACTCATAAAAAATGTTTTATGTGACATAAAGGGGTGTATCATCATATTTACATGAAATTTAGAGTAATTGGGTCATATAGATACATTTCCCAACAAACTTAATGGAATTTAGATGCATAATTCAAAAAAAATTCTTAGATGTAAAAGAGGAGAGAGAAATCCCTCATGGAATTTTGGCATGGTAACGGGTGTACATGGGAAGAATTAATGAGAGATAAAGGGGTATTCCATCATCAAAACATATATAGGAAAGTATGGGTGAGGTGAGAAATCATACCTCAACATTTTTAATTGAAAAATAATGGCATAACAACTTAAAGAAAATTGGACAAAAATGAGAAAGGAAGAAATCCCTTACTTGGAAGTGTGATCCCAAAGGCTTTGGAGAGGCTTGAGAGCAGATTCTTAGGAGATTGGGGAACCTTGGGACGATTATAGAGATATAAGGTCAGGGTTTGGTCAAACTCCAAAGGCTTTTAGTGAAGAGTAAGTGGGAGCTTGGGTGGGATAATATAGGAAAAGAGAGGGAATTTTTAATTATTTAGATTTAGAACACCTCACATTAAACTAATCAAAACCACAAACCATACCATGGTTTTTTCCCATGGTTTTTTCCAAAGGGGATTGGAAAAAAATATTTTATAATTCCAATGGCCTAAATTTTTAAAATAATAGGGTTTCTTATGTGGAGGTGAGTCACACTCTCAAGGAAAACAATTTAAAAAGACAAAATGTTTTATAACCCTTGAAGGGTTCACTAAAGCTTTGTAAAATAAATAAAACAAACCCAAAATCTCATTATTTTAATTTTAAAACATATATTGTCCAAACATAATGTTTATATTATTTTATTACATCACTATTGGGTCATTATGATGTCATAAAACACATTATATATTTAACGGTATTTAGTTTTTACCCAAAAATTTGACTGTCTCGGAAAATTATGAAAAATTCACCATTGGATAATTTTAACGTCTTGATTCCAAAAATAATATCCATTTTATCTAAATAATTTTATAAATATTTTAATTTTTACTTTTAAAATAAAAATCTCCATTTGCTGAAAATTCATGGGTTTTGACAAAAACTACTTTCAAACCTTAATAAAAATTAAAATTAAATTCATAAAATTATATGATAATTTATATATAATAAAAATTAATTTAATTATAATAATATTTTATTAAAATATTATTTAATTTAAAAATCCATTAATTCATCAAAATAGATTTCTTAGTTGAATATTAACTAAAAATACTATTTGTGCTTTGAAAACTATTTACAAAGTAATAATAATAAAATGAATGCACATTATTTATAAAAAAATAATGTACATAGTCATAATTCTAGGATATTGTTACATAACCCCTTATAACACCCGCATAAGACCGAAGGGTAAGGTGTGTGATGGTGACAGACTCTTGGGGTGGCTCGGATAACATCACTCAGGTGGTAATCTCTATTAACTTCCACTTATCCCATAGTCGGTTCCAATCAAGATTAATGTGTTCAAGATCAGATTAGGCTTGGTCAAGAGAGAAGCCCAATGATGCCACCTCCTTTCTGAGCTCTAACAAATGGGCTTCGTACAGGGCAAGTTAACTAGATGAGTTCATCGCTTCCTTTGTTTGAGTAAATTGGATTTGTTAAAGCCCTATATTTATATTAATCATGTGATCATTGTTCAATGGCTATATTAGCAATGGTCACAATTCATAATGGTATTTTAAAATCCAGAAACATAAAACCAATGAAGTTCACATTTTATATAACCATAATAAATATTTAATTAGATCAAGAGAAATTTCCATTAATGAAAGTTTGGGTCATTACAATCTTCCCCCATTAAGAAATTTCACCCTCGAAATTTCCTTATCCCACTCTAAAACAAATGTGGGTAACTCTGCTTCATCACTTCCTCCAATTTCCACATCGCTTCTTCAAACTTGTGGTTTCTCCACAACACCTTGACGAGGAGCATTATCTTATTTCATATAAATTTTTCTCTACGATCTAAGATTTCCACCGGTTTCTCCTCATAAGAAATATCATCCTCTAGTTGTACTACCTCTGAAAAGAGTACATGTGAAGGGTCTGGTATGTACTTCCTTAAGATGGATACATGAAAGACATCATGTACTTTGGCCATGGTAGGTGGAAGTGTTAGTCAATAGGCCACAGCCCTAATACAATCAAGAATCTTGAAGGGGCCGATGTACCTAGTACTTAACTTCCCTTTCTTTCCAAACCTCATGACATTCTTCCATGGAGATATGTGTAGAAATACCATGTCTCAAACTATAAACTCAAGGTCTTGTTGACGGTTATCTACATAACTCTTCTGTCGACTCTGGACTACCTTGATATGATGCTGAATGGTTTTCACCTTCTCCGCCATTTCTTCGACCATTTCTGGTCCTAGTAGCTTACGCTCACCAACTTCATCCCAACATGTTGGTGTTCTACACCTATTTCCATACAGGGCTTCATAATGTTCCATTCAGATACTCGAGTGGGAACTATTATTATAGGATAATTAAACCAAGAGAAGATGTTGGTCCCACCCTCTTTTGAAGTCCATAGAACATGATCTTAACATATCCTCCAATGTATGAATAGTTCGCTTAGATTGGTCATTAGTTTGAAGATGATAGGTTGTATTGAAGTTCAGTTCAGTATCCAGAGAATGTTGAAGACTCTTCCAAAACTTAGAGGTGAATCTTGGATCTTGATTTGATAAAATAGATAGTGGTACTCCATACAGCCTTACCACTTCCCTGATATATATCCATTCCAGTTGATCCAATGATAAATCCTCCCAAATTGAAATAAAGTGTGCAGACTTTGTAAGACGATCCACAACAACCCAGATTGCATTGTTTCCTTTGGATGTCTTGAGAAGTCTGGTGACAAAGTCCATGGTGATATTCTCCCATTTCCATGCTAGTATGGGCAATGGTTTCATCATCCCCTTAGACTTATGCCTCTCTACCTTCACTTGCCGACACACCGGGTACTTTGGTATCTACTCAGTGATCTCCTTATTCATATTATCCCACCAATAATACTCTTGGAGATCTCAATACATATTCTTGTTTTCTGGGTAAATAGAAAAATTTAAACTATGGGCATCATCTAAAAGTTCCTTCTTCAGCTCTGGACTTGATGGAACACATAGTCTTTTCCCAAATCTCAAAATTCCTTCTTCATTAACATTGAACTCTGAGGATTTCTCTTTTATGATAGCTTCCACTTTCTTTTGAATTCCCACATCATCCTTTTGAGAATCCTTTAACCTTTCCAAAAGAGATGGTTGAGCAATCATTTGTGAAAGGATTGATAATGTTCCCTTATTTATGATTCCCATGTCCATCTTCATCAAATCTAAGAATATTGGATCCTTCGCAATTCTCATCAATGATAGAATCATAGAGTTATTTCTACTTAGAGAATCTACCACCTTGTTTACTTTCCCAGGGTGGTAATGGATTGAGTAGTCATAGTCTTTGATCAGATCTAACTGTCTTTGTTGGTGCATGTTCAACTCTTTCTATGTGAATATATACTTGAGACTTTTGTGGTCCGTATATATTTCACACTTCTTCCCAAAGAGATAATGTTGCCAAATTTTTAAATCGAAGATCACCGCAACCAACTCCTAATCATGTGTTGGATAATTCTTCTCATGAACTTTCAATTGCCTTGAATCATAGGAAATGAATTTGTCATTTTGCATCAACACACAGCCCATGCCCTTCTTCGAAGCATCACTGAATACCACAAAAAGTTCTCCACTTGTGGGTAAAGTGAGTATGGACGCAGTGATAAGCCTCTGTTTTAACTCCTTGAAGCTTTATTCGCATTCATCACTCCAAGAAAACTTTACACCCTTCTGAGTTAGCTTAGTAAGAGGGTTGGACAATCGTGAGAAATTTCTCACAAATCATCAATAATATCCAGCTAACCCTAAGAAGCTACGGATATCCATTACTGATGTTATCCTCATCCATCCCTCAAATGCATCTGTTTTGGAGGGATCCACAGATATCTCATTGCTTGTGATGATATGGCACAATAATGAAACCTCCTTCAACTATAACTCACACTTTCTATACTTTTCATAGAGATTCCCCTTCTGCAAGGTCTCTAGTACAGTTATTAGATGCTCCTCATGATCCTAATTGGTTTTGGAGTATATCATAATATCATCTATAAATACTACCACAAATTTGTCGAGGTAATCCCTAAAGAATCTATTCATCAAGTCCATGAAGATTTATGGATCACTAGTGAGTCCAAAAGGCATTAATATGAATTCATAGTGCACGTATCTTGTATGAGAAACAGTCTTGGGGATATCTTCCTTCTTCACCCTTACTTGATAATATCCCGACCGTAAATCCACCTTCAAGAAGTATTGTGCACCACGAAGCTGATCGAACAAGTCATCGATTCGTGGAATAGGATACTTGTTCTTTATCGTGATTTTGTTAAGCTCATGATAATTGATGCAAAGGTGCATTGGCCCATCTTTATTCTTGACTTATAGGACTGGTGAAGCACTTAGGCGTATAAAACCTTTATCCAAATTCTCCTGTAGTTGTTTATTCAGCTTCTTAAGCTCTACAATATCCATTCCATATGGATTCTTGGATATTGGAAACACCCCAGGTATAAGATCTATTGAGAATTCAACATATCTTCTAAGATGAAGACCAGGTAATTACTCGGGAAACACTTCTGTGAATTCTCTCACAATAGGCATGTCTTAAAGGATGGTTGCCTCCTTAGACTCTATCATCTGAGCCATATATGCATGCTCATAGATCAGTAATATCCACACTTGAGATGATGGAGCTAAAGAAGATTCATATTCCTCCTTGCACTTGTATAGAATCGGGGGTAGATTCTCCACATGGAGAGTGATTTCTCTCTCACAGCAATTTATGTTGGCTCTATATAAGGAAAGCTAATCCATGCCAAGAATTGTATCAAATTCCACCAGAGGGAGTATGACGAGGTTCTCCGGTAAATTCAATCCACAGATTATGACAGGGGAGGAGTTATATTCATGGGATGCAATGATTTCCCCATTTTTCATACTCACCGAAATCTTTACTTCCATTATTTATGGTGGTTCTGAGATTGTTCTACTAAACTTTTGGGATATAAAAGAATGCGTAGAAACTAAATCAAAGATTACATTCTATATTATTGAATTAATAACTATTGTACATATCACCACTTCATTGTTGGGGTTCACTTCAGTAGTAGTGATGGAAAAATCTCTCCCTTGATGCCTTGGAGGTTATTAGTTGCCTCTAAAAACCCTTGGCTTAGGTCACTGATTTTCAAGATTCCCTAGTTCTTTTCAGTTATAGAAATGAACAACGCATTGAGGTTTGAACGGAGCGTTCCTCTCCTATGTTGCAGCTGTGGATTTTTCTTATCGGTATTTAACATCTAGGTACCCTTATCATCCACACCCAAAGCACTTCCTCATCCCCTTCAGACAATTTCTAGGCTGCTTCTTTCAGCACCTTTGGAAAGTGAGGTGCTGGATCTTCATACCACTGTTGGATTTATCCATCGGACTGCCAACATTGAATTTCACCTTACGCTTCATATCCCCATGATACCCCTGAGATTCTCCGATCTCCATTTTGACCTTGAGGGCACATTGGACAATTTCCTCGTAGCTTTCAGAGTCACGGATCGCCAGCACTTTCCGTAGGCTATGTTTCAGTCCACCAAAGAAGCAGTCAACCTTGCATTTGGGGGTAATGACAAAGCTGAAGGCGTATCATGCAAGCCTTGTGAAGTTTTCCTCATATGTTCTGACAGATTTGTCATCTTTTTGCTTGACTTCAAGGAAGTCCCTTTCCATATTAAGTCGAAGGGTGCATGGAAAATATTTATCGAAAAACATCTTATGGAAATACTTTCATTCCAATGCCTCGATATCCTCCCCAGGCTTGGTATTTTTGATCAACGTCCACCATTGATTAGCTTCACCCTCCATACGATAATCATTCAGGAGAAACTTCTCTTATTCAGAACATTGAAGGATGGAGAAGATCTTTTCAATGGAGTTGATCCATTTTTCGGTGATTGAGGGATCAGATGATCCATTAAAAATAGGAGGACTTTGTCTCATGAAGATCTCGATAGCGACTTTTTATTTCTTAGGGGGGTTGAACGTTCCTCTTGACCCATGTTTCTATTCGAATCTTAAGTTAACTAGGAGAGAATTGTGACAAAGTTTTCAATTTCTGCTCCCATCAGATTGGGCATCTCATTAGCACAGTCATCACATTGATCTTCACATCGGTTGTTAGCCCGAGTCCTCCTATTACCGGCTATTGGTTGGAATAGAATGAAAGCTAGGGGTAACACATAAAGAGTAATCCAAGGACAAAACTGATGATTTATAAATAACTTTTATTTCCTTAACTTATGAATTCATAGGCTTCAATCTATGTTATTCATGATCTACTTTCTAATATATATTCTTCGGGGAATTTTTTTATTCCCTTAATAAGGTTTCATACTAAGCTTGTGAATTTACCAGAGCATATCCCCAGGGAGTGTCGTAACTAAGAGTACAGAAAGGACCATTTTCATGAACCAGTTCTCGTTCGATTCTAGCTTAAAGTGGTGTTTTTAGGTTTTTCCCCTAGGATATATCTGTGCCAGAGCCGCCTCTACCTGCTCGTATCCAGACAAGGATTTATTTTCTTGATAAAACACTTATTAAATACTCACCAATACTTAGGGATGTTTTTTATATTTATTCTTGTATCTAAGTCTTCACTAGGGTTTTCTAATCCTAATCCCAAAAAAAACTAAACCTATCCTCTGATACCAACAATAACAACCCTGCTTTTTATTACACACTTAAACCTGATTTATTACATAAAATATTCACTTGATACAACATAGAAGATAGATAGGTATAGTGTCTTTAGAGATTACGAACATTATATAATATCTTAGAACATAAAACGCACAACATCTTTATAGAAAACTTCCTTTACATGACTACTACATTCCCTCGTACTTAGCATTGCAAGGGATAACTTGAGGACGTGCATAAGAAAAGGGTGAGATATAAAGCCCAGTAAGGGAATAAACATGGAATAACATGATGAATACAATAAATTTTAGACAATAATCATATCAATAGATCACAAGAGAAACAAGAACATAAAGGCATGATAAAGAATGATAATCATAACATGAAAATGTGGCTACAACACTTAACATGGAATTAGCATGAGCCAAGGCTCATTGCACATGGAGCATGAGTAAAAACTCATTGCACATGAAGCATGAGTAAAACCTCATTGCACATGAATTATCATGAGTCAACACCCATTGCACATGAATTATCATGATACTATACTTTACCCAATCCATTGGAGTGCTATCAGGGTGCACCCTTCTTAAACATTTCATTTCATGCATAAGTGTGCCACATGGATCATACGACATGGAATCAATAATCATCATTTATTCCATGATAAAGGGATTAAGAATATATACATGAAGATTTATAATAAATAAGTAAATGTTCATAATGGTGAATACCCTTGATAGAGAAATGGGCATGGTATTCACTACACAATGACATTGTCTTGGAAAATCGTAGTGCAATTTCAGCAGTGTAACGGCGTCAAATAAGAACTCATAAAAAATGTTTGATGAGAGATAAAGGAGTGTCTCGTAATATTTACATGAAATGTACAGTAAGGGGGTCATATAGATACATTCCCCAACAAATGTAATGTAATTTAGATTCATAATTCAAAATAATTACTTTGATGTAAAAGAGGAGAGAGAAACCCCTCATGGAATTTCAGCATGGTAACAGGTGTACATGGGAGGCATTAGTGAGAGAGAAAGGGGTATCCCATAATCCAAAAATAAATAGGTAAGTATTGGGGAGTTGATAAATCATACTCCAAAATTTTTAATTAAAAAAATGGCATAACAACTTAAAGAAAATTGGACAAAAATGAGAAAGGAAGAAATCCCTTACTTGGAAGTGTGATCCCAAAGGCTTGGGAGAGGCTTGAGAGAGGCTTATTGGGAGCTTGGGGCAACTTAGGAGGATTATAGAGAGAGTATTTCAGGGTTTTTTCTAACTCAAGAGTCTTTTAGTGAAGAGGAAGTGGGAGCTTGGGTGGGTTTATATAGGAAAGGAGAGGGAATTCTTTATTATTTAAGTTTGGGGCACCTCACATTAAACTAATCAAAAACACAAACCATCCCATGGTTTTTGACCATAGTTTCTTCCAAATGGGAGTGTAAAACAATATTTTATAAGGCCAATGGCCTAACTTCTTAAAATAATAGGGTTTCTTATGTGGAGGTGAGTCACACTCTCAAGGACAACAATTTAAAAAGACAAAATGTTTTATAAGCCTTGAAGGGTCCACTAAAGCTTTGTAAAATAATTCAAAAAAAACCCAAAATAACATTATTTTAATGTTAAAACGTATATTGTCCGAAAATAATGTTTATATTATTTTATTACATCACTATTGGGTCATTATGATGTCATAAAACACATATATTTAAACTGTATTTAATTTTTACCCAAAAATTTGACCGTCTCAGAAAATTATGAAAAATTCACCATTGGATAATTTCGATGTCCTGATTCAAAAAATAATATTCATTTTATCTAAATAATTTTATAAATATGTGAATTTTTACTTTTAAAATAAAAACTGACATTTACCGAAAATTCATGGGTTTTGACAAAAACAGCTTTCAAACCTTAATAAAAATTAAAATTGCATTCATAAAATTATATGATAATTTATATTTAATAAAAATTAATTTAATTATAATAATATTTTATTAAAATAATATTTAATTTAAAAATACATTAATTCATCAAAATAGATTTCTTAGTTGAATATTAACTAAAAATACTATTTGTGCTTTAAAAACTATTTACAAAGTAACAATAATAAAATGAATGCACATTATTTATACAAAAATAATGTACATAGTCAAAGTTCTAGGGTATTATTACATAACACCTTATAACACCCGCATAAGACTAAAGGGTAAGGTGTGCGATGGTGACAGACTCTTGGGGTGGCTCGGATAACATCGCTCAGGTGGTAATCTCTATTAACTTACACTTCTCTCGTAGTCGATTCTACTCAAGCTTAGCATGTTCAATCTTGGATTGGGCTTGGTCAAGAGTGAAGCCCAATGATGTCACCTCCTTTCCAAGCTCCAACAAATGGTATTTGTATGGGTAAATTCTACTGGATGAGGCCATCGCTTCCTTTTTCTGAGTAAATTGGATTTGTTAAAGCCCTATATTTATACTAATCAAGTGATCACTGTTCAAAGGATATATTAGTAACGGTCAGAATTCATAACAGTATTTTAAAATCTAGAAACATAAAACCAATGATGTTCACATTTTATATAACCATAATAAACATTTAATTTGATCAATAGTAATTTCCATTAATGAAAGTTTGGGTCGTTACACATATATAACAAAATTATCATAATCATAGGTTAAATTAATTAGATACCATCAATAATGTATTTCAGAAAACCATGAATGTATTGTTATTTTGATTTAATTAATTTAAACCTATATAAATTATATAAAAACAGGTTCATAACATGTAAACCTATATGTCAAATCATGATGCATGAATCCAAATATTCTCACCACCCCGAGAAAGAGTAAAATCCATAATAAACCATGATTCCACAATAGCACTTGAACAAAAACATGAAACCATAATAGGTTAATCAATAAAATCAATCCCACTACCCAAGAAACTTAAAAAACTACTATATGGGTGCTAAAATGTATAAACATAGCTTCTTGACCGAGTCTCGCCCATCCTACCACCATTATACCAAGCCCCTATTAATAAATCAAAAGAAGGGTCTATAATGCCAATTTGTAATTCCCTAGATCAAATAAATGGGTATGAGTAGGAGTGGAACATGTATTCATGTGTGTCTCTTAGTATGCAATAGACTATATAATAAAAAAAAGGTCCTAATACATATGGTGGGGATACTATTCTTGTGATATCAGGTAACTATAAATCACATAAACAATAGAATCAGTAATAACAAATAAAGAAACCAATGAATGTAGTGGAATCCAACCATATAAATATATCATGAAATAAAAAAATGGGATATAATTCAGGCTTATAAATATAGTCAAGAGTATCCCCACAAGTGGTACATCATATATGTGATATATATAAAGAAAAAAATAATAAAGTGTAAAAGTTTTAGAAGATCCCAAAGTATGCCCTGGCATCACCTCAAATCCTTGATCTAATCCACTTAATCAATAGGTAGATATACATACCTTTAGATTGGTTATATCCCTAAAAATATATATATACTCACCAAGTTTCCCATGTAAAAGTGATTTATAAACCTAGTCTGACACCACCAATGCATCCTTAGCATAAGTTTAGTAGATATATGAGAGTGTATGTACTGAAAAAAAAATTACAAGAAAGTATAAATCATTATCAGGTCATCATGCACTAACCAGTTATACACTAAACCCGACCATACCTATTATGGATCCTTCAAGAAGTAAGAGTCATCTCACACCATAGATACATCTCATAACATGGTTGATACCTTCTTACTCAAGGCACAATCCCATATCAAGTCCCACATCAAATCCTATATTACTCCCTCTCACCTAGGTAATGTCTCAGGAAAATTCACATACCAAGTCACATACCACACCATCCTGCTATAGGGAGGTCACACATCAAGTTCCACATCAATTCCTACATCATTATCATGGTTCTTAACCTTTTCACTTAGGGAGGCCTCAATATCCATGATCGTATACCATCACAAAAAAAATCATTATCCTCTCACTCAGGAAGTGGTCACACAAACACCAACCTTAATCTATAATATAACAAGAAATTTTAATATAAAATAATAAATAAAATTTAATAGGTCAAACAATATCCCAATGAAACATACCAAACAAAAGGATAAGACAATGATAACCCATTGGCTTCTCCCAAATTAACCCCTCTATGTTTCTCACACCAACCATGTTCATTTTCCTAACACAATTACAATTGAATGATTTCATCACCCAAACCCATGTGACAACCCATTAGGTCACTCAAGCCTCAAATGTTCCTAAAAATCACATTAAGACCAATTAACCCAAGTGTAAAAACTGACATCAAGTCATTGAATAAGGCATGGTCTCGTTATAATCAATCCATTTTACCTATAACTATCCTCTAAGGGGTATATTACATTAATTTGGACCCACCTATTCACTTTGGTACCAAAATCATAACATTTCATGACAACACACGCACCTGCAAGCATGAAAATCCATAAAATTGCATAAAAACATTATAACATGGTAAGGAATTTCTACCTTAATCCTGGAAAAGCAGACTCACCAAAATGTGACATCTGATTCAGCCCTGAACCCCCGAACACCTTAAATCCTCCCCAAAACCTTAGAATTTAGGATTTGAGATGGAAAACCAAGAAATAGTGAGGGAAGGGAGTAACCAGGGAATATATGGTGTTATCCCTAACAAAATAAAGTCAATAAACAAAATACACTTTAAATGGAGAAGGAAGAAGTTTGGAGGAGATTAGGAAGATAATTTGGAGCTCGAAATCGAGTGAGGTTCAAGTAGGGGTTGAGAGAGGATGGGGGGAAGTAAAAAAGGTGGTTCTAGGTAAAATTATAGAATAATACTTAAAATAAATCACTCATGGATACATTGGTTACTCACCTTACCATGACCAAGTACTTTTTGGACCTACTAGGTGGTTAGTGGGGATGTGTCCCTTATAGGGATACTTCCCTTCATGTTGGATATTGAGTTCCCCATTTCTAGGTACTCGATTACCTCCTTCTACAAACTATAGAAGGTGGTTACCCCTCTCCAACATACCCCCCTGAAGTGCTTAGTAAGCTATATACTCAGGGGTGAATCAACATAAACCAATTTTACCAAATTATTTTATATTTCAATTACCCATCTAAATATTTTTATTGATACACCTATTATGGTGAATTAATCTACCTATAAATTTCTAATATAACACACCATATGAAAATCCTTAAATAAAAAATAAAACCATATCATGAGATTTATACAAGGTTTCCCCCCAATGTGGGTGAATATGTCATTATTGTGTTTAGGTTAAGTTTGATACATTGATATAAACTAATGTAATATAGTGAATATGGGTTGGGAAGTTATCATCCTTAACACTGAGGCTATCTTCTAAAAATTCTAAGTTGTCACCTAATAAGTTTTTTATACTGGCTCCCACTAGTTTACAATAGGTTCTTCCAACTACACTAATGAATAAGATCTTTATTTAGTTATCCAAACTACTTGAAAAAAACAATAGATATTCTTCCTCAATTATATTCTTTTATAGCTAATAAATATTATTCTATAATTTCATGTGCATCAGTCTCTTCATATCAACTCAATCTTCAGAATGATAAATACATATAAGTAATAGGTTCCTCCATGTTGTCTTCTTCATATTTTATATAAGATCTTCAATAATTTAAATATAATAAAAATATTAGAAACATGTTGCTCTTACCTCACTCGTCTTCTTATTCTTTAAGAGATTTGACACATAGAATATATACTAGTAACATCAGTTTTAGACTTCTTTAACTCTATTCTTCTCCCTTTTTCTTTTTCTTATTCTTCTTATTATTCTTCTGTCTATTCTACATTTATGATATAATGGTATCATTGGAAAGTCTGTACTTCTAATTTTAATATGATCATAGCAACACAACATTGACCTCCTTCTATTTTAATTATTCTTCTTATTTTCTTCCTCAACACTCAATATTTTCTAAACTATATATCATCATATTCCCAAAACTTTATCTATTTATCTTATTCATAGGATCTTCATAGGTATTATTGTTTTTGTTTTTTTTTCACACACCTATATTCCATTCTTCATATTCTTCTCTTTATACTCAGCCTCTCAATAGATGATGTGGGTTTTCTCCCCACAATCTTCAATTCATAACTGATCATGTTGAATTGTTCCCCACAAACTATAAACTTTCCCATTTTATTAAGATTATTCAATTGTTCTTTTAAAAATAATTGCACCAATTATTATATTCCATGTGTACATGATCGTTTTTGGAATATTATCATTTAATTCTCTTTTTAACTGATCAAATATGTCTTTGGATAATGCCACTAGTTTTGATCTTCATAATTTATTTCAAATATTTATCTTTGAAATCTTAGATTTATTACACTAATATCCTATCAATTTATTCATTTAATTATCCTCAAATCTTGGTTTTTATTATCCTTTGAATTTATCCCACAATTATAGCTCTTTTTCTCTATCTATATGATAAAGTTTAATCACAGTGTAAGGTGTTATCCCATGGTGCAATCTTCTTCTCAAAACCTTCTTACCATTATCATCCGATTTAATCGCGACTCAATCACCAAATCATGATATTTATTACTTGAAGATAAGAATAAGAATCATCTAATTTAATCTCTACAATTATCTCATTTTTAAATATATAATTTTTATATATTCTTAGAAGCATCTTATGAATTTTGTAAAAGTTCTTAGTAAACATTATATTTCATTAAAAATATATTTGGTATTCTCAAAAGAATATTATATATTTTGAATAACTTCATAGTAAATATTATATACCATCAGTAAAATGGTACATATCACTTTTTAAATATTTTATATGCTTTGATATATTATAAATATCATAGTGAAACCTTTCCTTTTCCACATTTTAGTATGAAATAGTGATTTATCTTTTGTGCACATTGGGAATTATTATGTATCGGCAATAAAACCTTATATTCCATTTGAAAGATGTCACATATCATAGTGTAAATCCTATATTTTATTACATATAATTCATATAATATTATATATCTCAGTGAACTCTGGTATATTTCAAAAACAATTATGAGAGATATTATTTATGCCTTTTCCAAATCTGAAACTATAACGTAGAATTCCAAAACTTCTTCAACTTAGCTCAAAATATCTTCAAACATTATCCAGGTATTTCCATACACTTCATATCATCTCGAAACATCTTAAATGACTTCTAGAATTTATCAAACCTTCCTAAATATCTTCAGAAAAAATCTCAAACAATTTTACAGCATATAAGTACTCATATTGAGTATTTAAATAAAACTCCACCATATCAACACTTATTCATCTCTTTCAAACAAAAACCGTCCCCTTCCACTCATATAAATTTGTGTATTCATCTAAGTACATATTATACTTCATGTTTATTTATTCATGTCAAAATTACAAGTATGGAACCTCAATAATTCCAGCTAGTTTGTTCTATTCACTTAGTACCACTTCATTATTTTCAATAGTTGACTTCTCAAACTCATCAAGAACATGTAGTTGATAGTTATTTCATTATCCATCAAAACTTTTCATTAATTATTATTAATCCCAACTCAAAAATCATATGATACATAAAGAGATTATTATATGAGTCTGTTTTATCCCAAAACTCTAACTATTAGTAACTTCATCATTATAACTCAATTTTTCATGCCATTCTCTCATGAAGTTTTCACTTGATAATATCATAGACGGGAGATTATGAGGACAACCCCACTAGTAATAAATCTACATGTTTTCATGTCACTGGATATTCCTATCTATGAATGTGTGTAATGATCCTTATAATTTAATATTATTATTAATTCATGTCATGACTCATGCATTTAGATGCATTTCCATAAACTGTTATAACATATACTCATGGAAAATTTGGGTAAGTTAGGCACATCAAAAATGATATATTATTAATGAATTGAGGAAGGATATCTCCCTTCTATCTTTTATAGAAGTTTGTATCTCATCCCTTTTATTGACATAAAATTTTCAAACTAAATTCCATGTCCATGGTGTATGGACAGGTCCATTTCATATATTCAAAGAAAGGCCTATCAATAAAATAGGTTGATGACATGAGTATGAAACTTTCTTGATGAGATATTGAGGAAAAGTTATTATATTACATAGCAAGTAATTTTATGTGGTTGTTGATGTTGTGGAATTAACTTCTTCCTCTTGGGTGCCTTTATGTTTTTCTAGACACTGATATTAAATTTTAAGTGAACCTACCTAATGCCACTAAGGAAGAATCTTGAAGGGTCGCATACTTAGTGTTTCTGGTGATATTAATTAAATTCTATATAAATTTAATTCTTGAAATAAATATTCTTCTCTAGATCATGGAATAAAAATTATTCACGATTTATTGATCATAAGTATTTATTCATCATATTTATATATGAGTTGAAAATTAAAATAAATATTTATTCACAAGACCGTGAATATTATAAAGATTTATTTATTTATTGAATGAATAATATTTATTATTAAAGGTATAGTAAATATAGAGGAAGTGAGAATTGGGCTATCGAGTCCATTAGTAATGATATATTAAATGTCATTTAAAAAACATTGATTTATTTATTTAAAGAAATTATATTTTTTTATATGTGATTTTAGCACTCACTAAGTAAATAATAATACTATTATTATTATTTAGGTGTGGGGTTCACTAGGGATTAAGAGAATAATTAAGGGACTATGTGAAATTATTTATTCTATAACCTAGATTTATAAATACCTGGTTATATCATTTCATAGGGTTAGACATGGTTACACACAACACATACCCTCCAAATATTCTCTCAAACCTAGAGAGAAATTTCTCTAGAACTCTCTCAAGAACTAAGAGCTTCCACCGTAATCCTCCTCTCAAGAATTAAATAATAATAATTGATCCTTCACTCTCAAGGAATTGTGTGGAAATAAAATAGGGAAATGTAAGATGATTAGTACCACCACACTAGCACCCTGAGTACCATTAGTGACACTTGTAGATAAAAGGAGCATGTGTGGATCACCGCTATAGGGTCTCTATCCTTGGATCCTCTTGATGTAATGATAGGAAAACCTAAAAAAAATAGTCAATCAAAATATTCTTTAAAGAAAGTTCTCATGATTGTAGTAATACTTTCTTTTAAATTAATTATAAATTTAGCATGAAAGATCCTCTCTCTCGGTTCCAACATTCTTTATCAATTTTCATTGAATAAATTTATTGGTCATGATGTCTACCATCATGTACATCCTATATATTCATTGAATCTAAAAATATCCATGTTTGGGCCATCCCAAATAGGTGCTTCCCATATGCTAAGAACCTTAAAGTTGTATCAGATAGGTAACGTTAAAATTTATAATTTTTTAATTTTTTATTGTTAAATACATTTTTAATAGTTTTTTATTTCAATAAATTCATTATTTAATTATGAAAATCAATATCTCTTCTTCTTAATCTTATTTGTTCTCCCTCATATACCTAGGATATGTTATAAACATATAAATAACATCTGAAGAGCCCATATGGTGGTGATGAGAGTTTTGGATGGATAACATGAGACTACATGACGTGTATCCTGAAGGTGCACCTTGTGTACCCTTGTTCAATTCACAAGGACAAACCTCGAATTTAATTTGAAACATCATGCATTAAATTAAATGTAGATTCATTAAACACTAAATGTTGACTAGGTTGGGCTGTCACATGGTTTTTCAAACTACACACTATGTAACTATCTTACACATCATGTAGTGCATGTGTATTCATGGAAAAAACACATAATCATAGATGAATTGTGTATTTATTAAATGATTCTTGTGACTAAAAGTCATACAATATTGAGGTCACATGGAATGTAGTTGGAATAAATGTATTATACCACATTAATTTCTACATTCTATATACACACCTAGTACCTAGGCATGTGCCACAGATAGATAGCGAAGTAATATACATGGCGTGTAGTTGGCTTGCACACGTTGTGTATCCTTCCCATTTACACTGAAAATAAAAGTAATTTATTATTACATTAACCCTAATAAACACGTGTATCTATTTCATTAATTTATAGTAGACTATGTGTGATATATTTTATATATATTAAATTCTTAATTAATTTCTATGTAAAATTTGAAAATACACACCATGTATGATCCTTGCACATCATGTACTCTGCATGTATTAAAATCATACACACCATGTAATACAACATGTGACTATGTTTCATTTATTAATAGTACAAACTATGTAATTATATGAAATTACATATATTCTAAATGAGTGAAAAATACAAAATAAGGATCATTCTAGGTAGTTTAAACCGGTACACGTTGTGTTTCCTCCAATTACACATTGTATACTTAATTAATTTTAAATTAAATTAATTTATTTATTTTTTATGATTATAATGGATGGGAATCTCAATTATTTTCTTGATGGATATAAATATGAACTGATTAATTAATTAATTAATTAATTAATATAATTAATTTATTCAAGTGTGTTTTATATAAATTGAGAATGATTGAGATGAATTCTAGTTTGTTAAATGCATATCTGTTGCATGTGTATATGATCATGAGCTTGACTGAACATTGTATGGTTTAGATTTTATTTCATTTAATTATTTCATGGGTTTTTTAATTATTATTATTAAATTAAAATTATGTCCTTTAATTCACCCCCTCTTATTATTATGTAAAGACCTGTGTGTCTGTAATTTATTTTATGTAAACCTCGTAATCATTCCATTGGTTCCCCTCACCTATATATGAGTAAAGAATATAAAAATATGGAGCTATTAGGATATTGGAGGAAATTAAAGATGGATTCAAGGTTAAAACAACCTTAATTATATCCAATACTAGTGCATTGAGTTTTTCCCTTATGATAAATGGTTTTTTAATTGTCTCCTCAATAAAAAAACTGGTTGAAAATTCTCCTTATCATTCCACATATTTTATTATGAATTTATTCATGGTTATTTATTTTATGAATACTTTATCATGATCACATAAATAAATTAATTAAAAAACAAAAAAAATTAGATGAAATAAAATAAAAATATTATATGTAAATACTTTATTGACTCATATTTAATCACTTAAGAAAAATCCACTTAATATTAAAAGACATTAAAAAGGATTAAACAAGGAAATTTATTCATAATAAATAAAATAAATAAATAAATATTAAGTTATAATAATCCTCCCATCATTTGATTAGGATACTCTCATAGTTAAAGTTTTAGTTAGTCTAAATTCAAGGGCACTTTCAATTATCAAGAAATATTAATGAAGATAATGGGTCAAATTAAATGATTTGGTATTGTGTGTAATGGAAAAATATGATTCAATACCTTTTTGGATTAAAGTTTTGGGGAAATATGAGTCAGTATTTTATGATTGGGGAGTCCACTAAATGGTTCAAGGAGATTTGAATTAGCAGTTGTCATGACCGTCTACCTAAAAACCTTCTTATTATTTATGTGTCCAAAGTATAAGCTATGAGAAGGGAAATATGGATCCTTTCCACTAGAATGTCCAAGAGACAATACATTCCAAGTTCAATGGTGAGGGCCATTAAGACTTGATAAAATAGTGAGATAATGATAAAATTAATATTATTTCATATTGAATAATTTTTAGTAATCAAGTAAAAAACTAATAATCTACTTTTATACTATTATAGTAAAATGACCAATTTTTCAACCATGTTATCCTTGTAATCAATTTTATAGAAAGATTATATCCTTATTAATAGTAACTTATGGGAATGGTATAATCACATACACATTTTATTACAAAGTGAATGGAATCTCTATGTAATAGTAACCCCAAATGTTTATCTTCCTAAGGAGGCAAGTGATGAACAGTTCATTATCTATGAAAAAAACTTGGATGATGTGCTTGATGTTTATTGTTTTATTCTTTATTCTATATTGAACAAAATCATGAAATATATTGGGAGCATGGATTCTTATGTCATGATTAATAACCTTTATGATATTTATTAGGAGAGAGTTAGATAGGAATGATTTGAGATATTTAAGGCATTGTTCATGAGAAAACTTAGAGAAATTGCACCAATTGGGCCTCATGTAGTCAAGATTATTGGATACATTAAGCATCTAGAGACTATAGGGTTTAAACTACCTGATTAATTGTGTATTGATATCATTATTTCATTATCTTCTCAAATCTTCTCTATATTTTTTTTAAAATTTTAACATAGACAACATTGAGAAATCTCTCCCAGATCTCCTCACTCTGCTTTTACTGGTTAATAAGGAAAGGACAAGTGAAGAGATCCAAGACTAACTCAAAGTCTAATGTTTCTCCATAACACCCTTCCAAGAAGAGGATGATCATGGTTCAATCAAGGGAACATGATGTTATCTATTTCCCATGTAGCAAGAAGGGCCACTGGAAGAAGAATTGCACCATCGATAAGAAACAAGGGGAAGATTCAAGTGCATTCATTATCGATTTCAATATATCTATTCCCACAAATTGGGAATTAGATAAATCTTGTGAGAGGAACCAATTATATTTAGAATATTTTCACAAGTTGAGGTGGATTTAACATCCACTAAAGGATCCAAGCTTGTTTAAGTATCTATTGGAGACTAACACCTCGCATTTATGACTAGAATTATTTTTGTTTTAAAGTTTTTTTATTATATTCCTTCAATTACCAAAAACATTCTTTCCGTATCCATTATTTATTTGGATGGATTTATTTTCAAATTTAGGAATAAATGTTGCATATTTTACAAATATATCATATGTTATAATAATGCACACCCAAATAATGATATTTATGTGTTTTATTAAACAAACCAAGTGATGGAAAATGATAAAAAATCAAGCTTACATTACTCATGTCACACCAAAATGTGGCATCACAACTTTGGTAATATAAACAAAATTTTATTGACTAAATTATACCAAGAAGGGTATTTAGATTCTTTCAAACTAAAACCACTTGGAATATTTCATGCTTGTTTGTATGGTAAAATGATTAATTCCCCATTCAGTTGAAAAAGTGAAGGGGGCATAGATCATATGGAGTTGGTTTATATAGACATGTGTGGATTATTTCTAGTTTATGTAAGGGGTGGATACTCATACTTCCTAAATTTTAGTGATGACTTTAGTCGATATGTATATGTCTACTTAATGAGGTATAATGAGATTCCTTTAATAAATTCAAGGAATACAAGAATGAAGTTGAGAACCAACTTAGAAAGAAGAGGAATAAACTTTTCTCAGGATGTGGTATAGAATATCTTGATCAAGGATTCATTGATTATTTATGGGATTTTATGATATGATCTCAATTCTTTCCTCCTTACATGCAATAATGGAATATTTCTAGTTAAAGGAGGAGCCACGCTTTGATAGAAATGGTGTGATAAATAATGATTCATGAAATTATTTCGTTATCATTTTGGGGATACTCATTACAAACAGTAGCTTACACACTAAACTAAGTTTAAACTCAAATGGAAGATAGTATTCCATTCAAATTATAGTGTGTAAAGAAACCCATGTTGTCGAATATATGAGTGTGGGGTTTTGAAGTATTTTTTAAGTATATCCATGGTAACAAACTAACAGCTAAAGGAACTAAGTGTACCGTTATATTATATCTTTATAAAACTAAAGTATATTACTTATACAACCCCTTAGATATGAAATTTTTGGTTAAAGGAAATCCAATATTTCTTAAAAGGGATAATATATCTAAAATATATAGTGGGAATTATAGAGACTTTGATGAAGTTGTGGCTCAAAATACAAATGATTTGGCACATGAAAAAATTCCATAAATTCCCATGGAAGAGGAAATTTTAGAGACACAGGTATTTCATAAGAGTATAATAGAGGTTAGAGAACTTAAAAGATATAGTTTTCTAGTCACTAAATATGGTGACTCATTATTAGTTGATAATAATGATCCTAAAACCTACAAGGAAATAGTAAGTAGAATAAAATCTACCACATGGAAATAATCCATGAATTCTAAAATGGATTCAACATACCAAAACCATGTATGTATTTTTTTTAGATCCTATAGTGTATGTTATACCCATTGGTTAAAAATGGGTATTCAATAAAAAAGTAGGCATGGATAGACAAGTTAGTTCTTATAAGGCTAAAATTATTGAAAAAGGGTTTAAACAACATCAATACATAGATTATGATGAAACTTTCTCACTGTTTGATATGCTAGAATCCATCAAAATTATGATTTTCATTACATCTTATCATGACTATGAGATTTGGAAAATGGATATCGAAACAACTTTACTCAATGGCAACCTTCAAGAAGATGTTTATTTTTCACAAATAGAAGGTTTTATGACACAAATGGATGATAACAAAGTATGAAAGTTTCAAAGATTAATTTATGGATTAAATCAATAATTTAGGACATAGAACTGTCACTTTGATGAATCCATAATAGAATTTTATTTCATAAACAATGAATGTTGGACTTGTGTCTACAAGTGGTTTAGTGGGAGGGTGGAAATTTTTATAATAGTATATGTTGATGAAATATTACTTATTGTAAATGAAATACTAGTCTTATAGTTAATTAAGACTTGGTTAAATACATGTTTATCCATGAAATACTTAGGTGAAGAAACATATATTCTTGGGATCATAATCAATCATGATAGATCTGAGTGGTAGCTTAGAATAAATCATGGTACATACATTAATAATATACTAAAGAGATCTATTATGAAACAATACAAGAGAATATTATTTCCAATGTCACATGGCATACATATTTCCAAGAAAATGTACCCTCAAACACATGAGGGGTACAGAGGATTATAAGGATCCAATACACATTAGTGATTGGGTCATTCATGTATGTTATGTTATGTGCTAGGATAAATGTCACCTACACCTTAAACATGATAGGTAGATATCAAGTTGGTCCATGATACCTCCATTGGATGGTAGTCAATAATATCCTAAATTACCTTAGGCATACTATGGATATGTTTTTAGTTTATGTAATAGATGAGGAATGAGTCATCAAGGGATTTAAAGATACTAATTTACAAACATATGAAGAATATTTGAAATCACAATTGTGATGTATCTTCACTATAAAGGGAGGTGTTATGAGCTAGAAGATCTCAAATAAATTCATGTTTGTTGATACTATAATATAATTAGAGTATATTTTATCTTTTGATGCATCTAAAGAAGTGTTTTGGATGAAAAACTTCATCCAAGATCTTGACATGAAGTAAATACTATATCACATTATATTGTGATGATACTGTAGTCGTGGATATTACAAAGGAGACAAGGTCACATTAGTATATAAAGCACACACTTCATAAATATAATCTCTTGAGAGATTTTCCTTATAGAGGTGATGTTGCAGTAAGCAAAGATTCCATGGAAAACAATATGGTGGGCCTATTGACTAAATACCTATCTCATTAGAAGTATGGACATCATGTGAGGGATGGTGGACTAAAATTTATTTGTAGTAGGATATAGTCCAAGTGGTATTTTTTTGGATTTGGTCTTCTAGAACCAACATCTTTTTACTTTAGATTACTTGTATTAATTAACTTTAATATTAATAAGTACCTTATGACATATTGTTCTTCCTTTTGTGTAGATTTAATGTGACAATATCTTAGAGTATTTGTTGCATTGATAAGGTCATATCAGTTCCCCTATATGATGAAAAACTTGAAATTCTATGAAATATTATTAAACTTATATGTCTTGTGGTCGTTGTAATGACCCGTGTCATTACAGGTTGTAAAATTCCCAAGGGAATTTAAACTTTCCAGTTTAGTGGTTGGGTAATTCTGAAAATTGGGATTCATAATAAAATTTTAAGATATTAAACATATTTAAAATATTTTTTTTAGAAATTTTTTTAGCCTCATATGGGTCTTGGGGGGTTGTAGGGGCCCTAGGGAGGAAGGATTACTGTTGTATCCAAAGGTATAGCAGAACCGCTAGCTTGTTGGTGGGGATTTTTTTAGGCAAGTTTGATAATCATCCCCTTGAGATTTTATAGGGTAATCCTCTCTTCTCCCCATTGGATGTTCATAAAATAAGGGGTTTGAAGCCCCTTCTTCCCCCTTAACATGGGGATAATTTTGGTGGTGTTTTCTAGGAAATTTTGAGGTAAGATATTCTATTTTCTCACCCTTGTTCTATTTCTCTATTTTTTGTTGAATTTTACTCGGTTCGATAAGGATTTAGATCAATGATTTTTCCTAAGCATGGATAAATCATTGAAATTTCAGGGTATTTCATGTGTAGATTATAAAGGATGTCCTGATAGGTTTAAATCAAGTTGTTGCCTTCTATTTTTCACAAGGTATTTTTCTTGGTGAGTTTCTGAAGGGTTTCCAACAAAATTGGCATCAATTGGTATTCAATTTAGGTAATAAAATTGGATCCTTTTATTGGTATAGTCTTGGGGGTGTGTTGGGAGTGAAATGTACCCAATTTCTCATAATTCTAGCATCATTGGACCACCTGGTGATTTTGGTGCCTATTATTCCAATTGGGGATTTTGATTTTAATTAATTAATTAGTTAATTTTATGTTGTCTATAGTTGAGGTGGATTTTAGTGGAGTTATCAGAGGTCAACACAAACCTCGAATGGATTTAATGGACTGTCGGATGAGTTTTTATGAATTAGTGATATTTTTTAAATTATTTAAATTAATTATAAGTCATTAAAATTAATTATTGGTGGAACTTGATATGAGATAGGGCCTTGGGAATATAGGCAGTTCTTGGTTGATCTCAGGCATTGTGATGTAAAATTGTGATGTGAAAGATATGGATTCAATATGAGGTACGGGGCCTTGACCATATCTAAGTATCTTGGTTTATTGGTAATATTATTTGTGTATGCCTTAGTATTATTAATATATGCATGTTATATGTCTTGTATGTTTTGACTAATGATGTTTTCTCATGGTATCAAAGTGGTGGGTTAATACCTGTGGAGGTGATGGACCACTATAGGGTTGGACGGGTCTGAGGGATTTGAAAGGATGCTTGCACATGGGACTTAGTCCGAAGGGACTAGTGTTAGGATGATTATTTGGTGAGTTTAGGGATGGGTTTCATTCCCTGGTTGCTGATTATTTTATGTGTTTACTGTTGAGTGATGGGACCTCCTAGAGTTCATAGGGATGGGTTGGTAAAATCAATGATAGCCTCCTTATAACATTTAGGGATAGGTTGGTGTGGTTGATTGTGGCCTCCCTAGAACCTATGGGGATGGGTCAGTGTTCTTGAAGCTAGCCTCCCTAGAGCCTGTGGAGATGGATTGGTGTGGTTAATTATGGAATCCCTAGAACCTAAAGGGATAGGCTAGTGTGATTCATTGTGGCCTCCTCAAAGCCTACAGGGATGGGATGGTGTGATTGATGGTAGACTCCCCATAACCTATATAGATGGGATAGTGTGCAAGGTTGTCCCCCATGGAGTTTGTGGGGATGGGTCATGGTTACTTGATGGACCTCCCTTAGTACACAAGGATGGGTCATGGTACTTAATGAGGTCATGGACTAAGTGATAGGTGTGGTCCATGGTAAATATATGTTATTAGGTTCCTAATAAATGTTTCTTTCAACATGATTTTGAAGAAGGTATTGTATGGATTATGGTATGACATGGATTATGGAATGGATCTAAAGAAGGTATAGTGTGGGATATGGTATGAGGTGGATCCTAAAAAGGTTTGAAATTAGGTATTTGGGTGTGTTTGATGTGCTTGTATGTTATGTTTTCAGGTAGGTTTGTTGTACATGCACAACCACGTATTATATATATATATATATATATATATATATATATATTTCATGAACATGCACTTGATCACAATAACACTCGGTTTGGTTAAGGCAATGGGTATACCTATTGGATAGTTGGACTCACCCCTATCTGTATACACAGCTTGGGTTATATTGTACATGGGGAGACTCTCGTGTTTTCTTTTATAAAATAAGTACCACGTGGATATGGACTCTTGGTATAGTCCAATAGGTCATGGAGGACTTGGTTAAGACATGATATATGTGAGTTAGACTAGAGGAAATTATATTTATTTTTTGTTATCATTCATTATTTTTATTTTCTAGTTGTTCTTTTTTGTGTATATGATGTCGGGTATCTACTGTTGATCTATTTTCTTTTACTACATCATGTAGATAGTTTCTTACTTTTATATTCTGGATCATGGGGGCCAAGTGGGCTCCCAGTTTTATATCTATAGGCTGGTGGGACATCCACTATATAGATGAGTCATTTTGAATTTTCAGCATACTTAGGCATGATTTTCGGGATAGGTTTTAGAGTGCATAGTCTCACCATGGATATATTTGTCCCTATCTTCTAGTGAATGGTCTCAGTTGTATTGGGAGGCATGCCTTAGGTTTTGTGGTGGCCCTCGCTCATACATCGTTTGGGAGGCCCGTGTTGGGGCATTACAAAATGGTATCAAAGTAGTGACTTGGGATGGGATAAAATGGTTAAAATCGAAGATAGGATGTTGATACTCGAGTGGTATATCGATTGCATTCTTGTACAACAAGACTTCGGTTGAAAATCGAGTTTCCAAGGGATGTCTAGTTTTGGGATTAGGCACTCTAGGATGAGTGAGGTTTTTATTTAGACTAATAATCCCAACATGGGATTGATGAGACTTGATACGAGTCTTAGTGTTCAGTTGGGAGCTATTGGGTTGTTCATTCATCATGGTAGTGGCATGTTAGGATCATGATACACGTGCCTATGGGTGGTGGTGTTTTACATCATGGCCTTATTGTAATCCATATTAATTGAATCAACTTATAATATAATTGATGTTTTATAACTTATATTATAATGGGTTATGGAATTAATATATATGTGAGGGGAATGTTTGATTGATGTGATGTACTTGTAGGCCACTGTAGGGAAATGGATTTTGGAAATTTTTGTTTTTGAAAAAAACCAAGTTTTTTAAATGGAAAACTTGTGCAGTAGTGTGAGGTGTACATAAATGGTTTTATGAGTTGGTTTTATGAAAATGGTTCATGGAGTTCAGAATTTTGAAATGAATGGGATTTTCAAGACTGGTAAAATTTTTAAGGAAAGGTGGGTTTTGAAATGAAATTTTAAATGTGTTTTCAAATTGGTTTTCAAAGTATTTTTTGGTAATTTTTTTCAAAAAGGATTTTGAAAATATAATCAGTTTTCAAGAAAGGTTCTAGTTAGGATGGGGGTTTTGGTGATTTTGTATTTGGTGAAAAACCTTTGACGCTAAGGGGAGTTTTGAAAACTTGTGGGAGTTTTTGTGTATATAAAATGTTTTGGAAAAGGGTTTTGAAAATAAGAAACTAGAACCTATAGAAACTAGTTTGAAGAGATTTTGTGTGTTAGTCAAGGGAAACCTATATTTTTTATTTATGTGATCATCCTACATGCTATGGTTGATTGGAAAACCACTAATTGAGTTTATTATGTGTAGTACAAGGTGAATCACTTCAGTGTGGTGCGTGGATAGTAACCAGTGTCTATATAGGCCAATTTGCTGGAACTTTGTTGGTTGACTAGGAGAGAACTAGCGGTTCATCCATGCATTCAGTAGGTATGTTAAGGTTTTTTTTAGGGATCTATTTGTGGTGGGATCTATGTGGATGCTTGTGTGAGCCTCTTGTAGTGGTCTCACATGATGGATGTTTAGTGGGAGCCACTTATGGAAGGCTTGTGATGTTAATGTTTTGAGAGATGCATATGTGGAAGGCTCATGGATGTTTGATGTGGGATCAAGTAGTTGGAGGTCATTTTGGAGGGTTTAGGTATGGGACCCATGATATGTGTTTTGATGCGCATTTAGTGGTTTTATGGGTTGGACTTTCATATGTGTGTTTGATCTGATCCCTGATTGGGACCGATTGATGTGTGCTCTTGGTAGGAAATTCCTATGATGGAGAGAACCACTAGTTGGAATCGATTGTCGGTAGTGATGTCTTATAGTGGGGACAACCATAATCTTCATGATGTTTTGAATGCTAGGGGTTTGGGGGATTGTGGAATTTGATGGGTTTGGCTGAACACCATCTTGGAACTTGGAAGTGGTAAAGATAAAAATGCTCAGAATCTAGTCATTGGAGTTTAGATTTATTATTTTTTGTGATAGAGTAAGTGGATTCTAGTAGAATCCTAGAATAATGATCAGGTTGAGTGGTCATTTGAATGGTTCACCATAGTGAGATACTCTGGTTTTTGATATAACTAAGGAAAATTTTACTTTATGAGACTAACCTATAGAATAGGAATGACTGGTACCTTGGACACATAAACTGATTTTGGTGAGATGTGACTCACTGGATTAGAGTTGGGGCCTTGTGTTTGAAATGTAAAGGATATTCCTTCGATTTGAGGTAGGGGACTTGAACTTATTTGATTCTCTTGGTTAATTGGTGGTATTATTTTTGTATGCCTCATTAGTATATATGCCTACATGTTGCACGTGTTGTTTGTTTTGACTAAAGATGTTTTCTCATGGTATCAAAGTTGTGGGTTGATCTTGATGGAGGTTATATACCCCTAGAGGGTTGGACAGGCCTAAGAGACCTAAAATTATGTTTGTGTGTGGTACTAAGTATGGAGGTACAAGTTCACTAATGATTATTTAGTGAGTTAGGGGACGGGTTGTGTGCCCTGGTTTTTTATACTTGTGTGTACTAATTGGTGATTGGCATGACCTCACTAAGTGCGTAGGGATGGGTCAGGGTACTCGAAAATGGCCTCTCTAGAACCTGCAAGAATGGGATGGTGTGTTTGATTATGGCCTCTCTAGAACCTATGGGTACGGGCCGATGTGCTTGAATGTGGCATCCCCAGAGCCTACGGGGATAAAATGGTGTACTTAATTTTTTCCTCCACAGAACCTGTAGGGATGGGCCTATATTCTTGATTATGGCCTTCCCAAACCCTATGGGGATGGGCTGGTGTGATTAATAGTGGCCTCCTCAGAACCTATAAGGATGGTATTGTGTGTACAGTTAACCTCCCTAGAGTCTTTGAGGATGAGTCAGAGTGACTTTATGGACCTCCCTAAGTACACGGGGATGGGTCTGGGTACTTGACCAGCCCATGACATAAGTGAAATTCATGGGCCATGGGAAACATATGTTATTAGGTTCCTGATATATTTCCCTTCCATTATGGTATTGAATCAAGTATATTAAGGATTGTGATATGACACAGATTATAGCACGGAGTTGAAGTAGGTATTGTACAGGTTATGGTATGAGGTAGATCTTTATATGGTGTCAAATCAGGTATGCAGGTGTGTTTGATGTGATTTCATGTTATGTTTTTGGATGGGTGTGTTGGAAAATCATAACTACACCTTATATATGTATTTCATGCACATCCACTTTATCATGGTAGCACTTAGTTTGGTTGAAAAATTGGGGATACCTATCGGGTCATTGGAATCACCCTCTATCCATGTACACAACATGGGTTCTAATGTATGTGGGTAGACTCTCCTATTTTCAGGACATAGATACTACATGGAGATGGAATCTTGGTTATGGCGTTCCTTTATAATTTTCATCAGATTTTTTTTGTCTTGACGTTTACCATCATGTACATTGTGGATTGTTTATTGAATTAGAAAATAACTGAGTTTGGTCATTCTCAAATAAACACTTCCACTACACCAAGAACCTTCAGATATGGGAGTGAGGAGATTTTAATTAAGTGTTTGGGGTTGTGCATTATATGTAACGCCCCGACCCCAGCTACCCAAAGTCGGTGCATTACTTCGTAACATTGGCATGATCACAAGAAAGATCAAATCCCGAAAGACCGATTGGTTTAGTAGCCTTGGAAACACTAGATATAATCATAAAGTTTTACATTACATTTCAAAGTGAAAAACTACTACAACAACAAAGTCTTTGTATCCACACTATTAACCCCTCATAATATCCCTGCAAGTCATTCATAATTTACTTCTTCACTACCTGGGAAAAATAAAACATAGAAAAGGGGTGAGCTCAAATGCCCAGTAAGGATAACAATATAGCGGAACATTCAAAATAAGCATAAACATTTAAGGCAATGAATTTCTAAAACAAAAGCCTTTTAAAATTGAACTTCAACATAGTATGGCAAAAGTAAAATGAAATAATTCCATTTACTTGTTCACATGGATATTCTACTAATCGAATAATCACATGCAATATCAATCACCACTTTCATAATGTTGGAATGCATAATGCTAAACGTTAATTTCTTTGTCTAGGCCTCATCCCAAGACCTAGGGGTTACTTCTAACCGGAACCCAACCCGGAGTGCCTCTAATAACCGGACACCAACCCGGAGTGCCTCTAATAACCGGACACCAACTCGGAGTGCCTCTAATAACCGGACACCAACCCGGAGGGCATTCTTTTACCAGTCCCTAACCTGGAGGGCTTACTTTAACCAGTCCCCAACCTGGAGGGCTTACCTTTACCAGTCCCCAACCTGGAGGGCTTACTTTTACCGGTCCCCAACCCGGAACATACTTGTTTAGCACATTCATCTGAAGAAAAGTTTGAAATATAACATAAACATTCGGATTAAAACTAGCATACGAAATGTCAATAGTTTCACCATAAACTATGACTGGTATAAAATAGCACATCCACAGTCAAACATATCACAAAACCTTCAATACAATATAGAAGTTTTGTATTATAATAAATAAACTTCAAATAAGCGTAAAATCCATTAAAGGATGTTGACATAGATGAAATCAAAACACTTTTTAGAGAAATATCTCTTTCTATTTTTGAAATCATTTAAGAGCCATATAAAATAAAACATTTTCTTGAAAATATTCTTGTAAGCTTGTAAGGAAAGCTTTGATGATTTTATAACGGCGGAAAATAACCGCACCCGCCGTATAAGTAAAAAAAACATTCTTATCTTAATTCTGTCGAAAAGGTCAAAAAGGACCTTGTTTTGAAAACGACGGAAATATTCCTTTATAAACATCTTACAAAAAGTCAAACAAGGGTATAAATGAATTTAACCCATATTCTTGTAAATAATAAATATGTTTTTAAATACATTTCGAAGAAACATGGATGTGGATGATAAAGAAATCCCAGTAGATTATTACGTATAAACAACCTCGGATAATGGAGAGATTGTGAAATAACCCTTACCTTGTACTTTTCCTTGGTTGGGGTAGGTTAACCTCCTTTAATTTAGGTAACTCACTTTGGTTGGAACCAAAGGACTTCTTGAAATGATTTCTGCCTAAGGGGAAGCTTCAAGGAGGAGGAGAGGGATGTGGGGAGCTTAGTTGGGCAGAGTTTGGACGAGCCAAGTGGCTTGAGAGGTGTGATGAATGAGTAGAAGTGGTCTCCTTTTATAAGGGAGAGGAGGGGCTCTTTAGGAAAGAGTGAAAGTATTACTTTATAATATAATTATATTCGGTTTCTAATGGTCCAAAAATCATTGAGGTCGAAGATAAGATGACTCATATTCTAAATAACATCAACCAATAATAATTGGACAGGTTTTAGATAATATTTTAATCATTATAATCTTATTTATTTAAATGATTTATTAATGAGGTAAACATTGCATCATTATTGTGTCATTAATAATTTAACTTATTTGATGTCTAAAAATTATAAATAAAATATCATCATGTAGGAAATATTTTTAGCTTTCTAATGAATATTTATAATCAAAAATCCAACATGTATAACCCTATGTAAAAATTGTTCTTCTAAAAGATGTAAGCTTATGCCATTTTTATTTTTATTTTAACTTTATTAATATAATGTGTCATTATCACTTACAAGTGGATCCATGGGGTCCCAAAATTGACCCAAAGATGCCCATGGTCGACCATGTATCAACCAATAGGGTTAAGACACGTTTTAGGGTAATTTAGTATTATTATAATATTATTTTGTTTACCCTTATTTACCGGATTTACCCTTAACCATGGTAAATAAAATATTTACCGCAGTAATTATTCAAAATGTCTAAAAATAAAAGTTACCTATTTACACAATTTGAACATCCTGATTCCAAATATGGAATCCATTTTTCTAAATTCAAAACACAGAAGTGGCAGAAATTAATTTAAAATTAATTCCCGCTGTCAAAACAAAAAGCGTGTTTTTAAGAGATAATAACTATCAAAAGATTGACACTTTTTTATGTTCGGTTTAATTGTAAAATTATGTCTAATGACCAACATTATATTAAGTGGTAAAAATATATTCTAAATATACTTTAAAACCACTCAAATTCATAATTTATAACTATTAATTATTTTGATTAAAAAAGTTGTTTTTAATTAAAATTTAGTAATTTTCACTATTCATCAAAATATGAAAGTTATCTGAAATGTACCAAAATTTCACCTTAGGCTAAATTCGATATTCCGAATCCAAAAATGAAGTCCATTTTAAAATATAAAATATATATAATTTCAAAAAGTAGGTATTACTATTCATAACGGCTAGTTTGATTAGTTGTGGTGTGTGTTAAAACTCAAGGTTGCGTACAACACACGCTACTGTATTATTCAAAGGAAAGTGTACCGTGGAAGCTTGAGATGTTTCATTTTAAATTTTTGATGTCCCCATTTAGTCAAAAAGTTTAAAATATTGTATTTAAAAAGGGTTCACTATTAAAAGTTGATAAAAGTGCAATACTGAAAATGAATTTGTTCTTGCATTATATCTAAGAAACTCATAATATGGATTCTAAAATTATAAGGATTATATAAAGTTTAAAATTTAGATAATACTATTCATAACCTCTTTTGAATGGCTTTTTTTTGTAAGTCATGGTGTGATTGAACTCGGTGTTGCGTGTAGTGCAAGTTATTGAATTATTTTGAAGAAATAACACACTATGAAATCTTGGGGTGTTACATTCTCCCCTCCTTCAATAAATTGCGTCCTCGCAATTTGAAATTGTTCTTCGAAAATAAAAGGTTGAAAATAGAAAATATATTTGTGGGAAAACCCACATCGGAAATTGGGTTACTAAAATTTAGTCTTAATATGAGGAAAGAGAAATCAAAGGGTCACCACCAAATTATGATCTCTATTAGGAGAACATTGGTGGCAATTAGAGACATATAATTGGAGGAAAAACGTAAATATTTATAGGTAGTGATTGAGGTCATCAATCACAAACAAGTGTAAAATTGAGGTCCTTAAATTCATCAATCTATGATGATTCGAAATACCATCGGTTCAACAAAACATAGGGTATTAGGATAACACATTTTTGACGTTTCAAAATATCTTAGTTGAAATCCCACATCGAAAAATGAATTAATGAGGCCTCTATTTAAAATAAAGAGTCGAAAGTATGAAGATTACCGAAAATAACACATACTAGGGTTCCATGTAGGAAAATATGGATATGGAAGAAAAATCTAACCATCAATTATCTGATGGAGAGTGGTAGAGAACATGGCTATGAAAAGGCCAACAATCCCAAAGCCATAAATTAGTGATGATTTAAGGTACCATCTAGGAAAACATTTTTGTTCTAAGTTTCTTTTCTTAATGTTGAGGAATTTATTTATGAGATTGGATAAGATCATAAGGAGATATACTTACTTTATAATTATATTTTTATCCATTAATAAATTTCTACCACAAACTCATCTTTCACTCTAAAAGATAATAGAATGTAAAAAAATTCTATTTACACTATTCGTATAGGGTTCCAAAATAAATGAATTTATAATTCATCTACAAGATCTTTTAATAAAAACTACATTATTTAATCCAGGACATCTCATGGGCCAGTGGTAGGTGATACACCCTTGTCGCCCTTCGATTGCGGGTTCAAGTCTCGCAGCCTTGCCGGAAGCGATGGGTTGCCGCCCGACCTCTGGGTTGTCCTTTTATGGCAATCCAAAATAAGCCAAAATACTTCTGTCCAAACTCACAGTCCAACATTTATAAGGAAGGTAAACATAATATAGATCCTTTTTACCCCGTAATAGCATATGAATACCTTCATCATGTATTACCATATTCCTTATTGATTACATTCATGCTCCCTTATTCCATATAGAATGCTGGATATACTTCATTAATCCAAAAATGTTCTAAACCCCAACAATGATGGAATATACAAATCATTAATCAGTTCCAAGGTAGTCAAGAATATCCAATATAATTTATCCAAAACAATCACATATTATTCCAAAATCACTACCTCAGTATCAGAACTATATTATGATTTATCATTCTCTCAACCATATATTTTCCAAAAAATTATCCTGCTATTGAGTCACTTTTCTTTTTTCCACACCATCTCAAGTCCTTAATGAAATAGTACTGCAGTACAATCCTTATATACTCCATAATTATTATAACAAGTACATTGTTGATACAACACTTAATTGATATAATCAACATAATTACTCTAATCATTCCTCTTAATCTGTGGTAGTATCATAACTTGATTATTATCCAATAGCATCATTTGCGGCATAGTCTGATGACTGGGACATAGGTTCGCGTAGTGTCCAAACTCCTTGCAAATGAAGCATTGTACATTTGAAACCATTTTCTTACCCTTGCAGTCACGTACATTTTGCCCTTTTCCTCCACACTTATAACAAACTCCCATTCCTTTCAGGCAAGTTCCAGGGTGTTTCTTTCCACAGTTACCACATATGGGAAAATTCTTCTTTTCCCTCTTCCCTTTATCCATATTTCTCTCTTCCATCCTTTTCTTCTCTTGCTTCCCTTCAAAGCCATAGGACTCAGTAAACTCTTTACTTATCTTATCAACACATGATATTATTTCTTCATATGATGATAATACATGCGAGACTATTTCTCTTGTAAATTTTGGCTTAAGACCATAAAATATATGATCCTTCTTTCTCTTTGTATCATGTGCATTGATAGAGTTCTGATTCCTTCTACTGGTCGCCATTTCTAAACAATGGCATACATTAGATTAGTTTATGAATAACAATACCTAATCCCAAACTTGTAAAACATATAACATAAATTAAATAGTTTATGGATATAATCCATAATCATAAAAATGTCTCCTTTGAGGAAGTATATACTCATAAACCCTTCATAATGATTTGTAAAGAAAATGAGAGTTATCCTAAGCATATCCCCCGGGAGTGTCGTAACCAAGAGTGCAGCAAGGCCCGTTGTCGTGCACCAGTTCCCGTTCGAGTCTAGCTCAAAGCGGTGTTTTCGGGTTTTACCCCTAGGTACATCTGTGCCAGAGCCGCCTCTACCTGCTCGTATCCAGACAGGGATGTATTGCTCGGAAAACTCACAAAATCTCTACAATACCAAAATTCTAGGAAGTTCTTCTATACTAATCCTCAAAGTTCATCTTAGGTCTACGTGCTCTAATCAGAGTTTATCTAAATCTAGCTTCCAAGGTTTGTACTAAACTTCCTCTGATACCAACTATAACGCCCCGACCCCAGCTACCCAGAGTCGGTGCATTACTTCGTAACATTGGCATGATCACAAGAAAGATCAAATCCCGAAAGACCGATTGGTTTAGTAGCCTTGGAAACACTAGATATAATCATAAAGTTTTACATTACATTTCAAAGTGAAAAACTACTACAACAACAAAGTCTTCGTATCCACACTATTAACCCCTCATAATATCCCTGCAAGTCATTCATAATTTACTTCTTCACTACCTGGGAAAAATAAAACATAGAAAAGGGGTGAGCTCAAATGCCCAGTAAGGATAACAATATAGCGGAACATTCAAAATAAGCATAAACATTTAAGGCAATGAATTTCTAAAACAAAAGCCTTTTAAAATTGAACTTCATCATAGTATGGCAAAAGTAAAATGAAATAATGCCATTTACTTGTTCACATGGATATTCTACTAATCGAATAATCACATGCAATATCAATCACCACTTTCATAATGTTGGAATGCATAATGCTAAACGTTAATTTCTTTGTCTAGGCCTCATCCCAAGACCTAGGGGTTACTTCTAACCGGAACCCAACCCGGAGTGCCTCTAATAACCGGACACCAACCCGGAGTGCCTCTAATAACCGGACACCAACCCGGAGTGCCTCTAATAACCGGACACCAACCCGGAGGGCATTCTTTTACCAGTCCCTAACCTGGAGGGCTTACTTTAACCAGTCCCCAACCTGGAGGGCTTACTTTTACCAGTCCCCAACCTGGAGGGCTTACTTTTACCGGTCCCCAACCCGGAACATACTTGTTTAGCACATTCATCTGAAGAAAAGTTTGAAATATAACATAAACATTCGGATTAAAACTAGCATACGAAATGTCAATAGTTTCACCATAAACTATGAATGGTATAAAATAGCACATCCACAGTCAAACATATCACAAAACCTTCAATACAATATAGAAGTTTTGTATTATAATAAATCAACTTCAAATAAGCGTAAAATCCATTAAAGGATGTTGACATAGATGAAATCAAAACACTTTTTAGAGAAATATCTCTTTCTATTTTTGAAATCATTTAAGAGCCATATAAAATAAAACATTTTCTTGAAAATATTCTTGTAAGCTTGTAAGGAAAGCTTTGATGATTTTATAACGGCGGAAAATAACCGCACCCGCCGTATAAGTAAAAAAAACATTCTTATCTTAATTCTGTCGAAAAGGTCAAAAAGGACCTTGTTTTGAAAACGACGGAAATATTCCTTTATAAACATCTTACAAAAAGTCAAACAAGGGTATAAATGAATTTAACCCATATTCTTGTAAATAATAAATATGTTTTTAAATACATTTCGAAGAAACATGGATGTGGATGATAAAGAAATCCCAGTAGATTATTACGTATAAACAACCTCGGATAATGGAGAGATTGTGAAATAACCCTTACCTTGTACTTTTCCTTGGTTGGGGTAGGTTAACCTCCTTTAATTTAGGTAACTCACTTTGGTTGGAACCAAAGGACTTCTTGAAATGATTTCTGCCTAAGGGGAAGCTTCAAGGAGGAGGAGAGGGATGTGGGGAGCTTAGTTGGGCAGAGTTTGGACGAGCCAAGTGGCTTGAGAGGTGTGAGGAATGAGTAGAAGTGGTCTCCTTTTATAAGGGAGAGGAGGGGCTCTTTAGGAAAGAGTGAAAGTATTACTTTATAATATAATTATATTCGGTTTCTAATGGTCCAAAAATCATTGAGGTCGAAGATAAGATGACTCATATTCTAAATAACATCAACCAATAATAATTGGACAGGTTTTAGATAATATTTTAATCATTATAATCTTATTTATTTAAATGATTTATTAATGAGGTAAACATTGCATCATTATTGTGTCATTAATAATTTAACTTATTTGATGTCTAAAAATTATAAATAAAATATCATCATGTAGGAAATCTTTTTAGATTTCTAATGAATATTTATAATCAAAAATCCAACATGTATAACCCTATGTAAAAATTGTTCTTCTAAAAGATGTAAGCATATGCCATTTTTATTTTTATTTTAACTTTATTAATATAATGTGTCATTATCACTTACAAGTGGATCCATGGGGTCCCAAAATTGACCCAAAGATGCCCATGGTCGACCATGTATCAACCAATAGGGTTAAGACACGTTTTAGGGTAATTTAGTATTATTATAATATTATTTTGTTTACCCTTATTTACCGGATTTACCCTTAACCATGGTAAATAAAATATTTACCGCAGTAATTATTCAAAATGTCTAAAAATAAAAGTTACCTATTTACACAATTTGAACATCCTGATTCCAAATATGGAATCCATTTTTCTAAATTCAAAACACAGAAGTGGCAGAAATTAATTTAAAATTAATTCCCGCTGTCAAAACAAAAAGCGTGTTTTTAAGAGATAATAACTATCAAAAGATTGACACTTGTTTATGTTCGGTTTAATTGTAAAATTATGTCCAATGACCAACATTATATTAAGTGGTAAAAATATATTCTAAATATACTTTAAAACCACTCAAATTCATAATTTATCACTATTAATTATTTTGATTTAAAAAGTTGTTTTTAATTAAAATTTAGTAATTTTCACTATTCATCAAAATATGAAAGTTATCTGAAATGTACCAAAATTTCACCTTAGGCTAAATTCGATATTCCGAATCCAAAAATGAAGTCCATTTTAAAATATAAAATATATATAATTTCAAAAAGTAGGTATTACTATTCATAACGGCTAGTTTGATTAGTTGTGGTGTGTGTTAAAACTCAAGGTTGCGTACAACACACGCTACTGTATTATTCAAAGGAAAGTGTACCGTGGAAGCTTGAGATGTTTCATTTTAAATTTTTGATGTCCCCATTTAGTCAAAAAGTTTAAAATATTGTATTTAAAAAGGGTTCACTATTAAAAGTTGATAAAAGTGCAATACTGAAAATGAATTTGTTCTTGCATTATATCTAAGAAACTCATAATATGGATTCTAAAATTATAAGGATTATATAAAGTTTAAAATTTAGATAATACTATTCATAACCTCTTTTGAATGGCTTTTTTTTTGTAAGTCATGGTGTGATTGAACTCGGTGTTGCGTGTAGTGCAAGTTATTGAATTATTTTGAAGAAATAACACACTATGAAATCTTGGGGTGTTACATTCTCCCCTCCTTCAATAAATTGCGTCCTCGCAATTTGAAATTTTTCTTCGAAAATAAAAGGTTGAAAATAGAAAATATATTTGTGGGAAAACCCACATCGGAAATTGGGTTACTAAAATTTAGTCTTAATATGAGGAAAGAGAAATCAAAGGGTCACCACCAAATTATGATCTTGATTAGGAGAACATTGGTGGCAATTAGAGACATATAATTGGAGGAAAAACGTAAATATTTATAGGTAGTGATTGAGGTCATCAATCACAAACAAGTGTAAAATTGAGGTCCTTAAATTCATCAATCTATGATGATTCGAAATACCATCGGTTCAACAAAACATAGGGTATTAGGATAACACATTTTTGACGTTTCAAAATATCTTAGTTGAAATCCCACATCGAAAAATGAATTAATGAGGCCTCTATTTAAAATAAAGAGTCGAAAGTATGAAGATTACCGAAAATAACACATACTAGGGTTCCATGTAGGAAAATATGGATATGGAAGAAAAATCTAACCATCAATTATCTGATGGAGAGTGGTAGAGAACATGGCTATGAAAAGGCCAACAATCCCAAAGCCATAAATTAGTGATGATTTAAGGTACCATCTAGGAAAACATTTTTGTTCTAAGTTGCTTTTCTTAATGTTGAGGAATTTATTTATGAGATTGGATAAGATCATAAGGAGATATACTTACTTTATAATTATATTTTTATCCATTAATAAATTTCTACCACAAACTCATCTTTCACTCTAAAAGATAATAGAATGTAAAAAAATTCTATTTACACTATTCGTATAGGGTTCCAAAATAAATGAATTTATAATTCATCTACAAGATCTTTTAATAAAAACTACATTATTTAATCCAGGACATCTCATGGGCCAGTGGTAGGTGATACACCCTTGTCGCCCTTCGATTGCGGGTTCAAGTCTCGCAGCCTTGCCGGAAGCGACGGGTTGCCTCCCGACCTCTGGGTTGTCCTTTTATGGCAATCCAAAATAAGCCAAAATACTTCTGTCCAAACTCACAGTCCAACATTTATAAGGAAGGTAAACATAATATAGATCCTTTTTACCCCGTAATAGCATATGAATACCTTCATCATGTATTACCATATTCCTTATTGATTACATTCATGCTCCCTTATTCCATATAGAATGCTGGATATACTTCATTAATCCAAAAATGTTCTAAACCCCAACAATGATGGAATATACAAATCATTAATCAGTTCCAAGGTAGTCAAGAATATCCAATATAATTTATCCAAAACAATCACATATTATTCCAAAATCACTACCTCAGTATCAGAACTATATTATGATTTATCATTCTCTCAACCATATATTTTCCAAAAAATTATCCTGCTATTGAGTCACTTTTCTTTTTTCCACACCATCTCAAGTCCTTAATGAAATAGTACTGCAGTAAAATCCTTATATACTCCATAATTATTATAACAAGTACATTGTTGATACAACACTTAATTGATATAATCAACATAATTACTCTAATCATTCCTCTTAATCTGTGGTAGTATCATAACTTGATTATTATCCAATAGCATCATTTGCGGCATAGTCTGATGACTGGGACATAGGTTCGCGTAGTGTCCAAACTCCTTGCAAATGAAGCATTGTACATTTGAAACCATTTTCTTACCCTTGCAGTCACGTACATTGTGCCCTTTTCCTCCACACTTATAACAAACTCCCATTCCTTTCAGGCAAGTTCCAGGGTGTTTCTTTCCACAGTTACCACATATGGGAAAATTCTTCTTTTCCCTCTTCCCTTTATCCATATTTCTCTCTTCCATCCTTTTCTTCTCTTGCTTCCCTTCAAAGCCATAGGACTCAGTAAACTCTTTACTTATCTTATCAACACATGATATTATTTCTTCATATGATGATAATACATGCGAGACTATTTCTCTTGTAAATTTTGGCTTAAGACCATAAAATATATGATCCTTCTTTCTCTTTGTATCATGTGCATTGATAGAGTTCTGATTCCTTCTACTGGTCGCCATTTCTAAACAATGGCATACATTAGATTAGTTTATGAATAACAATACCTAATCCCAAACTTGTAAAACATATAACATAAATTAAATAGTTTATGGATATAATCCATAATCATAAAAATGTATCCTTTGAGGAAGTATATACTCATAAACCCTTCATAATGATTTGTAAAGAAAATGAGAGTTATCCTAAGCATATCCCCCGGGAGTGTCGTAACCAAGAGTGCAGCAAGGCCCGTTGTCGTGCACCAGTTCCCGTTCGAGTCTAGCTCAAAGCGGTGTTTTCGGGTTTTACCCCTAGGTACATCTGTGCCAGAGCCGCCTCTACCTGCTCGTATCCAGACAGGGATGTATTGCTCGGAAAACTCACAAAATCTCTACAATACCAAAATTCTAGGAAGTTCTTCTATACTAATCCTCAAAGTTCATCTTAGGTCTACGTGCTCTAATCAGAGTTTATCTAAATCTAGCTTCCAAGGTTTGTACTAAACTTCCTCTGATACCAACTGTAACGCCCCGACCCCAGCTACCCAGAGTCGGTGCATTACTTCGTAACATTGGCATGATCACAAGAAAGATCAAATCCCGAAAGACCGATTGGTTTAGTAGCCTTGGAAACACTAAATATAATCATAAAGTTTTACATTACATTTCAAAGTGAAAAACTACTACAACAACAAAGTCTTCGTATCCACACTATTAACCCCTCATAATATCCCTGCAAGTCATTCATAATTTACTTCTTCACTACCTGGGAAAAATAAAACATAGAAAAGGGGTGAGCTCAAATGCCCAGTAAGGATAACAATATAGCGGAACATTCAAAATAAGCATAAACATTTAAGGCAATGAATTTCTAAAACAAAAGCCTTTTAAAATTGAACTTCAACATAGTATGGCAAAAGTAAAATGAAATAATGCCATTTACTTGCTCACATGGATATTCTACTAATCGAATAATCACATGCAATATCAATCACCACTTTCATAATGTTGGAATTCATAATGCTAAACGTTAATTTCTTTGTCTAGGCCTCATCCCAAGACCTAGGGGTTACTTCTAACCGGAACCCAACCCGGAGTGCCTCTAATAACCGGACACCAACCCGGAGTGCCTCTAATAACCGGACACCAACCCGGAGTGCCTCTAATAACCGGACACCAACCCGGAGGGCATTCTTTTACCAGTCCCTAACCTGGAGGGCTTACTTTAACCAGTCCCCAACCTGGAGGGCTTACTTTTACCAGTCCCCAACTTGGAGGGCTTACTTTTACCGGTCCCCAACCCGGAACATACTTGTTTAGCACATTCATCTGAAGAAAAGTTTGAAATATAACATAAACATTCGGATTAAAACTAGCATACGAAATGTCAATAGTTTCACCATAAACTATGAATGGTATAAAATAGCACATCCACAGTCAAACATATCACAAAACCTTCAATACAATATAGAAGTTTTGTATTATAATAAATCAACTTCAAATAAGCGTAAAATCCATTAAAGGATGTTGACATAGATGAAATCAAAACACTTTTTAGAGAAATATCTCTTTCTATTTTTGAAATCATTTAAGAGCCATATAAAATAAAACATTTTCTTGAAAATATTCTTGTAAGCTTGTAAGGAAAGCTTTGATGATTTTATAACGGCGGAAAATAACCGCACCCGCCGTATAAGTAAAAAAAACATTCTTATCTTAATTCTGTCGAAAAGGTCAAAAAGGACCTTGTTTTGAAAACGACGGAAATATTCCTTTATAAACATCTTACAAAAAGTCAAACAAGGGTATAAATGAATTTAACCCATATTCTTGTAAATAATAATTATGTTTTTAAATACATTTCGAAGAAACATGGATGTGGATGATAAAGAAATCCCAGTAGATTATTACGTATAAAAAACCTCGGATAATGGAGAGATTGTGAAATAACCCTTACCTTGTACTTTTCCTTGGTTGGGGTAGGTTAACCTCCTTTAATTTAGGTAACTCACTTTGGTTGGAACCAAAGGACTTCTTGAAATGATTTCTGCCTAAGGGGAAGCTTCAAGGAGGAGGAGAGGGATGTGGGGAGCTTAGTTGGGCAGAGTTTGGACGAGCCAAGTGGCTTGAGAGGTGTGAGGAATGAGTAGAAGTGGTCTCCTTTTATAAGGGAGAGGAGGGGCTCTTTAGGAAAGAGTGAAAGTATTACTTTATAATATAATTATATTCGGTTTCTAATGGTCCAAAAATCATTGAGGTCGAAGATAAGATGACTCATATTCTAAATAACATCAACCAATAATAATTGGACAGGTTTTAGATAATATTTTAATCATTATAATCTTATTTATTTAAATGATTTATTAATGAGGTAAACATTGCATCATTATTGTGTCATTAATAATTTAACTTATTTGATGTCTAAAAATTATAAATAAAATATCATCATGTAGGAAATCTTTTTAGCTTTCTAATTAATATTTATAATCAAAAATCCAACATGTATAACCCTATGTAAAAATTGTTCTTATAAAAGATGTAAGCTTATGCCATTTTTATTTTTATTTTAACTTTATTAATATAATGTGTCATTATCACTTACAAGTGGATCCATGGGGTCCCAAAATTGACCCAAAGATGCCCATGGTCTACCATGTATCAACCAATAGGGTTAAGACACGTTTTAGGGTAATTTAGTATTATTATAATATTATTTTGTTTACCCTTATTTACCGGATTTACCCTTAACCATGGTAAATAAAATATTTACCGCAGTAATTATTCAAAATGTCTAAAAATAAAAGTTACCTATTTACACAATTTGAACATCCTGATTCCAAATATGGAATCCATTTTTCTAAATTCAAAACACAGAAGTGGCAGAAATTAATTTAAAATTAATTCCCGCTGTCAAAACAAAAAGCGTGTTTTTAAGAGATAATAACTATCAAAAGATTGACACTTGTTTATGTTCGGTTTAATTGTAAAATTATGTCCAATGACCAACATTATATTAAGTGGTAAAAATATATTCTAAATATACTTTAAAACCACTCAAATTCATAATTTATCACTATTAATTATTTTGATTAAAAAAGTTGTTTTTAATTAAAATTTAGTAATTTTCACTATTCATCAAAATATGAAAGTTATCTGAAATGTACCAAAATTTCACCTTAGGCTAAATTCGATATTCCGAATCCAAAAATGAAGTCCATTTTAAAATATAAAATATATATAATTTCAAAAAGTAGGTATTACTATTCATAACGGCTAGTTTGATTAGTTGTGGTGTGTGTTAAAACTCAAGGTTGCGTACAACACACGCTACTGTATTATTCAAAGGAAAGTGTACCGTGGAAGCTTGAGATGTTTCATTTTAAATTTTTGATGTCCCCATTTAGTCAAAAAGTTTAAAATATTGTATTTAAAAAGGGTTCACTATTAAAAGTTGATAAAAGTGCAATACTGAAAATGAATTTGTTCTTGCATTATATCTAAGAAACTCATAATATGGATTCTAAAATTATAAGGATTATATAAAGTTTAAAATTTAGATAATACTATTCATAACCTCTTTTGAATGGCTTTTTTTTGTAATTCATGGTGTGATTGAACTCGGTGTTGCGTGTAGTGCAAGTTATTGAATTATTTTGAAGAAATAACACACTATGAAATCTTGGGGTGTTACATTATAGTTTAGAGATCATTCCATAATAAAAAGATGTAATTTGGTACAAGATGGATAATTACACCATAATATTTATATTTTGTTGTAATAAATATATTTGAAAGTTTTTTTAAGAGAAGTTAGGTTGTAATTCATGAAATGAAAAACAACTATAATTTTTGGATCTTTAGAGGGATATGGAAAATAAAATCCATTACACCATAATGTATTGTATTATGGTGTAATATGGAAGACATATGCATATTTTACAATTTTTAATACTTTAAAATTTTTTAAGGATATGATTTGAGTTTTGAGTAGTTGACTCAACATGCTTAAATGGTTTTGACCACATGAAAATGTGTGTGACACTTAGATTGATCATAGAGATTCTTGATATCTCAAATAAATCCTTAACATAGATTGAGATCTTGGAATTAGGGGAATTTTTTTTATTCTATTATGGTAGAACTAGAAGAATAATAAGAAGATAGATATATAGAACAATATTGAAATATTTTAATTCATAGAATACAAAGAGAGAGATGAAGCATCATTTACAGATCTAGTATATTGTGGAGAGATCCAAGAAGGAGAGTATATTTGACATATTTGGTTCATTGTGAGGATGGATCATGTTCCATGGAGGTATATTGAGATATTAAGCTCATTGAAGGAAAATTTTTCACTAGTATGAAAACTGTTTGGACGATCAACATTTTAAATCTCTTAATAGAGAGTTGATCACATATTGTTTAAAAGATAGGAGGAAAAAATCAAAGTGTCACATGTAGATTTTATTGATGAAACATATTATTTTTATCATAATGAATCTTGATGAGATATACATGTTTATAAATTGATTCTATCCTCCCTTGAAATAGTGCATAGAGTAGGAAGAAGATGAATTTTTTCTTGGGTGAGCAAAGATCTTTCTCTAAGAATTATTTCAATGTAAGTGCACCTTGGATTGGAGTGGTCATTGTTTAAAATATTATAGCCATGAAATATTTTATTTGATTATGTATTTTGGTATATATACATATCATTGTGTTTATGCTATTTGGATGCATCCCAGTACGGGTGAACCAAGTAAAAATTCATGCATGGTGATTTGATTTATGTTCTTTATTAGTTTTATACATGGGGTGGGTGTGATATATTGGAATGTTATCTCTGCTAAAAAAGTAAAAAGATCCAATGATAGGTGAAAGTTAAGAAAGAAAAACTTAAATCGATTAGTACCTTGATCCACCCCCTCCCTCGGGATGTATAAGGTATCGTATCATAACCCAATGATCCTAATAAATTCCATTTATTTTCTTTTAAAATATTTATTGAAACACGATGGATAGAAATTAAAATCATTTATTTTCATTTGGTAACATTTTAATCCAAAAATATGGAAAAAAATTATAATAATTTTTTATTTTATAAATTGTCAAATAATTTATTTTTTTAATTATGATGTTACCAAACACATTGTTAAAGAAGGCACTAATAGACTACACAATTGAAAAATCATGTACCACATTGTGCATGATCAATTTTCCAAACAGCATATGAATGTGATCATCGGTAGGGTTTCGAACACTACACATAATCATGTAATTAAAATTTGGGGCAATGAAATTGAAGAACCAAAACAGAACCTTAATTCTGGTTAAGGAGTAACACTTATTTAGACCAAATCAGGATCTCATTTAATTTGAAATTTTATATTCTTTTTGGTCTTCCATTGTCAAATTATGTTTTTTTGGTCTCAAACTAGAATTAACTCTTTATTTTGGTCATATATGTCATTTTACCTTCACATTTCCTCAAAAATAACTTGAAATTATTTTCTTGAAAGAAAGATACTCTTTAAAAGAGTGATAAAAGATCAGACACTACAACAGAGTTCATCCAAATAGGGAAACCAAACAACCATGCATGTGATTAACCTGAGAAACCATGGGTTTCCCAAAGGTGTGCCACCCTATTTCTATCCCTTATGATAAAAAATAAATAAAAGGATGAGAATTGGTGACATAAAGAGAGGATCCTCCCAACCAATGAACCAAGTGACTGGAAGATATTTTATGGGGAAGATATGGAATTGAGAACAACTAAGCAATCTGACTCCAAAATAATAGAGTGTCACCCTCTATCCAAAGAAAACTTCAATCTAGCAATAATATCTTAATATTTAGCCACCTATGGATTCCAACAAGCAAAGAATGCTTTTGGATCGCTACCAAGACAACTCTATAGGAATCCAGGGCAACCAAACCGATGCCTAAAAAGGTACCACCATAAACCAAAGCGTCCACGTTAACCATCATAAAACCTTTCCGAGGAGGTTGAAAAATAATTGAACTAGAAGGCACAACATTGCTTTACACCTATTAATAATTGTGGATCCATGTGGTAATCTAGGAGGTGACCTGCTTGACCCAGAAGAAGCTTGGTCTAACCTTTTGATTAAAGAAAAAATCGTTTCTCTAGACCCATATCATCTAGGTCAATGTGCACATGAAACTCAGAGACTCCATGGGAAGGGTCAAATTCTACTTTACCAGTATCTCCAAAATGCTAGATGACAACTCCAAAATAGTATTAACATTATCATCCCATGCATTCCACACTTCCTTGGAACCATTTCATTCAAATATTTCATGCATAGAGGACTATGGCATAGCCATACACAGTGGGAAGAGTGGGTCATCTGAGACGTGGAGAACAAAGAGAAACTATTTAACATGAATAATTTCATTGTAATAGTACCACAATGATTATTTTTCTTTTAAAGGTATCCAAAGACACCACGGTATTTTCCATATCACTGTAGTTGACATCTCGATTTCATCCAATGCCAGCGAGTAACCAAATTTCACTGAGTATGTACCAGAGGCCTCTTTACTCCATCAGATATAGTCAACTCCAAAATCTCTTTCCATAGAATACTCTGAATAATGTTTCTATATCTTTCATTCAACCATTCATTCAAAGTTTCAATGAACCATCCTATTACATACTCTATAAAACAAGGTGTGCACCATTGAATTTTCTAAACCATCAACCACTAATGAAGTAGCCATGGAGTCACTGTCATCCACCAACCAAGGATCTTTCCATATAATCACCTTGGAACCATTGAATGTCCTCCAATATAGGCATTTATTAATCAATTCATGAGACCCCCATAAGCTCCTCCAAAAAAATCTAGGATGTAGCCCAAGTTTAGATCCGCAAACAGTCGAATTTGGGAAGTATTTTGCAAAAATAACTTGGGAACAAAGAGAAGAAGGGAACTTTATAAGACTCCATACTTTCTTATAGCATCATTAAAATGTAAAAAATATTGAAACCCCATCCCTCCATATTCTTTGAAAAGTCAAATATTTTCCCAAGCCACCCAATGAGTTTTATTCATTCCCTGATTATTACCCCACTAGAAATATTCCAATCTAGCATGTAGTTGGTCAATAAAGAAACCAAGTAGTTTGAAAATGGAAATAACATAGGTGGGAATTGACTGGGTAATGAACTTGATAAGAATTTCTTTTTATGCTTTAAATACCCTTTTACTGGTCCACCCCTAAATCTTTTTTATCACCCCATCTAGATACTGTAAAATATCTCTTTTTTTAGTGACCAGATATGGTGGGAAGCCAGTGATATTTTTTGTTCTTTTCAATCCCCTAGAATCCCAAAATTGTGAAGAGTACATCCTTTCTACTCAGAGGTACTCCAAAACTAAAGGATATCTTCTATTTGGAGGTGTTCACTAACATCCCTAACACCATTTCATACCTATGAATAATTTAGAAGATAGTACCACATTCTTCCATGGTCTCTCTCAAAAAAAATTGTTTTTAGAAAAAAAAATGTGGGATAGAGGGGAGAGAGGATCTCCCTAAATCTGATTGTCTCTATATACCATAGAAATTAACTTGGAAAAATCATCAACCACAAAAATAAAAAAGGAAAGGGGGGGATAGGATCACCCTGTCAAAGACCCCTAGAGGGGGGAAATCTCTAAGAGGGGATTCCATTGATTTTAATCTTGAATGAGACAGTGGAAACACAATGCATGATGACATCAATCCATTTAGAACAGAATCTCATATTACACATAGAAAACTGGAGAAAAGTTATTTCAACTCTATCATAGAACTTTTTCATATCCAACTTCCAAGCTATAATCCCCTTTTTAGCCAGGGATATAGTTTTCATGGAATGAAACATTTCATGGGAAACAATGTCATTATCATATATGAGTCTCTTAGGTACAAAATTACTTCGGTTTTCAAAAATTGCGGAAGGTAACCAAGGGCGTAGGAAATTGACCAAAATTTTTGAAAAAAAATTGTTAATCACATTGCACAAGATAATGGGTCTAAAGTATGATACTATAGAGGGTATTTTGATTTTTTTTGAATTAGAGTAATAATTATTTCACTAAGTGCATAAAGATTGTATTTTTCAAACCAAAGATATTTCCTGAGTCCCAAAATGTCAGACCCGATAATGTGTCCATATTTAAAAAAAATAATGCATGAAATCCATCCTTTCTAGGCACTTTGGTTGAGGGTATTTGGTTTAGTACCAAAAAATTCTCCTCATTAGTAAAATCATGAGTGAGATGGATATTCATCACATCAGAAACCACAGGTTCAATACAAGCATCAATATTAGATTAAATGGTAGGGGGACCACTATAAAAATATCTTGATAAAAATACTTGATAAGATCATGGATTTCCATTTCATCTGAAACCTTTATACCCTCGAAATCAGTGAGGAGAGAGATAGAGTTCATGCACCACCTTACAGAGGCCGTTTGATGGAAATATAAAGAGTTAGAGTCACCCTCTTTGATGTGGGATTCTTGGGTGCGAATAGACCAAAAACTTTCTTTAATTCTGAGTGCCTTATCCAATTCCTCTTCCAATCTAGAGATGGTATAGATAACATAATTAGAAGTGGTGAGAGTATAGTTCCTTAAGTTTTATTTCAAGATTATCACATTACATATCAGGTAGTGAAATTTGAAGTTACTCTAATGTTTCAAATTGGACGTCATATGCTAGACCTTATTTCTGATTTAAGTATTTCCAACCTTACAATAAGAGTGGATCACTTCCTCTCACTCCTTTTCCTTCACCCAGAAGCTCTCAAACCTGAAGATTTTGTAATGACTTGGTTTCCTTGATCCCAAAGAAATATTAATAAGGATCAAGAAATGGTCCAACATGGTGGGAGAAAGATGAGAGGCTTGAAAATAATTAAATTTACTAATCTAATTGTTCAACCCCATAAATATGTCTAACTGTTTAGAAATGTGGGTTGTTTTAGACTTACCTCTAAAACATGTAAAAGGGTTACCGGAATATCCCAAATCTGTTATCCCCTCCAACTGAGTTACTTGCTAGAAGTCCAACATAGATGCATAATATCTTCTCACTCCCCTATTATTCTCATTTTGAAATAGGATTTCATTACCCCCCACCCCCCAATAAGAATAGTTCTAGGTAGTCTCTCCCGAAGAGATTTAAGTAACTGCCATGACTTTCACTTCTTCCTTTGGGAGGGCCAACCATAAAATCCAGAAAAAATCCCACATCGGTGAATCTGGAAGATAAATGCTTACACCAATGTGGTTTGGAGATAAGTATTTAACTCTTACATATACATACTCCCTCCAAAGCAGTTTGAATCCCCCTGAATGGCCTTGTCGAGAGACCGAGAAGGAACCAATGAAACCATATTTGTTTGTGATGTCATCCATGTCCTTGTATTCTAATATGGTTTCGGACAAAAAAACATATCATGGATACTTTTAGTGCAACGGCACTGGAACATCCAAACTAATCATGGGTTTTCAATCCCATAGTAGTTCCAACACAATATTTTCATGGGGATAGGTAGGGTTGAGTCAATCCAAACTCTACCTCTAAACATTCAAGGTAAGTTACATATCTTCCTTCTCTCCAACTGTTTGAATATTTATCATTAACCAATAGGCCCTCCACACACCTTTAAACTCTACTGCTATCACCTGAGTTCATACTATTGTCAATACCATTCTACTCTCTCTCAATTTCCTCATCTTCCTTCGTTTAGTTTTTGGTCCTTCCATGGAGGATTTGGTAGATTCTACCCCATGAATGGGGGGATACAGGGGGCCTTCGAGTATAGAGGGAGAACATTGATCTGGAGGGTCCAAGCATATTTTCTTTGGGCTGGAGGATGGTATAATCGTGTCTTCCATGTTTATATGAATACAAATTTGGGGGAAACCATTTTATTAGGGAACATACCCTGGTTTCCATTCTTATTACTCATAACACATGAACCCACTCCAATGGTTTAATACAATCCATCTTCTGACCACATATACTCACACTAAACTGTAGTAAAAATGGGAGGCCCCAACATGATAATATTCTTGTAAATTTTATTATAATACCTAACAAAGGATTCTAAAAGTCTATCGCAGTCTCTTTGCTTTTTAGGTTCAAGAATGAAGTACATCCCAAATTTTTTTGCATGAAGCCAGGGACTATATTAAAGGAAGATGTTTCCTTCTTTATCTTTCTTCCTTGAAATGTAGTATTTATTTGTGTGCCCAAGACACCGACAAAAGAAACAAAAAATAGGTAGCCTTTCAAATTCAAAGGATATTCAGGCATTTGATTCCTCTATTGTAATAAACAATCCCCTCATAAGTGGTTGTGCCACATCAACCATAACCCTAATTCTTATAGTCGGCCCTCAGTGACTAGGATATGATTTATTCCATTCTATAAATTCACCAATGTATCCTTTGATTTCAAGCATAACTCACTCAGTTTTATTGCTGAATGGGATCCCTTTAAGTCATATCCAGAATGGGGTTTTGGACAGATTGATCTTCTAGGTATTTCCACTATCACTTATATTGTTTTTAAGAATGATTTGGTTATCAAAGTACCACAACCTTCCTCTTAGAAACTTATGTTTATCTCTCTCACTGAAGAGATCAAACATCATCAAGCCTGCTCCGACTTCTCATATGGCTACACTATAATGGACCAGACCTCTCTGGTTCATTACTTTACTAAAATCTAGTGTTTGAGCTATTTTGGGAGGTCAAGGTAACTTATCCCCAACACTTTTACAAATTTTCAAATTGTTTCATGAAATGGTGTCACGAAACGGTGTCACTTCCATTTCCAAATTTCCAAACTGTTTCAAAAAACGATGTCACTTACTTTTCCAAATTTTTAAACTATTTCATGAAACGGTGTCACAAAACGGTGTTACTTTACCAAATTTCCAAACTATTTCATTAAATGGTGTCACAAAATGGTGTCACTTCCTTTTCCAATTTCCAAACTATTTCATGAAACGATGTCACGAAACATTGTCACTTCTTTTTCCAAATTTCCAAACTATTTCACGAAACAGTGTCATGAAACGGTGTCATGAAATGGTGTCACAAAATGGTTTCACTTCCTTTTCCAAATTTCCAAACTGTTTCATGAAATGGTGTCATGAAATAGTGTCACTTCCTTTTTCCAAATTTCAAAACTATTTCATGAAACAGTGTCATGAAACGGGGTCACTTCCTTTTCCAAATTTCCAAAATGTTTCATGAAACGGTGTCACAAAATGGTGTCACTTAATTTTCTAAATTTCCAAACAGTTTCATGAAATGGTGGCACAGAAATGGTGGCATAGAAATAGTGGTACTAAAATGGTGTCATGAATAGTGTTTCTAGAATTGTGTCATTTCCTTTTTCAAATTTCCATATTTTTCTATATTTCCTACAATTTCTCCTGTTTGATGTTCCATTTGATGTAAAATGAATTAAAAGCCTTTTTTAAGGGATTTAAGGCTGATTCAAATCCCATAACTCCTATATTAATTTTTCCTAATAGTCAGGAAGCCTTTACTCTGTCAAAATGTGTGATCTTTGATAGATCTGATATTAATGGAAAATCCAATTTATCTTAAACCGTTTCACCATTAAATCTTCTAAAGGGTCAAGATATCTTCCTCCCTTGTTCTTCCTTATTTTTCCCTGGTATGAGATTCTTGAACCTTTCCTTCCTTCTTGTAGGAGTTGTGCATAGTGTTGTAGCCTTGGATCGTGTCTTCCCTAGAGTTTCTTCCTACTATATGTGCACCCCTATTTTGCTGCAACCAAGAAGTGTCGATCCATCTTTGATATAAGGTATGTTCTACCACTATTATTCTGGGTTCATCTCCTTTTGTTCCTTCTTTACATGTTATGGCATGTGATCTCCATGTTTCTAATGTAATTTTCTTGGGTGTCAGTTGATGTGTTGGTGTCTCTACGTCCTCGAGTGGATTTTGTATTCCAGGAGAGGTGATCGTGATCTGTTGTGTTGGTCGTTCTTGTGTAAAGAACATTTGAAGCCTTTTGAGGTAGTGGATTCATGGTTTCTCAATTATTATATGTGAAACTGTAGAGTTATCATGTTTTATCCCACTTGATCACAATGTAATTAACATAATAAATATTTGAACTAGATAAATAAATTGGTATTGATTTTATATTGTTGCCTATTGTTTTGATAGATAGTGTGATATTTATGCTTGCTTTGTTTAGCATGTCATTATTGATGGAAATTGGTAAACATAAAGTCGATATTAATTTTTAATTAATTGGATAAATATAAAGAGGCGTGTTTTTTAATCTAGTTTTTGTTGTGGTAAACTATTGATAATAGAATGGATGAATTTATGTATGTTTAAATGAATCAGATAATTCAAGATAGATTAAATAACTAGTTGTTTGATAAAAAATAATGCCTGGAATGGTTCTGAGTTACCCTCTTACTTGTAAAGGCCAAGATCCTTATGCTTGGAGTCATGAGTTCTCATTGTTTGTGAAGTCTAGATGCCTTTCTTGGAGACAAGATCTCGGTTGCTTTTTGATTGTTTTCCTAGTTTTTGTGTTGTGGTGTGAGACTGAGATGGCTGATCCTAGGAGGCTATTATGGTATGTGGAGAAGGGAGGCCTAGGGTTTGGGGTATCAGTTTATTCCTAGAGTGGTGAGATACATTTTTCTATGAATGTGGGTATCAAAGAGGACACCAGATATGATTAAATAGGTTGGTTATGAATGTTGGATGCTTTTTGAATCTTGTTGGTTGTTTATCTTCTTTAATTTCCCCACTGCTTAAGGCAGCTGGTCTTGCTTACCCTCCTTCCAAAAGAGGAAAATATGTGTAGGGTATTCCACGTGCTTTTTGTGTTTAACTTCTCGAGGATGGATGGGTTTATGCTCCTATTATAGGTGGAAAAGTCTCGACGGGTAGTCCATCTACTCACTGTGTTGAGCCCCTTGTGTTTGGTACCTTAGTTTTTCTTTTCTAGAATTCCTAGAATTATGGTAAAGTAATAATGTTGTTAATAAATTATTTAATAAATGATGTTAACCCATGTGGTTGGATCTTGCTGGGATGCAATGATGAGGTAATATTTCTAAGGAATTGTGGACTTAGTTTGGTTATGCCTGGAGGGTATGGAATTTGGGGTGATTCTAATGAAATGTAATATGGAATTAATAAAATTTAATTAATGGTTAAATAATTAATTATATAAAGTGAAACTGATAAAAAGATATAAGTAACTTAATACCTCTCTTTAAATGGTTATATGCTTATAGGATATCTAGTCTTAGCAGTGGAAGTCAGGAGTCTGAGAGACGTTAGCTGCAGTTGAGTCTAAGACTAGGTTCTACTCATAGTGTGGTTGTGAGCTATATTATATTCTATGATTTTTTTGTTTCTATATGATTGTTTGCCTCGTCAGTTAGGGAAACTGACACCCTAGGGATTTTGAGCCCTGGGGGTGTTTTCTGCAACATTTTAGTGGGAGGATCGATGGTCGACTACCCCCTTTGGCCCTGCTCTCTTCTCTTAGTTGTTACTTGTGCTAGTAGGCACAAGGGTTAGTTTTCCCCATATATGTGTGTAGAGAGTTGTAATGGCTTTTGATTATTCACATACATATATTCTAGATATAGTTTCCTATAGACTACAATAGGTGTAACGTGTATAGGTTGTGATGGCTTGAGGATCCTTACTCAGCGTATGGGTTGTAATGGCTTGAGTTATAATGTTCGATGTATGATACATGTTATGTGAACTGTGGTGGCTCCCAAAAACTACCTGGTTACTTTGGTTATGTGGATGTAGTGGTAGTGTTTCATGAGGTGCATGTTTTGGTGCTATACCCAAGTGTCTACGGGTAAGCCTTTTTGGAGAGAGATTCTTAGGATGCGTGACATTGGGGAAAAGCGTAAAAACAGTGGGGAAGTAGTAATGGGGTACCCTTGATATTATTTATTATATTATATACTCTTGTACGCAATAATTGCTTAGAGTATCCATGGTGAGGCTGGGAACATGGTATACCTGTTTAGGTGGCAAGTTAGTTTCACTTGTTGTTCATTGTGCTTTAGCATGCTTTAGTTACTTTTTCATGAGAGGCTATGGGTAGGATCCTAATAAGTATATTATTATACTCACCCTATTTATATACAACTGTTTTTTAAGTCACATGGAGTAGGTTGGAGATCATGATGGTTACTATTATCTTGGGGTTGTAGGAACTTTTCGGGATTCTTGGTCGCTGTTGTTTTACTTCCTTTTGATACTTGTAGTTTTCCCTTTTTAGTTGTAGTAGTCTTTGCATGACATTACATATGTGTACTTGGGTTTCTTTTTATATTTTATTATGAGTTAGATTTGGTTGGTTTATTTAATATCTCTCTCTTTTTCATGTATTCTCTTAGAGGGTAATGCCTCCAATCTATGTGATTATTATACCCTCAGTGCTAGTCACCAACCCAGGGCCTACTGGAGGCAGGACTCTGGTGTCACTATCTCCCTTCTCATATTGCCTGCCTAGTAGGGGTACACTTTGTGGGGAGGGGGTCATGACAGAGTGATATCAGAGGTCTAGTTGAGGGATAGTATGGACTTTGGAGTTAGGCACAGGTGAGGTTTCATGGGATGGTAGGGAAAAGGTGTAATCAAAGTTTAAAAAGTGTTGTAAACACTGGAGACCGGCTGAGACATACGTCTTTAGGGACCCCTATGATCTGATGCATAGATCTTTAATTTTATAATGGATACTAAATGAAGTGATGCTAGTTACAGGGTAGAGACCTAGGAAAGGATCATGCATCATTCTTCCTTGCATCTGTGTTTGAATGGGTAGACCTTGGGATAGGTTAACTTAAAATGAATAAAAGAAAACAATTAATTAATTTCGAGTCTTATATATACCATTTTTAGTATCTATAAATGTTTTTTATTTTGCAGGTATGGCTCCAGGTCGATGTCCTCATCAGGTTCATGCAGAAGATGTATAGTAGGCTATGCCAGCAGATCACCCCAAAGTGGAGATCAATGACGAAGACACTTAGAGGAGGACACTCTGAGAGTTTCAGTGCTATAGTTTATAGAAGTATGAGTGATCTGTTTTAGATACATTCACAGAAGATTGGTTGGATGAGGTTGAGATAACTTTTATCTCAATCCATGCTCAAAAGGAGCACTGGGTATCATTGGTTGTCACTACTAGAAAAATTAACTGTATCCACAAACCTATAAGCATGGTTTGATAAGTATGTGGATATATCTTAGTTTAGATCCATGATTTTAATTAAAGTCATGTATGTATTCTTGTTTAAACCCATGAAGGGATTAAATCCATTATGAAATCTCCTTGACCCCAACACATTACCCTCACGACCCCCACCCATTACTGTCGTGACCCCTCCTCCCAATGTCCCCCTCCTCTCAGTATCCCTCTCCTCTTGGTGTCCCTCATCCACCCTCACGAACTCACCTCTCAGAGGCGAACTCTCCTCTCGAGGGCGACCTCTTGACGGCGGCCCTCCTCCACCCTTGAAACCTCTCTGTGACCCTACTCCACCGACGCTTCCATCCAACATGGCCACCCCACCTCCCCACCAAATCATGCCTATCTTAGGTAAGATCCTATCTTATCTTATCCATTATTCATTATCTTTATCTACCTATAATTTCATTTTTTTTAGTTAGGGTTTTGATCTTTGATTCCACAAGAGTATGGTGGGATCGCTTCTATATGATGGGGATTTCATGTGCGGCACATAGAAGAGACATAGAAATCTTGAAATCTAATTATTTCATGTCATTTGAGTTTAGGTGTACTTATCAGTGGATTTATTTAAGGTTTTTTATGAAGTTTGATGAAATTTTAAGTTGTTTTGGGTTGATAACTTTGATTTTTTTTTTCTTAGGTCTGGGTGGGTGTCCAAAGTGGACCCCACACTTGTCTTATTTATTGAGTGCAATATATTACCTAGTGAGTTTAGCATCAATTATAATGATTTTAGTTCTTATTTTTAAAAAAAAATTGTTTGATTCGTATGTATTCATAGATGATATATGGGATAGAAGGATCATTGGTTTTTGGTACAAGCTTGAGATTGATTTATGGATTGTCAGTTGAGGTTGGTGTTTTTATATTAATAAGTCTCTTGATAATTTGGATTATATTATATTTTTGTAATAATTAATATTATCCTTATAATTTGGATTGAACTTATATGATATTTCCCATAAAATTGGTTGGTATTTATTCAATATAATAGTAAACAAGGAACATATAACTTTCTTAAATGGTTCGTTGGTGGAACCATGGTCGAAAAATTTCCAGTTTTCCATCACATGGTTTGTTTTGGTGTTATGAGTTTTATTTTGTAAGGTAAATTTAATTTCCTTATTAAATTTTATTTAAAAATGTATTTTTGTTTAAAGTGAAGTGTCAAGGGAAAATTGTGTCTTAATGAAATGGTTTTGAAATGGTTTTTTAAAAAAAGGAGGGGTTCATCAAGAGGATATTAATGGGTTTTTTCCTAAGGGATAGCATGAGTAAATCAAACATATACCATATTTTTCATGTGATTCATAAATAGGGGTTTGAATTGGATTTAAAAAAATCCATGGGGGCTAGTTTTAGCACTCATTTTGGTCCACTTAACCTTGTGAGGGTTATGATCATTTTTCTAATGTTTTATTTCTTGTGGATTTCCCTATTATTTAGGGTTTCCTTATTTGTTAACTATTATTTCACAATGATTCATGGAAGTGTACCAAATATGAGATAGACTTACCCTTGTGTGAATGGTCAGTTAGATTTTATTGTGATATTGATTAGGTTTCTTTTTTGTGAGGGTTTATAGGAACCTTGGGATTCCCTTGATATGGGTGTGAGTTATTGTGATTGATTAGGAAATAGGTGAGATTTTCATTGTTTCCCTTTAGGGACATATTGAAATTTTGGATGGGTTGTATTAACACCCTAGCTTTCTTATGGGAGAGCCTCATGTTTGACCTATGTTAGGCCTATAAGGGTCTTTTGTGAGAGATGCCCTAAGGGGGTGGAAGGTGGGGTGAATCAGGGTGTGACACTTGTTCCAATTTCACCACTTAATCCTTAAACCCTCATTATCCTAAATGATCTTGACCTCACTATTAATATGGTCACTCTTATGATATTATTTTAATGGTGATCTGATTGATATTTCAATTACCTTTACTTTAATCCAATTTGATAAATGATTACTTAACCTACACACACATATTTATGTATTATAGAATGTAAGTAAATCATGAATATAGGACATAAATATGTTAATTGGTTCACTTTTACTGGGTTAATATAAGGAGCATACAACCACACTATTACCATGTTCCAAATTCCACTAAACTGGTTGTTCTGTAGTGGGTTTAGGCTAGGGAACTCCAATCCAAGGGTCACTCCCCTTAAAATGATTCAGGGATAGTTCACTACCTCCCCAGTTTCACTCCCATATCAATGATATAAGTTCTTATCACTACTCACCCATAGGGAAACTCCCTCCTTCCTCTCTTTTACTCACTAATAATATAGAGATAACACTTTGGAACACATTCCAAGGCAAGGCTTCACTATCTCTGTACTACACCAAGTATAGGCAGGTGCTCATTGATCTTCAAAATACTCTTTCACACATGACATGTGAAATATTCCATGAAAATAGTTTCACTTTCCTTAATGATGTATTATGTGTCTTTAAGGAAAAATTCATAATTTTCAAGGTCTTTAATGAGTGCCTATTCACTTTTCTCATTGTTCACTTAGTTTGAATACCCAATGACCACTTTCACACAACTTATATTTATGTTAGTATGCAAATATAAATTTATACAAAATAACTCAATCAAGTTTAGTGATTTTTTGATAGACTATTATTCACACAAAGAAAAGGGTCATGCAAACAATATAATCATAGAACTCAGTGGATTTTTCTCTTTATCTATTCATTTCTCTCTTCAAGGATTGTTTATTTATAAAAAAAACATAACCCTTTTCATGTTGTAAAACCCTTTTTTCATGAAAATCTATTTCATGAAAACTTTCTATTTAATTAGTGATTCTATTTCACCGACATAAATGAATTCACCCAACTCCAAACTTATATGAGATTTATCCTAGTTTTCACAAGCATTCTTTCTTTACTCTCCATTTCTATGAAGAATTCCCAAATAACTTCAATCACCTCTAAAACCCACCAGAACAACTTATTCATGAATATTGCAAGTTATTCATAATCCTAGAACTTTATCATGATATATATCTACCAATAATTTATTCCAAGTGTTCCTTCAACACCCTTTTTCATGAAATTTCCATTTTTATAATGTCAATTCATTTTTGAAACTCCACAATTACACTATAATTCACCTGGTTTGTGTGATAATTATTTATTTTCATTAATTTTTTTGTAAAATTTTTTTGAATAACTACCATAACCTTTAAAAATGTAGAATATTTTGGAAAACCTTTACCTTGAGGAAGGGTGTAGGGGTAGTGGGGGTTAAGGGTGGGGGGAGTGGGGGAAGTGGGGTGAAAGGTGGGGGTGAAGGGGGAAGGTGGGGGAGAAGTGTGCAGGGGGTAGTGGGGGTGAAGATGGGGTCAAAGGAGTAGGGATGGGGGAGTGTGGGTAAAGGGTGAGGGTGAAGGGGTAAAGGGGTAAGTGTTTAGGGGGTAGGGGTGTAGGGTGAGTGGGGGTAGTGGGGGTAGTGGGGGTTAAGGGTGGGGGCAATGGGGGTTAAGGGTGGGGGTGGTAGGGGGTGCAGGTGGGGGAAGTGGGGGTGAAGAGAGCAGGGAGCAGTGTTCAAGGGGCATGGGGGAGGAGGTGCAGGTGGGTGGGGCAGTAAGGGTGGGGGTGTAGGGGGTAGTGGGGGTGCAGGTGGGGGTGGGGGTGAAGGGGATAGGGGCAGTGTGAAGGGGGAAGTGGGGGTTTGGGGGTGCAGGGGGGCAGTGGGGAGTGGGGATGAAGGGTGGGGTAGTGGGGATGAAGGGGGTAGGGGGAAAGGTGAGGCAGTGTGCAGGGGGTAGTGGTGGTGCAGGGGGTAGTGGGGGTTTGGGAAGGGGGGCAGTTTGCAGGGGGCATTAGTGTTTTTTGTAGAATAAAAAATGTTTACATTACTCCATACAACTTATTTTGTCCTGACAAACGTATCTGGAAACTTATGTAATCTTTGGCTTATTTGTTCATTTGGTTCTAATCACAAGGCCAGCATTCCATTGCTTATTTAAGATATTGTGTAAATATTTGTTTATTTTATACCTGTCTGCCCTAGCTCCATGCATTTCTTAAAACAATATACTACAACTGAATGTATTTGCTCCGGTTCCCCATTATATATGCTTTAATTTTCTCTTTATTTTCTATTTTCTGGTGCAGGGGGGTTGGGGGGCTGGTGCAGGGTGTTGGGGTTAGGGGTTGGAGTAGGGAGGAGGGGGCTGATGTAGGGGGGGATTGAAAGAATATTTTGAGGTGGGCGGGGGGGTTTAAGTCTAATCTCTCAAAGACTTATTCATTCTTAATAAATATAGAATTATATATAACATTAAAGGAAAATGAATACTGATCACTTCCTAATTCATTTATGTTTTATATTCAATAAGTTTATCAAGTTTGATTGATTATAAAACATAATGGGGGAGAAAATAGGCTTGTACTAGATTTTTTTATGTGGTTGTTAAGTTGAGGGAAAGTTTATAAAATTTATTGAAAAATAGGTTTTACTTCTCCTATGAAGAGTAAAACTTGAAAATTTGAATTTAAAATAAGTCTAAAGTGGGAGATTAAAATTAACTTGGGTTGAAGTTTTTTTTAGTCAATTATATTTTTTTCAAGGAGATTAATATAAGTATGTAAAGGTAAAGTATTTGGTGATGGAACGAGTATCAACCCACTAAATATGAATAATTTACTTTTATGATGAATACATGGAAAATTAAACCACACTAGACAATTTTAGAGATGGTACTCAAGTTTCATGAAAAGTATTGAAGTGTGAAAATTATTGTCTATAATAATTTTAATGGAAGAGATGATAATGGAAGATAGTCGTTGACTTGTGTACATACTTGATAGATTTTAAAGTTGTTATTATTAATGTTTTAATAATTTCAATGGATAGACGATTCCATCCTAGATTTAAATAATCCATCCATAGATTACTTAGTATGTTGGTTACTAAAATAAGTTTTAATATATCTCAGATGGTGTTTTAAATGGATAAATTTAAAGATATAAATTTAGGGTTAGTAGAGCTCATTAAAATACTCTACTTGAGTAGTTACATTCTAATAAGGTCCTTATAAACTTTTGAAGTATTTTTAATTTATTTTAATAATTCATATAATTATTTGGAGAAATTATGAGGTGATTTGAAAGCCTTGAGAAGGTTTATAGTGAATTTGAAAAATTTCTAGAGTCATCTGAATAATCATATAATATTAGGAATAAAATCACAAAAATAAAAAATTCATGAAGTCTAAATTGATTGGAACAACTTTCAAGTCTTTGCGGGAGAAATTTAGCTGATATATAACTTTGGAAGTCCTAACATTTGACTTATTATGGAAATGCATATGACTTTTCTACCGAGTGTATGAATTTGAAAGTCCCACTGTATGAGGGAAATTTGAAAAAAAAATGAATTTTCATTACATTATAAATTAAGAAGGATTTTTCAACTTAGATTATGAGAGAATTTGAACAAAAAGCCTTTATTAATGATCATGTTATTTAGTATTGGGATGTACATATCAATCTGAATATTATTTTTTCATTGTTGGTTATGGATTCATGTATCATTTATCATGTACAGTTGACACATTGATTACATATATATAAGAAGTCGTTATATCTCATTTCTTTTCCCACTATTTTCTTATAGGTGGTTTCTTATTATGTGGTGGTTCTATCCACCATCATCGAAGACAGTGAGTTCAACATCAGATTTGGGTAAGGTTTATTCTATTTTTATTCTTTGGACCAATTTTAATTATGGATTTTGTAATTTTTGGGTTTCTTATATTTTTTTAGTTCGTTTTGTATCTCATTGAGGTGGATTTGAGTCGTCATTGATGAAGGATTACATGTGTATGCATAGGTAGGCATACGTATATGTAAGTTCCCCCTTTATATATATTCACTCATGGTAGTATGAATATATATATTGGGGATAGGTGTACTTATATATAGATATGAAAAATGCATACATGTGTAAGTGTAAAGGGGTATATGCAAGTATAAACATATATCTAAGGACCCCCTTGTGCATATTTGGCCAAGAAAATATGTACATAGGGGCTAGGTGTCCTTATATGTATGTGAAGTTTCATATGTGCGCAAGTGTAAAAAATGAAGATTTGAGTTGTCATCATCAAAAGAAGTGTTCCTTGAGGTTGAGGTAGGTTCCATATACCTAACCCTTTAATTTTAATTCTATAATTGCTTGATTGTTTTAAAAACTTGTTTCCATAATTCCTTGATTGTTTTAAAAATAAGTTTTCTAATAACCACTAGCTTTGTCAAGTAAATATCTATTTATGAGTTCCAAGTGTATGGGATTACTAGTTTATGTGATGTCCTCTCCTATAGTCTTAAAATATGAAAAAACCATTATATTTTCTCCTATGTAGCCTAATGTGTATAAAGAAGACTAATCTAAGGACAACACATAGATTGATTCATGTTCTCATAGGATAAACAATTACATCTAGATCCAAATTCTCTAATACTACTCCTACTGTGAATACAACATTTATTACATTACTAATACCATATAATAATTTAGGCCTATCACTTAAGGATGGGTTTTCCCCTATTAGTCCAGTGTTATGATTTCAAAAGACTTTAGTACGGGGGGTGTTCAAGGGGGAGCATGGGGTGTGCAGGGGGTGTGTTGGGGGTAGGGGGAGGGGGTGTGATGGGTTCTGTTGCAAGGGGTAGGGGGAGGGTTTTAGGGTGTGCATGGGGTGTAGGGGTGCATGGGGTGTGAAGGGGAGAAGGGGGAAGGGGTTGTGATGGGGGCAGGGGAAGGGGGTGGGATGGGTTTTGTTGCAAGGTGTATGGGGGGTGTACAGGGGAGGGGGCAGGGGGGTGTTGGGTTATGTTGTAAGGGGTAGGGGGATGGTGCAGGGGGTGTGTAGTGGGTGCATGTGGTGTGGGGGGAGAAGGGGGTATGATGGGTTCAGTTTAAAGGGGGAGGGGTGTGTTATTTCTTGCAATGTTGTGGATGAACCTCAACATAGTATTATTACTTGAGATGGGATCTCAAAGGGCTATATTTTTTCTGAGTTCAAGAGTTATCCATTTCCAGGTAGATTTCCTTTTCACAATTATGAATTTAAATAATTCCACTCGATAATGATGTCTATCCAAATATTTACATATTATTGATTTGATATTTTCTTTAATTGTGTTAATATAAACATATCTTCCACTAGCCACATAATCTGAGAGTCAAGTCAGGATAAATTATTCATTTTTAATAACTCTTCACAGACTCAAGGTAACTAGGGTAATCATGATATATCTATTCCACATGCTAATTTAAACTACCCATCCATATTTATCCTTTAGATTGATATTTTGAATGTTTGGTGAAGTTATATGTGGGACATTATTCTTAATGAGAGTTTATATGATGAATTGGATAATTATTACTATATTATTCATAATTTCATTAAATTTTATAAATGATTGGAGGTTATTAGATTGTATCAAGCTGTATGGGTTTCCCAATTTTCAATGTACCCACCAATAAGGCTCATACATGAATTTATTAACCATTGATATTCAAATACCAATACATTTCATCTATGACAAGGTGAGGTTAAGATTGTTTTGTGGGATATATATCAAATGGGAGGAATCTTGATCCCTAGGGAGATGTATGATAAGATTATCATTCTTTCTAACACTTGGGTATATGTTGAATAGATCTATCCCATGGAAATAAAATTCTTAACTATAATATATAAATCATTGGTAACCCTATCAATAACTGAATAATAATCATGTTTCTTGATTGGGTAAAAATATTCTTGCAACAATGTGGTTTGAGTTCATTCACAGTGAACAAGATTCTAGATTACATACATGTAGCATCGAGTGAACCTAGTTGATATCCCAATAATGATATTAAAATCTATAATGAGAGGAAATAGGCTTGGTTCTATGTTTTTACTATTATCATAGATACTTATTTATAGAATGTCATTAATAATGTAGAATGTCTCTATCACATTTTCCTAGACTTAGCTATGAGTGGGTTTTACTACCAACATTTTCACATCCTTATTCACTAAGTTCTTATCCCTCTAGAAGAGCTAGCAGACCGAGAGTGATAACATATCCAATTTGGCATTTCTTACTATCATGAGGAAGGTCTAGAATATAATATTGTAAATATTCATAAATTTTTTACTAAGGAAGCATAAATCAATGATTGGGTCACTGTACATAATATGTAACTATGAGAATATGAGGCTCACATAGAAAGTGTGAATGAACATTTATCATCTACAAACACTGGGCTATAATTCATTGGATATATAACCCAAGGAATGTGATTATATTGGGAAAACATGCCCATTAGATGAGGCAGGATCTGATTAAAGAACCAACATTCATCGATCCCATGATATTTCTCATCAAATAATTGTTGTTCATTTTGATAATACAAATCAGTGATTATTTTATTAGTTTCAATTATATTCATTTACCCATGATTTCAAGGGGTGGGGGGATGGGTTATATGGTAGGGTGAGGGGGGAGGTGGGAGGGGTGTAAGGGGGGTGGGCAGTGAGGAGGGGGCAGGGGGTGCAAGGGGTAGGGAGTAGGGAGGGGGTACAAGGGGGTGTTCGGTGAGGAGGGGGCAGGGGGTTCAAGGGGGGGAGGGTACAAGTGGGTTTAAAGGGGGAGGGTGGGGCAGGAGTAGGGGGTTCATGGGGGGAGGGGGAAGGTCGTGTAGTGTAACGCCCCGACCTTAGTTACCCAGAGTCGGTGCATTATTATATAACATCGGCATGATCACAAAAGATCAAGTCTCGAAAGATCGATTAGTTTAGTACCATTGTAAATACTAGATACATTCATAAGTTTTACATTGCATTATAAAATGAAAAACTGCAACAGCATAGTCTCCATAGGCCACACTCATATCCCATAGACTATCCCTATAGGTCATTCATAATATACTTCTTCGCATCCAGGGAAAAAGAAAATATAGAAAGGGGTGAGCTCAGATGCTCAATAAGGATAAAAATATAGCGTAAACTTTCATAAATAAGCATAAACATTTAAGGCAACGTAATACAAGAACAAAATACTTTTAAACTTGAACTTCAGAATAATATGGAAAAGATAAAATCAAATAATTTAATTTACTTATTCACATGGATATTCTACTAGTCGAATAATCACATGCAATATCAATATCCACTTTCATAATGAAGGAATGCATAATGCCAGACTTCATAACCACATAGTCAAGGGATTGTGCCAAGACTACAAATAAGATTTTGTCAAGGCCATGTTCCAAGACACTAGTTTGTCTCATGAGACCTACCGATGCATCGAGGAGCTATATGATGCTCCACCCATCACTTACTAAGTCCAATGCATTCCTCATATGAAAAGGTTCAAACATAACATAAACATTCGTATTAAAACTAGCATAAGAAATGTCAATACTTTCTCTATAAACTATAAATGGTGTGAAAATAACACATCCACAATCAAACATATCACAAAAACCTTCAATACAATATGGAAGTTTTGTATCATAATAAATCAACTTCAATTAATCTTAAAATCCATCAAAAGATGTTGACATAGATGAAATAAAAACATTTTTTAGAGAAATATCTCTTTCTATTTCGAAATAATTTAAAAGTCATATAATTATAAAAGAAAATATTTATTTTGAAAATATTCTTATAAGATTTTAAGGGAAGATTCGACGATGTTATAATGGCAGAAAATAACTGCACCCATAGTATAAGTTAAAAAAACATTATTACCTTAATTTTGTCGAAAAGGTCATAAGGTACCTTGTTTGGAAAATGACGAAAAGATTCCTTTCAAAACAGTTTATAAAAAGTCAAAAAGGGTATAAATGACTTTAACCCATAGTCTAGTAAATATTAAAAATGTTTTGGAATACACTTTTAAGAAACATGGATGTGGATGATAAAGAGGTCCCAGTAAATACTTACGTAAAAACAACCTCGGATAATAAAGAGATTGTAAAATTAACCCTTACCTTGTACTTTTCCTTGGTAGAGGGTATGTTAACCTCATGTATAATAGTTAAATAATTGTTATTAAATTATATGAGAACTATATACATAAATATGATATCATATATGATCTTCTAATATTTCTTTGTTAATGATATTTCAGTAGTATCATCATTTCGGGTGGTAACTGGTTCGTTTTCCTTTATATGCTTTGTTATATAAGTAATATTTGTTATGGATAGGATGTATCTTATTCATATGTATAATGATATTAAGTCTTTAAACATTATTTTTAATCATCAAATAAAAATTAGTCTTGAATGGATACGATGGGGAATGAGTCTCATCGCGTTCATGGAGACGATAATCTGTACGTACGCACGAGCGAAAATATCATTCTTTTGATATTAAAATCATATATAATTGGATGTTATATCATATATACAGAATAATTATCATATTATATTTATTATTTACATCATTTATACTCATTATTATACCCATCCAAATGATGAAGTGTTTGAATAACAAACTACACCACGATGTGGAGAGGGTAATATGTATGTACACACGTATGGTGACTTTGTCGTTTATAGGATGGATAAAATAATGAATATGGTTGTACCATTTTTATAATAACATCACAATATATACAAGATATTGGAGTTATTATTTTATAATTAAAACAACAAAGAAATAGGAAGTGTAAGAAGAAAAGAACTTGAAAGAGTTGATGAAATATTTACCTCTTCTTCGGGTTCTTCCTTTTGATTTGATCGAAAGGGATCCTTAGGTTAGATTTATGACTAAAGTAAGGCCTATAGGATTAATTTAGGACAGTTGGGACGATATTTGTTCAGGGTTTATCCTAGACAAATGGCTTTGAAGGTGTGAATTTTAGAGAAGGGGAAGTTCCCTTTTATAAGAGGGGTGAGGGGCACCTTAGGAAAAGATTGAAATATTATTTTATAATAAAATAATTTTCAGTTTCTAATGGCTCAAAATTTAATTATTTAAAGGATAAGGTGGGTATGGGTAGAAAACCTCTCAACCAATAGGTTTTAGATAGGTTTGGGTCACTATATTAACCTTATCTTTTATATTTAACTCTTAGTTAAATAGTTTGACATTTACTATGTCTCTTTATATTTATATATTATATGGTTAATAAACTTACTATAAACTTCTAAGAGAACACAAAGTGGTTAATTAATGATAAAAATATCATTATATAAGTATTTTTTCCAAGACTTATATTTTTAGGATTATTATATCAACCAATAATATTGTATTTGTTTTAAAAACTCATTTATGTCAATTTTGACATTATTTAATAATTGATTTTTGTTAAAGTACTAAAAACTTTATTAATTAGAAATAAATACATTTAATAAACTCTAAAATGTCATATTAACCTATAAAATTAGTTTAATTCATTAAAAGTCTCAAATTATATTTATTTGGATATTTATAATATCAATTATTTTAATCTTCCATTAATATAGTAATTGTTGCATCATCATTATGTCATAGATAAATTTAATTATTTAATGTATAAAAATTATAAATAAAGTATCATTATGTATGAAATATTTTTATCTTTATAATGAATATTTATAGTTGAATTTATATTGTGTGTAACCCTATATTAAAAATGGTTTAGTTATTAAACTTTGAATTTAACTCTTTTAACTCTTCTTTAAATAAAATAATAATAAATGTCCTAATCTAATAAAAATGGACAAAATAGGTTCATATTTTATTCCTAATGTTGTTTTTGGTCGAATTATACTTATCCAATAGAATTAGGACATGTTTTAGGGTAATAATAATATCATTTTTACCCTTAATTACCCTATTTACTTTTAACTGTGGTAAATAAAAGTAAAAAGTTACTATTCACAAAAAATTATTTTCATCCTATTGAACCAAATTTTACTTAATTATATCAACCATGTCTCCTGGATTTTTGAAATTCAACTCACAGAAGCAGTAAAATTAAGTTTTGGAAATGCTCCTAGGAAGTGGGTAAAAGACGGTAAAAAGTTCGATAAAATTTTATATATCTAAACTCATTATAAAATGACTCCAATGAATTAAATTGAACTTATATAGGTATTATGTATCTATTTTGACCTAAAATAAATTTAAATAAAATAATTAATTATTTAAATAGAAATTTGGTTTTAAACAATAACTCAGTGTTTTTCACTATTCATCAAAAATTGAAAGTTTTCAGAAAAATACCAAAAATTCACCCTAAGCTAATTTCAATATTCTAAATCCAGAAATGAAGTCCATTTTAAAAGATAAAAATTTAAAAAAATTAAAAATTGGGTATTACTATTCATAACAGTTAGTTTGATTGGTCGCGGTGTGTTAGAATCTCAAAGTTGCGTACAATGCAAGCTATTGCATTATTCAAAGGGAAACGTACCGTGGAAGATTGGGGTGTTACATTCTTCCCTCCTTAAAATAATTTCATCCTCAAAATTTCTAGAGTATTATTGCATTAAAAGATTCGGGTGGTTCTTCATCATAAGTTCCTCGGGTTCCCACGTTGCATCTTTCATCTTATGGTTTCTCCATAGAACTTTTACCAGATGAGTCGTCCAGTTTCTCAGCACTTGTTCTCTAGTATCATGAATTTTGAAAGGCTCTTCACAATAATACAGATCAGGTTCCAATTCAATTTCCTCATAGGTGAGTATATGCATTGGGCCAGGCATGTATTTTCTCAACAATGATATGTGGAACACATCGTGAACCTTGGAAAGACTTGGCGGCATTGCCAACCAGTAAGCTACAACCCCAATTTGTTCTAGAATTTCAAAAGGTATGATGTACCTTGGACTTAGTTTACCCTTCTTACTGAATCGTATAACTCCCTTCCATGGAGATACCTTCAAGAAAACATGATCTCCTACCTGAACTTCCAAATCCTTCCTTCGGTTATCTACATAGCTCTTCTGCCTACTTTGTGCTGTTTTGATGTGGGTTTGGATAACCTTAACCTTTTCCATCGTTTCCTCAACAAGTTATGGGCCTATGAGTTTTCTTTCACCAACATCATCCCAACAAGTTGGTGTGCGACATCTCTTTCCATAGAATGCTTCATATGGTGCCATCTGAATACTTGAATGGAAGCTATTGTTATAGGAAAATTCTGCGAGAGGTAAATATTTATCCCACATACCTTGAAAGTCAAGTGAGAAAGATCTCAACATGTCTTATAAGGTTTGAATAGTCTGTTCTGATTTTCCATCAGTTTGAGGGTGGTAGGTAGTGCTCAAATGAAGTTCAGTATCTATGGATTTCTGAAGACTTTTCCAGAATCTTGATGTAAAATGGGGATCACGATAAAAAACAATCGATAGGGGTACACCATGGAGTCTTACAACTTCATTAATATATAGTCTTTCTAAACGTTCAAGTGGTAAATATTATCTTATAACAATAAAATGTGCTGACTTGGTAAGACGGTCAACAATGACCCATATTGCATCATTCCTTCTAGGTGTCTTTGGTAGCCCCATGAAAAATTCCATCATAATATTATCCCATTTCCACTCAGGTATGGGAAGTGGTTGCATGACTCCTCCAGGTTGTTGCCTTCCAGCTTTCACTTGTTGACAAACCATACATCATGACACAAAATCAGCAATATCTCTCTTCATGTTGTCCCACCAAAAATGTTCCTTCAAATCTCTATACATCTTAGTGATACCATGGTGTATAGAGAAATTGGAGCTATGAGCATCATCCAACAATTCCCTTTTTAGATCAGGTATGTTGGAACACAAAGTCTCTTCCCAAATTTCAAAATTCCATCTTAATATATGAAGTCACTCAATCTCCCATCATTCGTAGCATTAATTTTATTTTGAAACTCCTCATCATCAGCCTAAGAACTTTTTATCCTTTCTAGTAAAGATGGTTTGGAAATCATTTGAAAAAAGTATTGATGTTTCACCTTCCATGATTATTCCCATATCTATTTTAACTAGATCTATTAAAATGGGATCCCTTTCAACTCTCATCTTGTTCAGAACTCCATGATCCTTTATGCTGAAAGCATCTACCACCTTATTTTCCTTCCCCAGGTGGTAGTGTATTGTGCAATCATAATTCTTGAGTAGTTCAAGTCATCTCCTTTTCCTCATGTTGAGTTCTTTCTGTGAGAAAATATACTTAAAACTCTTGTGACCGGTTTATATCTCACATTTTTTACCATAAAGATAATGTCTCCATAACTTCAAAACAAATACTACAGCTACTAACTCAAGATCATGAGTAGGATAGTTTTTCTCATGAATTTTTAGTTTTCGTGATGCGTAGGAAATAACTCTATCATTCTGCATAAGGACACAATCAAGTCCTTTCTTTGAAGCATCACTATAAATAACAAACTCATCATTCCCCGATGGTAGATTCAAGATAGGATCATTGACTAATCTTATCTTTAGTTTTTCAAAACATTCTTCACACTATTTTTTCCAAACAAATTTAACCCCTTTACGTGTTAGCTTTGTTAATGGGTTAGCCAACCGGGAAAAATTATGGACGAAACATCGATAATAACCTGCTAAACCAATAAAAATACGTATCTCAGTTATACTCGTTGGTGTCGTCCATCCTTGGATTGCCTTGGTATTTAAAGGATCAATAGAGATTCCATCCTTAGAGACAATATGGCCAAGAAAAAAATCTCTTGAATCCAGAATTCACACTTGCTAAATTTCCCATATAATTCATTTCTTCTAAGAGTCTTTAGAATAATGTGCAAGTGATTTTCATGATATTCATATCTTTTGTAGTATACCAAGATATCATCAATAAATACCACTAAAAAGTCATCAAGATATTCGTTGAAAACTCTATTCATTAGATCCATGAAGACAGAGGGTGCATTATTCAATCCAAAAGGCATTATTGTAAACTCGTAATGCCCGTACCTGGTTCGAAATGTTGTTTTCAGAATGTCTTCCTTTTTCACACACAACTGATGATATCTAGATCAAAGGTCAATATTTGAAAAATATTGAGCTCCATGAAGTTGGTCGAATAAATCATCAATGCGAGGTAGGGGATACTTATTCTTTATTTTTATAGCATTGATCTCCCTATAGTCAATGCACAACCTCATACATCCTTATTTCTTGTTAACAAAAATAACATGATCTCCCCATGGAGAAACACTAGGGAGAATAAATACCTTATTACTCAATTTCTCTAGTTGTTTCTTTAGTTCCACTAATTCCATAGTTTCCATTCTATAAGGGGTCTTCAATATGGGCCTTAAACTAGGAATTAAATCAATGAAAAACTCAATTTCTCATTCTGGAGGATTTCCAGGTAAATCTTCTGGAAACACATCAACATATTCTTGAACAATAGGTACGTCCTCTATTTGAACATTCTTTTCCTCACCCACATTTATTTCATTTTCTTCCTCCCAACAATTGAATTTAGTTGAGCTACTGGGGGTGGATCTAGATAAGAATTAGGTGGTGACATTTCTTCTCTAAAGATAAGGTACTCCTTATCATCATCGAGAATTGTAACCTCCTTCTTCTTACAATAAATTTTCACATCATAGCCTGAAATCCAATCCATACCAAGGATAAAATCAAATTCAATCATGGGTATGACGATGAGATCAGTAGATAAATAACATTTATATACCCTAATGGGAACTGATTCACAAAACTTTGTTGCAATGACACTTCCCTTAGGTATTTTGAATAACAACTCCCTTGTTAAGTCAAATTGAAAATATCTAATTTTCTTAGCAAACTAGGAAGATATGAAACAATGCGATGATCCAGAATCAAATAAAGCATTTTCTAAACTTGAGGAAACCATTAAATTACCTGCCACCACGTCTTTTGGAGCTTCAACCTCAGTAGTAGTGATATCATAAGCTTGGACTTGATCCCTTGGCCTTTTCTGAGGTAAGTTTCCTTAGTGCTTAAGACATTCATTTGCATAATTCCCCATTTCTCTACAATTGTAGCATTCAACATTGACATCCTCTTTCTTCCCCTTGCAATCATGAGCTTGGTGGCCTTTTTCACCACACTTGTAACAGACTCTCATTCCCTTCAGGTAAGTACTGGGGTGTTTCTTCCCACATTTACTGCAGGATGGATATTCAACTTTTCCCTTCTTCCCCTTATTTCCATTTCTAGAGTGTTTAGCAGATCTCTTCTTCTCTTGCTTTGCTTTAAAGTCGTAAGACTTAGAGAATTACTTTTCTATCTTGATAGCACATGACACAATATCTTTGTATGACAAGAAGTATTGAAAGACTAATGTTCGCAAGAGAAATGGTTTTAACCCATCAAATAATCGATCAATATTACTCCTTGGGTTATGTATATAATCTACTACATGACTTGCTAACCTTGTAAAGTTAGCCTCATACTTTGCGACATTCTCATCCTCCTTTTGCCTCAGACTCAGAAATTTTCTTTCTATATCCGCTCGATGGTCATGAGGAAAGTATTTTTCTAAGAAAATATATTTAAACTCCCTCTATTCCATATTTGAAACTTTATCATATTCCTTTGTGTTTTTAATCAATGACCACCATTTATCTGCATCTCCCATGAGGCGATAAAATGTCATGACAACTTTTTCCCTTTCACTACTCCCCAAAGCGTGAAATATTTTCTCTAAGGAATTTATCCATTGCTCAGATACTAATAGATTTGTACTCTAATTGAATGTTGGTGGTTTTGCCTCATGAAGTTTTCTAACATTGATCCTCCACGTTGTGGATCAGGGTGCTCTATATAGGTAAGGTTATTATTCATAACCTGAGTGAGTTGTCCCAGTATGGTGATAAGCTGATCAGCACTAGTTGCTTCACCAGCTCCACTATAATTATCTTGAGTAGGAGGTCAATCCCTACATGTATTACGTGCATTTACATGGTTTACATTCCTTCCACTAGGCGCCATTTCTAAACAATGGCATACACTAGATTAGTTTATGAGTCGCAATACATAATTCCAAACTTGTAAAACAGTTAACATAAATTGAACAGTTTATAGATATGATCCATAATCATAAAAATGTTTTCTTTGAGGAATTATATATTTATAAACCCTTCATAATGGTTTTTAAAGAAAATGAGAATTATCCTAAGCATATCCCCAGGGAGTTTCATAACCAAGAGTGCAGTAATACCCGTTGTCGTGCACCAGTTCCTATTCGAGTCTAGCTCAATGCGGTGTTTTCGGGTTTTACCCCTAGGTACATCTGTGTCAGAGCCGCCTCTACCTACTTGTATCTAGATAGGGATGTATTGCTTATAAAACTCACAAAATCTCTACAATACCAAAATTCTAGGAAGTTCTTTTATACTAATCCTCAAATTCTATCTTAGGATAATGTGCTCTAATCAGGGTTTTTCTAAATCTAGCTTCCAAGGTTTGTACTAAACTTTATCTGATACTAACTGTAATGCCCCGACCCTAGTTACCCAGATTTGGTACATTATTACATAACATTGGCATGATCACAAAAGATCAAGTCTCGAAAGACTGATTAGTTTAGTAGCCTTGGAAATACTAGATACATTAATAAGTTTTACATTACATTATAAAATGAAAAACTACAGCAATATAGTCTCCATAGGCCATACTCATATCTCATAGACTATCCCTGCAGGTCAATCATAATATACTTCTTTGCATCCTGGGAAAAATAAAACATAGAAAGGGGTGAGCTCAGATGCTCAGTAAGGATAACAATATAGTGTAAACTTTCATAAATAATCATAAACATTTAAGGAAATGTAAGACTAGAACAAAAACCTTTAAAACTTGAACTTAAAAATAATATGGCAAAGATAAAATCAAATAATGTTATTTACTTAGTCACATGTATATTCTACTAGTCGAATGATCACATGAAATATCAATAGCCACTTTCATAATGATGGAATGCATAATTCCAGACTTCATAACCACATAGTCAAGGCCTTGTGCCAAGACTACAAATAAGATTTTGTCAAGGCCTTGTTCCAAGACACTAGTTTTTCTCATGAGACCTACCGATACATTTAGGATCTATAGCGGGCTCCACCCATCACTTACTAAGTCCAATGCATTCCTCATATGAAAAGGTTCAAACATAACATAAACATTCGTATTAAAAATAGCATACGAAATGTCAATACTTTCTCCATAAACCATGAATGGTGTGAAAATAACACATACACAGTCAAACATATCACAAAAACCTTCAATACAATATGGAAGTTTTGTATCATAATAAATCAACTTCAATTAATCTTAAAATCTATCAAAGGATGTTGACATAGATGAAAACAAAACTTTTTTTAGAGAAATATATCTTTCTATTTTGAAATCATTTAAAAGTCATATAATTATAAAACAAAACATTTATTTTGAAAATATTCTTATAAGCTTGTAAGGGAAGTTTCAATGATGTTATAATGGCAGAAAATAGCCTCACCCGCCATATAAGTTAAAAAAACATTCTTACCTAAATTTTTTCAAAAAGGTCATAAGGTACCTTGTTTGGAAAATGATGAAAAGATTCATTTCAAACCATTTTAAAAAAAGTCAAACAAGGGTATAAATTAATTTAACCCATATTCTAGTAAATAGTAAAAAAAATTGGAATACTTTTTTAAGAAACATGGATGTGGATGATAAAGAGGTCCTAGTAGATACTTATGTAAAAACAACCTCGGATAATAAAGAGATTGTGAAATTAACCCTTACCTTGTACTTTTCCTTGGTCGAGGGTACGTTAAATTACTTTATAATAGTTAGATCATTGTTATTAAATTATACAAGAACTATATACAGAAATATGATATCATATATGATCTTCTAATATTTCTTTGTTAATGATATTTCAGTAGTATCATCGTTTTGGGTGTTAACTGATTCATTTTCCTTTATATTCTTTGTTATGTAAGTAATATTTGTTATGGATAGGATGTATATTATTTATATTCATAATTATATTAAGTCTTTAAACATTGTTTTTAATCATCAAATGAAAATTAGTCTTGAATTGATACGATGGGGAATGAGTCTCATCACGTTCGTGGAGACGGTAATCCGTGCGTATGCACGAGCGACAATATCATTATTTTGATATTAAAATCATATATAATTGGATGGTATATCATATATAAAGAATAATTGTCATATTATATTTATTATTTACATCATTTATACTCATTATTATACTCATCCAAATGATGAAGTGTTTGAATAACAAACTACACCACGACGTCGAGACGGTAATCCGTACGTACGCACGTATGGTGACTTTGTCATTTATAGGATGGATAAAATAATTAATATGGTTGTACCATTTTTATAATAACATCACATTATATATAATATACTATATTTATTATTTTATAATGGAAACAACAAATAAATAGAAAGTGGAAGAAGAAAAGAACTTGAAAGAGGTGATAAAATATTTACCTCTTCTTCGGGTTCTTCCTTTTGATTTGATAAAAAGGGATCCTTAAGTTGGATTTATGACTAAATAAAGGCCTCTATGATGAATTTAGGACATTTGGGAGGATATTTGGGTAGGGTTTGGCCGATCCAAATGGCTTTGAAGGTGTAAATTTGAGAAAAGGGGAAGTGTCCTTTTATAAGAGGGGTGAGGGGCACCTTAGGAAAAGATTGAAATATTATTTTATAATAAAGTCATTTTTGGTTTATAATGGATAAAAAATAAATTATTTAAATTATAAGGTGGGTATGGGTCAAAACCCTCTCAACCAATAGGTTTTAGATAGGCTTGGGTCACTATATTAACTTATCTTTTAGATTTAACTCTTAGTTAAATAGTTTGACATTTACCATGTCTCTTTGTATTTTTATATTATATGGTTAATAAAATTACTATAAACTTCCAAGATAACCCCAAGTGGTTCATTAATGATACACCTATCATTATATAAGTATTTTGGCTGAAGCTTAGATTTTTAGGATTATTATATCAACCAATAATATTGTATTTGTTTTAAAAACTCATTTATGTCAATTTTGACATTATTTAATAATTGATTTTTTTTAAAGTCCTAAAAACTTTATTACTTCAAAATAAATATATTTAATCAACCCTAACATGTCATATTAACCTATAAAATTAGTGTAATTTATTAAAAGTCTCAAATTATATTTATTTGGATATTTATAATATCAATTATTTTAATCTTCTATTAATATGGTAATTGCTGCATCATCATTGTGTCGTGAATAAATTTAATTATTTGATGTTTAAAAATTATAAATAAAATACCATTATTTAGGAAATCTTTTTATATTTCTAATGAATATTTATAGTAGAATTTATATTATGTGTAACCCTATATTAAAAATGGTTTAGTTATTAAACTTTGAATTTAACTCTTTTAACTCTTCTTTAAATAAAATAATAATAAATGTCCTAATCTAATCCAAGTGGACCAAATAGGTTCATATTTTATTCCTAAGGTTATTTTTGGTCGAATTATACTTATCCAATATAATTAGGACATGTGTTAGGGTGATAATAATGTCATTTTTACCCTTAATTACCCTATTTACTTTTAACCGTGGTAAATAAAAGTAAAAAGTTTCTATTCACCAAAAATTATTTTAATCTTATTGAACCACATTTTACTTAATGATATCAACCATATCTCTCTGGTTTTTGAAATTCAACTCACAAAAGCGGTAAAATTAAGTTTTTGAAATGCTCTTAGGAAGTGGGTAAAAGACGGTAAAAAGTTTGATAAAATTTTATATATCTAAACTCATTATAAAATGACTCCAATGAATTACATTGAACTTATATAGGTATTATGTATCTATTTTGACCTAAAATAAATTTAAATAAAATAAATAATTATTTAAATAAAAAATCGGTTTTAAACAATAACTTAGTGTTTTTCACTATTCATCAAAAATTGAAAGTTTTCAGAAAAATACCAAAAATTCACCCTAAGCTAATTTCGATATTCCGAATCCAAAAATGAAGTCCATTTTGAAATAAATAATTTATAAAATTTTAAAAAGTGAGTATTACTATTCATAACGGCTAGTTTGATTGGTCGTGGTGTGCTAGAATCTTGAAGTTGCGTACAATGCAAGCTATTGCATTATTCAAAGGGAAACGTATTGTGGAAGCTTGGGGTGTTACATGTAGGGTGAGGGGGGAGGGGTGCAAGGGGGTGTGCATTGAGGAGGGGGTGGAGAAGGGGGTGCAAGGGGGAGGGGCAGGGGGGTGTGCAGAGGCAGGGTGAGGGGAGGGAGGGGTGTAAGGGGTGTGCGATGAGGAGGGGGTGGGTCAGGGGGGGTGTGCAGGTGTAGGGGTGCAAGGGGGGCAGGGGTGTGCATGGGTCAGGGTGAGGGGAAGGGAGGGGTGCAAGGGGGTGTGCAGTGAGGAGGTCGAGGGGGTGTAAGAGCAGGGGGTGCAAGGGGGGAGGGGAAGGGGGTGTGTAGGGAGTAGGGTAAGGGGAGGGGAGGTTTCAAGGGGGTGTGCAGTGAGGAGGGGATGGGATGGGGGTGCAGGAGTAAGGGGTGCAAGGGGGAGGAGCAGGGGTGTGCAGGGGGCAGGATGAGGGGGGGAGGGGTGCAAGGGGGTGTGCAGTGAGGAGGGAGTGAGGCAGGGGGTGTGCAGGGGGCGGTGTGAGGGGGGAGAGGGGTGTAAGGGGGTGTGCAGTGAGAAGGGAGTGGGCAGGGGGGTGTGCAGGAGCAAGGGGTGTAAGGGGGGAGGGGCAGGGGGTGTGCAGGGGGCAAGGTGAGGGGGAGGGAGGGGTGCAAGGGGGTGTTCAGTGAGGAGGGGGTGGGGCAGGGGGTGTGCAGGAGCAGGGGGTGCAAGTGGGGAGGGGGTGCAAGTGGGGTGTGCAGTGAGGAGGGGGAATGGGGTGCAAGGGGCAGGGGGAGGGGTGCAAGGGGAGAGGGGTGTAAGGGGGAGGGCAGGGGGTGTGCAGGAGCAGGTGGGGTGCAAGGGGGGAGGGGTGTGTAGTGAGGAGGGGGTAGGGGTGTGCAAGGGGCAGGGAGAGGGGTGCAAGGGGGAGGGAAAGGGTGAAAGGGGAATGGCAAGGGTGCAAGGGTGGATGGGGGTGTGTAGGGAAGGGGGTGGGGGTGCTGGTGCAGGGTGGGGGGGAGGGGGACTTGGTACAGTCCTCTCAACAGCCAGCACAGTTCACCGTTCTGTTTTTTTATGAAATGGGAAGGCCTATAGACACAGTTTCATAAAAAAATTTATTGAGAAATATTGGGTTTTCTAAAAATAATAGTTTTCGGACCCTTAAAAATTTACATTTGACTTCAAAAAAAATATATTATAATTTATATTTAATAAAAATTATTTAATAATAATAATAATATTTTATTAAAATATCATTTATTTCAAAAAATCTATTAATTCATCAAAAGGAATGTCTTAATTGAAATCACATGTTACCCAAAAATATAATTTGTGTTTTATCATATCAAAGTCAAAATCATTTATAAAGTAATAATAATAAGAAGTAAATATAACCATTATTTTATTGAAAATACAATATACACATTCATATTATTAGGGTCTTGATACATATCTTTTTATTACACCGACAAACTCCTTAAGGGTAAGGTGTGTGATAGTGATATTTTCATGGGGTGGTTCAGCGTACATGGTTTGGGATGTGATCTCGATGAACTTAGAATTATCCAATAAATGGTTTCACTCATGCTCTAGTTATTGGATCTCGGGTTGGGCTTGGTCAAGGGCAAAGACCAGTGATGTTATCTCCCTCAGAATCTCTGATAAATGAGCTTCATGGGGTATAATCCTACTAGTAAATGAAATCACTTCCTTTGTCCGTGTTAATTGGATTTTTCAACAAATTATATTTATACTAATCATACGATCACTATTCAATGGATATATTATCAAAGGTTATGATGCTTAACGGTCTTTTAAGCCTAATAGGATATAATTAAACCAAAGAAGTGCATGTGTTTTCTATAACCATAATACATAATAAGGCATTTAATTAAATCAAAAAGGGAGTTTTATTTATAAATGCTCAGGTCATTACAATCTTTCCCCCTTCAGAAATTTTACCCATAAAATTTTCATTTCATATGATAAAACATATGAGGGTAATTATGTTTCATCACCTCCTTCACTTCCCACACCACTTCTTAAAACTTGTGGTTTCTTCATAGAACTTTAACCAGGTTCATTGTTTTATTTTATAGACTTTTTTCTATACGATCTAAGATCGTCACCAACTACTCCTCATATAAAAGATCATTATCCAATAGTACCACCTTTGGATTCATCACATGTAAGGGGTATAGTATGTACTTACTCAAGAGAGATACATGGAACACATTATGTACTTTAGATAGGTTAGGTGGGAGTTCTAGTCGATAAGACACCACTTTGACGTGATCAAGGATCTCAAAGGGACTGATGTATCTTGGAATAATCTTTCCCTTCTTCACAAATCCCACGAATTTCTTCCATAGAGATATGTGGAGGAATACCTTATCTTCAACCGAAAACTCCAGGTCTCATCAACGATTATCATCATATCTTTTCTATTGAATCTGAGTATGTAGTGACTCGTGTTTTGACCTGTAAGACTTTTGAATATTTCTAAGAATATTTCCAAATCCAGGAGATGAGTCATCGTGGGATTTTGAGGCCTGGAGAGCCTTAGTGCAGTGATATTAAAAACACTAAATATATTTTATCATGCAAGCAGAGTTTCTTTGAAACATGGAATAACTCCTGAGTGGGGTCTTAGGTCGGAATTCTAAGACTGCAGTTGAGTTAAAAACTTGGTGTTTGGCCTAGGAGTGATATAAAATTTTTCGATGTTGGGTGTTAGAACGGAGGTGAGTCGTGGGTAGGGTGTTAAATGGAGGATATTATTTTAATAATTAGAAGGGGGTGAGAGTACAGTTCCTTCAATTTTCTTTCAATATCATCACATTGCATGTTAGCCTGGAAAAATTTGAAGTTACTCTAATGTTTCAAATTAGACGTTGTATGCTAGATCTTCTTTTCGATGTCAGGATCGCCAACCTTCCAACAAGAGCGGATCACTTCCTCGCACTCCTTTTCCTTCACCCAGAAGCTCTGAAACCTGAAGATTTTGTAATGTCTTGGTTTCCTTGATCCCAGAGAAATATCAATAAGGATCGAGCAATGGACCAACATGGCGGGAGCAAGATAAGAGGCTTGGAAATAATTAAAGTGACTGATCTAATTGGTCGACCCTATAAATATGTCTAATTGTTCAGCAATGTGGGTTGTTTTACACTTCCCTAAAAAACATGTAAAAAGGTTACTGGAATATCCCAGATCTGTTGGCCCCTCCAACTGAGTTACTTGCTAGAAGTCCAACATATATGCATAATGTCTGCTCACTCCCCTATTCTTCTCATTTTGAAATAGGATTTCATTGACCCCCTGATAAGAAGAGGTCTAGAGAGGCTCTCCCGAAGAGATTTAAGTAACTGCCATGACTTCCACTTCTCCCTTTGGGAGGGCCAGCCATAAAATCCAGCAAAATCCCACACTGGTGCATCTGGAAGATGGATGCTTGCACCAATGTGGTTTGGAGAGAAGGATTTAACCCTTACATCTACATCCTCCCTCCAAAGTAGGTTGAATCCCCCTGAATGGCCTTGTCGAGATACCGAGAAGCAGCCAATGAAACCATATATTCTTGCGATGTCATCCATGTCCTTGCATTCTAATATGGTTTTGGACAAAAAAACATATCATGGCTACTTTTAGTGCAACGATGCTGGAACATCCGAACTGATCATGGGTTGTCAATCCCACGACAATTCCAACACAAGATTTTGATGGGGAAGGGTGGGGTTGACTCAACCCAACCTCTGCCTCTAAACATTCGAGGTAAGTTCCATCCACCCCCCCCACTCTCCATCTTTTTGAATATTTATAATTAATCAATGGGCCCTTCACACACCTTTTAACTCCACTGTTATCACCTGAGTTCATATCGTTGTCAATCCCATTCTCCTCTCTCAATTTCCTCCTCCACCTTCGTATAGTTTTTGGACCTTCCATGGAGGATTTGGTAGAGACTATCCCCATGCATGGGGGGATGCAGGGTGCCTTCGAGTGTCGAGGGAGAACATTGGTCTGGAGGGTCCGAGCATATTTGCTTTGGGCTGGAGGATGGTATACTCGTGCCTTCCATGTTTACAGAAATACAACTTTGGGGGTGACCATTTCAGTAGGGAACATACCCTGGTTTCCATTCCTATTACTCGGAACACTCAAACCCACTCTGATGGTTTGATACAACCCATCTTCCGACCGCATATCCTCACACTAAATTGCAGAAAAAACAGGAGGCCCCGACATGATAATATTATTGTGAATTTGATTAGACTACTTAACAAAGGATTTTGCAAGTCTATCGTGGTCTCTTTGCTTTTCTGATTCAAGAACGAAATACGTCCCGACATTTTTTGCACAGAGACAGGGACCATATTGAAGGAAGATGTTACCTTCTTTATCTACCTTCCTTGACACACGGTCTTTCTTTGTGTGCCCGAGACACCCACAAAAGAAACAAAAAAACAGGTAGTCTTTCAAATTCAAAGGATATTCAAGCATTTGATTCCTCTGTCGTAAAAAACAAGCCCCTCATAAGTAGTTGTGTCACGTCAACCATCACCCGTATTCTTACAGTCGGCCCCCAATGACTAGGATATGATGTATCCCATTCCATAAATTCACTAATGCGGCCTTTGATTTCAGGCATAACTCGCTCAGATTTATTGTAGAATGGGATCCCTTTAAGTTGTATCCAGAATGGGGTTTTGGACAGATTGATCTTTTGGGTATTGCCAGTGTCGCTTAGATTCTCTTTAAGAATGAGTGGGTTATCGAAGTACCATGAACTTCCTCTTAGCACCTTTTGTTTATCTCTCTTGTTGAAGAGCTCAAACATCATCAAGCCTGCTCCGACTTCTCTTATGGCAACACCTTATTCTAAACGCCAAACATTTTGCAATGTATTTTTTAAGGCATCCAAATTGAAGGATCGATTGCCTACCAGTTTACCGATGGTTAGTAGTTTCATATGATGCAATAGAAATGCATCATCATTCTTCTTCGCCATGACCACCGCTTTCTTCTTGTCCGTCAAAGATAGGTTTTGTCAGCGATTAATTAGATCAGATTCCATAATGGCACGCCTCAAACAGGGATACTGGTAAATTTTATTGGGAGGAAGATTAAAAGCTTCGACCACGGAACCAGGGCCGCCGACAAAGCCCCTTCCATGAGAAAGAACCCCAAACGCTGCACCTGTAAGACATGTCGTCATTGTAGATTCGAGAAACCTAGGAAGATCCAAGGAGGAACCAAACCCTGGGAGAATCGAGGAGAAACAATCTCACACTTGACATTATTTAATGGACACGTTAATAGCGTTTTTTTCTAGTTTCCTTTTCAAATATCACCATTTAATAAATATTAAATCACACATTAAAAATCGGTGGGGGCGCATCCGATTAGAACGCGGTTATAATTCGTTTATCTACACCCTATCCGTTTAGAACGCGATTATAATCCGTTTATCTTTAAACCTTTTTACTATAACTTGACTATGGTATTTTAAAATATCAATATTTTAACTATTGGAACCAATATCATCATTTGATTGCAAATTAAAAAAATTAAATGCTAAAATCCGTTTTCAAATTAAGGATGGCAGTGGGTACCCGCGAACCTTACTCTACCAGATTGGATTAAATAGGATTAGTATAGTGGTTAAACTGGTATTTATAGGATTAGAGCACTAAATTGAAAACTCGATTTATAAACAGGTAAGGTTATAATAGTGATCTTAGAGTATCATAAACTCGAACCCAATTATACGAATTATTATTAATTAATCAATGCATTACAATTATTTGATTTTGATTCGTATTATATTTTCAATAAACATATAATATCATAAAGTTAGGATACGAAAAAAAAAAGGGATATGGGTAGGGCTAGGATTTTATAAAAAAAACAACCAAAAAATGTACGGGTTGATAGATTGACTCCATCAATGAAAGAGATCCATCAATCCGGACAAAACTATTATGACTGCCCGTGAGGTGGAACCTTGACAAGTAGAACGTGGGAACCGGCCGGTCCAGTGAAGAACCGTGTGGGCCCCACTCTTTTTTTAATATATTTCTCGGCTCCATCAAAGGAGCCTTCCCAGTCATTTGTCCCCGCCGGCCTTCCTTCCCCATAATACCCTCCCTGTCTCAGACTTTTCCGCCATTAACAGAGCATCAGCGCCACACCCCTGCTGCCTATTTTCTCACTCTGTTCCTATATAAATACACCTAAACCTCCTCTGCACAGCGAGCGTGTCTCCTCTGTGCGCGCAGTCATCTTTTTTTGGAAAACTGACGGTGGAGTTTCCCTCCCACCAACCAGTCGCCTTGCAGGCTGGCAGATTCAGGGAGAGGACAGCCAAGAGCTAAAAGCACACCCCACTTCTTCTTCGTCTTCTTCGTCTAATTCATCTTCTTCATCTTCTTCATGTCTCTGGAAATGGATCTCCCGGGCTTCCGGTTCCACCCCACGGAGGAAGAGCTGCTGGACTTCTACCTGAAGAACACGATTTCCGGGAAGAACACGCACTACGATGTCATCGGACTCACCAACATCTACAATCACCACCCCCGCGAGCTGCCGGGTACCGTCTCTCTCTCTCCCTCTCTCTCTCTCTCTGTTGTTTGCGGGTGTTTACTGGTTATCCATTGCAGGGCTGGCGAAGATCGGGGAGAGGGAGTGGTACTTCTTCGTGCCCAGGGACAGAAAACAGGGGAGCGGCGGCGCCGGAGCAGGGCGGCCGAATCGGACCACCGGGAACGGGTTCTGGAAGGCGACGGGGTCGGACCGCCGGATCCTGAGTTCGTCGGAGCCCAAGCGCACAATCGGGCTGAAGAAAACTCTGGTGTTCTACCTGGGCAGAGCTCCCCGTGGCGCCAAGACCGACTGGGTCATGAACGAGTACCGCCTCCCGGATTCCGCTTCGCCTTCCTTCTCCACGGTACTCTCCTAGATCCTCTGTTTCAATGGAGACAGGGCGACTGAGAAAGATTTTGCAGGACATCGTTCTCTGCAAAGTCTACCGGAAGGCGACGTCGTTGAAGGTGCTCGAGCAGCGGGCCGCCACCGTGGAGGAGATCCCTACCCCCGCCCCTGCGTGCTCCTCCCCCTCCTCCGCCGTCGACGCCGTCTCCTTCACCGACCCCTGGTTCCCTCCGAACCAGGCGACTGCGTTCAAGGAGGAGCCGGATCAGGAGATGAAGGCGGCGGAAGGAAGCGCGATCGACGTGGAGCGCGGCGGCGCGTGGTGTGGGTCCGCGTCCACGATCCTACTGCCGGCGGGATGCGATATGGTGCCGGAGCTGCAGATGCCGGGGCGGCCGGCGGTGGACTGGACGCAGGACCCGTTCTGGAACCAGCTGGGGAGCCCCTGGTTTATGAACCTCACCCCTACCGCCAGCATACTCAATATCTAAGCCGCCCGGCCGTCGGCCGGAATAAGCCCCGGCGCCGGAGAACGGTGCTCTGTTTCATTAATTTAATTGCCCATTAATGAGTGGACGCTAATGGTGTAAATACTGTGATTCTGTATCAACTCCGGTCGGTGTCCGGGAAGAACAACCAGCTGGAATCCGGCCATGGCTGAATCGCTTTGTACCGTTGCAGCAGCTTGGGGGTTACAATCTCAGCTATTAATTTACTTACAAAAATAAAAAATTACTCAGTGATTCCAATTTGGTGGACAATGGCTATTTAATTAATTTTTATTAGTTAAAACCGGTTTATATCTGTTAAAGAAACTTGAAAAAAAAAAAAACACAAGATGCCAAACTGATTCATAAAAAAAAAAGGGATAAAACCTTACACTTTCGCAGAAAGGATTTTAAGATAATATGAAAATCACGATAAAATAAGCATCCGAGGAGGAAAATCTCTGAAAAAATGATTGATTCAATATTAAAATAAAGGAAATTGTTTAATAAACAACATTTCAATAGATTTAATGATGTAACTGAGACTTTCAATGCGATTTAATAAAAAATCAACAATGATTTATGTTATATTCAATTTTGATCATGCAAAATCACTTCCATTTTAACGATGGTTTATAAATTTATTTAACTATTTAATTTCAATTAAGAATGATTAAGAACGGTTAAGATTATCAAAACCAAACCAAACTGAAAAACCAAAATATTCGATATTCATCAATTCAAATCAATTTAAATTAGTTAATTTAATCATGCGCACTGACATTCTGTTACCCAAAGCACATAAATTCCAAAGCACGAGAAAATATACGAGATTCAATTATCATCCATTTATGTTTCTTTAAATTCTATTTTATTTTATCTCTTTAATATTTTATTCTAAGTTAAATTTTGCTCTGTTTTTTTTTTCAGATGTTGGATTGGTGGTTCATCGGGTTTTTATTATTTATTTACTGGTATGCATGTATTTTCTAGTTAATCAGACTTATTTAATCATTTAGTGTATAAATGAATAACGAACTACACATGTATTTATTTTTTCTTATAAAAAACAATCGTGTGAAAAATTTATTAACTATTATATATTAGCCTCTCTATTTTGAGAGATTTCTATAGCATTTCTTAGAGTTATGTTGGATACCCAAGTTCCCAAGGTCTTTGCTCTTTCTTTGTTTTTCGTTTACAAATTAGTGATTTGTACTTCAAAATGGAATATGATCTCATGAATCGTTTGGAAATGAATTCAAAGGATTGTGATGTGGACATGAATTCGAAGGATTGTGTTGGAACTAGGCTGAAAATGTGCAGCCTAAGGGGGAAGAATTAGGATCTTGCCAAATTAAAACTTTTGCCTTCAATCACATTCTCCCTTTATTGGATGTTGTTCCATTATTTGAAGTAACACATCCAATCCCTCACTCTTGATGTTTCTCTCACTAAATCATACACAAATTCAGAAATGCAAAAGCACAAAAGTACATGGAGATTTTACTTGTTTCACCACAAATGGATATGTTCAAAGAGCACGCATCGATAATCTGTCAATGCGCCAAAATCCATTACTGCACTAGTTCAGTGGATACAAGTTTTAGGTTGTGGTTACTCCATGCCAAGACACGCGACCTTTACACAGTTTAAGAAAGACACCCCAATGATCCAAGGGTCACTCCATCTTCTTCCACTCCAGACACTGCTTCGAGGAAGGCTTAGTCACTTTATAGACATGAGAGTCTCTTCAACAATTTATAGACATGAAGTTTTCTTGCAAGTCAACATAGGTTGCTAAGACACCTTGCATCCTTATCTCTAAATAGACGCGACATTGATCTCCACTGTTGCTCTTCCAATCCTCCAAAGCTAAATGATATATACTCCACTATAAGTGAGATAGATCTTCATCTTCCACACATGAACATAACAACACCACCTCTTGCTCTATATGAAGAATAATCTAACAAGGGAATTGTTCTTGTTGCGCTCCTCCATTAGGTGAACATGTCAATGGCGATCTCTCTTCTTCTTTGAGCCTTCTTTCTTCAATGGACCAAATATGATCATTGAAACTCCAGTTTGACTATCCTCTATTCTTCTATTCAAATCAGATATGAGAATTTATTCTTGCTCTCTTTTCTCCAGAACTGCTATGAGTACTTTTTATAAGAACTTCCAAACATCCAACCTTTGATCTAATGGTTGCGATTCATTCCTTCTTCCAATTCTCCATGATCATGCTATGTATCCCACATAATTAAATGTGGCAAAAAATGTCCAATTAGACTGAGTCAATTCCCCGAATCTTGATCCAAATCTTCATATTTTTAAATTCAAACCAAATCTTCAAGATATTCTAAAAACTACTTGATCACAGTTTGATATTCTCCACTGCAACTTGATACTATTTAACTTCAATTAGATTGTGATGTGCTTACCTCCACTATGGCATGATCTCTAGTAAATAGCCAAATCCATAAAATGTGACAACTTGAATGTAACCAATCCAAAATTACACGACTTAAAGAAAATATTGCATTACATACATTCCCAAAACCTTTTAGGTTTAGAGTTTTATAGAATTAGGAAAAACATTAACTAAACAAGCTAATTTATTTTTCCAACTAATGGATACTTATTCTCAATATATAAGAAACTACTTAATCCATAATCAGGTTTTAACATCTCCCACAAATTCTCCACACATTCTATTTTCTTCTAGACATATAATGTGTGATACTTTTCTTCATAACCCGGAGAAATGAAAATATAAGAAGGATGAGCTCAAATGCTCAATAAGGGAAAATGTATATCAGAAACTATCATGAAATGAATAATATGGTAGAAATAAATAAGAATCAAACAATGCCATATAACTGAACACATGAGCTTGAAATAAATCTATGGGTAACATAATAATATAACTGATCACATGGATAACAATAACCGAATTCTTGGTGATGTAATTCATAATCCCAAACATAATTCACCATCAATGCCTCAACTAAGACATTATTCTTGTTATCAAGGACGTAAACAAGACATTATTATTTCTGTCAAAGCCACAACCAAGACATCATACTTGTATTGGGTAGGCATACACCAAACACCCAAATCTTTTATCTTATGAGACCAATCTATGCATCGAGGGGATATATAATACCAAACCCCACCCGTAACTTCTTTATGTCCAATGCACTCACTATATGAAAGATATGAATATCAAAATAATGAATAATCAACTTTCTTTAGGAATCAATAAATATCTGTATTGAGATACAAACATACAAAACATCAATACTTTTCCATTCAATAAATGAGATAACATGGACATGAGCCATCCAGAGAAAGGTGGATAGTTAGACAATACATAATCATTTTTTTTAGTAATCCATAATCATCTGTATTGGAATGACAATATACAAGATGTCAATACTTCCCCTTGTTAATAAATAATCATAAGCTATCCAGAGAAAAAATTTGTATTGTTAAACAATACATATCCCAAGTGTAATACAAGGAATGCAAAAAGATATTGGCATAAATGAACAATACCTTCATAAGAAGAACACTCATGATAACCCTTATCTTTATTACACATTAATTTATGATTTATTACATAAGAATACACACAATAAAACCCAAAAGATCGATAAGTCTAGTGCCTTTGGTTAATTAGGTACATTACATAATAACTTAAAATAGGGGGTACATCACCATTATTGAAAACTTCGTTAACATGCTCATAATATTCCATCGTACTTAAAACTACATGGGATAACCTGAGAACATACATGAGAAAGGGGTGAGTTATAAATATCAATAAGGGAATAAACATGACATAACACGAAGAAAGTATTAAATGTTAGAAAATAGTAATTTAAATGGTACATAAAAAGGGTGAAAATCATAAACATGAACAAAATGGGCATGATATAACATTATAACATAAAGACACTATGGGAAAGTGATAACAACTTTAAACATGACACCATAAAATAGGTCAAAGATAACTACCAAGACATCAAAACATGGTGAAAAAATTCCCATGATGGATTAGGTTCACTCCCTAATCCCTTTCATGATGTCTCATGAGAATAAAACATTACCCAATGCATTGGAGTAGTATATAATTCCAGGAACACCCATCACTTTCATATCATGTACATACATAAGTGTGCCACATTGATCATTCAATATAGGATCATATTTCATCAAATTTAATTCCAAAATCAAGGAGTGGAATAAACACATGTAATTCGACCAATCAAATAAGTATAGTATGTTTAGGTGAATACCCTTGAGTGGAAATAGTGATGGTATTTACAATACAAAGGTTTGACATGGAAAAATCACAGTGAAATTTCGACAGCATAACGACAGTACTTAAAGATTCATAAAATGGTTTAATGAGAGAAAAGGGGTATGTCATCATTTTTAAATCAAATGTAAAATAATAGGTACATGGTAAAACATATCCCAAAATTAGGAATTGGAAATAAAAGACATAAAACGAAGGAGATGCTGAATAAAAAGGAGAAGGAAACAATCCTTTACCTTTGATAGGGTGATTCCAAAAGCTTGAGAGGAGCTTCTTGAGAGCTTGGGGGCACCTTGGGAAGACTCTAGAGATACACTACGGGAAAAATGGGTATTTGCGACGGGAATAAATCCAGTCGCAAATAGTCCCGTTAAAAACTTATTTGCGACGGGGGTATTTACCCGTCGCAAATAAATAGGCTTTTGCGACGGGATTGTTTTCCCCGTCGCAAATAACCGGCGGCGGTAAAAGGTATTTGCGACGGGAAAATAATCCCGTCGCTAATAGTATGTTATTTGCGACGGGACCCGTCGCAAATAACTATTTACTCGTTGACCGTAATTAATGCGGGCTAATGTATTTGCGACGGGAATCCCGTCGCAAATAAACCCGTCGCAAATAATCTAACCTATAAATACTCTCATCCGTTTTTTTCAAATCATTCTCATTCTCTATCTTCTCCTGCTCTCAAACTTGTGTTTCTAAAGTTGAGTTTTTCTTCAGTTTAATTTTTTTCTTCGGAGCTGATATTAAAGTTTTGAAGAACGATCAGAGCAGATCAATTTTCAAGGTATTTATGTTCATTTTAATTTAATATTTATTTTTAATTTTTTATTAGTTTCAATTATTCTTAATTAGTTGTAATTTAATTATGTTTACATTGTTTTCTTACTTAATAAATTTAAATTATTAGTATTGATCATAGTTAATGGTAATTAGGAATAATTAGTAATAATTTTTAATAATTAAGAATAAATATTAATAATTAGTAATAAATACCAATAATTAGGAATAATAACATTATTACATTATTAGTATATTTTATTATTAATATTAAAATAATATAATTTTTTATATATATACAATTCTCTTTTCATCTGTGTGTTTACTGTCTTCACATGTATTATTTGTATGTGGAGATAGAAAACGCACAGATGAAAGGAGAATTGTATATAAATCAGAAAATTATATTATTTTAATGTTAATAATAAAATATACTAATAATGTTATTATTTGTAATTATTGGTAATTATTCCTAATTATTGGTAATTATTCATTTAATTACTAATAATTAGGAACAATTATCAATAATTATCAATAATTAAGAATATTTAGTAATAATAAGTAATAATTACCAATAATTAGTAATAATTAGTAATAATTATCAATAATTAGTAATAATTAGTAATAATTACCAATAAGTAGTAATAATTACCAATAAGTAGTAATAATTATCTATAATTTGGAATAATTAACAATAATTAACAATAATTAGTAATAATTAGTAATAATTACCAATAATTACCAATAATTAGTAATAATTAGTAATAATTACCAATAATTGCCAATAATTGCCAATAATTACCAATAATTACAAATAATTACAAATAATTAGGAATAATTAGGAATAATTAGGAATAATTAGGAATAATTAGGAATAATTAGGAATAATTAGGAATAATTAGGAATAATTAGGAATAATTAGGAATAATTAGGAATAATTAGGAATAATTAGGAACAATTATCAATAATTATCAATAATTATCAATAATTAGTAATAATTAGTAATAATTAGGAATAATTAGGAACAATTATCAATAATTATCAATAATTAAGAATAATTAGTAATAATTAGTAATAATTACCAATAAGTAGTAATAATTACCAATAATTAATAATACTTACCAATAATTTGGAATAATTACCAATAATTAACAATAATTTGTAATAATTTGTAATAATTACCAATAATTACCAATAATTAGTAATAATTAGTAATAATTACCAATAATTGCCAATAATTACCAATAATTACAAATAATTAGGAATAATTAGGAATAATTAGGAATAATTAGGAATAATTAGGAATAATTAGGAATAATTAGTAATAATTAGGAATAATTAGGAATAATTAGTAATAATTAGTAATAATTAGTAATAATTAGTAATAATTAGGAATGATTAGGAATAATTAGTAATAATTAGGAATAATTAGGAATAATTAGGAATAATTAGGAATAATTAGGAATAATTACCAATAATTAGGAATAATTACCAATAATTAGGAATAATTACCAATAATTACCAATAATTACCAATAATTACCAATAATTACCAATAATTACCAATAATTAGCAATAATTAGCAATAATTAGCAATAATTACCAATAATTAGCAATAATTAGCAATAATTACCAATAATTTGCAACAATTACCAATAATTTGCAATAATTAGTAATAATTAGTAATAAATACCTAAAATTAGGAAAAATTAGAAAAAATTAGGAAAAATTAGGAAAAATTAGGAAAAATTAGGAAAAATTACCAATAATTAGGAAAAATTCTCAATAATTAGTAATAACTACCAATAATTAGTATTAATTACCAATAATTAGTAATAATTACCTATAATTAGTATTAATTACCAATAATTAGTATTAATTATCAATAATTAGTAATAATTAGGAATAATTACAAATAATTAGTAATAATTACCAATAATTAACAATAATTAGTAATAATTAACAATAATTAGTAATAATTACCAATAATTACCAATATTTAGTAATAATTAACAATAATTGCCAATAATTACCAATAATTGCCAATAATTACCAATAATTGCCAATAATTACCAATAATTAGTAATAATTACCAATAATTAGTAATAATTACGAATAATTAGTAATAATTACGAATAATTAGTAATAATTACTAATAATTAGTAATAATTACCAATAATTAGTAATAATTACCAATAATTAGTAATAATTACCAATAATTCGTAATAATTACTAATAATTATCAATAATTACTAATAATTATCAATAATTACTAATAATTAGTAATAATTAATAATAATTAGCAATAATTAGTAATAATTAGCAATAATTACTAATAATTAGTAATAATTCGTAATAATTAGTAATAATTAGGAATAATTAGTAATAATTAGTAATAATTAACAATAATTAGGAATAATTAGTATTAATTAGGAATAATTAGTAATAATTACCAATAATTAGTAATAATTATTATTAATTATCAATAATTAGTATTAATTACTAATAATTAGTATTAATTACCAATAATTAGTATTAATTACCAATAATTAGTATTAATTACCAATAATTAGTATTAATTACCAATAATTAGTAATAATTACCAATAAATAGTAATAATTACCAATAATTACCAATAATTACCAATAATCACCAATAATTACCAATAATCACCAATAATTACCAATAATTTCCAATATTTTCCAATAATTACCAATAATTACCAATATTTTCCAATAATTACCAATAATTACCAATATTTTCCAATAATTACCAATATTTATCAATAATTACCAATATTTACCAATAATTAGGAATAACTACCAAAAATTATGAATAACTACCAATAATTTGGAATAATTACCAATAATTTGGAATAATTACCAATAATTTGGAATAATTACCAATAATTTGAAATAATTACCAATAATTAGGAATAATTACCTTATTACATTATTTGTATATTTTATTATTAATATTAAAATAATATAATTTTCTATATTATATACAATTCTCTTTTTTTTCTGTGTTTTTTCTGTCTCCACATGTAATATTGGCATTCTTTTTCAAAATTATCAACCTACTCGCCAATGGAGAGGTGAAAGTGAATGCCAATATTACATGTGGAGACAGAATGTGAAACACACAGATGAAAGGAGAATTGTATATAATATAGAAAATTATATTATTTTAATATTAATAATAAAATATACTAATAATGTAATGATGTTATTATTATATAATTAATATTTATGAAAAAAATTATATTAGTATTATTAAAAAAAATAAAAAATCAATATAATATTAAAATTATCAATATTTGTAACAGGTTTTGCTTTATTCTCAATATATTCAATTCTTGCTTGAGTGTTTTTTCTAACAAATTATTCAAAACCAGTAATGCTTTTATATTTTATAGAAAAATATGGAACAACGAGGTCGTCAACAGTCATTATTAGATGACCGCATATGGATAAATCAACGTAGAAATCCAAATGGTTCTGGTTTAAATCCAGTATATATAGAGGGTGTGGAGATTTTTTTATCATTTGCGGCATCAAATCCAGAATTTGTTTCAGAAGGAAAGATAAAATGCCCTTGTAGAAAATGTGCATTGAGAACGTTTGACACGTTTGACAAAGTGGGGGAACATCTCTTGCGTTTTGGTTTTCAAGCAGATTATGTTTTTTGGTATCAACACGGTGAACGCAGTTCCAGAGCAGGTGATACCAACTTGATTCCGGATCCATCCCAGTTTCAAGATTTAGTACATGATGTTGCAGGTTCATCTGTTCAACATACAGAAACTCCGGTTGATATAGCTTCAAATCCTGAGTTGGGACCGTCTGAATTTTATGAGTTGTTGAAGTCTGCTGAGGATGCATTATATCCTGGCTGCAAGATGAGCAAATTAGAAGCAGTTGCAAAATTTATGGCTATCAAATCAGATAACGGAATGTCAAACACCTATTTTGACCAGATATTTTCTTTGCTGAAAACACTGTTACCCGAAGGAAATGTTTTACCTGCAAATTACTATGAAAGTAAGAGGTTGGTTCGAAATTTGGGACTTACTTGTCAGAAGATTCATGCATGTTCAAATGACTGCATTTTATATTCTGGGGAAAATGAGTCGTTGGATAGTTGTCCCACATGTGGGCAACTGAGATATAAAGAAGGACAACACGGGAAGTCTGGTTTGACTCCTGTAAAACAGTTGATATATTTTCCGCTTACATCCAGACTTCAGCGTTTATTCATGTCTAAGAATACAACGACAATGATGTCATGGCATAAAGAGAATATTTCAACCGATAAAAGCTTGAATCATCCAGCCGATGGTGATTCATGGAAACATTTTGATAGAGTGCATCCATCCTTTGCTTTAGAAGCTAGAAATGTTCGACTGGGCCTTTCCACTGATGGTTTCTGTCCGTTTGGATCTTATGGTAGTCAATATTCATGTTGGCCTGTTTTTTTAACTCCGTACAATTTACCTCCATGGATGTTGATGAAGGAGCCATATATCTTTTTGACTTTACTAATTCCAGGACATCCGAAGAAAAATATTGATGTTTATTTGAAGCCATTGATTGATGAATTAAATTTATTGTGGAGTACTGGTATCAGTACATATGATGTTGCAACGAAACAGAATTTCATACTGAGAGCAGCATTGATGTGGACAATAAGTGACTTCCCGGCTTATGGGATGTTATCTGGCTGGAGTACACATGGTCAGAAATCATGTCCTTACTGTATGGGAGAGAACAAAGCATTTATGCTCATTCATGGAAAGAAACCTTGTTATTTTGACTGTCATCACAGATTTCTTCCAGCTGATCATCCTTTTCGCAGAAACAGATCTCATTTCAGAAAAGGAACAGTTGAAATGGATGGACCTCCAAAAATGCTATCAGTTTCGGAGTTAAAATCAGTTGTATTTTCATTACCTCCCATCACTTTTGGTCCCACAATAAACCAACAGAAAATTTCTGGTTTTGGGAAAGAACACAATTGGATTAAACGTAGCATATTTTGGGATTTGCCATATTGGTCTGATTTGTTGGTCCGCCACATGTTAGATGTCATGCATATTGAGAAGAACTTTTTTGATAATTTGTTTCATACAGTTTTGGATACGCCAGGAAAGATCAAAGACAATGTAAATGCACGTTTAGATCTTGCCCAAATTTGCAGGCGTCCAGAATTGGAACTATTTGAGAATGTCAGAACGGAAAGGTTACTGAAACCAAAAGCAGCTTATACACTGTCTAAAGAAAACCGTTTATTATTTTGTCAGTGGATTGCAGATTTGAGACTTCCAGATGGTTGTGCTTCCAATTTGGGTAGATGTGTAAAGAATGGTCATATTACTGGATTAAAAAGTCATGATTGTCATGTTATAATGGAGAGACTTCTACCCATTGGATTAAGAGGTATGTTGAATTCTGTGATTTGGGATTCCATAACAGACATGTCTCATTTTTTTCAGGAAATTTGTGCGGCTACGGCAGATTATGATGCTTTAGGAAAAATTGAAAAAGATGTTGTTGTAATTATATGTAAACTGGAAAAAATATTTCCGCCGTCTTTCTTCGACTCAATGGAACATTTGATGTTACATTTGCCATATGAAGCCAAATGTGGAGGTCCGGTACAGTTTCGATGGATGTACCCATTTGAAAGATGCATGCAAAAATTGAAAAGAAAAGTACGTAACAAAGCATCTGTTGAAGGATCTATTGCAGAAGCTTATTTGCAAGAGGAAATATCTTTTTTCTGCTCCCATTATTTTGAATCTGAGTATCCTTCAAAACACAACCGAATGGGACGGAACGAGAGGAATATTGATGAAATCGACAATCAATTATCTATTTTCAACCAGTCAGAGCTTGGTTTTGGTGGAGTTTATGAACGCTGGCTTTTAGATGATGAACATCAGAGAGCTCATACGTATGTTCTGCTCAACTGTGAAGAGATGACATCAGTTGTACTGTAAGTGTTTATATCACTTATTATATCATTTATGTTACAGTAAATAACTTTGGTTTTTATAGGTTGTATGATAATCATATCAAGAAACAAATTCCACAAATTATAGCAGCTGCTCTCGAAGAACGTCGACTGAAAAATTTCTCTCAGTGGTTTCAAAAACTGGTAACAGAAATTCTTTATCTTTTAGAAACTCATTCAATGTATAGTTTACTATATTGATAATTATTTCACAAATTTTCAGGTGTCTCGACATGCTGATAAAATTGACAAACGGCTGTGTGTATTGAGTAACCCACCTTCCAAACTTGTTAAAACTTATAATGCATATGTGGTGAATGGATTTCGATTCCACACACATGCATATGGGGAATCGAAAAAAACAATGAACAGTGGAGTTAGCTTGAGAGGATCTCATCATCGAGAAAATGAAGTTGACTTTTATGGCATACTTGATGAAATCATTGAACTCTGTTATCTTGGACAACATTACATAACCATGTTCAAATGTCGGTGGTTGGATACAAAGAGAGGCGTGCGTGTTCATCCGACTCATGGAATCATCGATATTAAATGTAAAAGTGTTCTCGTAGTAAATGAACCATTCTTATTGGCTCAACAGGAATATCAAGTTTATTATGCAAAGTACTGTGCAACATCAAGAGACTTGACTGATTGGTGGAGTGTAATAAAAATAAAAATTCGAGACAATCAGTTTAGTCAAAGTGAATGTGCTTTCACTGATGTGCAAAGAATTGAAGTTTTTCAAGAGAGTACTCAAAATCAATCTTTTTTACAAAGAGACATGAGTATCGATGACGACACCCCACATTTAAGAGTCGGTGATGACGATGATGTTAATGATGTCACATATGAATTTGAAACGGTAAGAGATGAAACAACTGTAACTCGAATGGATATCGATGATGTTGAGGAGGAATATGAAGATGACATTGACATATATGAAGATGATGATGAAGATGAACACTGATAGCATTCCATGGTATTTATATACAATCATAATATGTATATATGTATATATAATAGTAATTATCAATTATTTGCTAACATTAACATTTTCTGTTTCAGATGGACGACGCCACATTTCGTGAGTTGGCGGATGCTGACCTGACTTTTGATGCGGATGAGTTGCTGACAAATGACCCTCAGCCTGCAGGCGCTCCAGGGAGTACGCGGAGGGGGCACAGTCTTGCACGATTGATGATTCCTGACCCCGTCCCCGAGCGACGTCCAAGTCTTGGGTTTGATCCACGCACACGGAGGTGTGATAACCTGTGTGATAACCTGTGGATTTGACTAAGATTTCATTAATCTATTCACATAATAAATGTTTATTTTTTTTTCAGTTTTCCACATATAGCAGTCGGACAGGGCAGCGCTATTTTGCGCAACTATTTCTCTCAGCCGTGGACCACATGGGAGCAGATTCCCATTGATGTGCAGCAGGCCATGTTCGGCCATTGGTTGGTACGTACGTAAATAAATAATTTTTATTTTGAAAATTATTTCATTTCTAACTTGATATTTTGATTTATTTGTAGGGTTTATGGTATCCGATCGAGGATACCATGCGTGACGCCATCCACGAGGCATGGGAGGTGGCCATGCGTGATCGCCTTCGTCAGTTTTTGCACAATTTAAGAAAAGCTGCGATGAAGAAAGCAGGAGTGTTAGATTTTGAGGAGTCATGTAGAGCACACCGACCGGAGTATATTTCATCCCATGTATGGGATGGATTATGTGCGCACTGGTTGAGTGGTGCCTTTCAGAGGAGATCATCGGTGGGGAGACAGAATCGGGGGAGACAGGAGGTGACTCATCGAGCTGGGAGTCGTTCTTTCAGTACTCATAGACAACATCTGGTACGTACATTATTTATAAATATTTTATATAACTATAAATATTAACAGTTTATTTTTTATTCTTATAGGCTGTCGAGCACCCCGATATTACAGAGTACGACGTATATCGGAGGATGTATAGTGATCCTGCTACTGGGGAGATCAGAGGTGATCGTCAGCATCACATCGTGGTCAGTATTATTTGTTTTCAAGTTTAAAAATTAACTGCATATAATATATTCACAATTTTAATTTTAAATTGCAACTATAGGAGTCATATGAGGCCGCAGCGGCACAGGCCCGGCCTGAGAGTCAGGCCGAGTCATCAGATCAGACCACTGCCCGTCAGTTTGATGAGGCGGCATGGATGCAGGCCACCCAGTATGCCTTCGAGAAGGGCCGGGTAGTTGGTATCGGCTCTCGACTGACTCCTGGAGATTATTATGGCAGTGCTGCGATGTCGGCGTCCAACTCGAGAGGAGCTCGTGCATCTTCTTCTACACAGTATGAGGATTAGTTGCGATCTCAGACTGCACAGATAGAGAGTCTCCGACAGGAGCAGGAGCAGTTGCGTCAGCAGCATGAGGAGGAGCGTCGACGCCAGCAGCAGCTGTATGAGGAGCAGGCGAGTCGGTGGCAGCAGCAGCATCAGGAGCAGATGGAGTACATGCGCCGACTCACTCATGCTTTAGGGATGGAGTTTCCTCCACCACCATCTGCAGATCCCTCACTTCCCCCCCTCCTTCAGATTAGAGTTTGTATTTCTGTTATAAAATTTGTGAAATCAAAATATTTTTTTTTCTATTCGTAGTTTCTGTCTCATTATAAAATATTAATAATATTATATTTTTAAATAACAATATTAATATGAATAATAATATTATTTATATTTTATAATATTAAATTTTATATATATATTAAAATTTTATATATATATTAAAATTTTATAATATTAAAATTTAATTATATTTTTTGTAATACTTGAATTATTTTAATATTTGAATGTAAAATAATTCTATTATTTTTATATTAATTAAAATAACTTATTAATATTTTTTTTATTTATGAATTATAATTGTAATATTATTATATTAATTAAATCATTTATTAATATTCTATTATTTTTTATTTTTGAATTATAATTCTACTATTATTATAGTAATTAAAATAATTTATTATTTTCATTTGTAAATTATAATTCTATTATTATATTAATTAAAATAATTTATTAATAATTTATTTTTTTTATTTTTTTTATAGTATTTGCGACGGGATACTATACCCGTCGCAAATACTAGTATTATTAATAGTTTTTTATTTTTTTAAAAAAATAGTATTTGCGACGGGATACTATGCCCGTCGCAAATACTAGTATTATTAATAGTTTTTTATTTTTTTTAAAAAATAGTTTTTGCGACGGTACCGTCGCAAAAGGTATTTTAAAAGTTTTTTACAAAAATACGGAATACTATTTGCGACGGGGAGAATGACCGTCACAAAAAAAGGCTTTAGCGACGGGCCCGTCGCAAATAAGTGTAGTTGCGACGGCGTTTTCAGCAACGAGCTATTTGCGACGGGCCCCCGTCGCAAAAAGCCAGTTGCGACGGGATCCCGTCGCAAATGCCCCGTCGCAAATACCTGTTTTTCTAGTAGTGATAGGAGAGAAGATTAATGATGTTATATAATGTTTTTGAGTGAATAGGAATGATATCTTGGATGGGTTTATATAGGAAAAGAGTGGGGAGTTCTTTATTATTCCCCAAACTTAGGTTTTGGACTCTATACAATAAAGTAGTCAAAACCACAAACCTCTCCATAGTTATTTCCCATGGTCTATACCAAATAGGATTGGTTTTAATTATTTTATAATTCCAAGGGAATAACTTATTAAAATATTACCCTTGGTGATCTGGAAGTGAGTCATCTTCTTAAAGAAATGGTTTTTAAAACCTTAAAATATAATATTAGTTTTGGAGGATTCATAAAGGTTTTATAAAATTAATCAAATAAACTCAAAATCAAAATATTTTAAAGGGAAAACATATATTTGGTTGTGAATACCATTTATAGCATTTATTTCATCATTTTTGGTCATTATGATGTCAAAATACACACTGTATATTTATACCGTATTTAATTTTTACCTGAAAATTCGACTGTTTCAGAAAATTATGAAAAATTCATCGTTGGATGATTTAAATGTTCTGATTCCAAAAATAATATTTATTTTATCAAAGTAATTTTTTAAATATGTGAATTTTTACTTTTAAAATAAGAATCGACATTTATTGAGAAATACTGGGTTTTCTGACAATAATAGTTTTCGGACCCTTATAAAATTACATTTGACTTCAAAACAATAATATTATAATTTATATTTAATAAAAATTATTTAATAATAATAATAATATTTTATTAAAATATCATTTATTTCAAAAAATCTACTAATTCATCAAAAGAAATGTCTTAATTGAAATCACATGTTACCTAAAAATATAATTTGTGTTTTATCATATCAAAGTCAAAATAATTTATAAATTAATAATGATAAGAAGTAAATATAACCATTATTATATTGAAAATACAATATAAAAATTCATATTATTAGGTTCTTGATACATATCCCTTTATTACATCGATAAACTTCCTAAGGGTAAGGTGTGTGATAATGATATTTTCATGGGGTGGTTCAACATACATGGTTTGGGACGTGATCTCAATGAATTGTAATTTTCTAATAAATGGTTTCACTCATGCTCTAGTTGTTGGATCTCGGCTTAGGCTTGGTCAAGGGAAAATACCATTGATTCTATATCCCTCAGAATCTCTAATAAATGGGCTTCATGGGGTACGATCCTACTAGTTAAGGAAATCACTTCCTTTGTCCATGTTAATTGGATTTGTCAACAAATTATATTTATACTAATCATATGATCACTATTAAATGGCTATATTATAAAAGGTTATGATGCTTAATGATCTTTTAAGTCTGATAGGATATAATTAAACCAAAGAAGTGCATGTGTTTTCGATAACCATAATACATAATAAGGCATTTAATTAAATCAAAAAGGGAGTTTTATTTATAAATGTTCAGGTTATTACAATATTTCTCCCTTCATAAATTTCACCCACAAAATTTTCATTTCATATAATAAAACAGATGAGGGTAATTCTGTTTCATCACCTCCTTCACTTCCCACATCACTTCTTCAAACTTGTGGTTTCTTCATAGCACTTTGACCAGGTTCATTGTCTTATTTTATATAATTTTATCTCTACGATCTAATATCTTCACTAATTGATCCTCATATAAAAGATCATTCTCCAATGGTACCACCTATGGATTAATCACAAGTAAGGGGTCTAGTATGTACTTCCTCAAGAAGGATACATGAAATACATTATGTACTTTAGATAGGTTAGGTGGGAGTTCTAGTTGATAGGATACCACTACGATGTGATCAAGGATCTCAAAGGGACCGATGTATCTTGGACTAATCTTTACCTTATTCCCAAATCCCATGAATTTCATCTATAGAGATATGTGGAGGAATACCTTATCTCCAACTACAAACTCCAGGTATCGTCGATGATTTTCAGCATAACTCTTCTATCGAATCTGAGTATGTAGTGACTCGAGTTTTGACCTATAAAACTTTTGAATATTTCTAAGAATATTTTCAAAGCCAGGAGCTGAGTCAGCATGGGATTTTGAGGCTGGAGAGACTTAGTGTAGTGATATTAAAAATATTAAATATATTTTATCACGCGAGCACAATTTCTTTGAAACATAGAATAACTCATGAGTGGAGTCTTAGGTCGGAATTATAAGACTACAGTTGAGTTAAAAACTTGGTGTTTGGACTAGGAGTGATATAAAAATTTTCAGCGTCGGGTGTTAGAACAGAGGTGATTCGTGGGTAGGGTGTTAAATGGAGGATATTCTTTTAATAAAATTAAAAAAATATCCTACTTCCCCTACCCCCTTGGTGCACACGACATGGGGAGACTAAACCCTATCCTCCTTTGGAGTGATGGAATAACCAAGGAAAAACTAAGGAAAAGAGGCACCACCGATCTCCAATCTTGACGACAATCGCTCCCGGATCATACTGCAAAAACTCCCAAGCCCCGTTTCAAACCCGAAGCTTTGGCATTTTAACATTAAGTGGGAGGATTTGAGTTTTAAGTATTGATCACTCTTTAGATGCATTTTTTTAAGGTTTTAGAGCCCTTAAAAAACTACTAGGGACCCCGTGGGGATCGATATGTGTGTTTTGGGGAAAACCTGGGTGATTTAGGCGGCTCATAGGGAATTTCTATACAAAATTCCTGATCACACGACGTGCAGTGAAGGATCACATCTTGTGTTTTCTCCCCATTTGGGAGAGATGAGTTTTGGGGACTACACGCCATGAACCGGGGTTAAACTTCGTGTAGTGATCCAAGGTCATGTGGACAAGGGACATGGGCAGTGTATCCGTTTTATGGTACATGGCCGTGTAGCAGTACATGTCCAAAGTACATAGACATAGGGTGCCAAGCATGGGAACAAGCAAGAGACACGACCAAGGGTCCATTTTTCCAGGACACACTGTGTACCATGGGGTACACGTCATGTGTGAGACATGGATGGATGATCCGTGTGAGGAAAGACATGGCTGAGGCCTGGGTGAGGAAAGACACACCATGTACATCTTGTACACACCATGTAAGCCCACATGGCCTGCCAAATCGTAGAGTAGAGGACACGACCGAGTGTTCAGGTGGGGTCACACTCTGTGTGGACCCCCTTACACACCGTGTATTCCTTTTTGGAGGACCTTCCACCTTTCATATCTCCTTCTCAGGGGCTCAGATATAGGCCTATGAGTAACCTATACTGAGCAGTTTTCCTCATGGAACATGATAGTGGCCACAAAAATGGGCCTTGGAGATACAATGCGGGGCGATGTCATAGGTCGCTTCAATTATCAACTTTCGGACCATCAATGGTTGAGTGAGTTCCTTGGTTTTTTCCCAATGAGGGTGCAATATGGCATTATGTCCTCAATACAAGATTGTGATATCCTCAAAAGAATGATCTTGGATATAGTTGTAGTATCCCTCCGTATAGGTTGAGGTGTGATCTTTTATTGTATCGTACTCCCTAGATCGAGTTATTGGTATCATCATTATAACAACACCTATCTTTATTAAACATTAATACATGATTTAATTACATAAAATTACACTTAATACAACCCGAAAGATTGATAAGTCTAGTGTATTTTTGAATTAGGTGCATTTCATTACAACTTTAAACATGAATTACAACATCTTTATTGAAAACTTCTTTAACATGCTTGTGCTTAAAAATGCATTGGATAACTTGGGGAAATATATAAGAAAGGGGTGAGCCATAAAATCCAGTAAGGGAATAAACATGGAATAACATGAAGATAATAATACATGTTAGAAAAGGCAAATCAATGAGGTATATAGGAACATGAATAATAAGGAATGATATAGCATGATGATCATAACATGAGAAATGTGTCAACAACTTAAAACACTGCATCATAAACATAGATCAAGGCTAAACCGCCAAGACTTCATAGTGGAAAAAGTCCCATAAAAGAATTAGGTACAACCCTATCCCAACATGATGTATCATGATACTAAACATTCCAATGCATTGGAGCGCTATATAATTTTGGGCGCACCCATCACTTTCATTTTATTCTCATGATTAAGTGGGCCACATATATCATAAAACATGGATTCATTAATCATCATAATTTATTCCATGTTTAAGGAGTGTGAAATACATACATGTAATTCCCTAATAAAAATTTATATGTTCATAAAAGTGAACACCCTTGATAGAAAATGGGTATGGTATTCACTACCCAATTGGTTTGGCATGAAAAATTGCGGTGAAAATTCCACAGCATAACAACATCACTTAAAAATCATAAAATGGGTTTATGAGAGTGAAATGGGTCTATAATCATTTGGAAATGAAGTTTATAGTAATATGGAAATGTAAGGAAATTTACACACATATAGAATTAGAAAAAGAAGGCATATGATAATAAATAATCTTGAAGAAAAAAGAAAAAGGGAAAGGATGCTTATGAAATCTCAACATGTTAACGGGTGTACATGGGAGGTCTTAATGAGAGATAAAGGGATATCTAATCATTTATAAATAATAAGGGTAGTATGGGGGTGGTGTAAAATCATACCTCATCATTAGTAATTAAAAATAAAAGGGTATAACAAGATAGAGAAACTTTGATAAAGATGAGAAAGGAAAGAACCTTTACTTGAGTGTATGGCTCCAAAAATCTTGAAAAGGGGCTTTCTGAGAGCTTGGGGAACCTTAGGAGGATTCTAGATAGGGAAGGGTAGAGTAAGGACATCCTACAAGGATTCTTAGTGAAGATAAGTGGGATCTTGGGTGAGTTTATATAGGAAATGAGAGGGTAATTCTTTTATATTTCATAAACTTAGGTTTTGGACTATATATAATAAAATATTCAAAATCACTTGCTCATGTTTTTTTAAAAAGTGGGGAGGTTTTTATTATTTTATTAGAAAAATCACCGAACATATTAAAATAGTACCCTTGCTTATGTGGAGGCGAGTCACTCTTTTAAAGCAATGAATTTTAAATCATAAAATATATTATATATTTTGGAGGATTCATAAAGGAATTATAAAATTAATCAAATAAACTTAAAATCACATTATTTTAATAGGGAACATATATTTGGACAAGTATACCCATTATGTTATTTATTACACCATTTTTGGGGTCATTATGATTTCATAAAACACACTGTATATTTAAATGGTATTTAATTTTTACCTGAAAATTCAATTGTCTCAAAAAATTATGAAAAATTCACCATTGGATAAATTAAACATTTTGATTATTTTTTCTAAATAATTTTCTAAATATTTTCATTTTCACTTTTAAAATAAGATTCGACATTTATTGAAAAATGATGGCTTTTTTTGACAATAGCAGTTTTTGAACCCTTATAAAAAGTACATTTCACTTAATAAAAATTATACGACCATTTATAATTAATAAAACTTATTTAATAATAACATTTTATTAAAATACTATTTATTTCAAAAATCCATTAATTCATCCAAATAAATCCCTTAATTGAATTTGAATATTAACTAAAAATACAATTTGTGTTTAATTGAATCAAAATCACAATCATTTATAATGTAACAATAAAAAATGAAAATAAATTCATTATTATATAAAATATACATATTCATATTATTAAATTATTGATACATATCCCTTTACTACACCGGTGTACTCCCTAAGAGTAAGGTGTGCGACAGTGAGACTTTAATGGGGTTATTTGGAAAACATGGTTTCGACCATGATCTCGATGAGCTTGAAATTATACCATTAACAGTTTCGCTCATGATTAAGTTATTGGACCTTAGTTTGGGAATGGTCGAGGAAAAATCCCAAAGATTCTATCTCCATTAGAAGCTTTGATAAATGGGCTTCATAGGGCATGATTCTACTGGTTAAGGACATCACTTCCTTTGTCAGTGTTTATTGGATTTGTTAAAGCCCTATATTTATACTAATCACGTGATCTCTATTTAATAGATATATTATCAACAATAAAGATTCTTAATGGACTTTTGAATCTAATTGGATATAATAAAACAAAATAAGCGCATGTATTTTCTATAACCATGTTACATATTAAAACATTAAATCATAAGAGAATTTTATTTATAAAAGCTTGGGTCATTACAATATTACCCCTAGAGAAATTCCACCCTCAAAATTTTCATTTCACCCCCTTAAAATAGATGAGGCTAATTCTATCACATCACTTCCTCTATTTCCCACATTTCTTCTTCAAAATTTTGGTTTCTCCACAACACATTGATAAGGTACATAGTCTTATTTTATAGAACTTTGTCTCTATGATCTAAGATCTTCACCAGCTGTTATTCATAGGAAAGATCATTCTCCAATGGTACCACCTATAGATTGAGTACATGTGAGGGGTCAGAAATGTACTTCCTCAAGAGTGATATATGGAATACATCATGAAATTGAGATAGGTTAAGTGGGAGTGCAAGTTGATAGGCCACCGCTCTGATGCGATCAAGGATATCAAAGGGGTCGATGTATCTTGGACTAAGATTTCCCTTATTCTCAAATATCATCACTTTCTTTCATGAAGATATGCAGAGGACTACCATGTCTCCAACATCAAACTCTAGGTCTCGTTGATGATTGTCATCATAACTCTTTTGTCAACTCTAAGCAGCCTTGATGTACTGTTGAATATTCTTAACCTTTTCCAACATTTCCTTGACCATTTTAGGACCTATAAATTTTTGTTCACCAACTTCATCCTAGCATTCTGGTGTTCTTCACCTCTTCCCATAAAGGGATTTATAGGGAGCCATTTGGATGCTCAATTGGAAACTGTTGTTGTAATAGAACTCAACCAGAAGATGATGCTAATCTCAACCCCCTTTGAAGTCCATTGAGCATTCTCTTAATATTTCTTTAAGTTTCTGGATAGTCTGCTCATATTAGACATCATTTTGAGGGTGATAAGACATGATGAAGTTCAACTTAGTATTCAGAGCATGCTGGAGACTCTTCCTGAACTTAGAGGTGAATCTTGGATCTCAATCAAATACAATCTATAGTGGTAATCCTTGCAGCCTAACCACTTCCCTGATGTATATCCATGCAAGTAGATCCTGTGATAATTCCTCTCATATCACAATGAATTTTTAAGTATTTGTAAGATGATCCATCAAAAACCATATAGCATTATTCTCTCTTGATACCTTTGGAAGATCAGTGACAAAGTCTATGGTGATTTTTCCCATTTCCATGTAGGTATGGGTAATGGTTGCATCATCCCCTTGGATTTTTTCCTTTCCACTTTCACTTGCTGAAATACAAGACATCTTGATGTATATTCTATGATCTCATTCTTCATATTTCCCCAATAAAAGTGTTCTCAGAGATCTCGATACATCTTTGTGCTTCCTGGGTGGATAGAGATGTTTGAGCTATGTACATCATCCAACAGCTCATTTAACTCAAGATTTGATGGAACACATAGTCTTAACCCAAATCTCACAATATCTTTATCATTAACATTGAAATCCGAGGATTTACCTTTCCTTATAGCTTCTACTTTCTTCTAAATTCCCACATAAACTCTTTGAGCATCCTTTAAACTCTCCAAAAGAGATGGTTAAGCAATCATTTGTGAAAGGATTGATGATTTTCCTTCCTTTATGATTCAAATGTCCATCCTTTAAAAATCTAAGAAGATTGGATCCCTCTCAATTCTCATCAATGAAAGAATTACTAGATCCTTTCTTCTTAGAGCATCTGCTACTTTGTTAGCTTTCCCAGAATAGTAGTGGATTGAGTAGTCATGGTCTTTGATCAGTTCTACCCATCTTTTTGGGTCTATATTCAACTCTTTTTGTGTGAATATATACTTGAGGATTTTGTGTTATGTATATATTTCACACTTCTCCCCAAAGAGATAATTCAACCCAAATTTTAAAGTGAAAATTACTTCATCCAACTCCAGATCATGTTTGGGTAGTTTTGTTCATGAACTTTCAACTGCCTTGAAGCATAGGCTATAACTTCATAATTTTGCATCAACACATAACCCATTCCCTTATTTGAAGAATTACTGAATACCATGAAAATATCTCCACTTATGGGTAGTGTGAGAATAAGTGCAGTGATAAGACTCCTTTTTAACTCTTTGAATATCTCTCCACATTCATCATTCTAAGAAAACATTACACCCTTTCGAGTTAGATTGGTAATAGGGTTTGAAAATCATGAGAAATTTCTCACAAATAGGAGATAATATCCAAATAACCTAAGTAAACTATGTATATCTATCATGGATATTGGCCTCGACCATCCTTCAATTGCTTTAGTCTTTGAAGGGTCTACAAATATCCCATTTCTTGTGATGATATTCCCCAAGAATGATACTTCCTTCAATCAGAACTCACACTTGCTGTACTTATCATAAATCTTCTCCTTCCATAAGGTCTTTAGCACAATATTAAAATGTTCCTCATTATCCTCCTTGCTTTTGGAGTATATTATAATGTCATCTATAAAGACTACCAATTTTTTTTCAAGTTAGTCCCTAAAGACTCTATTCATCAAGTATGAGAAGATTGATGGAGCATTAGTGAGTTCGAAAGGCATCACTATGAAATCATAGTTCCCATACCATGTACGAAAAGCAGTCTTGGGGATATGCTCCTTCTTCCCCCTAACTTGGTAATATTCCGACCATAGATCCACCTTGGAGAATTATTGTGCTCCATGTAACTGATCGAACAAGTCATCAATCCAAGGCAGAGGATACCTGTTCTTTATCATGATCTTATTGAGATCACAATAATCTATGAAAAGGCGCATTGACCCATCCTTATTCTTGATGAAGAGGACTAGTAAACCCCATGGTGAAACACTTGTGTGTATGAATCCTTTATCTAGATTCTCCTGTATTTGTTTTTGTAGTTCCTCAAGTTCCATAACATCCATTCTATATGGAGTCTTGGATAATGATGACAACCTAGGTATAAGCTCAATTTAAAATTCAACATCTCAGCTAGGAGGAAGACTAGATAGTTCCTCAGGAAACACATCACCATATTCCCTCACAATGTGCATGTCTTCAAGGATGATTCTTTCCTTAGACTTGATCATTTGAGCTAGATATTCTTTCTCGTGGGGCAATAATATCCATTCATGAGATGATGATGCTAAATAAGATTCACCATTCTCCTTGAATTTTTACAGAATATGAGGATGATTTGCAATATAGAGAGTGATTTACTTCTCATGAAAATTTATGTTGTCTCTATAAAGGGAAATCCAATCCATGCCCATAATTGCATCAAATTCCACCAAAGGGAGTGTAAAAAGGTTCACTAGGAAATTCAACCCACAAAATTTGATAGGGGAGGAGTTATATACTTAAGATACAATAATTTCCCCATTTTCCATTTTCACCAACAACTCTACTTCTAAGATTTGAGGTGGTGTTTGGATAGTTCTACTAAACTTTCATGATATGAAGGAATTCATAGAAATAGAATCAAAAAGTAAAATCACTATTCTTAAATGAATAACTAGTGTAACTGTCACCACTTCATTATTAGGATTCACTTTAGCAGTAGTGATGGAAAAAGATCACCCTTGCTTCCTTAGAGGTTGTTAGTTGTCTCCAAAAACCCTTGGATTAGTGAATTGGTTTGAAAAATGACCTGGTTCTTTATAGTTTTAGTAATGAACAATACACTGAGGGTTGATCAGAGCATTCTTTTCCTCTATCACAATAGTAGGTTTTTCCTACCAGCAATAACTGGCTATGTTTCTTTCCTTCTCGCACCTAAATCATTTCCTTGTCCCCTTTATGCAATTTCTAGGGTTCTTATTTCCACACCTTTGGTAAGTGGGATGTAAAAATTTCTTGGTACTGTTAGATATCTCTATCGAAATGCCAGAATTAATCTCCACTTTATGCTTCTTATCCCTATGATACCCCTGAGATTCACCGATATCCATTTTGACTTTTATGGAACATCATACAATTTACTCATAGATATCAAATTCATGGATCACCAGGGCTTTTCGTAGGCTAGGTTTTAGCTCACCAAAGAAGTGGTCAACCTTGATTTCGGGGGAAATGAAAAAGCTGAAGGCGTATTGTGTAAGCCTTGTGAAATTTTCCTCTTACACCCCGATAGATTCATCGTATTTTTTCTTGAGAGAAAGGAAATCCATTTTTGTTTTAAGATAGAGAGTGTGAGTAAAATATTTATCAAAAAACATTTTCCAGAAATCCTTCCACACTATTACTTCAATCTCTTCTGTAGGCTTTGTATTTTTGATCAATGTCCACCACTGATCAGCTGCAACTTCCATATGATAAACAACCAAAATAAACTTCTCTTGTTTGGATCATTGAAGGATGGAAAAGATCTATTTAATGGAGTTGATCCACTATTCTATGATTAAGGGATTAGATGAACCATTGAAATTAGGAGGCATTTGATGAATGAATCTCTCGATTGCATATTTTTCTCTCTTAGGGGGGTTTGTAAGCTCCTCCTAATCCAGGTTTCTATTCAAAACCTAAGTTATCTGAGAGAGTATCATCATGAAGTGTGTAATTCCTACTCCCATTGAGTTGGGAATCTCGTTGGGTCAGTCATCATATTGCTTTTCACATTGACTGTTTACCCGATTCCTCCTATTTATGGACATTATATAGAATAAAAGGAAAATTAAGGATGAGTATATTTAACTTTTAAACACATAAATGGGAACTTAATGACATTAAAGGGATAACTTATAACTTAAATGTATTTCCTTAACTTATGGATTTATAGGCTTCAGTATTTTTTATCCATGACCTATTTCCTAATATATACTCTTATAGTAATTTTTTTACTCCCTTAATAATGGTTCGTAATGAGATTATGAAATACCAAATAATATCTCTCAGGAGTGTCAAACCAGGTGTGCAGTAAGGCCTGTTGTCATGTACCAGGTTACCCTAAGTTAGGACCGAAACACCTTGTCAGAGTTGTTACTCCTAGGTACATATATGGAAGAACCACATCCACTTGTAGTATACATATAGGGATTTATTTTCTTGATAAAACATTTACTCTATAATAACTAAAATTTAGGGATGTTTTCTTATACTTAGTCTTATCTATAAGTATTTCTCTAGAGTTTTCTAATCATACTCCCCAAAATAACTAAACTTCTCTTTTGATACTAACTATAACAAACCTTATCTTTATTAAAAATTAATACATGATTTAATTACATAAAATTACACTTAATACAACCTAAAATATCGATAAGTCTAGTGTCTTTAGGAATTAGGTATATTTAATTACAACATCTTTATTGAAAAATTCTTTAACATGCTTGAGCTTAAAACTGCATTGGATAACCCAGAGAAATACATAAGAAAGGGGAGATACATAAATCCTAGTAAGGGAATAAACATGGAATAATATGAAGATAATTATATATGTTAGAAAAGGAAAATAAATGAGGCATATAAGAACATGAATAATATGGAATGATATAGCACGATGATCATAACATGGGAAATGTGGCAACAACTTAAAACACTGCATCATAAATATAGGTCAAGGATAAACCCCCAAGTCTTCATGGTAGAAAAATTATCCTAAAGGAATCAGGTAAACTCCTATACCAACATGGCATATCATGATACTAAATATTACCCAATGCATTGGAGCGCTATATAATTCTAGGCACACCCATCACTTTTATTTCATTTTTATGCTTAAGTACACCAAATAGATAATAAAACATTAATTCATTCATCATAATAATTTATTCCACATTTAAGGAGTGTAGAATAAATATATTTAAGTCCATAATAAAAATGTATATGTGCATAAAAGTGAACACACTTGATAGGAAATGGGTATGGTATTCACTACATAATTGGTTTGGCATGGAAAATCACTGTGAAAATTCGGCAGCATAACGACGACACTTAAAAATTAATAAAATGGGATGATGAGAGAGAAATGGGTCTATCATAATTTTTACATGAATTGGATAGTAATAGGGACATGGAAGGACATGTCCACAAATGTATAATTAGAAAAATAAGGCATACGATAATAAATATTCTTGAAAAAAAGAAAAGGGAAAGGATGCTTATGAAATTTTGACATGGTAACGGGTGTACATGGGAGGGATTAATGAGAGAGAAATAGGTCTCTCATAATTTAGACATAATAAGGGTAGTATGGGGGAGGTTTGAAATCATACCCCATCATTAGTAACTGAAAATAAAAGTATATAACAAGATAAAGAAACTTTGATAAATATGAGAAAAGAAAGAATAATTACTTGAGTATATGGCTCAAAAATCTTGAAAAGGGGATTATTGAGAGCTTGGGGCATCTTTGGAGGATTCTAGAGAGGGGAGGGTAGATTAAGGACGTGATCCAAGTATTTTTAGTGAAGAGAAGTGATATATTTGGTGGGTTTATATAGGAAATGAGAAGAAAATTCTTTAATATTTCTGGGTGGTGGCGGTTCGCCCATGGCATGGATCTGGAGGTGCAGGGTGGTCATGATTACATGATTAAGGGTGGTCTTGCTTCCATTTCATAGGGTGGTATGGTCTTCTGTGATGAATGGGTCGCGTTCCAGGTCTTCTATGGCAAGGGTGGTTGTTCTGGTCTTCCATGTTATGCTCTGGCAGGGTGAGTGCTTTGGGTGGTTGTGGTGGTCTCCACGAGTGGTTTTGATGGTGCTAATGATATTTGAAGAGATTTGAGATGTCGAAGTCTCTAGGGTGGCCTTGTTTTTGGCCCTCGTAGGTTCCTCTCTCTTCCTGCATGCTTTCACGTTTTGACCTCCGATGCGGGCTCCTCCTCGGCTCTAATCTGATTGGATTCATACCCAAAGTGGTGCTTCTGGTCCAAATTGGCATGGTCACCCTCTTTAGTGATTCTCCTTTGGTGTGGTTGTTGGGTCTTCCAGCCTTGGGAGGCATTGGCTTGGCTTCTCTCATCTTGTAGCATCTGGATTCTCCAGGTTGCTTATTTGCAGCTACGGTTTTGAGGGATCCTCTTGGGTTTGTTGTAGTGAGGCTATCTTTTGGTGACGACTCCAGCATCTAGAGTGAAGATAATGTCATTGATGATTTTTTGAATGCTGAATTTTTTGTCTTGGTGAATGTTTTTCATGGTGGTTTTCTGCTGTATGTTCTGTGATGCTGTGACCTGTGGTCCGAGTTCAAGGGCCTATGTAACTAGACCTTCTTTAAGGGGAAATTTAGATGAGGTTCAGAGAAGGAAGTTTTCACCAGATTATTTATTTTTTGATTTGGACGTTTTAGAGGGTATGACTTTTATTATTGGTACCAGATCCGTGCAGATCTGCATGAGACATCTTCTCAAGTAGCAATGAGAAGGTGGAATCTATAATTTATGTTTTTTATGTTGGGATGAGCTTTCCTTTGTTTTCTTGATTTGGTTATTGATGGATTATGGACCATTGGATCATAATTTATATCTTTATGTCCCTTTTTTCATCTTGGGTTCCCCCTCACCCATTTAAAGGGAGTTTATGATATAATAAAAAAATTAATTTTCAGAATAGTTTTTGAACCATTCTAAAAAGTACATTTCACTTCATAAAAACTATATGACCATTTATAATTAATAAATATTATTTAATAATAACATTATATAAAAATAATATTTATTTTAAAAATCCATTAATTCATCAAAAATAAATCCATTAATTGAATTTAAATATTACATGAATATACAATTTGTGTTTAATTTATTCAAAATCATAATCATTTATAAAGTAATAATAAAAAATGAAAATAAATTTATTATTATATACAATATAAATATTCATATTATTAAGGTATTGACACATACCCCTTTATTACAATGGTGTATGCCCTAAGAATAAGGTGTGCGACAGTGAGACTTTTATGGGGTCGTTCGACAAACATGGTTTCAGTCATGATCTTGATGAGCTTGAAATTCTCCCATAAATGGTTTCTCTCATGATTAAGTTGTTGGAAATAATCTTGGGATTGGTCGAGGGAAAATCCTAGATATGCTATCTCCCTTGGAAGCTATGATAAATGGGCTTCATAGGGAACAATTCTACTAGTTGAGGTTATCACTTCCTTTTTCTGTGTCAATTGGATTTTTAAAGGACTATATTTATACCAATCATGTGATCACTATTTAATGACTATATTTTCAATGGTAAAGATTCTTAATGGTCTTTTTAATACAATTGGATATAATAAAACAAAATAAGCGCATGTGTTTTCTATAACCATATTACATAATAAAATATTAAGTCATAAGGGAATTTTATTTATAATAGTTCATGTCGTTATAATCGTGACCAACACTACATGGGCGATGATCCCCTATCTAGTATGACAACCCAATAGGGTATGTGGAATCATCAGTTATAAAATACCCTACACAATGTGCAATTTCAGTAGGGTTGTGGCATCGTTGGATATACGATTCCTTACTCAGCTGTCAATTTTAGTAGGGTTTGTGGCCTCATCTGGAGTATGATCCCTACTTCACGAGATTTACTATCTAGGGTTTGTGGAATATTTATGAACAATACTGCATGGGTGACAATCTTCTATCTGAGTGATATGATCTCTGGGATATCAGATTGGGTTGTGGTGTCCCATAGTAGTCTTGGGAGTGATCCCCTTTCTGAGAGATCTTGAGTTACCAATTTGGGTTCATGGTGTCCCCCAGTGGCTCCTCAGAGTGATCCCTTATCTGAGAAGTCATGTTCTTCAGTATTCCAAACTGGGTTCGTAGTGTCCCCCAATGTATCCTAGTATTGATACCCTTATTGAGACATGAGAACTTTTTGTGGTTTCAGTAGGGTTAGTAGCACCCCCCATCTATGATGGGCGAGATCCCCTATATGAGTATCGAGATCCAATGGATTCCAACATGACATTCTTTATGGTGAGATCTGATGATCATTTTATATCAGATGTATGCAACCTGGGATAGTGGGGTTGTTCTATGAGATTTTGATGCTCAATGGAGTGATATCTCTTGGATGGGCCATCCAGGATGGCGGGGTTGTACCCAATGGAGTGTATATCTCGGACGAGTATCATCTGGGATGACATGGATCATGGAGTGTGTGCTCCTGGATGCATGTGTTACCTCTAGAGCCTTAAGTAGAATCCTGTCACTATCTATGGGGTTAGAACCTCAAGAGAATTGGACTCTGAGATGAGGATATCAGGGTTTTGGGTGTTTTTGCAGTGTTGTCACATCTTGGTTGGAACCCCTTGTGGACTGAGCTGAGTATTCATGTATAGCAGATGATGTTCGAGATGACGTTTCTCTCTCATTTGGGTTCCCTCTAGCTAGGTCAAGCAGACTACTGTCTTTCAATTTCTACCTTTACTTTTGTTTTTTGGGGTGCCTACTAAGTATTTTTATACTCACCCCTACATGGTCTTTTCCCACACATGTTTTGTCTTGTGAAGACCAGAAACCTTTCGATGGAGTCCCAATAGGACCCGAGGTAGGTGGAGCTTAATGGACTAGACCGACTGAGGTAGTTGTCAGAGTTGGGCCGAGGAGCTTACCGATGGTGGATTTTGATAGAGATCATCTCCATTTAAGTAGATTGGATGATTTTATAGTTTTATTTTGGTGGATGTGTATTCTTACCCTTTTTTTTACTTCTTTTGTACTCCGGTGTGTGAAAGATGTATGCATGAATTTTAGATTCTAGCCTTTTTATATCTCTGAACTATTTCATGGGGATTCTTATGGGTGGTTGTGTAAAAGTATCTTAGGCTAAGGCCTCCCATGTGTATGATATGCCTACTCAGTGCTGGATTCCAACCCTTGGCCTATGGAGGCGGGCTTGGGGAGTCACAACTCGGGCCTCATTGGGATATTCCATTATAGAGCAACCTTGATGTGCTGATGAATGGTATTGACCTTTTCCACCATTTCCTTGACTATTTTAGGACCCATCAGTTTGTATTAACCAAATTCATCCCAGAATACATGTGTTCAACACCTATTCCCATAAAGGGATTCATGGGGAGACATTTGGATGATTGAGTGGAAACTATTATTATATAATAAATTGACTAGAGGAAGTTGTTAATCCCATCCTCCTTTGAAGTTAATTGAGTATTCTATCAACATATCCTCGAGTGTCTAGATAGTCTACTCAGAATTTCTATTAGTTTGAGGGTGATAAGCCGTGCTAAAGTTCAAATCAGTATTTAAATCATGTTAGAGACTCTTCTAGAACTTGGATGTAAATATTGGATCTAGATTAGATATAATTGATAGTGGTGTTTTATACAACCTCACCACTTCTCTAATGTATATCATTACAAGTTGATCGAGTGAGTAGTCCTATTGAATTAAAATGAAGTGAGTAGTCTTTGTAAGATGATCCACCACAACCCATATAACATTATTTTCTCTTGATGTTTTTAGAATTCTAGTGAAAAATTCCATGGTTATGTTTTCCCATTTCCATGTAGGTATGGGTAATTATGACAACCCTGATCTTTTATTACAAAATTAAACATAATTTATTACATAAACTTCATTTGGTACAACATAGAAGATCAAGAGGTATAGTGTCTTTGGGGCTTGAGATCATTACATAACAACTTAAAACATGAAATACAACATCTTTATTAAAAACTTCCTTTACATTACCACTACATTCCCTCGTACTTAACATTGCATGGGATAACCTGAGGACATGCATAAGAAAAGGGTGAGATATAAAGCCCAGTAAGGGAATAATCATGGAATAAAATGAGGAATACAATACATGTTAGACAATAGGCATATCAATAGAGAACAAGAGAATCATAAACATAAAGGCATGATAAAGCATGATAATCATAACATGGAAATGTGGCAACAACACTTAACATGGAATTAGCATGAGCCAAGGCTCATTGCACATGGAGCATGAGTAAACCATCATTGCACATGAAGAATGAGTAAACCCTCATTGCAATTGAATTATCATGAGTAAACACCCATTTCATATTAAGTATCATGATACTATACTTTACCCAATGCATTGGAGCACTATAAGGGCACACCCTTCTTAAACATTTCATTTCATGCATAAGTGTGCCACATGGATCATAAAACATTGAATCATTCAACATAATCATTTATTCCACGATAAATGAATGTGGAATAAATAAATGAAAATGTTTAAAAAATAATTAAATGTGCATAAAGGTGAATACCCTTGATAGATAAATGGGCATGATATTCACTACACAATGACTTTGGCTTGGAAAAGCGCAGTGCAATTTCGGCAGCATAACGGCGTGAAATAAGAACTCATAAAAAATGGTAGATGAGAGATAAAGAGGTGTATCATCATATTTAAATGACATGGATGGTAAGGGGGTAATATAGATACATTTACCAACAAATTTAATGGAATTTAGATTCATGATATAAAAAAATTTCTTGAATGTAAATGAGGAGAGAGAAATTCCTTTCGAAATTTCGGCACAGTAACGGGTGTACATGGGAGGAATCTAATGAGAGATAAAGGGGTATACCATCATTCAAACACAAATAGGGAAGTATGGGGGAGGTTATATACCATACCCCAACATTTATAATTGAAATTAAAAGGGCATAACACCATTAAGAATATTGGACAAAAATGAGAAAGGAAGAAAAAACCCTTACTTAGAAGTGTGCTTCCATAGGCTTGAGAGAGGATTGAGAGAGGCTTATTGGGATATTGAGGAATCTTGGTAGGATTATAGAGAGATGAGGTAAGAGGTTAGATGAACTCTAAAGTCTTTGAGTGAGGAGGAATTGGGATCTTGGGTGGGTTTATATAGGAAAGGTGAGAGAATTCTTTATTATTTAGGTTTGAGACACCTCACATTAAACTAATCCAAAACACAAACCAGACCATGGTTTTTGCACATGGTTTTTTAAAAATGGAAGTGGAAAAGAATATTTTATAAGGCCAAAGTCCAAACTTCTTAAAATAATGGAGTTGCTTATGTGGAGGTGCGTCACACTCCCAAGGAAAACAATTTAAAAAGACAAAATGTTTAATAAGTCTTGAAGGGTCCACTAAAGCTTTGTAAAATAAATAAAACAAACCCAAAATCACATTATTTTAATGGTAAAACATATATTGTCCGAACATAAAGTTTATAGTATTTTATTACATCACTATTGAGTCATTATGATGTCATAAAACACATTATATATTTAAACAGTATTTAATTTTTACCCAAAAATTTGAATGTCTCAGAAAATTATGAAAAATTCACCATTGGATAATTTCGACGTCCTGATTCCAGAAATAATATTCATTTTATCTAAATAATTTTCTAAATATGTTAATTTTCACTTTTAAAATAAAAACTGACATTTATCGAAAATTCATCGGTTTTGACAAGAATGGATTTCAAACCTTAATAAAAATTACAATTGCATTCATAAAATTATACGATAATTTATATTTAATAAAAATTAATTTAATAATAATAATAATAATATTTTATTAAAATATTATTTAATTTAAAAATCCATTAATTCATCAAAATAGATTTCTTAGTTGAACATTAACTAAAAATACTATCTGTGCTTTAAAAACTATTTACAAGGTAACAATAATAAAATTAAAGTATATCCATTATTATATAAAAAAATAATGTACATAACCATAGTACTATGGTCTTGTTAAATAACCCCTTAAAACAACCGCATAAGACCGAAGGGTGAGGTGTGTGATGGTGAAAGACTCTTGGGGCGGCTCGAATAACATCACTCGGGTGGTAATCTCTATCAACTTCCAATTCACCCATAGGTGGTTCCATTCAAGATTAACCTATTCAAGATTGGATTGAGCTTGGTCAAGAGCGAATCCCAATGATGCCACCTCCTTTCCGAGCTCTGAAAAATGGGCTTCGTATGTGGCACATCTACTGGATGAGGCCATCACTTCCTTTTTTTGAGTAAATTGGATTTGTTAAAGCCATATATTTATACTAATCAAGTGATCAATGTTCAATGACTATATTAGCAATGATAAAAATTCTTAACATAAAACCAAAGAAGTTGACATTTTATATAAAAATTTTACATAAAGAGACATTTAATTAGATCAAGAGGAATTTTCATTAATGAAATTTTAGGTCGTTACAATCTTCCACCCTTAAAAAAAATTGCATCCTCGCAATTTTATTACATACAAAAAGAAATCTGAAATTTAAACACGACTTCAGGGTTGCTTACCCACCACCATTAAGCATTCCCCAACCCTCATTATCACGTCGATCACGGAGATCTAGGGTCCACTTAGTGCAAAAATACTTCAATTCAAATTCAAAGTCTTCCACTTCCTTAGTCCAGACGCAGTCCGTGCAACATGGATTGTACCGATGGAAAATATGATTCAATTTTTGAAAAATATTATTTCTAACGTATAGTTTAAAAACATCACTATGTACCAGGTTTTTATAAAATAGTCTGACAGAGTCAAATTTTAAATTTTTGAAATGTGGTTCTTCTAATATATTGTCTATGTTTCCAAAAAAACTGGAAGACAAGACTATATATATATAGGCTGCTCAGAGGTCTCCCTCTTCAACAGCTATTCTAAAGCCAAATAGTGCATCATACTCTCTGGATAGGGTGAAATATTTGAAAATACCCTGATGGTACCTCCCTTGTCTTGAAAGGTCGTAGAGTTGGGAGCTTAATATTTGATCATAGGTGTGCCATGATCCTTGATGATTCCATGGTATGTAGGAGGTGTTTGATATTTTGTAGAGCATATTGCAAGAAAGTTGGACATTGGAAAAGGTTTTGATGCTATGCGAGCTTGAATTTTCAATAATTATAGCTAGTAAGTCATCAGGAAGGGACAAGAGTGTTGTATGAGGTTCTTTACCTTCTATCTCAAAACTATCCTTTATCCTGCTGAGGAAACATATAAAATTTTGAGTTTCCCTCTAGACATGATAAAATTTTGATATTAAAATACTTAAAGTCTAAAAATTTATTATTCCTCAATGAAAGGAAATTTAAGGGTAACTCATAAAGGGTAATCCAATGACAAAAATAATGACTTATAAATAACTTTTATTTCCTTAACTTATGAATCTATTGGCTTCAGTCTATGTTATCCATGATTTACTTTCTAACATATAATCTTAGGGCATTTTTTTGTCCCTTAATAATGGTTCATACTAAGATTGTGAATTTACCAAAACATATCCCCCAGGAGTGTCGTAACCAAGAGTGAATCAAGGCCCATTGTCGTGCACCAGTTCCCGTTCGAGTCTAGCTCAAAGTGGTGTTTTCAGGTTTTACCCCTAGGATACATCTGTGCCAGAGCCACCTCTACCTACTCGTATCTAGACAGAGATGTATTTTCTTGATAAACCACTTACTCAATACTCTCCAAAACCTAGGATGTTTTTATTATACTTAGTCTTGCCTATAAGGCTTTACTAGGGTTATCTAATCCTAATCCCAAAAATAACTAAACCTATCCTCTAATACCAACTATGACAACCCTGATCTTTTATTACACAATTAAACATAATTTATTACATAAAATTCATTTGATACAATATAGAAGATCGAGAGGTCTAGTGTACTTGGGTATTAGGATCATTACATAACAAATTAAAACATGAAATACAACATCTTTATTGAAATCTTCCTTTACATGACCACTACATTCCCTCATACTTAGCATTGCATGGGATAACCTGAGGACATGCATAAGAAAAGGGTGAGCTATAAAGCCCAGTAAGGGAATAATCACGGAATAACATGAGGAATACAATACATGTTAGAAAATAGGCATATCAATAGAGAAAAAGAGAAGAATAAACATAAAGGCATGATGAATCATGATAATCATAACATGGAAATGTGGAAACAACACTTAACATGGAATTAGCATGAGCTAAGGCTCATTGCACATGGAGCATGAGTAAACCCTTATTGCACATGAAGCATGAGTAAACCCTCGTTGCACTTAAATTAGCATGAGTAAACACCCATTGCACATGAAGTATCATGATACTATACTTTACCCAATGCATTGGAGTGCTATAAGGGCGCACCCTTCTTAAACATTTCATTTCATGCATAAGTGTGCCACATGGATCATAAAACATTGAATCATTCAACATAATCATTTATTCCACGATAAAAGAATGTGGAATACATACATGAAACTCTTTAAACAATAAGTAAATGTGCATAAAGGTTGTTGACGCTCCTTTTTGTCACATTGTCTAAAAGAATAGAAAGGGAAATGACTTAGCACAAAGTGATTAATCCTTTGAAGAAAACATCAAACATCGACAAAGGAATGAAAAAGGAGTTAAAGGACCTATGGTCGCACAAGTTCCCTTACTATCATGCAAGTATACTTGCGCGCCGCCTAATGGTCATGCAAGTGACTTGCGCGCCCTAAGTGATAACCGCCCGGGGTCCTCTCCAGCCTATAAATACCTCCGGTGGGCCACCCATTTGGGAGAGTATTTTTTCCAGAATTCACATACAGAGCTCTGAACGCCCAAGTCTCTTTTTTAAGTCTTTCGAACACTTCTAAGGTAATTCTTTACCTAGAATGGAAGGTCTAAACAAGAGGAGTAAGGTCTGAGTGTTAGAATTCACTAACACTTGCGCGCCTAAGTGTTTTACCCTTAAGGGAAATGGACACACTTGCGCGCCGCCCTACTTCTTCACCAGAACTTGCACACCATCTTTTGGAAATCCTATCGGGATAATACCAAGGGTTTGAGCCAAGTCTCGCCCAAGTATTACCCTAAGGGCTGAAAATTGCGCAAGTAACCATGTGCCACACAGGTATACCTGTGCGACCAGGGACTTGCACCCCCATGCAGTACCTGCGCACCTGCCAAGACTTGCACGCCCCTATCTTTTTGGGTGCCTTTCCTGCCCATTTCACCCCTCTTATGCCATTCCACCTCTCCTATTCAAGATTCAGTCTTCAAGACACTCTTCAAAGCCATTTATGGCATGATTTATTGATTTTACTTCCTTATCTGAAAGGAACTCCGTGGAACATCTCTCAAAACCTAGTGATTTACACATCTTTATGTCCTTAAAGATTGAGATTTCATTCATTCAACCTCATCCTTTAAGATGAGATAACCCCTTAACCTGGGCCTCCTTTTCAAGAATAAGCCCTAGTCATAATTCCCATTAATTTTGGGCATCCCCCTTAGGAGTAAGCCCTAATTCCTTTAATCTGGGCATCCTCCTTAGGAGTAATCCCCAGTCTTAAAATTCCCAAATATGGGCATCCTCCTTAGGAGTAATCCCCAACCATAATTCTCTTAACCTGGGCTTCCTTTTCAAGAGAAAATCCCCAGTCTCAGATATGGGCCTCCTCCTTAGGAGTAATCCCCAAGTCCCTTTAATTTTCAAATCCCTTTAACCTGGGCCTCCTTTTCAGGAGTAATCCCCAGTCTTAATTTCCTTTTGATTTGGGCTTCCTTCTTAGGATTAAAACGCAATCATAAGTCCCCTCCTAACTTGGGCATCTTCCTTAGGAGTAAGCCCCAAGATTAAAGTATCCAAATCTCCATAAAGCACATATACCTTTATGAACCCTATTCCTGTATTTCTTCCCTGAAGTAAATCTTAATCCTCATCTATTTGGGCAGTCATACACACATAAGCCCCACATCATTGCATATTTCGTGGCACAATTTTCTGGTTTCACCAATACCTCTTGTTTCTCACATCGAGCATGAATCACGTGAGCTTAGAGTGTAAAAGTAATCATGACATCATTATTTGAGCCATCAATCATGCATAAACATCATACTCCCTTACTCGAACTACGTGGGTTCTGATTCCTTTTCCAAAACAAAGGATACGTAGGTAGCCCATCTGCGGTTACGATCCCAACTTTGAAATAATCCATTTCCTTCTGAATGACAACAAACTTCAAGTTCCCCAATGAGTGTCTTTAAAACCATTATGGTCATCATAATGACCAAGAGACTTTTATGTATCAAAGGATACCATTGGATAAGAATCTCTAAACAAATACAGATGATTCTTTATCGATGAAGAACCTAAAATACATATAAAAAACTCTCTAAATTTCCTACATATAAATCATTGATTGTCAGATCTAAAGGAAAACTCCTTTTATACTTGGTAATGTAATAAGGATTCACGAACATAACTTAAATCTATAAAGAGATTCCTGGAGTAGACAATAATTCCCCTCAAAAAGGTGTGATGAGTCCGACCTCCCATCCTCTCGACCAATGAAAATTCCTAAGCCTCATCACTCCACAACTAATGAGCACCTACCTTTGGAAAGTAGGTTCAAATGGATATGGAATCATTGGATGTTTCCGGTTCTACAAAAAAACCTGTTAGAAACCGCTTGGAATGTTTGAACCTTCAATCAATGAGGTCATCCCCAATTCCAGAGGGAAACAAAAAATGGTGAACCCGATGTGAATCCTTAACCAAGTTAAAATGATGTTTTACTTATTTGTTAGGCCCCTATTTAAAACTCAATGAGAGGGACAACAAAAAAAATCATTGACATATGTGATCATCCAAAAGATGTAGTGGCTGAATTTATCTTGATTACGTCCGTTATATCAAACATGCACTCTTTTCCAAGATTTTCTGCATTCTAAGAAATGGCTGCTCTCAAGTTCACACTTGTGAATATCGCTGCTGTGAATGCCACTGCTGATACTCCTGCTGGATCATCGTCCGCTCTGAGGATGACATCACCTACTCAGCATCTTGAACACTGGGTATCAAATGCGCTGGTTAAGGAGTACCGTCAAAATGGTACTATTCCAACTCTAGAGGTTGCTCGACGAGCCCTCCAAGTGAAGAATTCACCCTGGTCATCCGGAAAGCGACGACCAGTGATCAAGAAGCAGGCGGTGCTAACCACCGTCTCCAACCGTTTCGGGTTGTTATCCCCAGAACACAATCACCATTCACTCCCATATTCTGAGGAGGTGAATGAGAAGGTCCCTCAGGGCCTTAATTCAAGGAGACAGAAGTCCTTCCCGAGGGATCCCATTAACAATCGCCACCAGACTCGTGCGGCAGTGTGCCCTCAACATGATGAGGGTACCGACTCCAGGCGTTCGACTCCAGTTACTCGAACCCGAGCAAGCAAGACGAATCACCAGAGATGAAATCCGGTTAACAGTGAGCAGGTTCTCATCACTTCCATCTTCGGAGAAGTCCACCAACCTAACTTGGTGGCAAGCAACGAGCAGGAACACACACCTTCCCGTTTTAATTCCGCTGTCCAACAGACTCGTCTGGCAGCATCACGCCAATCCCACCAGGAAATTCCGACGGAGTACTATAGGCAGGAACATATACCTGTTTATACATCATCATCTAGTCAGTAGGCTCGTCTGACTACATATGATGGAGCTCATCAACCACGTTCGGCGAAGTGCAATCAGCAGGCACATACACCTTCTAGTATTGATCAAGCCTACTAACAGTCTCGCTTGGTAGCACACTGAGAAGTCAGTCGGAAAGCTCTGATGACAAACAGGAGGAAGATTCAACTTTCTGCCCCCGCACTTGAGTACTGTCAGGATTCACTGACAGAAAAAGGAGGACAAGAGTAGGCACATACACCTACTCCAAGCATGGAATAGACGTATATCCCCGTTCCGACAACTGAAGTCACCAAACATATTCTATCAATGGTGAAAGAGAAGAATCAAATCCATGGTCATATTTTGGATGCTTTCTAGGATATTATAACATCTTCAGCAACATTTCAGGGAAAGACACATAAACCTATCCCTACCAGTGGAGTGACACATCGACAGTTAACTCCGGAACAGACACACACATCTGTTTTAGTCCAATAGGGTTGTGGGGCATACTCCCCCATATCATACGGACAACCAAGTCAGGCACATACACCTGATTTGAGTAGAGATCGTCAGCCTAAATTGGCCATCTCTCCTGATCAGGCACATAAAACTGCTTAGAGCAGCTACTTTCGTCAACAAGTGGTTTCCAAGGCGAGTAAGAAGGCGTCTAAGAAGAAGACCCACCGATCATAGTCAAGAGATCAAGAGCCAATCTATAACAAGGCCTTGCTCGATGTTGGAGTTCTTGAAGCCCTCAGACAGTTATCTTTTGGAATTCAAGATTCTACTCCCTCATTTCCCAATAGTGGGAACATTAATTCCGAAGGTCTTCAACAGACACTTCCTCATGAAGGCTTGCTTCATGACAATTCGGTCGATCTCGAAGTTTCATCTTCAGATGAGAGCCACAGAAACCCTCTGTGTGGTTAGAAGACCAAGGAGCAAGAGATCTCATCTTTTTCTGTAACCCACCATGGTGGTCCTCCCCATGATGATGAATTTCACTGCGAAAGTCCTCTCTGCAGTAGTGTTTCACATTGCTCGGAAAACGCTCTAGTGGAAAATGTAGTGCCTAGAAAGCCCTCTTATCTTGAGGCACTTGCAAATGCGAAACCAATCATGTCTAATGCTTCATCGCTAGTAGGTGAAATACTTTCTCAATCGGAAGATAGCCCAGGGTGTAGGTCATTCTCCGAACCACCCTTAAGTCATGCATCTTCTAGTTTGATCAGTGATTTCTCTACCAATCTTGTTGAATCTGATGAAGCAACAAGGAAGCACCGGCTTTAGTCAAATTAGGTAGAAGAATATTCATTGAATGATAAAGAGGAAATGATGAACATGAGAAAACAACTGGTGAAAGGTGAAGTGCCAGTCACGTTTTGGCCTCTGAATGACTCTCAGTATGACATTCCAGAGATGTTGACGGAAGATAGAAATCATGATATTCGTCTCAACATATGAAAAACTCTTTGTTAGTTGAAAAATAAATTATTATCTTATGATGAATATGAAAATTATGTTAAGATAATAGAAGGGTTACAACGTCAAATTGACTTGGCATCTCTATCAGTCTCTCAATATCCAAAGGCTGAAAAGAAGCAGAGAGCCCTTCAGCGTTCATGCCTTGGCGCACTAAGAATATTGCTCCAGTTAATTTCCAATGCCCCATCTGGTATTCATGTCAGAGTATGGGGTGTTCATGGAGAAATACATTTCACTGTGCCCTCCAGTTAGCAAAGCCCGCTAAAAATGGTCTCATGCAATGTTATTGCCCGTGGCCAGCCACAGTCAATGAGTTTTGTTTGTAATCAAAAGCTTGCCCAAGAACAGGCCTCAACTATTTCTTCTCAAAATCAAGAATACAGAGAACAAGTTGTTGAATTACTCCTGCATCAAGCAAACAAGAATATTGAACAGGCCTCTCATATAGAGAAAGCACATCATCAAGTGACAGAAGTGTCGGAAAGCATCCAATGGTCTTTTGAGGCAGGTGATAAAAGTGGATGTCGATTGATGCATCCAACTAATTTTCAGACTAATGTCTGCAAGATCAAGAGATATTTTAAGAAAGTATCAGACATAACATGTCAAGAGCCACCCCAGCTTGCCAGAATGGGGACTCTTACCAACCCTCGGAATCAACAAATAGGATTCGAGGAGTTGAGCAAAGACAACAGGAATAGCCCCAGTCCACCGGACTGGGGACTATTTAAAATCATCAATCCCCTCCTAAAAAAAAATCGGTCTTCTCTCGATTGGGGAAGAAGCCACAGGAGGAACGAAGAGCCAAATTATCAGGAGATTCTCTCCAAATTACGGTTCGCCAAGAAGTTCCCGAGGGATCGAATCAAAAAAAGACAATGTCTTATCAAAGGCATGGAAGAAGACAATATCACAGGAATGCCGATAGGAGGAATGAAATTAATTATGCGTAAATTAATGTCATCAATGCCGTTGTTGATGATCCACCAGATGAGGTTCAATCAAAGGGATCAGATGAAGAGGTTCCTGTTCAAGAAGTTGTATGCACAGACACAAATGAAGAAGGTGTGCGTACACAAAATCAAAGGTTTACCCAAAATCTGGGTGTTCCTTCAAATAACTCACTTCCCCCTCTCCAAAAGGGATCAAACAAGGGGAAAGGAAAGAATCAGTTTACATATCCTTCCTCTGGAGAAGGCCAATCGCTCTCACTAGAGCAAAGATTTGCACAACAAGAGGAAGAAATGAAAGAATTGAGGAGGATGAATACAAAACTACTTCAGGGTAGTCTTCCTCCTAAGCGTGCTGGAGTCAGTCAGCCAAGGGAGTTTGTTACAGCTACTAAGATGGATCAAGAATATCCTCATTTATCAGTACACCCTCACAGGTCTAATCCTACGGGTCGAGTGCAACAACAGTTGGCAGTGCTGCCATCAGTTGCAGTACCAACTGCCATACCTGTTTAAACTCCAGTCATTGCACCTACCCAAGTCCAAGTTCAACTGGATGTTTCTCAATAGTTAATAACTACCATTGAGTCATTAACAGCTCGGTTAGAGACTATGGAAGGGAAGCGTTCACAGGTTCAACCAGAAAATAAAGCTTACCCTGAATGAGTAGATTCAATACCTCCCCCATAAAATTTTGGGAACCCTATATTCCCTATTTTCAATGGATCAAGCGACCCTAAAAAGAATTTGACACATTACGTGTCTTGTTGCGATCCTATGATGGGAACTTCAGAGTAGCAAGAAGCAGTGAAACTAAGATGCTTCGTGCGAACCTTGCAAGGACTAGCTTTTGTCTGGTATACAAGCTTAAAATCCCAGTCAATTACCAGATGAGAAGATCTCAGTCAAAGATTTCTTCTTCAATTCAGCTCAACTTTTCCAAAGACAACAGTTTTCGATCTTAAAAACTGTAAGCAAAGGGAGAATGAAAGAGTCTCTGATTTCATTGCTCGCTGGAAGGGATTAACATATTCCCTGAGCTTAGTACTCCCTCAAGAGGAACTGTTGCCAATCTGTATGGAAAATCTACATGACGAATTACGCACACTATTGATCCCTGTGAAATACACAAGAGGGTTTTGAGACCTTACTTGAATCGCTCAACAGATTGAAGATTCTCTTATACAAACTAAGGCTAAATCTCATGTAATTCCATTAGCTCTAGGAAGGAGAATGGGTAAAGTAGAGACTGCTACAGTTATGCTTAAGCAAGCACCTGTACCTACTTCTACTTCAAAACCTTCATCTTCTCGAAGGGCTCCACCTCCTGAGTGCCAACAACAGAGGCCGTTTTGTCAAGATAATCAAAGAGATCAAAGATGAAAACAATTTGAGGATTTGAAAAGCAAAGTTTACTCTTTCCAAAATGAACAAGTTCCTGGTTATTTCATTTCGGCTCTGGAAAATAATTTGGTTCAATTTCCAAGGCCCAAGAGGCCAAACAAGGAAGGAGATGAAGACCATCCCAACTATTTTCTGTTTCACCAGATGTTGGGGCATCCCATTCAGGAGTGTTTTGTTTTCAAAGACCTCCTGCAAAAGATGGTCGACTCGGGACAAGTCAAACTAAAAGGCTCTTCATCCCAGGTAGCATGTGTTACTACTACAGTTCTAGAAGAGGAAGGCGAGTGGCTAGAAGTAAAAAGAAAAAATGCACAAAAATATGATGATTGGATGGTCAGAAAGGCAATCAACCGAACTCATGCTATTTTTCAAACACAATTTAAGAAACCAATTATGCCTTCTTCCATGAATGCCGCAGCAAAACCCTCTTCATCAGAGGGAAAATACTCAAAGAAATGGCACAATTCCAAGAAAGAGGAACAATCAGAAGAAGATGAGTATGTATCAAAGCCTAAGATATCTTTGACTCTAGCAGATTTCATGCCATCTACTTCGAAGCAACGAGCACCGTCCCACAAAACGTCATAGCCTAAACAGGCTAATCAGGCAGAGTCTTCATCGAATGAAGAGTTGATTTTCGGTTCTATTAATATGATTCAATTAACAGATCCATATGCCAGTTGCAGTTTCGATTTTGATGATCCCGAATTCCCTATATCAAATAGAGGAATCAGAGGAAGTTCTAGAGGCTCGGGATACAGGGGAAGACGTGGATCTTTCAGAAGCCACTATTCCAATTCTACCCCTTCTATAACTGTGTATGCAGCAGAAACTTGTGGAAAATCCCTTCAGCGAGCTCAACAAGAACAAAAAAGTTCTTCCACCAATAGCAAATTCAGTCCTGGCACAGTTATTCTAGAAGACCGATTGAAGGTTCCATTTTCTTCCTCTCAGCAAGTAAATGGATCTAATCAATCTAATCTTCCAAATCTAGGAATATTTCCAACTCCTATCTCGATACAAGATGCATCAAATTACAAAGAATCAACTTCCAAGACACCTGCTAAACCACATGTTCCTGTTGGGAAACGTAGACCTTTGGATCAAAAGTATGATATATTGAAATACCTGGCCCAAGTACCAGCCAAGTTATCAATTTTGGATGCCTTGAATTTATCAAAGGATCTTCGGGAAGCACTCATTGAGGCTTTGTCAAGTCCTCAGGAGTTTGAAACTGAAATTGCTGCAGCTAAAGTCTATCACATAGAGAATAATCCTGCAGAATGCCATGCAGTAATATCTGTTACTGATGAAGATGAAGATGATGTCGTGCATGGACATATTAGACCTTTGTACTTATCTGGCAAGGTCAATGTCATAGACATCCAAAGAGTTTTCATTGATAATGGTTCAGGAGTCAACCTCATGCCCATTCGTACACTTCGTCGATTGGGCCTCACGGAATCTGATTTATCTCCTTCTACCATGATGCTACAAGGATATGATAAAAATGAACAAGAACCACTGGGTGAAGTTACACTCATAACTCAGTTTGGAGATCTTGTATCCAATTCAGATTTCATGGTTGTTGATCAAGACTCAGCCTTCAACATCTTGCTTGGAAGACCCTGGCTACATCAACATGTGGCTATCCCTTCATCATACCATCAATGTCTCAAATAATGTTTCGATGGTTAAGTTGGGACATTGTATGGTGATAAGGCCCCATTCAAGACATGTGAATCTCAATACATTGAGGCAAAATTCTATCACATGAAGGGAAGGGAGAAATCCACAACAAAGGAGATTACCAAAGTTAATGCTCCATATGGTTTGGGGAAGATTCCAGTAAATCCATTTACACATGTGAGTATAGATTATGTGTTTTCTATCAGTCAAATTGACAAGATAGACCCAAATAAAAATACTCTTATGGAAAGATCCATAATGTCAATTATGACAATCGAGCCAGAAAACATGGGAGAAATTGGTAACCCACCAAGCAGTGATGAAAGACCAAATGGTGACGTCTTCATTTCATCTGCTAAAATCCAACAAGTCTATACTTCTCCAATCAGGCCAGAAGAAGTTATAGAAACATAGGAGGTGAACAATGATGTCGATTCTCAATCGATCATATCCTCTTTATTTCACAAGGAAGACCCTTCATCATCAATCGGGCCAGAAATGGAAACTTCTTCTTCAAGATGTTCAAATTTTAACATCTCTTCTGATCATGGAAATTATGCTTTATCATCTGCTATGAAAATAGAAACGGAAGAAATAACACATGTTGAAGAAGAAGAGGAAGATATCAGAGATGATCCTCCAACATTTGAAGAGGGTATCTCTACCACCATGGATGAACTCAGAGAAATAAATCTGGGTACAAAAGAAGATCCACACCCCACTTTAATTAGTGCGGCCATGACTCTTGAAGAACAAGAGATTTATATTTCCTTTTTAAAGACAAATCGAGACATATTTTCTTGGAACTATACAGAGATGCCCGGGCTTGATCTTGATGTTGTTACTCATCATTTGGGTTTACCAGAAGAACATTGAGGATTTAAGCAAGTCACGAGAAGAACACACCCAACTTATGCTTCCAAAATTGAAGCTGAAGTGGATAAGCTTATCAAATCTAACTTCATCAGAGAAGTTAAATATCCCAAGTGGTTGGCTAATATTTTCCCAGTAAAGAAGAAGAACGGACAAATTAGAGTTTGCATAGATTTCAGAGATCTTAATCGGCAGTGTCCTAAGGATGATTTCCCAGTTCCAATTACAGAACTCTTAATTGATGCAAAAGCTGGCTATGAAGCACTTTCCTTCATGGATGGATATTCCAGATATAATTAAATCCAAATGGCCCCAGAATATGAGGTATCCATAGCCTTCAGAGCCCCTCAGGGTGTGTTTTGCTACCAGGTAATGCCCTTTGGCTTAAAGAATGCAGGTGAAACATATCAGTGTGCCATGAATCGTATCTTCAAACCCTTTTAGGGAAGTTTTTTGAATGTTATGTGGATGATTTGGTGGTCAAATCCAAACAACGTTCTAATCACTTGGCTGATTTGGAAGTCATATTCCGCAGGCTTCGACAACATAATTTGAAGTTGAACCCCTTAAAATGTGCTTTTGGGGTAACCTCAGGAAAATTTCTCGGCTTTGTTATACGCCATCGTGGTATTGAAGTCGATCCTGAGAAGACAGAGTCAATAATTGGTATGTCACCTCCTCGAAATTTGAAATAATTAAGAAGACTTTAAGGAAACTTATCCTATATTCGGCGCTTCATCACCAATTTGGCAGGCAAAAGTTTACCCTTCACCAAATTGATGAAGAAGGGAGTCACTTACCAGTGGACTGACGAATGTCAAGAATCATTCGATATTATCAAGAAATACCTCTTGAGTCCACCGGTACTCATGCCACCTATTGAAGGAAGACCACTTATCCTCTACGTGACAGCTTTAGAGTGATCATTGAGTGCCTTTCTTGCTCATAAGAATGATGCTGGGAATGAAAACAACCTCTACTACCTCAGTCGGACTATGCTTGAAGCAGGAACCCAGTATTCAAGTATTGAGAAGTGCTGCCTGACATTAATATTTGCAGTTCAGAAGTTGAGACACTACCTGCAACATCACAAGGTCCAATTGGTATCTCGCAATAACCCGCTAAAATTCATCCTTAGTTGTCCAATGCTTACAAGACGTCTGGCAAGGTGGGAAGTTATTTTGTAGTAATTCGACATTCAGTATGTGTCTTAAAAGGCAATAAAGGGCCAAGCTCTAGCTGATTTCCTGGCTGAACACCCTTCAGTGGAAGACACATCTTCAGATATTGAACTCCCTGATGAGGAAGTATTCTCTATTCAAGAATGTACTCAGGCATGGGAAATGTATTTTGATGGTGCTTCCAGAAGTCCAACAGGGAGGAAAATGTAAAATCCTAAATTCAACAAAGTTGGATTAGGAATTGTGCTCATTTCTCCAGAAAAGGCAGTGTTACCTTATTCCTTCTTATTTTGGGAAGGTGGTACCAATAATGAAACAGAATACCAAGCTCTCATCGCAGGCTTAAAATTGACGCTTCAAGCATAGGTGAATCACTTAAAGGTGAAAGGTGATTCAGACCTGGTAATCAAACAAGTCAATGGAGATTATTCCATCAGAAAAGAAGAACTAATCACATTTTATGATTACGTCAGAGAGTTAATGGAGGAATTTCCTACAGAACCGACATTTTCTTATGTCCCGTGATCACAAAATTCTCAAGCTGATGCACTGGCTAATATAGCCACAGCTCTGGAAGATCCAAATCAGGACGAGACAACCATCAGTATTGCCCACCGTCATTCAATTTCACCTTATGTTCAAATAAGAATAGAGGAAATTAATGAAATTAGTCCCATTATCGAACCGTATGGTCATACTACAGGATGGATGACACCTATCAGGGAATACCTTCAAAATAAAACACTTCCACTTGATTGAGCTGAGAAAGAACAAATCCGGCAACGTGTGGTCAATTTTACTCTTTATGATAGCTCAGATCACCTAGAGAAAATTCTCTACAAACATGGTTTTGATGGAGTTATCTTCAGATGCATTGATGGTAAATAGACAATGGATGTCATGAAAGAAGTGCATACAGGAGTCTGTGGTGCCCACCAGTCTGGACATAGACTATCTGATCAGATTCGAAGGCTTGGATACTTTTTGCCTTTAATGATATAATATTGTGTTGATTTCACAAAGAAGTTTCATTCATGCCAAGTACATGCCAACTTCATTCATCAACCTCCAGATTTGCTTCATACAGCTAAATACTCGTGGAAATTTTCCACATTGGGAATGGATGTGGTGGGACCTTACCCTTCAGTTACGGCCAAGCAGTTTAAGTATATTCTTACTACTACTGATTTATTTTCCAAATGGGTAGAGGCAATACCTCTTAAGGAAGTCATTTCTAAGTGCATTGTTAGCTTCATCAAGTCTAACATCATTACCAGATTTGGTGTCCCTCATACCATATTAACGGACAATGGCACCAACTTCTGTTCATCCGAGGTGAAGAAGTTGTATCAAGAATACAACATCAAATCCAACCATTCATCTCGATATCATGCAGCGGCCAATGGCCAGATAGAATCCTTCAATAAGACTCTTTCAAATATACTGTAAAAGATGGTGTATAAAGATAAGAAATCAGGGCCTGATAAACTTTTTCATGCTTTATGGGCTTATCAGACTACCACCCACACTGCAATGCGGTCAACTCCATATTCACTGGTATATGGAACAAAAGCTATCTTTCCCATTGAAGTTCAACTACCCTCGCTCAAAGTAGCCATTTGTGATCAGTCATCTATAGATGAACAATCTCAAAAGTGTTTGAATGAATTGGAACAGTTAGATGAGAAAATATTGTGCACTTTGCACCACTTGGAAGTCTATCACAATCGAATAACACGAGCTTTCAACAAAAAAGTTCGTCTTTGTTCATTTGTTCAGGGAGAATTGGTATTAGTTCTCAGAACTCCAATGATACCAGGAAAGAAACCTCCCAAGCTTGAGCCAAAATGGGAAGGACCTTACTCAATACATAAGGTCTACTCCAATGGAGCTTATTCTTTAATCTCAATGGATGGAGAACTCATCACTACTCCAACCAATGCTAGATTTCTAAAGAAATATTTTTTATGAACACAAAATACAATGTCAGTCCATGCATACGACCTTAAACTATTTGCACTTTCATCCAGCATGATGTTAAACTGCACCATCCACGGTCCATGCATACGACCTTAAACTATTTTCACTTTCGTCCAGCATGACGTTAAACTGCACCATCCACGGTCCATGCATACGACCTTAAACTATTTGAACTTTCATCCAGCATGACCTTAAATTGCACCATCCATGGTCCATGCATACGACCTTAAACTATTTGCACGTCCCTTACGTCCAACATGATGTTAAACTGCACCATCCAGAGTCAATGCATGTGACCTTAAACTATTCTCACTTTCATCCAACATGACGTTAAACTGTTTCCCCCTTCATCATCCTTGATATATGATGTTAAAATATATAAAAGTCCCTTGACCTTAAACTATTGGCACTTACGTCCAACATGACACTAAACTGTATCGTCCCTTTTTTGTCCAACATGACGTTAAACAGTGAAAAAGTCCCTAATACGTCCAACATGACGTTAAATGGTGTACTCTTTTGTCCTCACTACATGACATTAAACTGCACAGTCCCTCTTTTTGTCTAACATGACATTAAACTGTATTGTCCCCACCGTCCTAACTACAAGACGCTAAACTGTACAGAAATTCCTTTATATGTCCTACATAACATTAAACTGTACATCATTAGGGTTGTTGCTACCTCTTGTTTCTGACACCGAGTATGACTCACGCAAGATTAGAGCAAACTTCAACCATAACACTCTCTCTGGGATACTAACCATGTGTAAGTCCCAACACTATTTTTTAGGTTGTTGTCCCCAAGGACAACTTGATCACTAATTCATTCTTTAATTGAACTACACGAACTTTGATCCTTGCCTTCCAGGCTGGGTACGTAGGCAACCTCCCAAGGTTTAAGCCTAAAACCAATCTCTTTACATCGGTTCACCTCCATCTCATATGATGGTGATTCGTGAAACCTCCCCGAGAATCAATATCTTTACATTGGTTCACTTTTGTCCTTGCTATAAGACGTTAAACTATACAACACTTTTGTCCAATATGACAATAAAATACAATATTCTTTGATACCCTCACTTGAGAGGGAATCATTATTTACATTGATTTTCAATCATGTTTCATTTCAAAGACTATGTGGATACATGGAAATACCTGAACCTTTTATCTTGGGTTAAACCATCATTGCACTAAAATCCCCTTTCACCCTTCACATGTACGAACCTAATTTGTACAGAGGGTATTTATAGAACTATGTGGGCTTGATTCCCATCCTTATGGGATACGTAGGAACATTCGAGTGTCCCTAGAATCCAGCCCCAAGTCTTTTGGGCCTAACCCCAAATTTCTCTTTTAGTCCCCTGGCTAAAAAGTCCCCATGAAAACACACACTGTGTATTTATTATAATGGTCCAACCTCTATGACCCCAAACTAAGATCTCCAATCCGTTTGTCCCACATAACGTTAAAATGTAGTTCAAGAACTATGTATGGCTTGATTCCCATCCTTATGGGATACGTAGTGAAGTCCAACATTTCCATTCAGGACCCAGCCACAACATTATTATGGTTAGCATTGATCTGTGTATCTCTGCATACATTGGACAATACCCATATTTATGTGTCATAATCCTAACCTTAAATATTTTCAGATCTTCATAACCCTTTTCTTAACTTCTAATCACAAATGGCCTAAAATTCCGAGAGTACTTTTTCCTAACCATGCATCATGTGCCCTTAGGCAGCCTTGCATAAACAGTCTACATAACGGACCTGTCAGCCAAAATATGCTATTATTTGACTATGCAGTCAATTCCCTTAGGTGGCCCTGCATAATTAAACCCCCTAATAGGTTTGTTAAATAGTGGTAACTTCATTATTGGGAGAAAAACCTCTTTTGTCTTTATTTTTCTTGATAATATGTAGGGATCCGCAAAAATAACTATCCTTAAAATATTTGTCCCATATCCTTTTTCATGATCTGAAAGTATTCAAGTCTATGGTTTATATTCTCCTTCCCTACATTTGGGTCAGACCTTCGTAGGAGTGATATCCATCCAGTTCTTCGATAATCTTTTTTGGAAATATCTTCTCCATATTCAAGTACCTCTTTCCATACAGAAAAATCTATACTTTGGAAAATTTGAATCTCCATAAACTTTCACTGGCTTTTTAGCACTAGGAAAGTAAATTTCTGAGAGTTCTTTTGCCTGACTATGCAGCACGTGCCCTTAGGTGGCCTTGCATAAGTAGTCTACATAACGGACCTGTTAGCCAAAAGATGCTATTTATTTGACTATGCAGCCAATGCCCTTAGGTGGCCCTGCATAATTCAACCCCCTAACGGGTTTGTTAAATAATGATAACTTCATTCTTGGGAACTACTTCTTCTAATGCTTTTTATCTCTTTTTCATATCATTCCTCAGATTCAAATTTTCGTAATTTATAGTTTACATTTTTTCCCTCATACTTGAGTATGATAATATGTTTTCAGATAAATTTTTAAGGAATTGAGTCAGTTCTAATCCATTTCGGTCAAAGCTATTTCGACCTTAAACATTAGCCTCTTTATGTCCGACGTGCATGACTTTAAACTGCCCAAAAAATACAAAGGAACTCTGAATAAAAGTCACGTTCCAGCTCACTAAACATACATTTTGTATGATTTAGGTAATATTGAGCAATTAAGAGATTAAAAGTTTGTAGGGTTATTTATATTAATCCTAGTAAAAATCAAACTATGCTCACTAGGATCATTGGCTTAGGTAAGGTAGTAGGAAAATAGGTGCACAAATGATTAAAGGTGAAAATGTTCTTCATTTGATGCATAAGAATTAGAAGGACATTCACATATTGGAGTCTATTCTCTTTTTCAGGAAATTAAAAAAGTCTATCGACATAAGTCTTCACTTGATGAATCGCATCCCGAGCTTCATCAACAACTACTTGAAGCTCATGCACTCGACCAACTTCACTCTTTTCAGCCTGATGGAGTGCTTTCTTGGCATCCGCAATGGTCTTCATACCATTCGTTTGAGCTCCCTCCAGTGAATTATTGAGTTGGTCAAGTTCCCCAGTAACAGCATCTAACTGTTGCTGAAGATCTTCACGACACTTTTGCTCCTGCTCCCTTCTTAAGATGACTTGTTTCACCGCGATATGGATCTCTTGGTATCCAAAAATTCCAAGTCCTAGCATGACGAACTGGGACGACAATCAAGGGATCTTCGATGATATCTCTTCTAAAGGCACCTCAGATATGATTTTCCATATGTTGTTCCATGCTTTGCGTCATGAAAATCTGAGCGCCTTAAGCACCTCTGGGTCTGATTCAACATCATCATCACAAGGGGGGCATGTAATCTGGGATTAATGCACTTAAGGAAGTGCCATGTTCTACTCCTTCCCCCCTGACCCTGGTTTCTTCACCTTCTACTACTGTTTGGGAAGAGGTTGAGACTTCACCTCCAGTTCTAGCCATTGAAGTTGATAGCCCTGTTTGATCAATTAAAAGTATGGTTAGTTTCATAGAATAATGGAAGTTGGTTGTCTATCTTGAAAACTTAATACAATCATTACCTAACAGTAGATTAGCAGCTTGAGAAGACTCCTCCCCATCTTTCCCAGTTTCAACATGATCTTTAAGATGGGTCTCAAGAGGGTTTATTGGGTTTAGCTCCACTTGAGCTAATGTTTCTGCAATGGTAGGGTTGACATCAATGTCCACACCCTCTTCAGGCATTGGTAGTTCAGCAGCTTCTATGGATGGAACTGCATATTATTTTCAGTCATGATTAGAAGTGTAAATTATAAGAAAGTTTACTGGATGAAGGATAACACTCATGCCCAAGGTCTTCTAAATCACATGATAACTTAGCATGATCATAAAATTCTTTGAAAGACATGACACGATTCATCATTTCATCCAATGATATTTCAGAATCCTGGTTAGTCTCACCAGTGGGAGAATTTTATGTGTCCTCTTGGCGACCCTCATTCTGCGGCCCCTGATCCTGGACAGCTTCTTCAGGAAGGATGGAAGATTCAGTTGCTGCGGCCGCCAATGATTCTGGTGCAGGTTCTTCTCTACTTATAGCAGCAACAGGAGCAGTACTGGGAATAGATGTTGGCTCTTTTTCAGAAGCAGCCAAGTCAGCCTGAATTTGCATTTTTTCCACAACACCCTCCGTGGTTTTTAAAGGAGAATCAGTCCTTTCCCTCAGAGGGGAAATTTAAGAAGCCCCTGTAATCCCAAGGAAAGTGAGAAATATTTTTCATGGTTTAAAATTCATGATTATCCGAAGGACTTATCAATAATGATAAAGCGTTTAGTGGTGGACTTCCTCCTTCGTCGCCTTTGTCCTTTTGGCTTTTTGGGAGTGTCAGAAGTCTCCCTTATTGGCACTTGAATTGGTGAATGGAAGGCCATGTCCAAATCTTCATTCATAGTCTGCTAGCCTGGAGATATCTCTCCCGGTTCACGAGGAGATTCAGCAGCAACCCCGATGGTAGTACCACCAGGGCTATACTGTGGCGAAGGAACCTCAGTATTTCCTTTCTTTGCAAGCTGCAAGATGAAGAAAATAACTTCCTTAAGTAAAAAAGATTTGACTGGAATCAAGTTTCAAATCAAATAAGGAAAGAAAATTTACATCTTCAGGAGCCACATAATCATGCCACTCCTCATCTCCAGAACCACCAGCCCCCTCAGTGGTGCCACGATCAATCATTTCCTTCACCCGCCTGGTGACAGGAATAGACTCATCAGTGGAATATATGAGCATTTCCAGCTCTCTAATGTAAGCCCGCACTTCATTGGGGTTATCCTCGTATTGGATATCTGTGGAAGCCAGAAGATTCCCTATTCCAGGAAGTTGTAGGCCCTCACACAAATCCAGTCAGGCGGTCTCAGTACCACAGTATAAACTCTTCCATGTTTGGGCAGCCTCTGGTCTTAGATATGAAGGCTGCGAGGAAGGTCCTACAATCTTTGACTTCAATTTCTTCCCATCTCCTGCAACTGTAGATAGAGAATAAGAAAATAAGACTTATTGCTTTATAAAGTAGTAGTGATTAAATTACCACAATGAAGTAACTCACTAGGAGTTGATGGAGTAGGTCTCTTGATTATAACCGGAGGATTATATCGGGCACGAGGCCGCTTTTCCACTTGTTGTGCCTCATCATCCCCATCATAGGAATCCGGTGAATCAGTCCTAGAGGAGGAATCTGGTGAATCAGCTTCAGGTGGGGAAGCATCACCTTCATGAGTAAGGGTTTCTTTCTCTACAGTCCTCTTCCTTTTCCCCACCTGATAAACTGGGTGATTCAGCACCCCTTTAGGGTATGATGCTATCCAGTGCTCGGCATACCATGTAGTCAAGTTATGTGCTGCTTTTTCAACTGGTAGATCAAATACCGCCCCAGTCTTCTCCCTTGACGTCAGCAGCCACAGTTGCCGAGCAACCATCGGATGTTGCTCTAATCTGACATGTACTGGGGGAGATACAACAATCTATTGTAGACACTTGAATTGACATGAAAATCTATATGGAGCATAGGCCTCACATATAATTTCTCCATCAATCCTGGAAACTAGCACACCATCTCTGCAAGCTAGCATGTATGCCCTCAAATCCAAGTGGGATGTTCCATCATCAACGAACCGCCCGATTGGCGGATTTTTATAGGGAAAGAAGTTGAATTCCTTAAACATTATCAGCCTCACTTTCATGTCATAGACATTAAGATCTAATGGAGAAACTCTAGAGAATTCTTGTACTGACGGCCTGAAAGAACTTCAAGGAATTTGTAATCTATTATGTACATTGTAAGTCCTGAAGTGAGTGGCGATCCATCCCCATAAAACTTGGAATGGTCCCACTATTCTTAAAGGAGATTTACCCATGAAGACATGAAGTAAACTCCTGTGAATCTTTTCTAAAATGGGGGTAGCAAACCCAACCATTTTCCCTCATCCAACTTTGCCGCAATGACGAAGGTCCCTGGCCTGACGCCTCCCTTCGAATCCCTGACTGGCAAGAGATAAACGCTGAGCCACAAATCCAAGAAGCCCTCCAGATGAGTCTTCTTTGAGATCCTTTGATTCACCTCATATAACCATTTCTCAAACTCTCCTGCTTCTAGAGTTGGCCAGAATGTGCCAGGAGTACCCCTCTTCTCAGGTTTTGGGCAGGTGGTAGGATGGGTGGGCCTCTTATCCTTGGATTTATTTTTCTTGGATCCTTTCTCATTCAGATCCTTCTCCTTTGGATCCTTCTCTTTCTTCTCAATAATAAATATATTCATCCACTCCTCAGGATGAATATCTTTTCTAGAATGAGTTAACGAGGTCTCTGAACTCTTAATCCTGTGGAATATTTTAAATAATTCCCGAGCTAAAGTTGGAGTCTTCTCTGAATCATTCCAAGTCACCTTGGGAGGAATGAATTCATCATACATGTCACCCAAAATTGGAGCCCCTAAGATCCTGTGGACATCCCACAGACTGATGCCTACTTCTCCATGAGTCAGATGGAAAGAATTAGTTTTTGGGCTCCAGTGGCTGAGTATCTCCGGCACGAAGTTATCATGTCTGTAAACATATGTTTTCCCAACCCAAACAGCTTCGTATATCTCCACTCCTTTCAGATCCTCGACAAACTCTGCAAAGGTTTGTCGCACCCAGTATGCCCACATCCAAGTTGGCTTCACACCTCCCCCAGGACAGAAGTCCCAACTTTTCTTCCAGCCTTTGGATTGATCCATCTGAGCATTTCGGAAGATTGAAAGATGACAATGTGGTTGCAGCTCAGGCTTATGAGGTTTCAGATCTGGTGTACAAGGGCTATGATGCATCATGTGGGCCTTGTCCACTGTTCCAGCATTTATAAATCCTCCTCCACATGAGATATTTGCTGAAGCAAAGTTGGTATAATTCTGAAACCAAGAAATTGGGAGATAGTTCTTTGCTTCTGGAATAGTGACTTCTCGCAGATGACCATAACTATACAAAGGAAGATAAGTGCTTTGTGGGAAGTCACGTTGATATTTCTTCAGATACTTGGCCAAATATGGAAGAGTTCTATTTTTGATGGTATAATAATCATGTCCAATGATATCCATCATATCATCAAGACGTTTGCTTTCCAGTTCACCAGCTATTCCGATTCTCCTGAGAGCCATTGATTCTGCACAAAAGTTGAATAATTAACTCTTAAGTAAGTTGATTTTTCATAAAATTTGTGAAGGAATTCAGAAAAAATGTCAAAGGAATTAAGGCGCGCAAGTCTAAAACTTGGCGCGCAATTATAATGTGTCGCGCAAGTATAATGTGTCGCGCAAGTATTTGGTGCGCAAGTATCACCGCACAGGTCCAGATACCTTGACAGCAGCGCGACAATAAAGGAAAAGCGGAAAAGAGAGAAACTTGCACGGTGGAGATGACCTGCGCGGTGAGAGCTCAAAAATCCGAAGTTCTGTGCAATGCGTGACAAATGAGCGCATATATATAGGCCAGGCCGGCCACCTGCATGCCTATAGCCAGCACGCTCCAGCCCTGCGCGACTCACACCTACGCGATGATGGTTGCGCGGTGAACACCTGCGCACCTCTTTCCCTTTGGTTTTCTTCTTTTCCTCAGAGTCACATCCTTATTCTTTCGGATCTAACTCTGAGGGGGGACTTTTTTTGACGCTCCTTTTTGTCACATTGTCTAAAATAATGGAAAGGGAAATGACTTAGCACAAAGTGATTCATCCTTTGAAGAAAACATCAAAAATCGAAAAAGGAATGAAAAAGGAGTCAAAGGACCTATGGTCGCGCAAGTTCCCTTACTGTCATGCAAGTATACTTGCGTGCCGCCTAATGGTCGCGCAAGTGACTTGCATGCCGTAAGTGATAACCGCCCGAGGTCTTCTCCAACCTATAAATACCCCTGGTGGGCCCCCCATTTGGGAGACGATTTTTTCCAGAATTCACATACAGAGCTCTGAACGCCCAAGTCTCTTTTTTCAGGTATTCCGAACACTTCTAATGTAATTCTTTACCTAGAATGGAAGGTCTAAACAAGAGGAGTAAGGTCTGAGTGTTAGAATTTACTAACACTTGTGCGCCTAAGTGTTTTACCCTTAAGGAAAATGGACACACTTGCACGCCACCCTACTTATTCACTAGAACTTGCGTGCCATCTTCTGGAAAGACTCTAGGGATAATACCAAGGGTTTGAGCCAAGTCTCTCCCAAGTATTACCCTAAGGGATGAAAATCATGCAAGTACCCCTATGTCGCGCAGGTATACCTACGCGACCAGGGACTTGCGCGCCTGCCAAGACTTGCACGCCCCTATCTTTTTGGGTGCCTTTCTTACCCATTTCACCCCTCTTATGCCATTCCACCTCTCCTATTCAAGATTCAGTGTTCAAGACACTCTTCAAATCCATTTATGGCATGATTTCTTGATTTGACTTCCTTATCTGAAAGGAACTCCGTGGAACATCTCTCAAAACCTAGTGATTTACACATATTTATGTCACTAAAGATTGAGATTTCATTCATTAAACCTCATCCTTTAAGATGAGAGAATCTCTTAACCTGGGCCTCCTTTTCAGGAATAATCCCCAATCATAATTCCCATTAATTTTGGGCATCCTCCTTAGGAGTAATCCCTAATTCCTCTAATCTGGGAATCCTCCTTAGGAGTAATCCCCAGTCTTAAAATTCCCAAATATGGGCATCCTCCTTAGGAGTAATCCCCAACCATAATTCTCTTAACCTGAGCTTCCTTTTCAAGTGAAAAGCCCCAGTCTCAGATATGAGCCTCCTCCTTAGGAGTAATCCCCAAGTCCCTTTAATTTTAAAATCCCTTTAACCTGGGCCTCCTTTTTAGGAGTAAGCCCCAGTCTTAATTTCATTTTGATCTGGGATTCCTTCTCAGGAGTAAAACCCAATCATAAGTCCCCTCCAAACTTTGGCATCTTCCTTAGGAGTAAGCCCCAAGATTAGAGTATCCAAATCTCCATGAAGCACAGATACCTTTATAGACCCTGTTCCTGGATTTCTTCCTTGAAGTAAATCTTAATCCTCATCTATTTGGGCAGTCGTACACACATAAGCCCCACATCATTGCATCTTTCGTGTCAGAATTGTATGGTTTCACCAATACCTCTTGTTTCTCACACCAAGCAAGACTCACATGAGCTTAGAGTGTAAAAGTAATCATGATATCTTTCTTTGAACCATCAATCATGCATAAACATCATAATCCCTTACTCAAACTACGTGGGTTCTAATTCATTTTCCAAAACAAAGGATATGTAGGTAGCCCATCTATGGGTATGATCCCAACTTTGAAATAATCCATGTCTTTCTGAATGAAAATAAACTTCAAGTGCCCCACTGAGTGGATTTAAAACCAGTATGGTCATCATAATGACCAAGAGACTTTTATGTATCAAAGGATACCATTGGCTAAGAATCTCTAAAAAAATACAGATGATTCTCTATCGATGAAGAACCTCAAATACATATAAAAAACTCTCTAAATTTCCTACATATCAATCATTGATTGTCAGATCTAAAGGAAAACTCCTTTTATACTTGGTAATGTAATAAGGATTCATGAACATAACTTAAATCTATAACGAGAGTCCCGGAGTAGACAATAATTCCCCTCAAAAAGGTGTGATGAGTCCGACCGCCCATCCTCTCGACCAATGCAAATTCCTAAGCCTCATCAGTCCACAACTAATGAGTGCCTACCTTTGGAAAGTAGGTTTAAATGGATATGGAATCATTGGATGTTTCTGGTTCTACAAACAAACCCGTTAGAAACTGCTTGGAATGTTTGAACCTTCAATCAATGAGGTGATCACCAATTCCAGATGGAAACAAAGGTGAATACCTTTGATAGAGAAATGGGAATGGTATTCACTACACAATGACTTTGGCTTGGAAAAGCGCGGTGTAATTTCGGCAGCATAACGACACGACATAAGAACTCATAAAAAATGGTTGATGAGAGAGAAAGGGGTGTATCATCATATTTACATGACATGGAAAGTAAGGGGGTCATATAGATACATGTCCCAACAAATGTAATGGAATTTAGATTCATGATACAAAATAATTGCTTGAATGTAAATGAGGAGAGAGAAATTTATTTCAAAATTTTGGCATAGTAACGGGTGTACATGGGAGGAATTTAATGAGAGAGAAATGGGTCTCCCATCATTAAAACATAAAGAGGGAAGTATGGGGGAGGTGAGAAACCATACCCCAACATTTATAATTGAAATAAAAAGGGTATAACAACATTAAGAAAATTGGACAAAAATGAGAAAGGAAGAAAAAACCCTTACTTGGAAGTGTGCTTCTAAAGGCTTGAGAGAGGCTTGAGAGAGGCTTATTGGGAGCTTGGGGAATCTTGGGAGGATTATAGAGAGATGAGGGAAGAGGTTGGACTAACTCCAAAGGCTTTGAGTGAGGAGGAATTTGGATCTTGGGGTGGTTTATATAGGAAAGGTGAGAGAATTCTTTATTATTTAGGTTTGGGACACCTCACATTAAACTAATCCAAACCACAAACCAGCCTACGGTTTTTTACAAAGGGAAGTGGAAAATAATATTTTATTATGCCAAAGTCCAAACTTCTTATAATAATGGGGTTGCTTATGTGGAGGTGAGTCACACTCCCAAGGAAAATAATTTAAAAAGACAAAATGTTTAATAAGTCTTGAAGGGTCCACTAAATCTTTTTAAAATAAATAAAAAAACCCAAAATCATATTATTTTAATGGTAAAACATATATTGGCCGAAAATAAAGTTTATAGTATTTTATTACATCACTATTGAGTCATTATGATGTCATAAAACACATTATATATTTAAACGATATTTAATTTTTCCCCAAAAATTTGACTATCTCAGAAAATTATGAAAAATTCACCATTAGATAATTTCGACGTCCTTATTCCATAAATAATAGTAATTTTATCTAAATAATTTTCTAAATATTTTAATATTTACTTTTAAAATAAAAACCGACATTTATCGAAAATTCATTGGTTTTGACAAAAATGGCTTTCAAACCTTAATAAAAATTACAATTGCATTCATAAAATTATACGATCATTTATATTTAATAAAAATTAATTTAATAATAATTATAATATTTTATTAAAATATTATTTAATTCAAAAATCCATTAATTCATCAAAATATATTTCTTAGTTGAACATTAAATAAAAATACTATATGTGCTTTAAAAACTATTTACAAGGTAACAATAATAAAATGAAAGTATATCTATTATTATATAAAAAAATAATGTACATAACCATAGTACTAGTGTCTTGTTAAATAACCCCTTAAAATACCCGCATAAGACTTAAGGGTGATGTGTGCGATGGTGATAGACTCTTGGGGTGGCTCGGATAACATCGCTCATGTGGTAATCTCTATCAACTTCCACTTCTCCCATAGGCAGTTCCACTCAAGCTTAACCTGTTCAAGCTCAGCTCAAGCTTGGTCAAGAGTGAATCCCAATGACGCCACCTCCTTTCTGATCTCTGACAAATGAGCTTTGTATGGGTCACGTCTACTAGATGAGGCCATCTCTTACTTTTTCTGAGTAAATTGGATTTGTTAAATCCATATATTTATACTAATCATGTGATCACTGTTCAACGACTATATTAGAAAATATCACAATTTTTAACATAAAACCAAAGAAGTTGACATTTTATATAAACATTTTACATAGAGAGATATTTAATTAGATCAAGAGGAATTTTCATTAATGAAAGTTTAGTCTGTTATAGTAATGGTTGCATTAACCCATTGTATTTTCCCTTTTATCCTTCACTTTCTAATATACAAGACACCTTGATGTATATTTTACAATATCCTTCTTCATATTTTCCCACCAATATTGTTCTCAGAGATCTTGATACATCTTTGTGATCCCAATATGGATGGATAAGGTCAAGCTATGTGAATCATCTAACAACTCCTTCTTTAACTTAGGATTTAATGGTACACATAGTTATGACCCAAATATTAAAATTCCATCTTCATTAATTTTTAACTTTGAGGATTTCTCTTTTATTATAGATTCCATATTCTTTTGAATTACCACATCATCTATTTTAGAATCATTTATATTCTCTAGAAAGATTGGTTGAGAAATCATTTGTGAAAGGATTGATGGTGTTCCTTCCTTTATGATTCCCATATCTATACTTTTTAAGTCTAAGAAGATCGAATCCTTATCAATTCTCATCAATGATAAAACTATTAGATCCTTCCTACTTAGAGCATATTCCACTTTATTTTCTTTTCCAGGATGGTAGTGGACTGAGAATCCATAGTCTTTAATCAACTCTAACCACATTCAATGGAATATATTAATATATTTCAATTTGAATATATACTTTAGGCTCTTATGATCCATATATATTTCACACTTATCCCCAAAGAGATAATTCTGGAAAATTTTCAATGCGAATATCACTACAACCAATTCCAGATCATGCATTAGGTAGTTATATTAATTAACTTTCAATTACCTTGAGGCATAGACAATCACTTTTTCATTATGCATTAACCCACAACCCAAACCCTTCTTCAAAGCATCCCTGTATACCATAAAAATTTATCCACTTGTGGTTAGCATAAGTACATGTGTAGTGATAATCCTCCTTTTCAACTATTTGAAGCTCTCTTCACATCCGTTATTACAAAAATACTTTACTTCCTTCTAATTTATATTAGTTATAGGTTTTTATAATTGAGATAAATTTCTAAAAAATAGATGATAGTACCCAGCTAATCCAAGGAAACTATGGATTTCTATCATAGATATTGGCCTCATCTATCCTTAAATTGCCTCTATCTTTAAATGGTCCATAGATATCCCATTATATGTGATAATATTCCCTAAGAACAAGGCTTCATTTAACTATAAATCACATTAAATTTAATTTTCATAAATCTTTTCCTTTCATAAGGTTTTAGCACATTTCTTAGATGCTCCTCATTCTCCTCCTTACTTTTGGAGTATATTATAATATCTTCTATAAAGACTACTGAAAATTTATTGAGGTAATATATAAATACTTTATTCATCAAGTCCATGAATATTTATGGATAATTAGTGAGTCAAAATGGAATTACTATGAACTCATAGTGCCCATACATTGTATAAAAAATAGTCTTGGGGATATCCTACTTCTTCAATCTTACTTGATAATACCTTGACTGAAGATCCACCTTGGAGAGGTATTGGGCTGTATGTAGCTAATTAAACAAGTAATTAATCCATGGTATAAGATACTTGTTATTTATTTTGATCTTATTGAGCTCATGATAATAAATTCAAAGGCACATTGACCCATGATTCTTATTGACAAAGAGGACTGGTGCACCCCAAGGTTAAGAACTTAAGCATATAAACCCTTTATCCAGATTCTCCTATAGTTGTTTCTTCAGCTCCTCAAGTTCCACAATAACCATTATATGTGGATTCTTGGATAACAGTAATTCCCCATGTATAATATTGATTGAACATTCAACCTCTCAGCTAAGAGGAAGACCAGGAAATTCTTCGGGAAACACACCATCATATTCCCTCATAATGGGAATGCCTTCAAGGATGATATTTTAATTAAATTCAATAATTTGAGCTAGATATTATTGATCATATGGAAATAATATCCATGCTTTATATGTTGGTTCTAAAGAAGATTCATCCTATTCCTTTCACTTGTATAGAATTGGGGGAAGATTTTTGATATAGAGAGTGATTTCCTTATTGCAACAATTTTATTTTGTTTCTATGTAAGGAAAGACAATCCATACCCATAATTGTATAAAATTACACTAAAAAGAGTATCACAAGGTTCACTGGGAAGTTAATCCCACAAATTTTGATAGGGGAGGAGTTATATACTTGGTATGTAATAATTTTCCCATTTTCTATTTTCATAGATATCTCTACTTCCATGTTCTGTGGTGGTGTTTGAATAGTTCTACTAAACTTGCATGATACGAAGGAATGAGAAGAACCAAAATAAAAAAGTACATTCACTATTATGGAATGAATAACTAGCATACCTATCACCACTTATTTGTCAGGATCCACCTCAACAGTTATAATGGCATAAGCTCATCCTTTTTAACTTAGTGATTGTTGGTGCTAATTATCTCCAACCACCCTTCTCTTAGTGTATTGTTTTGAAAAGTTCCCTTGTTCATTGCATTTAAAACATTTGAAAAAATATTGAGGGTCGACTAGAGTATTCCTCTCTTCTATTAATTTTGTGGGTTTCTACCATTGAAAATCACTAGCTATGTGCCCTTCCTTCCTACACATAAAACATTTCATTGTCCCCCTTAGGTAATTTTTGGGGTATTTCTTTATGCACTTTTGAAAAGTGGGATGTTAAAATTTATTACCACCATTAGATTTCTCCATCACACCGCTAAAATTAAACTTTAATTTCCAATTATTATCCTTGTGAGGCCCTTGAGATTATATAATCTCCATTTTAGTTTTAAGGGCTTTTAACAATTTCCTCATAGATATCAAAGTCTTGTATCTCCAAGAATTTTCATAATCTTTGTTTTAGTCCACCAAAGAATCCGCCGAATTTTTATTTGGGGGTAATGAAAAATCCAAAGGTGTATCATGAAAGTATTTTAAAGTTTTACTCATATTCCCTGATGGATTCATCACATTTTTTCTTGGGGGCAAGGAAATCCTTTTATATTTTAATTCGGAGAGTGCAAGGATTTGTTTTTTCAAATTTTTTTTTCTAAAATTCCTTTCACTCCATTGCTTTGATCTCTTCATTAGGCTTCATATTCTTGATGAATGTCTAACACTGATCATATTCTCCCTCCATATGAGAAAAAAAGTATAAACTTCTCATTCTCATAACTTTTAAGGATATATAAGATCTTATCAATGGAGTTGATCTATTTTTCCACCATTAAGGGATTAGATGATCCATTGAAATTCAGAGTCCTTTGTAGCATAAAGGTCTTAATTGCAACTTTTTCTTCCTTAGGGAGATTTGTGTGTTCCTCATGATCTAGGTTTCTATTCAGAACTTGATTCAAATGAGAGATTATCATCCCAAATTTTTCAATTCCCACTCCCATTGGGTTGGGTATATCATTTGGGTAGTCATACAATGCCCTTGACATTGGTTGTTTACCTAGTTCTTCTTATTTCCATCCATTGTCTAGAATAAATGGAAAATTAGGGATGAGTAATTTTAAACTATTAAAACATAAATGGTAATACAATAACATTAAAGGGATAACTTATAAATGACATTTATTCCTTAACTTATGAATTTCTTGTATTCAATCTATGTTATCCATAATATATTTCCTAATATAAACTTTCATATCATTTCTTTGTTCCCCTAACAATAGTTCTTAATGTGATTTTGAATTTACCAAAGTATATTCACTGAGAGTGTCAAACCAGGAGTACAAGAAGATCTGTTTTCATGCACCAGTTCCTTATCAAGTCTAGCTCAATACGATGTTTTTGGGTGTTACCCATATGTATATCTGTTCCAGATTCACATCCACTTGTAGTATCCAGACAAGGATGTAGTTTCTTGGAAACCACTTACTCTATACCAAAATTTAGGTATGTATTATTATGTTTAGTCTTATACCTAAGGATTTATATAGAGTTTTCTAATCCTAACCCCAAGAATAACCAAACCTCCATTTGATACCAACTATGAAAACCCTCATCTTTATTACACATTAATCCATGATTTATTACATAAGAATACACATAATACAACCCAAAAGATTGGTAAGTATAATTTTTTTGGGTAATTAGGTACATTACATAACAAATTAAAATAAGGGGTACATCAACATTACTGAAAACTTCCATAATATTCTCATAATATTCTATTGTACTTAAAACTATAAGGGATAATATGGGGACATACATAAGAAAGGGGTGAGCTATAAAGCCTAGTACTGGAATAAACATTTCATAACATGAATAAAGTATTATATGTTAGAAAATATTAATTTAAATGGGATATAAAAAGTCTTGTAATTATAAACATTAATAAAAGATGAATGATATAGAATGATAACATAAAGGCAACATGGGAAAGTGGCCGTGACTTTAAACATGGAATCATAACATAGGTTAAGGTAAACCAAAAATGCATAATAACATAGAAACAAAATACCATGATGGATTAGGTTCACTATATAATCCCTTGAATGACATCCAATGAGACTAAAATATTACCCAATTTATTATAGTGCTATATAATTCTAGGCGCACCCTTCACTTTGATATCATGTACATGAATAAGTGTGCCACATAGATCATTCAACATAGGATAACATTTCATCATATTTAATTACAAAATCAAGGAGTGTGGAATAAATAAATGTAATTACCCAATAAAATAAGTTTATGTATGTCTATGTGGATAACCTTGAGTGGAAATATTGATGTTATTCACAATACAAAGGTTTGTCATGGAAAAATTGCAGTGAAATTTTGACAGTATAACTGTAGTTCTTAAAGATTAATAAAATGGTCTAATGAGAGAAAAAGGTGTATATAATAATTTTGAAATAAAATTTATAGTAATAGGGGAATGGAAAAACATATCCCAACATTAGTAATTAGAAATAAAATACATAAAATGAAGGAGATGCTTGAATAAAGATGAGAAGAAAATGATCCCTTACCTTAAGAGGGTGATTCAAAAAGATTGGGAGGAGCTTCTTAAGAGATTGGGGTAACCTTTTTAGGAATATAGAGGGGGTTGGTGAAGATTAAGGATGTTCTCCAAGGTTTTTTTTAATAGAAATCAGAGTTTGGGTGGGTTTATATAGTAAATGAGAGGGTATTTCTTTATTATTTTCCACACTTAGGTTTTAGAGTCTATACAATAAAGTAATCAAAACCACAAAACTTACCATGGTTTTTTCCCTTGGTTTCTTACAAATAAGAGGTGTTTTTTTATTTTATAAGTAAAAGTTCTGAAATTATTAAAATATTACCCATGGTGATGCGAAAGTGAGTTATACTCTTTAAGAAATAATTTTCAAAACCTTAAAATATAATATAGGTTTTAGAGGATTCATAAAGGATTTATAAAATTAATAAAATAACTTAAAAATAACATTATTATAAAGGGTGAGCATATATTTTGTTGTTTATACCTTTTATAGAATTTATTACATCATTTTTGGATCATTATGATGTCATAACACACACTATATATTTATACCATATTTAATTTTTACCTAAAAATTCAGCTGTCTTAGAAAATTATGAAAAATTCACCATAAATTTTGATTCAAAAAATAATATTTATTTTATAAAAATAATTTTATAAATATTTTAATTTAAAATAATAATATACATTTATTGAGAAATACTGTGTTTTTTTGGATAATAATAGTTTTCGAATGCTTATAAAATTTACATTTGACTTCAAAAAAATTATATTATCATTTATATTTAATAAATATTATTTAATAATAATATTTTATTAGAATATAATTTTTTTAAAAAATCCACTAATTAATTTAAAGGAATGTCTTAATTTAAATCAAATATTACCCAAAAATACTATTTGTGTTTTATCATATCAAAGTCAAAATCATTTATAATGTAATAATGATAAGAAGTAAATATAACCATTATTATATTGAAAATAAAATATATATATTCATATTATTAGGTTCTTTATATTTATCCCTTTATTACACTATAAAACTCCCTTAGGGTAAGGTGGGTGATGGTGGTATTTTCATAGGATGGTTTGGCGTACATGGTTTGAGACATGATCTCAATGAACTTGAACTTATCCCGTAAATGGTTTTTCTCATGCTTTATTTGTTAGATATTGGATTGGGATTGGTCAAGGGAGAAAACAATGATTCTATATCTCTTGAAAGCTCTGATAAATGGGATTCATATGGTATGATCCTACTAGTTGAGGCCATCACTTCCTTTATCCGTGTCAATTGGATTTGTCAAAATCCTATATTTATACTAATCATACTATCATTGTTCAATGGATATATTATCAATGATTATGATTCTTAATGGTATTTTAAGTTTTATAGGATATAATGAAACCAAATAAGTTCATTTTTTTTCTATAACCATAATACATAATAATAAATTTAATTAAATCACAAATGAAATTTTATTTATAAACATTTTTGTCATTACGACACCTTGACTGGTGTCACATAAGAAAGGTGTTGGAAGAAAAATCATACCTATAAAAAAATATGATTTAGAAATAAAAAGTTAGTGATGGATCATTTATTTGATAGAAAAGAACATTACATAATGCATAGAGAGAAAGAAGGTGGATGGTATCATTTGAATAATGTCCTATATTAGTTATAAGATATATTAATGGGCTATGAATTAAATGAAAATATTTTTTTGGAGTTTAAAAAAAATCAATTTGGAAATAAAAAATATTTTTGAATATTTGAAATCATTTATTTATAAAACTATGATATTAAAAATTTCTTTGATAAACCATGAAGCTATATAAAGAAAGTTTCATAGAAAAATAAAAAAATAATGGAAAGATGTGTTCACATGGAATAAAAACTTAAAAAGAGATTGTAGAAATCATTTTTAACATTATCATAAAAAGATGAAGTTATAGGTTAGTTTCAAAAGTTATTTTAAAAATTATGATGTGATTTTTTTTGAAAACATTTAATTTTGAAAAATAAACTTCAATAATTAATCCTTGAAAAGATATAAATATTATAAAGGGAAATGTGGGGTGTAAGATTAAACATTTGATTTTGAAAGAATGAAAACCCTTTTTAATATTTTGAAAAATATTTGTTGAAATCCCATATCATAAATAGAGTAAAAAACCTTCCTTTATAAAATAGGAGAAAGGAAATATGAGTATCACATGAGATAACACATAATTTGGTTTTCATTTATAAAGGATAACATTTTCAAGAAAGAAAAATATGGACAAGGAGGGGAAACTATCCTTAAAGAGGTTGCAAATTACTCTTAACAATGATATACTTTTTGAAGAAGAATTTTATAAAGGTAAAAAAATTTAACTAAAAAGTAATTATCATTATATAGTAAGATAAATTACCTTGAAATTAAATCTTATAGTGTAATAAGCTAAGTATAGAAGAAAAAAAGTTCATTAAGAGGCATTATAACTCAACGAAGGGAGTTGAGTTAAAAAAACACTTTCAACTATGGTATCTTTTGAATCAAGATCCATTTGAAGAAAGAAATGATATGACTCTTCAAACCCCATGAATTTAATGAATATGTAAAAATAAATTCAATAGGAAGTTTTCATACCATATCAAAGATATCATGGTGCACAATAAGAAATATGTCTCAAGGAATTAAATTTGAGACAAAGAATCCCTTCCCTTAATTCCCGAATTTCGACTAAAGCATTTGAATCTCCTATATAAAAAAACAACTATATTAATAACCTATTTCATAACCTTCTTTATATCCATAAACTTTTATAAACTCAATTTATAATTATTATTTATATTTATTTTAGTTAGTTATTAGCTATTTTTAATATCGAGTGTGAGTAATATTTAATCGTTTTGAACTAGTTTCATAATAACAATGTTGTTATTAATTTTTCTCCAAAAGTTCATAATTACTCAATTATACAAGGTATTTTAATTTATGTTTTATAATTATATGTAATTTTTTAATTTAATTTCGTAAGTATTTAATTTATTATTCATGATGATGAAGCCAACAAAGAGTACGTTTTGGTAATTTATAACAAACGAATGGTGTTTTCTTAATTAATGAGTTAAAAGTTTATAATAAAATTACATAACTAAAAAAGAATAATTATTTACTTATGAATGTCAAATAATAATTTTCCAAATATATCCTTAATATAAATCTATATCATTTCTCACATTGGTAGTTAAACTAACCCAACAAGAACATGCTGCAATTTATGTATGAGTATGGCTATGGAAGAGATTATTTTGATATTATATCATTATCAAAAAAGTATAATTAAATTATTAATATTTTATTAAGGTTATTAATCATAATTGGTAAGATTTATAAAATTAAGGAAAATGAAAATGAAGTTTTCACTTATAAATAAATCTCTTTTCATCTTCGTATGTTTGTTTTAGGCGGTTAGTTTTACAATAATCACTTATTTATAATATTACTTATAGAATACCTAATTTATATTTATATATTATAAATAAATAAATAAATAACATATTTATTCACTAAATGAAAATCTATAACCATACTTGAATGGTGGTGACAAAAAATGAAACATGTCGTTCATGGAGTCGGTAGTCCGCACAGACACATGAACAATGTTTTCATTTTTTTGATTGGATGGTTGGGGAATAGATAATGGTTATAACATCAATATAATAAAATTATAGTATATTATTTATACTGATATAATTATATAAATATAGTTATAATTTTTCTAGTGGAGGGTGGATGAGAAGGATAAATAAAGGAAGTTAAAGGGTTAGTTATACTTGCGTTGATTATTTTGATCTTCTCTTGAATTACCCTTTGGAAATAATGGGATTGAGAAACTTTGTTGAGGATAGAGGCTAGAAAATGTATATAGGGGATATAAAAGAATTAAAATTTTCAGTTTTTTATGGTAATTTATAATTAGGGGTGTGGCTTGAAATGGGTGGAAGTGAGCTCCTTTTATAGGTGAAAATGAGGGACAAATCTTTAGGAAAGAATGTTAGGTAAGGGGTAAGAATGAAATTTTATGAGAGTTAGATGATTTAGGTGGATAAATGTTGGTGATACATGTAGGTATGAATTTAGAACCTAAAAAAGTTATTCTAGATGGTCTAAGTTTCAAATTTATTTAGTAAAAATCGAGCTACATTAGATTACCCATTTTAACACTTATTAATATTGATTAAAATTTAACCATGGTAATGATTTTATTACTAAAAAAATAATATTACCCTTATAATTAAATTTTTATATTATGAATCTAAATTTGGATTCTATTTAATCTAATTCAATTTCTAAATATGAGAAAATTAACTTTTAAATTAAAACATACAATGTGTTGAAAAACTATTTTTGTAGAAAAATGTCGTTTTAATCATTAAGTGTTGTTAATATTATTTAAATTTTATTACAAATTAAATGAGTGTTAATTTATTTTTATATATTGTTAAAATAAATATTAGATTCTTCATTTTAAAATATATAAATTTAATTTAAAATCACATTATTTAGAGAAGTATCATTCCTTGAAGAATAACTGTTTTACCGTGGTAACTAATGTTTACCTTGGTAACTTAATTTTATGACTAAAAATAAAATTGACCCAAATAAATAATTTGGAAATTATGATTAAAAATATTTAAATCATCATATATTATTCAATTTGTAAAATTAATAAAAATCAATTTTAATAGACACACACACAACACACATTTTTTTAAGAAACATATATATTATAAGTATAAAATAAATTTATTACATTCCTAGTAATAATTATTGAATTTATGTTAATATATTATCAATAATTTAACTTTAAACAATTATTTAAGCATAATATAATAAAATTCATAGTGCATGAAAAGAAAATTTTTAAGAAAAAATATTTTTTCACATAAAATGATTTTATTTGTTATTTAGTTATACTAATTGAATTTTATCAATGTATTACCATTAAAAGAAATTTATTTTTATTTATATATATATATTTCATAATTATTTTTTCTCTATATTCATCCAAAAATTCAACAACTATATTTTAATGGTTATATAACATTCCATGATTCATTTTGTTTCGGTGTTGCATGTGAAACAAGCTATTGAACACATTAGGTTTTAAAGGAAAATATTTAATTTAAAATATTAGGATGTTACATTCTACCCCCTTAAATAAATTAAATCCTCAAAATTTTAATTTTAACTCACTAATAAAATTAGTTAAGGGTATCAAAAAGATAAGCATGATTCATGGTATATTTCAAATGAGGTGTCTACCTTAATATATTAGGTAAAACTAGGTAACAAATCTTTTCCCTTCACCATGATAACTGATTGATTCATTTCTTTCATAGAAACTTATTATTATATACCCTAATTTTCTAAATAAAAAACATCTCCCAGTTCCTTTAAGACATACTCTTTGTTACCTCTTCCTGTATTTTTTTCATAAAGAAAATCGAACATTCACTCCTTCACCATGTTCTTCACTCAAAAATTTATGAGACTCTATCCATATCTTATTTGGTGTGTTTGGGAACTAAACTAAGTTCACATTTTTAATAATAATTCTTAATAGATGGTTTAGAATAATCAAAAGGCTTCTCACTTCAGTTATTATTCCATTAGGTTGATCATTGGGATAATCTACACATCGTCCATGGCATCCATTGTTAACTTGATTTCTCTAGGCTTCAGCCATTAATAAAACCAAAGGAGTTAAAGTAAGTGATCAACACCAACATATAATTATTTTAAGATAATTACATGAAAAATTCAACATTAAAATGTATTAATATTAAAAATTATTACATTTTCTTTTAGTTCAACCTAAATAAATATTAGTTCAATATAGGTTTCTTTAGTATTGATTTTATCATATTCTTTAACCTAATTCCTTAACATGATAAATCCTTAAAAATGGATTATAAATATAATATGATTAACTAAATAAAATCCCCTAGGAGTTTCTATCTAGGTGTATAGTATTAGTCTCACTCATCGCACACTGGAGTGAAAATTGAGTCAGTACTCAACTAGCCTTTTTCAGGGTGATTACCCTTAGGTGAATCTATTCCACAACCACATCCACCTTCTAGTATCTATATAGGGATTTAATTTCTATGAGAAACACATAATCTATAATTTAATAAAACATTAGGATTTTATCATATACTTAGACTTATCCCTAGGGTTTTTACTAAATTTATCCTATCACAATCCCTAAAATATTCAATATTACCTCAACTAACCTAAAGGGTTACCTATAACTTATAAATTATGACTAACCTTATCTAATATACCCTTAAATTATCCTCAACTAATATCCCATCATCTAAATTCGTCTAAAACTTTATTTGATATAAACTATGAAAACCCTAACACAATCATCCCATAATTACATGAATTATAGGAAATATTTCATTAAATATATTCCCATGAACTTTTAGGTTTAGAGTTTTAGAGAATTTGGAAAAAAATTCAACTAATAAAACCCATGTAATTTTCAACTAACGGTAAATTTTTACCACTATATAAGAAACTACTTAATCCATAATAAGTCTTCCAAATATCCCATAAATTCTCTAAACATGTTATCTTCTTCTAGACATATCATGTGTAATACTTTTTTTATAACTTGGGGAAATAAAAACATAAGAAGGGTGAGATCAAACACTCAATAATGGAAAATGTATATTTGAAAATATCATGGCATGAATAATATGGTGTGAATAAATTAGAGTTAAATAATTCTATATAACTGAACACATAAGCTTGAAATAAATCCACAGATGGCATAATAATATAAATGATCTCATGGATATCAATAATTGATTTTATGGTGATGGAATACATAACATTGTATATATTTTACCATAAATGCCTCAACCAAGACATTATTATAGCTGTCAAGTTCAAAACCAATACATCATTCTTTCCATCAAGGTTTCAACTAAGAAATCATGCTTGTATTGGGTAGGAATACACTAAATATCCAAACCTTTTGTCTCATGAGACCAATCGATGCATTGAGGGGATATATAATACCGATACCCACCCATCACTTCTTTAAGTTCACTGCATTCACTATATGAAAGATATGGATATCAATACAATTCATAATCAAATTTCCTTAGGAATCAATAAACATCCATATTTATATACAAACATATGATACATAAATACTTTCCCAATCAATAAATGGTATAATATGGACATGATCCATCCATAGAAAGAAAGTGTATGGTGTTGACGCCCACTAAATGAGTATCGAAAAATCCACAAGGGAATAAATACCTGAATATTATTATTATTTTACCTATAAAGAAAAGGAAGAAGAAGGTGTCCATGATCATACTGATCGCATGAACCTCCAGGATACACATGATCGCATGAACTTTGGAAGGTCATGCAGATGGTCTCATATAGTGTAAAACCTATAGAATATCCTGTAAATAATCTTTGACAAGTCCTTATTCTCTTGCAAAGGCATCCCAAACAATTGGTGATCACACGAGGATATCCAAATAAGATCCTCTAGTTGACATGAATTGTCAACTAGAGGATTCCTGACAAACCATCCAAAAATCCTTGGAAAATAGGAGGAAAATATCCAAAAGGTGAGAGTCTCTTGCGCTCATAAAAATCATGTGATGTATCATCAATAAGTAGAGTGATTCTCTTCGATAACAATCATACAACATCATGAGATCCACAATATTTGTAAAATAAATAAATAAAGTAAAAAAAGGAAATATAGGAGCCTCTTGTGGACATAAAAATCATGTAACACACCCCAAGTGGTTTGAAAGACACCAAAATCCCCTGGAGACATGTCCGCCACACCGCACAAAATCCCACTATCATGTCATCCTCATCACGTGAAGGGCCTCATACATGTCTAGGAAATCTTTCACTCCCTCTCTGGATCCAAGGACAAATAGATGGAACTATAAATTAAATTATCATGCATCTCTACATGACTTTTTATTGGTCACATGACACATCACCAATGGGGAGAGTGATTGTATTTGATAACACTCAATCAAAACCATGACACCCCAAAGTTCTTTTAAAATAAACAGGTAAAAAAGAAAAAAAAATGAGGGGACCTCTTACTATCATAAAACTCATGCGACACACAATAAAAGTCTTTCAATACCCATTGAAAAGCTATCAAGATAGACTAATCTAATGAATTCCCTCTAAAAAGCCATAATTGTCTCATGAAGGCCCTATAAAAAGCCATACTTGTCTCATTAAAGGTCCTATATGTGCCACCTAAGATCAAGAAAAGGACTTTCGATAGGCACCCTAATCTCGCAAAGTCCCTTGGACATATCAGTCTAACAGTATGGAAGATCCTTGACATTTCTACATGATTCACCAAGACCCCATTAATTGAAAATAATACAATAAAGGAGGAATTGAAGGGATGGAATCACATTCGTTGAAAATATTGCGACGCCTCCGGAATGACCTACGACAAGACCTCATGAAAATTCATGACATCAAAGCCATCCACTAACTCCATCTTGGATTTTCATGATACACACTACACAAAGCAGTGAATAATCAGGGTGTAAAGTCCTATAAATCCCCCAACCCAGTATAAAAAATGTAGGTACTTTTCCTTGGAACCTCTTACTGGTGAATCCAGGAATCATAGTGGATTTCTCAGAGCATTTGATCTCACAATTGGGAAATTTTTCCATCAGGTAAGAGCCAGTGAATAAATAGAGAGATCTTGTAGCATGAATAGGAACTTCACATGATCACTCATAGATCACACGAAGGACTTCTGGAAGGTCATATCAAGAACATCCCACATACCTACTAGATCACGCGAGACTTAAAACAAGCTAACACTAAAAAAATATAAGACATTTTCTATAAAATATTGGAAAAAAGATTAAAAATATGAGAGGATTATGTAAAGAATATACACACTGATCCTCATGTGATTGGTATAAACCAGCTAGGTCATGCTACAACACCAGGAAATGTTTCCCAGATCCCACATCACACCTTTATTATACAATTTGGATCATGAAAAGTCCTTTGTAAATGTAAAGGTAAGTCACATGGTGCCCTCTGAACATGCCTCCCAAGTCTTGCGAAACCCTTTGGGATCACCATCTAGACCTTGCGGTGTCCCTCAGACATGTTTCCCGACTCATATGGCAGCACTAGTACATGTCTTCTGAGTCTTGTGGTAGCACCAGGGTATGTCAAATTGATCTCGCGACATCCTTCAAGAATTCCATCTAGATCTCATGACGTCCTTTGGGCATGTCAGATGGATTTTGCGAAGCCCTATAGACATGTTAGTCAGGATCATACATCACCCTCTAGACACATCGCATTGACTTTTGTGATGTCCTCTAAGCATGTCATCTAGATTTCATGATGACACGAGGTCAATTCCGATGGATCACGCGATGCCCTCTAAGAATTTTAGCTAGGATCATGCGATGGATTCCAAGATAATCCATCTAGGTCTCACGATATCCTCCATAAAAGTCAGCATTGATCATGTGATAACCATTATACATGCCATTCGGGTTATGTGATGTCTTTCAGAAAAGTCAATTGGATCATGTTATTGTCTTTAGAAATGTCAGGAATATATCCTCCAACATGTAAAGTATATAATAAAAGAAAGTTGAGAATACAATCAACACATGTCAGGAAGACAAGCATGCCAAGTTATTTGGACATCCCAGGACTTGATAACCTTGTCCAGCCTCCATAAAGGGAAACCTCAGTGTGTAAGCCCTGACCAATTGAACTATATTGACACTGATTCCTTCTATAACCTGGATACACTAGACACCTTCCTAAGGCCTTATATCTATATTCAAACATCAGTAGGGAACTCCCATCACATAATACCCACATCCATAAGCAATGAGACTGATTATTTATAATACCTTGTTTCTCACACCAAGCATAGATAATGTGAGATTAGGGAGTCAAAATCATCATATCATTCACATCAAAAGCCTCTATTAGGACAAAGTAAACCTCAGTGTGTAAGCCCCAATCTGTGGTATAATATGATATGTCCCGTATATAAGGGAAACCTTAGTGTGTAAGCCCCGATAAACAGTATAATATTATATGTCCCACATATAAGGGAAACCTTAGTGTGTCAGCCCTTATAAGTAGCATAATATGATATGTTTTTCATATAAGGGAAACATTAGTGTGTAAGACCTAACCAAAAGAACTACAATGACTCTGATTCTTTCCATAACCAGGATACATAGGACGCCTCTTCGAGGCCTGAGCTCTATATTAACCGTCCAAAGGGTAGTCCCAGCACATAAATCCCACATCCACAAGTATTGAGACTGATTATTTCCCATACATTTTTCCCCACACCGAGCATAGCTCAAATAGGCTTAGAGATTTTCAATAATCATATCATTCATACAAGGAAACCATAGTGTGTAATCCCCAACCAAAGGCATAATATGTTATGCCCTTAACATAAGGAAAACCTCAACATGTAATCCCCAATACACTAAATTACGAGAACTTTGATTCATGTAATATTCAGGATATGTAGGTTTCCTTCCTAAGGTCTGAGCTCTATATTAAACATCCCAAGGGCTATCCTAGTACATAAGTTTTGCATCCATATGCAGTGGGAATGATTACTTATTATCCCTTTCTTCTCACACCAATCATGTATCATGTGGGACTAGGGAGTTACAATGGTCATATAACTCACATCATGAATCTCCACCAGCTAGGTAAATCTCAGTATGTAAGCCCTAATGAGTGGATTTATATAAATTTTCCCTATATAAGGGCATTTACCTTGGGGACAGTCCCAAGGGCATGAATGAACTATAATAACTTTGATTCCTGCCATAATTAGGATACATAGGATGTCTCCTAGATACTTGATCTTTAATACCTAGTGCCTAAGTACCTATGCATAAGTCCTATCTACATGGAGTTAAACTGCACGAGATTTAACAAATTACATGGGTTTTGATTCCTATAATAACCAGGATACGTAGGATGCCTTATAATGGATTAATTCCTTCATAGGAATATTAACCACCTCCCTATATGGTATAAAATTTCAAAGTTCCTGGTTATGAAACTTTAGCATATAATCAACTACTCATTACCAGGAAATGGATGAAGAACCTCATATATATATACAGATGGATTCACTAATGATATTACCTTCTTCTGCACATAAAAGGGGTTAAACTATGATCATTCTATTTGGGTAACTGGTCCCATATCAGGATTAGGAAGAGATTCAAAAACATATCTTAAATATATAAGATAATCTCGTAGTAGTAGGAAACAATTTTCCTCAAAAGTTGTGATGAGCCTAACCTCCCATCCTATCGACCAATGTGAGTTCCTAAGAATTATTGGGTTTGAAACCCCAACTAACCCAATGCCTTTGGAAAGTAGGTATGTACCTAATTATGAATTTGAGAACCATTGGGAGTTTCAGTTAAGAACAATAACAGTGACCCAACTTCAATGATTGTGCAAGAAATTAAACCCCTCACAATCAACCATCGGGCCAAACTGAATTCACCTCAGTCATATCCTTATACACCGAAACAAAAAAGGTGAACCTGACATGAACTTATTTAATCATGAAATCTTCTTCAAAACATAAAAAGGATAGAATTCTTAGTTCTTTTCAAATAATTTTGTTCTCCTAATGTGGGTTCCAGATTGTTTATTTTCCATTGAAACAAAAATGGTGAACCTGATGTGAATCTATAAAATAACAGAAGGATTAGTTAATCATGCATCGAGATATCTTGTTTTTCATATTCTATGAATTTTTTTTGGCCCAACATAAAACCCTAAAATAATAGGATCATCGATTTTCACATGCCAGGAAACTTTGTTGGAATATCCTATTCAAATATTATGGATGATCCTCTATAACTGGGGTTCCCTTGAAATAAGTCCATCCTCACTTTGATAAGTCTGCATGAGCATAATTTCTAGATCGGGAATAAAAGGAAAATCTTTTTAACCATGCATATCTGATTGAGAAAACATCATGCCTATGATATTACACTAATCAATCACCTTATTTCTTATTGTATGCATGACTGTAGATATTGATCTCATAAACAATATCCTGATCTGAGATAATTTCTCCATCCAATGAATATTCTGGAAAATCATCTATGGATTCTACCCCTACGGGTCATAAAATGTTCTCACATTCCTGACAGCTTCAACATATGGCGGCAAACATAATGGTCTAGGAATACTATCCACATGGTACAATCTTGACCCTTGAATCTTCCCATGAGGGTCTCCAAGTGCTGAAACCTACAAGTCCACATCGTATAAGGAAAGCTGTAGCTAATATAGTGGCCCTCATTTCCATATCCAACTACTTCAGTAGCTTATCCATAGAAGTTCAAAAATCACCACATTCAATATCTGATGAAGGTGGACAAGGGAGTCAAATACGGATCCCTTTTGGTTTAGGGGACACTAAGGAGAGCTCCTATCAACCACCATCGCCACCACTATCCCATTAGTACCCATCAGTCGCCTACTGAGGCTACCACCCGATACACTGCCACCTCTGATACCCATGCATGGGAAACAAGGAAGACACATCGGGTGAGGAAGGATCTGGATAACCGTGAGTAAGATCATGTATTCACTCCCACTGATGACGTATGTTGACATATTTCAATATTAACTAGCGAGTAGGATCATATCCCTGCTAAATCGGAACAAGTTCATAAGCATATTTCTATAGTGGGAATGGGGGAGGTGCATACCCCTACCCCCATGCATGAAGCCCATCCTCATATTCCGGTGGCACAAGGAGGACAAAATTAGGCTCATATCTTCACTTCAATCAAAGATATATGCCAGTATATAGTGGATATCGGAAATGTTTAAGCTTATATCCTTACACACACTTTGATAAAATTCCATTACATCTTAGAAACAACTAATGAACTCTGCTAACATATTCCATCAATGGTACATATATAGGGATAGGTGAATATTTCTATCCTTATAGCCAGGGCAACTCAACACTTTGATCATTATGAACAAGTGGTTTCTCCAGATCGAGCGCACATTCTTTATCCCATCCAAAAGGTTTATTGAGATATTCCGTTAAAGGAATTGGTGTCAGACCAGGCTCATATTCACGTTCCAATTAGGGCTCACTGGGTGAGAGTGAAATATGCCTCAGGAAAGGGGCACATTCTTGTTGAAAAAGTTCAGTGATATATTCCAAAGGCCTAGGACCAGGATCATATCCCCGTTATGGCTAGAGCTCACCAAGTGAGAGGGTAACGTGCCTTGGTATAGGCTCATATTTCTATCGAATAAGATCAGCGACATACTCTAAAGGCCCAGAATCAAGAACATATCTCTATTTTGTTTAGGGATCACCATGAGAGAATGAAACATGCCTCAGGATAGACTCATATTCCTATTAGTGAATCTTTATGGCATATTCCAGTAGATCATAGAAGCCAGATTCATATTCCCACTTCCACTGAAGAATGACTACACCATATTCCTTCAGAGGAAATATAGGAGGAGGCTCACATCCCTTCTCCCATTCTATAGGTCCGTCGGCATATTCCTACATGGAATGCACATTCAGACCGAGCTCATATTCTAGTTCCAACTAGGGCTCACTAAGTGAGAGTGACACATGCCTCGGGGCAGGCTCATATCCCTTCCAAAAAAGACCATTGGAATATTCTAAAGGTTCATGATTGGACTCATACTTCTGTCATGACCAAGGCTCACCAAGTGAGAATGGGACATTCCTTAGGATATCTTTATATTTATGTTAATAATTATTAAGATCATTGGAATATTATAGAATCTTCTTAGCAATAGGATCATACTCCCATAGAACTAGATAGTTATAAACAAGTTTCCATAACTATCATAGAGCAAGATTATATCCCTATATAATTCCAAAAGGTAGGTCAACATATTCCAACCACGACACAGAACAAGGACCATATACCTAATCTACTTAATTAAAGTGTCCTTGAGGTTTTTCAAGACACATTCTCAATTCCCCAAGGGCACAAAAAATCCTAAAACAAAATAGAATATGATCATTACCACGATAGTTCTCCTTGTGCTAGTGTGGAGATGGATAGCAGAGACTCTACTCCTAACATCCACTGTGGTCAACCTCTCCATAGTGATATCTCCCATGGATAAGGAAATACTCCCCTTACCCAGACACCTTCATGTAGAGAGGTGTTCAAAACTTAGATTCCTTTATATATAGAGGTGGTCAAAAACATCAAGGTCAATCACATATTATTCCCAATCAACATTCAGAAACACTCCACTACAGTTAGTAGGAGACCCCAAGAAGCATATTTTATAGTCTGATCAGATGGAGTCATGTAATTATGATTAAGAGGAGGATGACATTGATATACATAGAGATTTATCTAGAAAAAACCTGACCACCATGTTTTGTCTCCTCACCACTTTTGACTATGAGGTCCTAGATGATCTTAGAAAAGGAGTTCATGCCTTACCTACACCAAAATATCTAGTATACTCATCAGTGACTGAAGGATAAACATCTCCCCTATAGAGGATATGAGTATCAACTTAATCTCATCAATACAATTTTCTTTCAGTTGTATATGGCCACCTTTCCCATTTCTTGAAACCGAGGAGTGGAAGATTATAAAAAAGCGTACACAATATTTCCCCCTGCATCATGACAACTCTATGCCAACTAATTTCCAAAGAATCACCAGATGTACATATTTGAGGATGGGAGAAATATGGAGCATTGCACTTCACTATTTCCCCAGAACAATATAACCCTTCAGACATGACATCCTGTAATGTCATAGACTCCAAAAAAATCATAAGAATAGGTAATGTAAAGCTATTTGGTCACTAAAATAGAATTCCCCCACTTTAATGATTCCCAGATATCATGAATGGAGGGAGAGGATAATCAAAAGATCTATACCCCTCAAAGAAAAGAGAATAAATTTTAGACACAGACACCAAAGTTGGGATCAACTCAACAACTTCCCATAGAAACTATATCTCATCATGGGATGCCATTGAACCCAGCTCCCAGACGATCATAGTAGTGCCACATCAAATAGGCCAAAATTGCATCTACTATAGAAGCCGTCTAGGAGTGAAACCAAACTAACGGGTTGGAGGAATATCTACCACCACCACCACTTCTTGGATCTCCAATTCCCAAGGGGATTTAGGAAATATTAGTAGTAGCTGCAAACAACCCCAACCTAATGGGCTGGGGGAATTTATATCTCAATCACCATTACCAGGTTCATCATATCCTGAGAGGGTCATGAGGAAATCAATGATGATTCTATATTAACCCCATCCCAGTGGAATAGGGGAATTTATATCTTAATTATAGTCTTAGGAGTCATCAAATCCTTGACCAGAAGAATCAAATCCTCAACAACAAGATCAATCAACACCAATTGTGTCCCCAAATAACACCCATCCCATAGGGATGGGATAATTTTCATCATCATCATCACCAGAAGGATAATTGGTCTTTTACATGTTGGGAGGTAAATATCAATGATTGACATCCCATCCACTCCTACCACTATAAGAAAAACCTATGTTATTCAAGGCCCATTCAGAAATCATGACCGAAAAGTCACTCAAGATTATTACTCACAGGCCGAGACATGAGGAGCATACGATGAAGGAAATCAGACCCCACTGGGGTCGAAATTCAAAATAGACCAATATGGACAAGGGTTTAAGAAATGAACCTGATAAAGGTAGTACAAAATTATCTTGTTTCATTGAAAGTAATTAAAAACCACAATTTCCTAATTAACATCTTTAAATGTTGTCACTATCAACATGAACAATATTGTGGTTCAAGAAACAAATACAGAGGGTTACAACACAAAAAACCTACCTTGAGAGAATGGTTATCTGGATGCACCAATTTAGGCTACATGAACCCAGAACTAGAGGAGGCTTTGAAACCTGACACCTTCAGAGAATTCCAAGGGACATTTTTCTATCAAGTCATGACATTTGGATTAAATAACACTTAAAATACATATCAACACATGATTCATCATATCTTTAAGAAATTCTGGGTAGGAATAACTAAATGTTATGTTGATGACCTAGTTATCAAATCCCGATAGTGATGTGGCCACTTCAAAGATATTCAAATAGTATTTGACAATCTATGACAACACAGTTTGAAGATGAATCCACTGCACTACTGGAAATAGAAAATTTCCCAATGGTTCTGAACCATTGGGAAAGACTGTAGAACCGTTGGTATATATTATACCAATGGTTCTGCAAACCGTTGGTAAGTAAGCCGTTGGGAAAGATTTTCCCAACAATTTACACAGAACCGTTGGGATAGGTTAGAAAAATGAACCTATCCCAACGGTTTGGCACATCCATTGGGATAGATTTTCCCAAAGGTTTGGCTTGAACCGTTGGGAAAACCAACCATATGAAGTCCTATCCCAATGGTTTGGAGAACCATTGGGATAGGTCTTTCCCAATGGTTTGAGGAAACCATTGGGATAGGTAAATATATAAAAAAGAGTTCTAGCGAAGGTTTGAACCCACAACCTCCACGTTATAAACATATGACTTTACCACTATCATAGAGTATCCTTTGTGAATATATTTGGATATATATATATATATATATATTTATATGTAATTTATATACTTATTTATTTGAAGATATTCGACAAATGTACTCATACAAAATAAGAGCACCAATCCCAATGGTTTTGAGAACCGTTGGGATAGGTGCCCACACTTTCCCAACGGTTTGGGAGACTTTTCCCAATAGTTTGGCCAAACCATTGGGAAAGCCATACCCTTTCCCAATGGTTTGGCCAAACCGTTGGGAAAAGTGGCCACAAAGTGGACTTTTCCCAACAGTTTGGCCAAACTGTTGGGAAAAGTGACCTTAAAGTGGGCTTTCCCAATGGTTTGGCCAAAATGTTGGGAAAGGGGCCCTATACCAACGGTTTTTACAAACCGTTGGTATAGAAGTGTTGGGAAAGGTCAGATTTCTAGTAGTGCTAAAATAAACTTTTGGAGTAACATCAGGAAAGTTCCTTGGATTTATGGTATTCCACTGCGGTATTGAGGTTGACCCAGAAAATACTAGTGCTATTTTAGTAATGTCACCCCCAGAAATCTCAAAGAATTGAGGGGGGTCCAAGGGAACCTTGCCTATATTTTGTGTTTTATAGAAAACTTGGATATCTCCACTTCACTAGACTAATGAAGAAGGTAATATCATATTAATGGGATGATGGATTCCAATATTACTTTGAAAGTCTCAAGCAGTAATTGTTACACCCACCAGTTTTGATGACTCCAGTGGAAGGGAGGCCACTCATCTTGTATGTGGACACCATGGAACACTCACTAGGCACCCTCATCAAACAAAAAATGATGTAGGGAGTGAGAGTAGTCTCTAATACCTCAACCAAACAATTCTAGGTACTGAGACCCAATACTCGGATGTTAAGAAGAATTTCCTTGAACTCATATTCATAGTAAAAAAGTTGAGGCATTAATTAAAACACCATGAAGTTCATCTGGTTTCTCATATTGATCCACTCAAGTACATCCTTGGATATCCAATGTTTACTGGGTTCTTGGCCCAATGGAAGGTCATTCTATAGTAATATGAAATCCATTTTTTATCATAAAAATCTATGAAAGGGAAATCCTTGGCTGATTTCCTCATGAAACACCCCACCCAAAATAATACACTGGTGGACACCGAGATCCTAGATGATGTGGTATTATATTCCCATGACACTCCCTGTACATGGGAGGCATATTTTGATGGTTCCTCTTGAAGTCCTATAGGAAAATGGATGAAAAAAACCAATGCTAAATTAGGTTGTATTAGGGATTGTATTTATCTCTATGGAAAAGAAGTTTTTCCCTACTCTTTCTCACTATAAAAAGGCTGCATAAATAACGAGGTAGAATACGAAGCCCTCATCATTCGGTTGGAAATTTTTATATAGCTATAGATAGACTACCCAAATATCAAAGGGGATTCAAAACTAGCGATAAAGCAGATCAATAAAGAATATTCCATCAAAAAGGAAGAACTGGACCCTCTCACTTGCTACGTTAGGGGTCTAATGAAATAATTACCTATTGATACCATATTGTATCTTGTTCCCTAATCAAATAATTCTCATGATGATACATTTTATAATATAACTACAGTCTTTGATGACCCTTATAAGGAGGAAGCAATATTCTGTATCACACACCGAATAATGGTCTCATTGATCATTATCTAAGATATGGAATAAATCAATCAGGTATACACTTCCCCAAATCACGATGAACCGATATCCACCCATAAATGGATGGATCCCATAATTAGTTATCTCTAAAATAGATCTCTCCTAATAGACTGAGCCATAATGGAATAGATTCAGCACCATGAAATGAACTTTACCCTACAGGGTGGTCCAAATGAGAAGAATTCCCTCTATAAGAATAGATTTGAAGTAATCATCCTCAGATGCATATCATAAATAGAGATTCATTCTATCATGGAATAATCCCATATAGTCTCCTATGAGGATTATTAGTCTGGGACTAGACTCTCCCACTAAATCAGGAGGATGGGTTACTACTGGAAAATAATGATACAAGACTATGTGGAATTCACCAGGAAATGTGATGCATTATAGATCCATGCAAACTTCATCCATAAAACCCTTTAATTGATACATAAAACTAATTATTCCTAGTTGTTTAATATTTGGGGAATGGATATTGTGGGGATATATCCCCCAACCACAACTAATCAGTTCAAGTATATCATTACTCTTACCAACTTCATTTCCAAATGGGATAAGGAAATACCCCTCAAGGAATTTGGTATGAAGAATATCATAAACTTTATAAAGTACCATATTATCACTTGGTTCATAGTCTCTCACAAAATATTAATGGAAAATTACACTAACTTCTATTCTACAGAGTTGAAGAAGTTGTACCAATAGTATAAATCCTGGGAGCCCACTCTTGGGTGGATTATTTCCTCCCCCAGTCTGCTCTCCTTACCGGGTCACCCGATGCTGCATCAGGTGGGCAGAAGGGCACAACCCACCTAGCTGATGGATTTCTGTGTTGTCCCATTTACCATCAAACTATATCCCCATAGGATGCTCTACCATCTTGGATGAAAATGAATACTTCTTGGTTGGGGATCTCTCTGGAGTGATCCCTTTGTGGGGTGGGTGGTTCCTAGGATGGAGGGTTTGAAAAGGCCACTTCTGGGGATTCCCTTTTATAAGAGTAAAGTATCAAGTCCAATCACACATCTCTATATCATGAAATGGAAAATGAACATAAATAGGACTTCAATAAGACTTTTTCAAATAAACTCTAGAAGATGGTGAATAGGGATACAAATTTCGGGATGAACAAGCTCCTCTATGATTTATTACTGTATGGGATTGAGGCAGTGTTACCTATAGAATTCCAGGTGCCTTCACTCTGAATAGAAATTTGTGGAAAACTATGGAATGATGAGAAATCACAAAAGTAGCTATATGAGTTGAAATGACTTGATGAGAACAAGTTGTGTACATTGAACAACCATAAAGTCCATCATAATCGGATCATATGGTCCTTCAATAAAAAGGTCTGCCTTCATTCATTCCTCTAAAGAGGATTCGTGTTGGCTCTCAGAACCCAAATGATACTAGGGAAGAAGAATCCAAAGTTAGAACCCAAATGGTAAGGGCCTTATATCATACATAAGGTTTATTATAATGGATCCTACACAATGGATGGGGAATGTGTCACCCCCCACCAATGCAAGATTTCTTAAGAAATACTTTTCATAGCTGTCATCAAGTGCACTTCATCCTGGAAGCAAGGCATTAAACTACACAACATATCAAGTCCTAGAAACAATGTATTAAACTACACAACACCTCAAGTATTGTTAGTAATACTTTAAACTACACAACATCTCATGTCTTTACCACATGATGTTTAAATTTATGAAGTTTTCCAGGTTGTATGATGTTAAACTGCGCATGAACATCTTGACCACATAATGAAAAATTGTACAGAGCATGTCCTCACCGCATGATGTTAAAATGAATGGGAAGCACCATCTAACTAATGAATCACCACACATGATCTAGATTTTTTTGAATAAAGGATGAAATTCCCCTATCCCCATGTGAGAGTCAAATCCACGTAGGTAGTCTCTCCTTCTAAGAACTACATGTGTCTTGATTCCTTCCATCAAAGGATACGCAGTGACACCCAAACCTCTATTTTTGGACCCAACCACAATATTACTTCCCTTTCAATTTAGGTTACCTATATCCTTATTGCATGACGTTAAACTACATGGATGATATAACCACTACACGACATTAAACTGAAAGGGTTTCTAGAACTACATATGGATTGATTCTCATTTCAATGAGATATGTAGGTATGCCTCGATCCTTTTTCTTGGTCTCACCACCACATGATACAATATTCCCCTGTTATATCCTTAATTGCCTCTTTATGGTGACATGATCCCTTTACATTACTTTTTTTTCTCACATTAATCATAGATCACATGAGCTTAGGAATTTCAATATGGGATTCCCCGCATGAACAAGGAATAATATCTCATAATAGGTTTATCATGGTACTGAATGAAAGAACTTAAAAATAATACCATGGGTCCTCTCCGCATGGAGTTAACTGCACGGTTGATGTCCCTTGCATGACATAAAGTTTCACATTACTATGGAACTCTCCTAAGAGGACCACTATTGTTGGTGATTGGTCTCCAACCACAAATCCATTCAAGAACTATGTGTGACTTGACTTCTGATATCACATGATATGTAGTGATGCCTAAATCTCCAACCCCAGGTCCATTCACAACAAATAAGCATAAAAATTCCCCTCCCTGTATATAGGTTAGACTTGTGCAGGAAGCTCCTTATTCAATAACTCTGTGTGGATTTATTCCCATTATTGTAGGATATATAGTGGCACCCATATTTCTATCCTTGGGTCCAGCTGCAATACCCCTTTTCATTGGGAATCCAACGTCCTTCCCATATGATGTTAAACTACACAGTTCCTCAAGAACTACGTGTGGCTTGATTCCTGTTATCATAGCATATGTAGTGACACATAAATCTTCAATCCTAGGCCCAACTACAATAATTAAAGGAAACAATGTCCACCTATGTGTATGGTTCATACCTTCATAGAGAGTTTCCCATTCAATAACTTTGAATGGATTGATTCATATAATTATAAGATACGTAGTGACACTCGAATCTCCAATCCTAGGATTAACTACAAAAAATGATAAAAAATACACCCCAATTACATAGGGGTTGAGACATACAAGACCATTTTTCATATGTATGATTCAGATCTACCTAATAAATTCTTGTGCATGTAATATATCTTTCATAATGTTTCACTTTAGTTCCCACATACTTACCACACAACGTTAAACTTCATGAAAATAAATACATCCTTACCACATGATATAAAAATTCAAGGCAAACATCCTTATTAAACAAAATTAAAACTAAAATACAAATATATCCCCACTACATAAAGTTAATCTATAAAGATCATCACCCATCATCACCCCTTATCAAAGAAACACAAGAGCCTGACCCTAATCAATCAGAGTATGGGGTGATTCCATCATCTTTTAATCACCTCAATCCATAAATCACACTCCATGTGTTGAGTACCTCAGTTTTACAAGAACCTTCCATGTACCTTGGAAAAAGGATACCTATATTCAAGAAACCATTTGTTTGACTATTCATGTATACCTATGGATCCTGCATATGCACCTATGGTCATCAACCAAATGCGTCACTTTGAAAAAAAGGATTTTGAATCCTTATGGGATCTGGGGTCATCATGGAAGAACTCAACACCTTAGTGTATTCTAATCCATTCATGATATGATTGTCCCATATCGTTACTCATGACATGAGAACCTCAATCCATGATTACAACATTTTCATCTCCTTCTCAAAAGGATGTTGGGACACTCTTGACCCTGGGTATTCTAATTAGGCTCTTGTGTAACATTCCCTTGATATTAGGTCTACGTGCATCACGACCTTAAACTGCCTGCACATCAGTTAAAGATATACAACCTTAAAATCTATCTTATAATGATCCAAATTTCAAGACCTTAAAATGTTAGCGAAAGAGACACAAAACTTTTCAAGTTGAAAACCCAAAAAGGGCGGCCTAAGCGAATGTAAAGTCTCCACTCACTAAACTTTTCATCTCTAGAGTTTAGGAAAAAATTAGGGCACAAATAAATAAGACATAAAGCTCATAGGGACTACTCTGTATCCCTTGTAAAATTCAAGAGATTCTCACTAGACCCCCTGGTCCAGGAAAAAGTGAGAGTAATGAATTATCACATATCCTAGCCATGAGAACATGTTCTCTAGGTGGAAAAACAACCTTTAGGGTGCTCAAACCCTTCTGAATATTAAAATCTTCATAAATCACACTTCATGATTTGAGTGACACAAATCACCACAATCTTCCATGGCCCATGGAAAAGGATACCCAGCTTTAAGGGACCCTTAATTTTACTATGCATGTATGTCTATAGATCTTGCATACATGCTTATGTGAATTAACCAAATGCACCACTCTACAAAAAGGTATTTTTGATCCTTCTGAGCCTTGACATCACCGTGGAAGAACTCAGCACCTTAGTGAATTCTAGGGCATTCCCGGTATGATTTTACCATACCATCCTTATGAACTGAGAACTTTAAACCATGATTTACAGTTTCCATAACCAAACTATTCCAGTATATTTGACATCCATGATGTTACATCACCGTATTTTGTACCATTTCTCAAAGTAGGAATGCGACACTGCATTCTCGAACCTTTGATATCCCACACCTTGTGATTAAAATTATAGGGATCGAGCTTCATAATTAATAGATAAAACTCCCTAGGGTTCCATAACACTTCATGATAAGATTTACTCCCATAAGAAACCTCATCATCTAGATGTTTGAGTCTTCATGAATCCTTCATGACCCTCATAAAAGAGTGAGGATCATGTTTTTAGAAAAAGATAGATCACTCTCCCTATAGAACACATATTCTAACAAAATTATCCTTATGAAAATTAGGTGATCTCATGATAGCTGGAGCAGATATATAAATGAATAATACCATGTTAGTGGGCATTCATGATCACTTCTTAAGATGAATATGTTAAAATTATAACATTCAAGTTCCAGAAATTAGGTTTACTTGATATTATGATAAGGATGGGTATCCTTGGTGATTCACGTAACATCATATCAGTGAAACATCATACACATCATGAATGAAAAAAAACTAGAAAAAAATAATGTTAAAAGATCTATTCACTGATAGCATACAAGAAGAGGAATCTCCACATATCAAAGCCTCTCCCATGAACATACAAGCCAAGAAAAATTTTCAAAATTACAAGCCCATCATAGTATATGCTTCTAGGAGTCATTGAGCTCCAAAAAACTTTGCTCTAGGGAGGAAACAATTTGGAATAATTGATCAATGGATTTGGTCTCTGCCTCTACAATCTATCACAACTCCTCTACCTAAATAGTAGCATCAAGCTTGGATTTGTCTTGCATATCCAGGAGTCCCTATTTCTCTAGCATAGTTTTCTATAATGTATGAAGTGAATGGTGAGACTGGGATAACACACCCTAAAGACAGATAATTACATACTAGAGATGGTCAATATCAACCCTCTCAATACTGAACACATCCCAATGAGTAGATGCCTCTACCGTATGCTGGGAAGCTTCCTTTATGGATTAATTCCGGTTTTGTTTCACTAAAGAAGAATCCTCATCAATAACCACCCTCAATTCAAGGGCCCTCTTATTATCTCTAAGATAAATCACCTCCTTCACCTAGGCATAAAGGGTGTAATAGTAAAAAACCTCATAACCAAGGGTGGTAAACATAAATTGAAGGTGACCCAATCAGTTCTTCAGTCCGTAAAATGGGGTTTTTGAAACTAAAGTCCAGATATATCTTTACATTTTTTTACTGCATCAACTAATAAAGTGACACAGAACCAGATCCTTGATCTAAATTCATCATGGGGACAAGAGTATATTTTGGGACCAGGTCTCCAATAAAAAGAGTCATGCTCATAGTCTTTGATGACATAGGGTGGGATCTGACCTATACATTGGTAGATCTAGTTAGAGGAACCCCCAAAGAAGCAGAGATTGGAACCTATGAACTCTGGGGTGAAGACAAAACAATTAAGGGAACATAGGTTTATCAGTCACAAAATAAATCATACATTATCATTATTTAATTGAAATATATGACCGATGTTAGAGACATACCTTTATCAATCACATTGCTGGAGAAATACACTTCCCCGAACCCCCCATCCTTGGGTTAAGTGGTAACACCTTCATGTGATGAGTGGTTTCGTGGAACTTTCAGTGTTTTTAAAAAATATATGATTCACTCACCAACCTTGAGAACTACAAGGAAAAAAGATAATATCAGGTGATATGACACAAATTGAACAAAGTGTCCAGTATTGAATAAGTATTCACCTTCTCCAAAACTCACTTCCATCAAGGATAACATGGTATCATAATAGCTACCTATGTAAGTATCCTCAAAAAGAACATACACCTACACCAGATCAACTGGTGTGATCACTGGGATGTCTACAGTAGGAAACAAGTGCGATTGAGTTAGCACCTCATCCATCTCAGCTTCTTGATGGACTGGGCCCGAAAATGAATGGTATGATAAAGAAACTGAATGCTCACCCGCATACTTAGAAGTGAATACATACTCTTCCAAGCGAGATCAGTGGGGACCTGCACATTTTTGAAAAATCAAAATGTGTTCCCAAAATAATCTAAAGAGAGGGAAGAATAAAAATACACACTTACTTAAGGATCCCAGTGGAGAAGACATTGACAATGCAATGTACTTCCTTTTTCTATTCCTTTATAGGGAAGGTTCTCTATAAGGTGCTGACTTTGAATTAGATTTTCCAGAAATAGAAATTTCTACCTTCACTTGGTCTAATTTACCTGGGGTTCCCTCATCATCAGTCCCCTGGTCATTGTCAAATTCCTCTCCCACAACTATACCATGGGGAGAATATTTTGGAGACAATAGAATTGTCCAATATTTAGTAGCCTCCCACTATATCAACAAAAAAACAAAGAAATTCAATAAGATTGCAATGGAACCATGAACCTTTAAAAACAATGTTGAGATCAACCTTACCATCTCTTCTATAATGGAATATCCATGTTCATCTACTACCATTTACAGAATGTTCCTCACCACTATTTGGTGAACCAGAGGCAAATAAAAAACCCGAACCTTGAAATTTTCCAGCATTAAATAAAGGTATTAGAAGAAGTCCTTGACCTCCTCAGGTAAATATTCGAAAGTGATACGCATAGGGGTAGTGACATGAGAAAAACCATCCAAAGGTAAATATGATTGGAACAGGATACCACAGAGCTCAAAATTTGATTTATATATCCTCAAAGTGATACACTTTCAAGATATGATAGTAAATAATAACTCTAACATGGATTAACCCTCTGGTACCACGCTCGCCATAGCCGCATCGGTTGGCACTCCTAACCGAAATGTAAAATTACTTATTTATTCATGGGGGTGCTTCTAGGGATATTGGACCTTAATAAACCAGTTGATTTCCATTCTTGAGATTGTGATCAAGGGCTGGTGGTAATTAGGAGGCCTCTCTTAACAATTTGAATAATTTCCCATTAGGTTATGAGAAGATCCAAACCTTTGCATTATTACGAGATAAAACAATTGTTGTGTTGTGGGAGGAAGGTTTATCTCAGTCCAAATATCCTCCCTAGTGAACATCAGACAAAATTGGTGAGCCACCATATAATTCTCCTTATATTGGACATAATAAAATTGAGGACATCTCAAATGGACACACATGAACTGATGACTAAAATGGTAGGGTGCATACCATTCACAGATAAGTTCCCCATCAATACAGGTGGAAAGGATGCCCTCGTGAAGTGACGTCATTTAAGCTCGTGCTTCAAGGATGCCCCCACTATCATCAACCATATCTCCCATCAGCACAGGCTAATAGGGTTTGAAGGAGAAATGGTCATAATGACTCATATAATCCCTAACATCTTAATCCTTCAGTTTAACATGTCTTACCCCACTAATACACCATAGGTATGGTTTGAAGCAAATTTTGGGGATGCCTTAGATATTTAGATATTCATAGCCTCCTAGATGAGCCACCACCCAACCCTATAATACTTGAAAGGGTCCTGAGATCCTATAAGGGGATTTTCCCTTTTAAACATGGCACAGAAGGGGATAAAGTTTGGACAACATAGGGATGACTAGCCTGATATTCTCCCCCTTCCATAGAGGATACCATATTGAAAGTGGAAACTCTAACTCCACATTTTTTCTTTGTTGGAAGTAAGTATCCACTCAGGTACATGGTGAGGAAAATAGCTATTTAGATAGCCCGATCAACACTGGTGATAACTTCCCATCCCCATTCTTCAAATTTCCCTCTTTCAACCATGGGAAAATAAGTTCCCACTGAAATTCTAAAGTCCTTAGTAAGATAAGACTTTTACTTCTTATATTTTTGGCTTAGAGTAGGTATTATTGTTTAAGTATCCAACCCACATCTTGAATAGGAAATCTACTCTAGGAAGTGGCTCCTTATGAAGGGACTTTTCGGCCAACCTGATCAGTTCTCGGGTGAGAGGAGGATTCCTTATTATAAAATACCAGATAGATCATGGGGGAAAAATTATCATACATCCCACCCAATATGGGTTCAACACATATCTATTGAATATCCCAGAGGCTGACACCCACCTCACCACGAATAAGGTGGAAAGTGTTCTTGTCCGGACTCCAACGACTAAGCATGTTTGCTGTTAGACCCATATTACAGTAAGAAAATGTTTGTGATATCTAGATAGCCTTGTACATCCCAATTTTCTTTATCTCTTAAATTATTTAAGAAGCAATGTATTTTATCTAGAAGGGGAATCACCATTCCATTCCGCAAATACCTCCTAATTAGCAAACCTAGTTGGGAACCCATCCGAACTTCTGGTTGGAGGCAGACTTCAGCATTATCAAGAGGTACATATGCACATCTAAATCAGGTTAAAAATTGGCCCTATTAAAGACTATGGGCATATAAATAAGTATATCCTATCTTCATAATTTCCCTCAATGAAAAAGTATCCCCTCCTGAGAGATTTCTCCCAGAAGGTGTTGTTGGTTTTCTGAACCCAAGAGGAGGGTATGAATGATGAATAAAATGAAGGAATGAGAGTTATTTTGGTAAGAGTAAACCCATAAAGGAGAAGAAAATATAAAAGAATATATTCCCCTAGTTTCACTCCCATAATATCTATTAGACTTAACTAAAATAATCTAATAACATGATGAAAATTTGTATCCACATTTGCTATAATTGTACTGTGAAGGACCATCACTTCCTTTGAATCCTTCCTTGAAAGCTTTTGAGAAGTATGATGAGAGCCAAAATACATCATAATAAAAGTAAGTGGAATATTCTAGGAAAATAATATAAAATTTGGTCAAAGGAAAGACATAAAATTCTAGTAGGTTCATGCGCATCGCATTAACCAACACAGAATTCATGATGGCATGCAGGATTCTCGAATCACCTAGATCTCAAAGATCTCATGGGCCACATAAACCCACAAGGCATCACACAATCGCATGACCCCTCAAAAGACTCATGATTACATGACATTGAAATGATCACAATATATACATAATATTCAAAGGATCATGGGATCAATCTAATAAATCTTGTGAAACCCTCAATATGATTGTGCATACCCATATAAAAAGTTCAAGAAATTATCGAAGATAAGTTCATGGTTGATTCGAGTGGGTGACTAGACAAAGAAAGTATTATGAATTAACTCTCATGAAAATATTCCCACGATAGGTCTCACAGTAAAGTCTTGTGATGGGTTATTATGGTAAGGTCTTGTAATAAGGTCAAGTGATAGAAGCAAGGCTCATGAGATCTAGATAAGTAAAAACGTTGGTGACTAAACCCCTCTATGATCCCCTATTTATATGGAATTTTTTAGAGTACCGAACATCACCTGGTAGACCAAACATCACCTAGGACACCAATTGGTGACAATTCCAATTCCTCAAGCATATATTTACTTTCCTCATAATCGATCCCTTGTCCTCACATATTTTTCTCCCGGGGGGAAGTTTTTAACACCCAAAAAATAAGCATCAAATAATTCACAAGGGAAGAAATACCTAAATATGGGTATTATTTTCCACACAAAGAAAAGAAAGAAGAAGGTGACCATGATCATATGAATCACATAAAACTCTAGAAGACACATGATTCCATGAACTTCAGAGGGGCATGCTGTTGGTTATGCGTAGGAAACAACCTGTGGAAGATCTCGTGAAGCCCATTTAACAAGTCCTTCTGCTCTTGTGAAGGCACCCCAAACAATCAGTTTTCACACAGTGGTGTCCAGATAATATCCTCTAGGTCATATGAATTTTCAACTAAAAGAAACCTAACAAACTATCCAAAAACCCTTGGAAAATATTAGGAAAATATCCAAAAGGTGAGAGCCTCTTACTGTTGTAAAAATCACGCAACACATCACCGATAGGTAAAGTGATTGTATTAGAAAACAATTATACAACCTCATGAGATCACAAATATTTGTAAAATAAGAAAATAAAATAAAAAGGGGAAAGATAGGGGCCTCTTGTGGTCTTAAAAATCATGCAACACACCACAGGTGGTTTGCAAGACACCGCATACCCCTAGCGATATGTCCACCTTGCTGTGCGAAAGCTTGCCGACCTATCATTCTCATCACATGAAGGGACTTAGACATTTATAAGAAATATTTAACTCCTTATTTGGATCCATGAAAAAACATATGGAAGTTTCCAAGAAATGATCATGCATCTCTACATGACCTTTTATTGGTCACATGATGCATCACTGATGGGGAGAGTGATTGTCTTCGACAACACTCAAGAAAACTTGTGAAACCCCAAAGTCCTTGTAAAATAAACAAGGAAAAAATAAAAAAAATGACAGCACCTTGTGATCATAAAACTCATGTGACACACAAGAATGGTCTTGCAAGACCCCTTAACAAGCTAGAATGACACCTGATCTTGTGAAGTCCCTCTAACAAGCCATCCTTGTCTCATAAAAGGTCCCAAACGAGTCTCCTAAGATCACACGAAGGCCTTTCAACATTCTCCCTAATCTTGTGATGGCACTTGGACATATCTACCTGACAATATAGAAGACTCTCGACATGTCTACAAGATTATACAAGACCCCATTAATTGGAAACAATCCAATAAAGGAGGCATTGATGAGATGATCTCATGGTCATTGAAAATCATGTGACTCCCTCGAAATAACCTTTGGAAAGACCTCACGAAAACACATGACATCAAATCCATCCACCTAATTTAACCTAGATTTGTATGATACTCATCGTGAAAAGAAACAAATAATCAAGGTTTCAAGGCTTATAAATCCCCCCACCCAATATGAGAAATGCAAGGAAGTTTCTTTGGAACCTCGCTTTGGCTCATCCAGGCATCAGAGAGGATTTCTCGAAGTGGATGATCACATGATCGGGAAATTTTTTCATCAGGTAAGATCCAAAAAACAACCATAGTGATCACACAACATGCATAGACACTTCACGTGATCAGTCATAGATCATGTGAAATACTTTTAGAGGGTCATGCGAAGAACATACCACATACCTGCTAGATAACGTGAGACTTAAAATAATATAACACTAAAAAATATAAATAATTTTCTATAAAAGGATGGAAAAAATATTTAAAATATGGGAGATTTATGTGAATAATATATATACATATCCTCACGCGCTTCGTGTGAACCACCTAGGTCATGAGAAAACACTAGGAAATGTCTCTTAAATCTCACGATGATCCTTTTTTAAAATATTTAAATCATGAAAAGTCCGTCATACAGTTCAAAGAAAGTCACATGGAACCCACCAGACATGCCTCCCAAGTCTCATGAAACTATCTGGGATCTCCATCCAGACCTTGCAGTGTCCCGTAAACATGTCGCCTGACTCATATGAAGGCACAATTACATGTCAGATGAGTCTCATGGTATCATTAGGGCATGCCAATTATCTTTAGCAATGTCCTTTAGGCATTCCATCTAGATTTAATGATGTCATTCGGGCATGTAAGCTACCCTTTGCGGGGCCCTCCAGACATGTCATCCTAGATCATGCATCACCCTCTAGACATGTTGCATTGAATCTCATGATTCCCTTCAAATATGTTAGCCATATTTTATGATGACACCAGGTAAATTCATCTAGATCCCATGATTCCCTCTATGAATTTCAATTGGGATCATGTAATGGATTCTAGGATAATATGGCTGAGTCTCATGATATCCTCCAAAAAATCCATCCTTGATCATGCGATAACCTTAAAAAATGCCATCTAGGTTATGTTTTCTCCTTCAGAAAAGTAAAACGAATCATGTGATTATCTTTGGAAATTTTAGGAAGACATCATCTGACATTTCAAGTATAAAATCAAGGCATGTCAAGAAGAAAATCAACACATGTGAGGTAGACAAGAAAGCCTAGTCAATTGGACATCTTAGGACATGATAACCTTGTCTAACCTTTATAAAGGGAAACCTTAGTGTGTAAGTCTTGACTAATTGAACTAAGATGAATCTGATTCCTACTATAACTAGGATATGTAGGACTCCTTCCTAAGGCCTGAGATCTATATTAAATCATTAGTAGGGTAATCTTAAAACATAATCCCTGCATCTATAAGCAATGTGATTGATTATTTTCAATCCCTTATTTCTCGCACCAAACATAGATCACATGGTATTAAGGAGTCATAATGATAATATAATTCACATCATAAGCCTATTTTAGGAAAAGGGAAACCTCAGTGTGTAAGCCCCAATAAAAATAATAATATGACATGTCCCGTATATAAGGAAAACCTCAATGTGTAATCCCCGATCAATGGAACAATATGATATTTATCGCATATTAGGGAAATCGTAGTGTGTTATCCCTGATCAGTGGCATAATATGATATGCTCCACACATAAGGTCAATGTTAGTATGTAATCTTCAACCAAAAGAACTAATATGAATCTAATTCCTACTATAACTAGGATATGTAGGAAGCCTCTTGGAGACCTGATCTCTATATTAACCATCCAAAGTGAATTCCCAGCACATAAGTCCTGCATCCACAAGTAGTGAGATTTATTATTTTCCATCCCTTGTTTCCTACACTAAGAATAGATCACAAAGGATTATGGAGTTTCAATAACCATATCATTTATACACTGAATCCTTAGTGAGTAATCCCTAATGAGAGACATAATATTCTATACCCTTAACATAAGGGAAACTTTAGTGTGTAAGATCCAATCTACTGAACTATGAGAACTCTGATTCTTGTAATAAATAGGATACATAGGTTACCTTCATAAGGCCCGATATTCATATTAAAAATCCCAAGGGATATCCCTACACATAAATCCCACATCCATAAGTAGTGGGACTGATTACTTGTTATCCTTTTATTCTCACACCTTTCATGGATCATGTGGGCCTAGGGAGTTTCAATGGTTATATCACTCACATTATGAATCTCCACCAGATAGTGAAATCTAATAATGTAAACTATGATTGGTGTAATGATATTGATTTACCATATATAAGGGAATCTACCTTGGGTCCAGTCCCAAGGGTGTGAACAAACTCCGATAACTTTGATTCCTGCCATAATCAGGATACATAGGACGTATCCTTGAGACTTAATCTTGAATTCATAGTGCCTAAGTACCTAAAAATATTTACTCTCTCCATGATGTTAAACTGCACGAGCTTTAATGAATTACATGGGTTTTTATTCCTACAACTACCTTGATACATAGGATGCCTCGTAATGACTCAATCCCCTCCTCAGAATATTAACCGCTACCCTACATGGCAGCAAATCCGAAGTTCCTCATTATGAATCTTCAACATATAAGCAGCTACTAATTACCAATAAATATATGAAGAACCTCAGTTACATATATATGGAATCACTAATGAGATCCCCTTCTTCTGCGCATAAAAGGGGTTAACCTATGATCATTCTGTTAAAGTAACTGGTCCCGTATCAGGATAAGGAAGAGGTTCATGAACATATCTTAAATCTATAAGTGTGTCCCAAAGTAGGAAAAAATTCACCCTAAAAGGGTGTGATGAGTGTGACCTACCATCATCTTTACCAATGTGAGTTCCTAATCATCATTCGGTCTGAAACCCCAACTGACCACCTATCTTTGGAAGGCAGTTCTATGCTTAGTTATGGATGTGAGAACTATTAGAAGTTTACATTAAGAACAACAACAGTGACCTAACATCAATGATTGTACAAGAAATTTAACCCCTCACAATCAACCATCAGGACAAACTAAGTTCTCCTCAGTCATCACCTTATCCATTGAAACAAAAATGGTGAACCTTAAATGAACTTATTTAATCATAGAATCTCCTTCACAACATAAAAAGGATATACTACCCAGTTCTCATCAAACCATTTTTTTCTCCCAATTAGGGTTCCCAATTGTCTCTTTTACATCAAAATAGATTTTTATAAAATAAACAATAAAATTTCCTTAGTATTCCATAATCATCTTCATTGGAATAACAACATACGATATGTCAATACCTAATCAATACATAATCACAAGGAATCCAAAGAAAGAAGGAAAATGGTTAAATAATACACACCTTAAGTGTAACATAATGAATTACAAAATCTATTAACATCGATAAAATACAACTTCAAAATAAGAAATATTTTGAATGTAATCTCATAATAATGCACTAGAATAAAAATCATTCCAATAACAAAGGATGATTTGGTAAAAAAAAGGAAGATATGAATCATTTATTTGATACAAAAGAATATTACATAATCCATATGAAAAAATAAGGTGGATGATATCATTTGAATAATATCCTTAATCAAGTATAAGATATTTTAAAGGGAAATTAATTAGAGGAAATTCACTTTTTAGGAGTTTTATAAAAATCAGTTTGGAAATAAGAAATAACCTTGAAAATTTAGAAACATTAATTTATAACCCCAGGAGATTAATAATTTATTTGAGAAAAAATGAAGGTATAGGGAGTAAGTTTCATAAAAAAAGACAAAAATGGTGTAAATATGTGTTCAAATGGAAGAAAAAATTCAAAATATATTCTAGAATACATTTTTAATATTATTGTAAAAAGATAAAGTTTTAGGTCACTTTCAAAAGTTATTTTAAAAAAAGTGAAGTGAAAACTTTAGAAAAAAATTAATTTTTAAAAATAAACTTCAATAATATATCCTTGAAAAACATAAATTTTATAAAAGTAAATGTGGGTTGGAAGACTAAACATTTTATTTTGAAAGTTTGGAAAACCTTTTTAATATTTTAATACATATTTATTGAAAAACCACATCATAAATTGAGTAACAAAATATCCTTTTTAAAATAGGATAAGGGTAATATGGAGGTCGCATGATATAAAAAATAATTATGTTTATAATTATAAATGATACCATTAGTTGGAAAGGAAAATATGGACAAGGAGGGGAACCAATTATTAAATAGGATGAGAATTATTCTTAACATTGATATAATTTTTGAGGAAGAATTTTATTAAGGTAAAAACTTTAAATTAAAAAGGAATTATCCCCAGAGAGGAAGATAAAGTACATTAAAATAAAATCTTAGGGCAGAAGAAAAAATATATATAAGAAAAAAATTTCAAGAAGATGCATTATAACTCAATGAATGGAGTTGAGTTAAAAAACACATTCATATTTGGTATCTTTTTAAACAAGATTCATTTGAAGAAATACATGATATATATCTTTAAACTGAATGAATTTCATGAATATGTAAAAATAAATTCAATAGAATTTTTTCACATCATATAGAAAATATTATTGATAATAATAATAAATATGTGTCAATGAATTAAATTTGATACAAAGAACCCCTTACCTTAATTTATGAATTTAAAATAAAGTGGTTGAATATCCTATATAACAAAAATAACTATCTTAATCAACTGTTTCATAAACTTTTCCATATCTATAACATTTTATAAAATTCATTTATAATTATTCTATCTGTTTATATTAGTCAATTTTTATCTATTTTCAATATATGGTGTGAGTAATCTTGATATGATTGAAATAGTTTCATAAAAATATAGTTTTTATTCATTATTCTCTCAAATATCATCATTCCCAAATCATAAATAGTAATGTAATTGATGTTTTTTAATTATTTTTAATGTTATAATTTCATTTCATAAATATTTTAGTTATTATTCATGATGACAAAGTCAGTAACTAACTCATTTTTGTAATTATAACGAATGAATATGTTGTCTTAATGAATGAGTTAAAAGGTTATATTACCATTAACAAAAATAATAATAATAATTATTTACTTATTAATATCCAATACTAAGTTTATATTCATCCTTTGTAGAAGTATATAGCATTTTTTATATAGGTTGTTAAACCGACCCAACAAGAACCTGCTATAATCTATGCGGGGGTATGGGTAAGGAAGATTTTATTTCGTTATAATATCATTATAAAAAAATTAAAATGAAATTATTTATATTTTTTTAAGGTGATTAATCATAATTGGGAATATTTATAATAATAAGGTAAATGAAAAAGAAATTGTCACTTATAAATTAATCTTTTTTCCTCTTGGTATGTTCATTTTATACGGTTAGTTTTAAAATTATTGTTTGTTGATAAAATTACATATAAAATGAATAATTTATATTTATAGAATATAAATCATGAAATAAATACAATATATATTCAATAAATCAATTTATATAACTACTCTTTAAATGTGGTGTTGAAAAATTAAAATCATCTTTAATGAAGGTGGTAGTTTGTATACAGATATGAGAAACATTTTCATTTTTTGATTGAATTAGAGGGGAATAAATAATGGTTATAACATCAACATAATAAAATTTAGTATATTATTTTTACTTATTTCATTATATATATGTGGTTAGAATGGGTTTGGAGGAGGGTGGATGAGAAGGATAAAGAAAGGAAGTTAAAGGGTAATTAATATTTATGTTGAGAATTTTTATATTCTCATGAAGTATACTTTGGAAATAAAGGGCTTGAGGCACTTTATTATTGTTAGATTACACCAAAAATGTATACGGGATCTATAAAAATTAAATTTGATAGTGTTTCATGGGAATTTGAAACTATAGGTTTGGATTTAAATGAGTGTAAGTGAGCTCTATTTAAAGGTGATAAAGAAGGATAATTATTTGCAAAAGAATATTTGGTAAGGGGTAAGAATGGAATTTCATGAGAGTTTAGTGAGTTATGTGGAAAAATGTTGGTGAGACATGAAGGTATAAATTTAAAACCTAAAAAAGATATTCTATAAGGTTTAAGTGTCAAATTTATTTAGTAGAAATCAAGCCACATTAGATTACCCATTTTAACACTTATTAATCTTGATTAAAATATAAACATAAACATTATTTTATTACTAAATATATAATATAACCTTTATAACAAATTTTATATGTTATAAATATGAATTTGGACTTAATTTAATCAAATTCAACTTCTAAATTTGAGAAAATTTAACATTTAAATTAAAACATATAATGTGTTGAAAAACTATTTTTGTATAAAAATTCCATTTTAACTATTAAGTGATATTAATCTTATTTAACATCAATTACTGAATAAATTACTATTATTTTTTATATATATATTTAAACACCATATTATAGTATTTATTTTCAAATAGATCAATTTAATTTAAAATCATATTATTTAGAAAAGTATCATTCCTTGAAAAATAACCACTTTACTATGGTAGCTAATATTTACCTTGTTAAATTAATTTTTTTTCCTAAAAATTAAATTTACCATAATTTATAATTAAAAAATTCATATTATAAACATTAAAATCATTCTATAAAATCTGTTTCTAAAAGATAAAAAATCAATTTTAATAAAAGTATGCATAACATATAAAAACAATTTTAAGAAACATGTAGCTTCTAAGAATAAAATAAATTTATTAATTTCCTAGTAACAACCATTGAATTAATATTAGCATATTATCAATACTTTAAATTTAAAGCATTATTTAACCATACTAGAATAAACTTCATAGTGCATGAAAAGGTAATTTTTATGAAAAAATATTTTTATGTATAAAATGATTTTTTTATTATTTATCTACTGTAATTTAATTTTATCAATACATTTGTATTGAAAATAAATTTATTATTATTTATATATACATTTCATAATTCCTTTACCTCTATATTTACCTACCAATTTAAAAGATATATTTTAATGGTTATATAACATTCCACAATTCAGTTTATTTTAGTGTTGCATGTGAAGCAATATATTAAACACATTAGATTTTAAATAAAAATATATAATTTATAATCTCAAGGTGTTACATAGAATCTCATATAACATCATTTAATTTTTTTGAAAGATCATGATGTGAGCTTCTTGAATATTTTCAAATTCCAAACCTATTGCAACATCACATCTTTCTTCATGACACAAAACCTTGCATCTTTAACCAATTGAGAATTCTAAATTTTCACAAATATATATCCTCCAAGATAAAATTAATATATCATGGAGTAGTATTTATCATCTCTTAACCTATCATATCATGGTACTTACATTGTGACACGATTATCTATTCTAGAGCCTCACCAATTTCTCACAGCCTCACACTATGGAATGACTTCATCCCATAGTCCTCTCTTTACCACATTTTTAATGTTATGTATCATCCATTTCAATGTGATGATACCTATTGAGGCATATCACTATAGAATTTACTCTTAAATAACTTTGTTGTACTCATTGGAAATACCAGTTGTGGTGTGGTATCTTCCTTCATGACAGAACACCCTTCCAACACTCTAGGTTACTCTTACATACCTTGAGGTAATTCTTAAATTTTCTAGAATATGACATGATCACACCATTCATGGTGTAATACACTTTTAATTCCATATTTATTCTTCCATATCCACCCTTGCAACATGTAATATAATTTTCTAGGGCAGTATCTACAGTGTCTTCTAAATTCATCTTATATAGGAGTAACCTACACACCTACTGCTCAATTTTACTCTCATGTTACATAATTCATGGTGCGAGGAACACCGTTGTAGTATGATGTTAATTCTTTACCAAAACACTTATATTATTCTATAAATTATTTCAAGAAAGATCATACTTTTTCCAACATCTAAAAATACCAGAATAATTCAAATTTACCTTCACCAAATCCATATCAATCCATGTTCATTCTATACTTTCCATATCCCTGATGTATAGAACTATAAAGGCACCTCTTGCCTCTATATAACCACTATAGTGGTTCCAATACTTCTTCAACATCATCCATATCCTTCACTATTGTGTTTAAGAATTTCATTTAGTGTAAATACCCAATATTATCATACATAAATACTAAATCTTAATAGATGAATATTCATTACAAAACATAATGATCCATGCCATAATCGTTTAGGTCTAATGCCTTTGGAAACCTAGAAACATAAACAACTAGTTCATAGGTGAACTATATCTTCTCATACTAAGTTCTCTATATCTAGCACCCTTTTTAGACTTATTATTTATAAAACCTTTCTTTAAAACCCTAGGAAGAAAACATAATAAAGGGTGATCTTAGATGCTTAGTAAGGGTAAATAGAGGAGATATCAATGATCACATAATAATTACATGATCATAAGTTTATGAGAATATGGTATTAACATCTGAAAACCATAGCCTGCATATCATAGATCATAAAATTGAGTACTCACATAATCATGATAGTTCATAATACATGAATCATAAATGAATCAAAGTAAATAATCCATGAAATCATAACCTTATAATAAGACATATATTTTTGGAATAAACATAAACTTATAACATCATGAACATGTATAAATAGAAAAAACTTCACTCAATTTGTTAAGGACATGAAATAAGGCCTTAGAATAATCCTATGGACATAAAATTAGGTCCATACATAAAATTGTGAACATGAATTTAGGTTTATTAATAACATATCATTAACCAATGCATTAGAGGGAGATTTAGATCCCACCCATCCTTGGTTATAATGTGAACACCGTTCTTGGTTATAACGTAACCAACATCCTTGGTTATAATGTTACGACTATCCTTGGTTATAATTTAACTACTATCAAATATTGAAAACCATAAATATGTGTTCCATAAGATCAGAAAACATTAATCATATTATAACCCATTAAAATAAATGGGTTTCATAAACATTTCATCATAGTATCACCTATAAAAAAGGAACATGTTTCATAAACATCTTATAATCATAAACATAAACCATTAATATGAATAATAAATATGGTATAAATGGATAATATCCCTAGTAAAACTTTAGTAACATAAAAGGATGCAATCTTATATGAAATATTATTTTGAAATATCACTTGAAACATTTTTCAAGGAAAATAACATTTCTTTAAACATCACTTTTTAAAACTAAAAAAATCATAAAATATTTTGGAAATCCTTTTATTTGAAAATAAAGGTTAAAACTTATAAATGAATATTTAAAAAATTTATTGATCATTATGAAGGGAAATTATGTTCATTATGTACACATTAAAATAAAGATTCCTTTCATATTTTTGGTAAAAGACAAACAATCCTTATTTTGAAAATGACATGAAGAATTATATTATTTTTTTTGTAAAAAGTTAAAAATGTGTAAAAATAACTTTAAACAATATTTTAAGAATATAAAAACTTTATTTAAATAAATTTTAGAAAACATGGATGTGGAATAAGAAATGGTTTTCGACTGAAGAGAGAAATAAAGCCGGTTTTCTTGGAAAACATTATTTTTGGAATCATGAGTGTATAAAGAGAGGAATGTGGAGGGAAAACATTTATTCTCAAGAAATAAAAATATAATAAGAAAATTAATAAATTTATTGAGAGATATATCATAATATTTCATCATCGAAATCATAATCATAAACAATCATGATAAAAAATGAAATTGTAACATCAAACCCTTACCACTTTGGTAACTTTTGAATCATAAACCCCATAAAAAAATAACATAAAAATAAAATTTAATTACCATAAATAGAATGATATTAAATATATAAAAAATCAAAGTTTTAGTATATACACTTCATAAAATAATATAGGATCATAACAAAGAAGGTAAATCGAGACAAAAATATCTTTCCTTAAGTCTCGACTTCCTTCATACACATTTGAACCTTATATATAATAAATATAGAATTATTATAAATCTTATAAATAACCATAATATTATTTATAATACCATATATGATATAATTATTACCTTTTACTATATTTTTATTAATAATTCCTTATTAAAATCATATTTCAGTTAATAACTACTTCATTTTTTTCATGTAAGTTTTGGTTTGGTTTATTTTATCCTTTCATTTGAATAATGATTAAATTATATCTATAATGTTAAAAATTATATAAATATAATATATATTTATTATATAAATATTTATACTAATCCATTAAATTCAGAGATAGAAAATAAATTACATCAGTCATAGAGATGACACATCGTACGTACGCATGAACATTGGTTCTATTTTCTTGATGGATAAAAAAAATAAAGGTAAATAATATATTAACTTTAAAAAATAAATTTTATTTCAAATATATCTAATATATTCATTAAATTTACCCTTATTACCTTCCATGTAAAGAATTAGTAAAAAATGAGTCATATCGCTTCGTGAGGTGGTAGTTCACCATACACACAAACGACGTTATCATATCCCCCATGGAATGGAAAGTAAGAAGGTAAATGTGAGATACTAATTAAATAAGTTTAATTACGTTAAAAATCTAATATATATATTCATTTAATATATTTTATTATCATCCAAGTAAAATAGAATGAAAAACACATCACATCAGTTCGCAAGGTGGTAGTCTTCCATATAGACAAGTGCCATTATTGTTTTCCAACGAGGTAAGAGGTAAGAATTTAGATGTTTTATTATAATTATATAAGTATAATAATATCATATATATCCTATATAAAAATTAAATTCATCATTATATCTAGTCGTTATAGGTGGTGTCAAAAATTGAATAACATCGGTTCACAAGGTGGTAGTCTACTGTACACACGATCTATAATTTCATTTCCCATTTGATGGAAGAGGATATGGATATAGGTTATGAAATTAAAATAATAACATATAATTATATTTTATATAATGGTGTTATTATATCATAATAATTTAATAATATTTTAATTAGGTGGAATAATAAATAAAACAAAACACATGGTTCAGAATTTTACATCTTCTTTGGAGAACCTCTTTATGTTTATAACTAAAGAATTATTAAGAGAGTTTCCTAATAAAACCAAGGAATATAGGATGTGTAAAGTTAATTTTTAAATATATTGGTGTAGGTCTTGGCTTAAACAAATCGTTTTTGAAGTGTGAAGAAGAGAATATAGGGGGTGACCTTTTATAAGTGGGGAAGAGGACACACATGGATATTTTGAAAAGAATAAAGTGTACCCATGTTTTTCATATGAAAAAAGGATCCAAAATGGGTAATTATAAAAATTTAGAGGTTATAAGGTCTAAATATTTACATAAAATGGGGTTTTTAATAATTTATAGGTTATTTTACTCTTTATAATTTTAGTTTAACTCCCGATAAACCCTTTTTAATCTTTACCGTGACAATTAATTTTTACTATTTTTTCTATTCACTTTGACCAAAATTAATTTGATATTATAATATAATATTAATTATTTTTATTCCAAATATTTAATCAATTTTTAAAAATTAAATTCATAGAAGTGGTAAAATTTAATTTAAAATCAAACCCGTAGATGTGATGAAAAAGCAGGGTTTCAAAGAGAAATGTATTAAAAGTTTAAAAAGTTTTTATATCAAAATTCAATATAAAATTAATTCCAATGAAATATATGAGATTAATTATATTATAATTGTGCTAATTTTTATTTTTAATCCATTTAATTTTTTTTTTATCTCTATAAATTCTTTAAATGGAAAAGTAGTTTTTATTAAAAACCATTTTCACTATTCATCAAAAAATTAATTTTTTTAGGAAAATTCTGAAAATTAATTAAAAGATAATTTTGAAATTATAATTTCAAAAATTGATTTATTTTTTTAAAATAATTTTTTATAAAAGTGACTAAAATTTATTTTAAAATGAGTACACAAAATGCGACAAAACCACCTTTTTTGAAAAATATAATTTTAAGCATAAAATTGGATTTATTCTTATCTTATGTCTTGTAAAAGTATAAGATGAATGTTAAAATATTTTATTGAATATGTAATATATAAATTTATTTAAAATCATTCAACAAAATTTATTTATTTAATTTATTAATATAAAACATTTTTGTGTGCATAAAAATAGTTTTTCAGAAAAATATTTCCTTTATTTTCAAATGGTTTTTATTTTCATCTATAATTAATTAGTGACCAAAGAATTAATTTTATATACACGTGTAAAACATAATATTTTATAATTTAATTAATCATATTCATACCCTCCATTCCAATGGATATGTGGTAATTATCATATTAAAAAATAATATATGTTGCATTTCGTTGAAACTCAATGTTGCATGTAACACAAGCTATCAAAGAAAATTAAATTTATTTGAAAAAATCATTTCATAAAATCTTATAGGGTTACATTATACCCCCCTTAAATTTAATTTCTCCATATAAATTCACCACTCTAATAAAAAAATGAGGATACTTCTGCCTCATTACGTCCTCAGGTTCCCATATAACTTCCTCAAATTGGTGGTTTAGCCGCAAAACATTGACCATATGAGTGCTCTTATTTTGTATAACTTTTTATATACAGTCCGAAATCTCCACAAGTTGTTCCTAATAATAAATATCATGATCTAATGGTAAAAACTATAAGTTCATAACATGTGATGGATTATGTATGTACTTCCTCATAAGAGATCTATAGAACACATTGTGAACCTGAGAGAGGTTCGATGGAAGCACCAATCGATAAGCTACCATCCTGATACAATCAATAATTTCAAAGAGACGTATATACCTAGGGATTAGTTTTCCATTGTTTCCAAATATTATAACCTTTTTCCAAGGAAGAATTTATAGAAAAACCTTCTCACTAACTTCAAATTCCATATCACGTCAAAAATTACTAGTATAACTTTTCCACTAACTTTGTGATTCCCTTATGTGTTACTGAATGGTTCTAAAACTATCTGAAATTTATTTATCCAACTCTATCCCTAATAGTTTTATTTCTCCAACTTCATCCCATTACATTGTATTTCTTCACTTATTTCCATAAAGGGCTTTATAAGGAGAAATATGAATACTTAACTGAAAGTTATTATTGTAAGAAAACTCAAATAGAAGAAGGTTTTGATACCCACACCTTTGAAATCTATATAAAAATTTCTTAGAATACCATCTAGGGTTTGAATGGTTCCCTTGGACTAACCATCTATCTAATGATGATATCCAGTGCTAAAACTTAGCTCTGTATCCATGGCCTACTGAAGACTTCATCAAAATATCAAATTAAACCTCAGATCCTGACTAGATACAATAGAATGAGGTGCACCATGAAGCCTTACAAGTTCCTTGACATATATCCTAGAAATTTGATCCAGAGAGAAATATTATTTTATAGCGATGAATCGTTCTCAGTTTTAAGTTAATCAACTAGAACCCATATAACATTGTTCCCTTTAGATGTTTTAGGGAGTTCGATGGAAAAAATACATGGTTATGTTTTTCCATTTCCATTCTTGTATGGATAATGGTTGTAATATAACCTTATACATTTGTCTCCTAGCCTTAACTTTATGACAAACCAAGAACTGAGATACATAATAATCAATATCCCTCTTCATGCTTTCCCACTATAAATACTCTTCCATATAGTCTAGTGGAAGGATATAGACCCTTATCATCCTTAAGTTATGGGTTTGAGTCCCACTACCTTTCTAGATATGACAAGTTGTCACCTGACATGTGGGTTATCTTTTTTCAAAACTATATTAATGTAATTCCTATAACATCACCAAATTTCAATAACCCATAATTACCTTAAAATCAAAGATAATATAAACACTAATGGTTACCAATACCTTTAATAATATGTCTATAAAATCTAAAGGAATTTATCCTCAAATAAATTTTCAATAAAACATATAAAAAATCAAAGGGGTGTATTTCTATAAATGTTTCCTAAAATATCCTTAATCTTGACAAACTAAAATCACATAAAACCTAAAAAAGGAGTGTATACGAAATTAAAATCATTATAAAACTTATAATCATAAAATAATGATGGTATCCATAACTCTTAAGTTAATATTACACATAGGAATATATGCTTCCAAAATATAATTCACCCTTTATTCCTTAAATAAGTTATTTTCTTAGATAAAAACATTTCCATTGGAAGCTTGGGTTTAACCTTGCATTGATAGAATATCGAATGTGATTTCATTATTCCATAATCTATATATAGGTAGATAATCAATGCTCATAATCAAATCAAATTCCACTAAAGTATCAACAATAATATTTTCATAGGGCTCATTCATACAAAATCAAAAATGAAATTAACAACTAAGGAGTAAATTATAAGTGTGCCCTAATTATCATGATTCACTTCAATTGTTGTGATTACATAAGATTTCCCTATTTTACTTTATATTTGGTGGATTTTTTTGGATTTTCATCCTCATTATACCTGGGGCATTGTTTTTCATAATTCCCATACTCTGTACATTTGCAAAAATAAAGTGTAGGTGGTGAATTCTATGGGGATTTCCCTCCATTCTCATCATTAGCTAACTTCTTCCCATAAATTGCTCCTTAAACCATTAGATTAACTTCCTTTCCACACTCAAAACATTCATTAATCCCATTAATACTATTTACTCTATGTTTCCTTCCACACTTTGAGTATAAAAGAAAGTTCATCTTCTATTCTCAATGGTTTTTAGAGTTTCCCTTAAATTCAATCTTTCCTTTCTTATCAAAACTATGAGATTTATGGGTAAATATAATCTCAATTTCCACCTTGAAAACACAGAAAAATATTTATAGATACCAAAGTCTCTTATGGTTAACACCCTTTAGAGACTTGGTTTTACGACACTGAAGTATCGATCAACCTTAATTTCATACTAGATGATAATACAAGAATCGTACCTCTCAAGTCTTGTAAAATTTTCCTCATAGGTACAAAAATATTCATCTGTTTTAGCTCAAGTAATTCCTTCTCCATTTTCATATAATTAATATAAGGAATTTTCTTATTGAAAAATAATCTCTTTAACTCATCCCACTACATGTATTCAATTTCAACTCGTTGCCTCATATTCTTGATAAGAGTCCACCATTTATCCGCTTCACCTTCCAAATAATAAATGACAAAAATGGCCTTTTCATGATATAAACATTGGAGAATGGAAAACATATTTTAAATGGAACTGATCCATTTCTATACAACTAGTGGAGTAGTAGAAACACTAAAATAAGGTGGTTGTTTCCTTATAAAGGACTCAATAGAATGTTATTCCCTCTTTTGTTTGTTTATAAGTTCAGCATGATTCATATCTTGATAATTTTGTGTGATCATAGAAACAATATTTTTCATTCTATCTCCCAAAACATTTGGTTTCTTAGGATTAAAACCATTGAATTGTAAAATGTACTCAACATTAACACAGTTCCTTTAAGTTCCATCCATTGAAAAAAATAAAAAGGAATAGTGTGAGAAACTATAATCATAATTGGAAAACACATATTCATGAAAAATAATTTATAAAAAGTTTAAATAATAAAACCATCATTTAAATATATGAATCCTTATATTTATACTAGTTCATTCATATAAATCATCTATTTACATCCTTCATGATGGTTTATAAAGATTTTGTGAATTTCTAAAGCATATCAGCATCATTATCAAACTAGGCATGAAACAAGACCCATTGTCATGCACTAGATGATTATTGAGTCCTTATCAGTGATCAATTTTTTGAGTTATTACCCCAAGTTACCTCTGTACCAGAGTCACGTACACTTGTAATATCCATACATAGATGTAATTTCTTGGAAACCACTCACTCTATCCTTTACCGAAATTCTAGGACATTTTCCTATACTTTGACTCATCCTTAAACTTGTCCTTAGACATATCCCTAGACATATCCTTAGAAATATCCCTAGAGATATCACTAAGAATTTATCATCCTAGTTTCCAAAGGTTAACTAAACCTAGATTTGATACCAACTATAAAGACCCAAACTTAACATAAATAAATATTACATCTTAATAGAAGAATATTCGTTACATAACATAATGATCCATGCTAAAAACATTTTGTTCTAGTGCCTTTGGAAACTTGGAAGCATAAAATACTAGTTTATAGGTAAACTACATATTTTCCCACTAATTTCTTTATATCTTGTTCCCTTCTTAGACTTATTATATAAAAAACCTTTCTTCATAACCTGGGAAAGAAAATATAAAAAAGGGTTATCTCATATACTCAGTAAGGGTAAAACATGAGTTATCGTTGATCACATAAGAATAATATGAGCATAAGTGTACAAGAACATGAGATTGAGATTTGAAAACTATACCTTGCATATCATAGATCATAAAATTGAATCATGGAATAAATCGTAGTAGTTCATAAGAAATGAATCATAAAGGAATAAAATTACATAATCCATGTTATTATAACCTTGTCATAAGACATATATTTTTGGCATACACAAAAACTTATAACATTGTGAACATGTATAAATTGAAACTGGTTCACTAATTTTGTTAAGGACATGAAATCTGACCCTCACATAATACTATGCACATGAAAGTAGGTATATGCATAAAATTTTGAACATGAAGTCAGGTTCACACATAACATATTATTACCCAATGTATTAGAGGGAGATATAGGTCCCACCAATCCTTGGTTATAACGTGGCCACCATCCTTGGTTATAATGTAACCACTATACTTGGTTATAACATAACCAACATCATAGGTTATAACTTAAAAACTTTTATATAATAAAAAACATACATATTTGTTCCACAATATCTTACAACATTCATCATTTAAGGAATTATGAAAAGAAATGAGTTTCACAAACATTTTATCATAGTACAACCTTTGAAAAAGGATTGGGTTTCATAAACATCTTGTAAAAATAAACATAAACCATCCAAAGGAATAATAAATATGGTATCATTGGATAATATGTCCATTAAAACTTCAGTAACATCCAATGTTGTCATCTTATATGGAAATTATTTTTAAATATCACTTGAAACATTTCTTTAGGAAAATAACCTTTCTTTTAAAAACACTTTTTAAAACTAAAAATTAATAAAAATATTTTAGAAATCCTTTTATTTGATAATAAATTTGAAAATTATAAAGGAATATTTAAAATATTTATTGTTCATGGTGACAATAAATTCCATTCTTACCATACTTGTTAAAACATTGATTCCTTTTAATTTTTTGGTAAAAAACAAACATGCCTTATTTGGAAAATGACATAAAGATTAATTATATTTTTTTTGTAAAAAGAACAAAATAGATAAAAATGACTTTAAAAAATATTTTTAGAATATTAAAATTTTATTTAAATAATATTTAGAAAACTTGGGAATGGAAGAAAAAAGTGTTTTTGACTGAAGAGAGAAATAAAGTCGGTTTTCTTTAATTTTTTTAGTATCTTGAGAGTATAATGAGAGGAAAACAAAGAGAAAAAAATAATTATCAAGAAATAACCATAGGATAATAAAATTCATTAATTTATTGAGAAATATATCATAATATTTCATCCTCTAAATCATAATCATAAACAATATCAATAAATAATGTGATTGTAACATCAAACCCTTACCACTTTGGTAACTTTTGAACTATAATCCCCATTAAAGAATAAAATAAAAATAAACATTAAATATAATTTATAGAAGAATATTAATGATATAAAATTTCAAATGGGTATTATATACACCTCAAAAAATACGATAGGTTCACAACACAAAGTATGTCTCAAAGAAAGAAAATTAAGACATAAATCCCTTACCTTAAGCCTCAAATTATTTCATACATGTTCAAACCTCATGTATAATAAATATAAGTTTGTTATAAATATATTAAAAATAATAATCATAATTATAATACCATATATTATCTACTTATGCTTTTTTATTACCCATTTATAAATAATTCCTTGTTAAAATCACATTTTGGGTAATAACTGCTTCGTTTTTTTCATGTAAGTTTTTGTATTGGTATCTTTGGTACTTTAATTTTGTCCATGATTACATAAAATAAATAATTTTAAACATGATATAAATATAATATATATTCATTATATAAGTATTTATAGTAATATATTAAATCTATATATTTAAAATGAATTACACTATTCATGGAGACGGTAGGTCATACAGACACATGAACACTGTTTCCAATTTCTCGAAGAATAAAATGAAAGAAAGGTAAATAATATATTACCTTTGAAAAATAATTTTTATATCATATATATCACATATATTAATTAAATTTACCCTTATTACCTTCCATTCAAAGCATTAGTGAAAAACGATTCACATTGCTTCGCGAGGCGGTAGTCCGCCGTACACACTGATGACGTTATCTTATCCCCCACAAAATGGAAAGTAAGAAGGAATACATGATATCATAATTAAATAAGTATAATCATTTTAAAATTATCACACACACACACACATATATATTCATTTAATATATCCTAATTACCATCTATGTAAAATATAAATAAAATACACATCACATTAGTTCGCGAGGCGGTAGTCCACCGTACACACGAACGACATTATTGTTTTCCAACGGTTTGGGTGGTAAGAATTTATATGTAGTGTTATAATTAAATAGGTATAATAATATCATAAATATTATATATAAATATTAAATAAATCATTATATCTAACTGTGATAGGTGGTGATGAAAATAAAATTACATCGGTTTGTGAGGCGGTAGTCTGTCGTACACACAATTAACAGTTTCATTTCCCATTTGATTGAAGAGTAGATGGATATTGGTGATTAAATTAACATAATAGAATATAATTATATGATATATAATTGTTTTATTATATCAACATAATATAATAATATTTAAAGGTGGTGGAGAAAGAAATAAAATAAAACGTAAGGTTAAGAATTTTACCTTTTCTTTGGAGAACCTCTTTAAGTCTATACCTAAATACTTATTAAGAGGGTTTAATAATAAACCCAAGGATTATAGAATGTGTATATATAATTATTTAATATATTTGGGAAGTTATTTCCCAAAAAAAGTGTTTTGGAAGTGTGAAGAGGGGAGGAGAGTGGGAGACCTTTTATAAGTGGCGGAGAGGACACACATGGAATTTTTGAAAAGAACAAACCGTACCCACATTTTTCACATGAAAAAGGATCCAAAATAGATCATTATAAAAAATTATAGGTTATAAGTTCTAAATATTTACATAAAATGGGTTTTTATAAGTTTTTGGTCATTTTACACTTTATATTTTTTTTAACCCTCGGTAAACTCGTTTTAACCTTAATCTTGATAATTAATTTTTACTATTTTTAATATTCATTTACACCAAAAAATAATTTGGAATTATTAAATAATATTAATTATAATTATTCCAAATATGGAATCCATTTTTCCAATTCCGGTTCACATAATTTAAAATTTTTAATTCAAAACTAAACATGCAGATGTGACGAAAAAGAGGTTTTCCAAAGAGAAAGTTTTAAAGTGTTTAAAAATTTTTTATATAAAAATTCAATATTAAATTTATTCCAATGAAATATATTTTATTAATTATAATATAATTGACATATTTTTACTTTTATAGCATTTGAAAAAATCAACCTTATAAATTATTTAAACGGAAAAGCCATTTTCAATAAAAACCCATATTTTTCACAATTCATCGAAAAAATTAATCTTTTTAGAAAAATTTAAAAATATAAAGTAAGATAATTTTAACATGGTGATTTAAAAAATAAAGTTAATTTTGTAAAATAAATTTTATAAAAGTGAAAAAATTAATTTTAAAATTAGTTCAAAATGCAGAAAAACTTCTTTTTTAGAAAAATATAGTTTTTAAGTGAAAAATTGGATTTATTCATATCTTATGTATGGAAAACATATAATATTAATTTTAAAATTTTTAATGAATATATAATATATAAATTTTATTAAAAGTATTCATTTTTTTATTCAATTAATTTAGATAAAACACTTTTGTGCGTATAAAAATAGTTTTTTATAAAAAGATTTCTATTATTTTCAAATGGTTTTTATTTTCATCTCTAATTAATTGGTAACCAAATAATATATTTTACATACATTTGTAAACCATAAATTTTCATAATTTTGTTAATATTATTCATAATCACCATTCTATTGGTCAGGTGATAACTGTTATGTTAAATAATAATATTTTAATAGTATGTCGCATTTTGTTAAAACTCAGTATTGTATATAACACAAGCTATTGAAGAATATTAAATTTATTTGAAAAACATATTTCATAAAATTTTGGGGTGTTATATGTATCCTTAACTAAGTGTTATTTCCATGTATGGTAACCATATCTATCTTCATTCAAGTATTCCCAACATTCATGTCTTATAATGGCGACCTTTATTCACTATCAACTAATCTAATGCTTATTGTCAAAAAATACAATACACAACATTATGGTTGTTGTATAACCTCAATTATTTTAAATAGATATTTTGTTTAAGTCTAGGATAAGACTAGTGAATTTAAAACCTGTATAGGATTCATTGGTTTTGGTATATACTGGGGGATGAGACTCCAGGTTGGATGAGCTCAGAGTGTTGGAATTCTGTAGTGGAAATAATTTATTTCATGAAACTAGGAGTTGTGGTGTGGTGAGGGATCTTCACCACAACCAATCGGTGATGTGTCACAAATGGATAGAGATCATATTTTTGGATAATTATTTTATTCTAAGGGCATAACACTATGTAATCTAGGGGTCATGTCATGACATGACCTTAGGCATTGAATTCACGGCTTCGGGAGAGTTATGACACATTGGGGGGGTTGCATCGCGAGTGGTCTTGGTGTGGGGGGATTTATTCCACATGACTGATGATTGTGTTGTGACCTACCTTGTGTACTTAAAAAAGGTAAATTTATCAAAATAAATTAGTTAGGTAAATTAGAAAATAAAGGGGGAAGAGAGGACCATTTAAACCAGTAGTAACAAACTTCCTAAACTCCTTTATACCCCTTATTCTTCATCTCCAAGTGGGAGATCTCTCTCATTTCTTGTAGGATCATGGTGTGATTGAAAGTAGAGAGGATACATTGGAAATGATAAAAGTATATAGGATTCCATTTTATAGTCTCCTCACCATTTTCTTTAGTTCCACCAATGGTGCACTAAAATAGGGTTTTTTTTTCCAGATTTTACTAGATATTATAATTGGAGCCAAATCAATTGGATTTTCTTGTAAAGTAAAGTCCCAATAACTCTAGGTAAGTGGTTCATATCCTTTTACTAAGTTATATGCTTGTTATATGATACATATTAAATGGGAATGAGAGGGGTAGTTTGGGTGAGATTGATAATGAAACTGCTTGGAGTTTCTTTTATTATTAAGGGATACCAAGGGTATACTTACATGTAAAATAGTGGGTTTATGCCTAGTATAGAATGACTAATGTGATATTTGGTGTTTTGGATGGTTGGGAATGATGATTCTAGTTGGGTATATTTTTCTTTTGATGAGATGACTAATGTCGGTTCGTGGGAACATGTTGTGTATGACCCGTAAGGATATTGATGATGTTGATTACCAAATATGGGCGACATGGTTTTCCGACATGGATTTGATGGTGTTGATAATTTCTGTAGGTGGTGATGTGGTTCGGTGGTGGCAATGGAGGTTCATCAATAATGTGACATAGGTTGTTAGTGATGCCACTCACCATGGGGTAATGAGGCCATTGGGGTCGTGTGCATAAAGCATAGAACCCAAGTGGTGATTTAGTCCACACATTGTGTGAAAACCTAGGTAATGTTACTAATAAATAAATTTCATGTCTTATTAATATTCATAAATATATTTTAGGATTCATATATAATATGATAATTTTATATGATTTTTTTATTTTAAAATAAATATTTTTATTCAAGCTGATTTTTTTATGAAATATATGGTTTTATTTGAAAATTAAATTTATAAATTAAATATTTTAAATTGATAAAATTAAATTCATTTTTGGATTTATCATATTGAAATTAACTTAGGGTGAATTTTTGAGATTTTTTTGAAAATATTTATTTTTTAGTGAATAGTGGGAAATACAATTTTTTATAAAAAGTTTAATTTATTTTAAAATAATTAAAAAGTCCCATTTGATTAAAAATAATACAAAAAATTAAATATTAATTAGTATTTTATGTTATTTTTTAGTAAAATAATTTTTATGCTTAAAAATAATTTTTTTCTAAAACTATTTCCCATTGCATTTTGAACACATATAATGAAATTAATTTCCACCACTTCTAAAAATTGAATCTTAAAAAATTGATTTCATATTTTAAATCAAGATGTTTAAATTTTTTAATGAGTTTAATTTAATTTTTGTTCATAATTAATAATTACCATGAAGAAATTTGTCACACCGATAAATGTTAAAAGGGTTAATGGGGGGGGGGGGGGGTTAAACTAAGAGATAAGGCATAAAATATCTATAAAACTTAGATAAATGTGTTTTTTTGAGTGAATTCAGGTCTTACCCCATCTTGGATTTTAAATTTAACTAAATTTTACCCACTTTACCTGATAAATTAATTTATATTAATTTGAAGTTTTAAGTATTTACAAGAGTGCCACTCCCCTCACTTATAAAAGGGAACCTCATATCCTCACTTATTCACACATTTTGAGACACTTTTATAGGATAATACCTACCCAAAACCCTTCTAAACTATCCTACTCATGTAATAGAGGTCATTTTATTCTAAAAAAATAATCTAGTAAGGCTTAATTTGTAATAAAAAATAGAGATATTTGAGGATGATATATAAGTCCTAACCAATCTATTTCAAGTTTATTTCTTCTTCTACCACATTAAAATATATTTATAACCTCTATAAAATAATTAAATAATTATGTTAAATATATTTAATTTTTATTATTTTAATAGAATAAATCTTTTATATATTTTTCTATCGTATAGAAAATGAGAACATCACCCATGCATACATGCAGACTACCACCTCTACAAAGCGAAGTGTTTCGTTTTCCATAACCTCCCCACACGACTCATTATAAAGATGTAATTAGTGAATATATAATATTTTTCTGATATTTTTCTGATTATATAAATATAATTTATTACATAAATTCTTCCTTTTCCTTCCATTGGAAAATTGATAACATTGCTCTTGCGTACGTGTGTAATACCACCTCCATGAAGAGATGTGATTCATTTTTTGTTACTTCCTAACATGTTTAGTCATAAGGATAAAACTAATGAATATATATGAAATTTATAATATAATTAATATTCTATAAAATTAAAATATTATATACCTTTTTTCATTTTTTATTTAGTATAAAAATGGAAACATCGCTCGTGTGTACGTGTGGACTACCGCCTCCATGATACGACATATTTCATTTTTCATGTAAAAATTATATAAATAGTTCTAAAAATGTTTTTAATGTATAAAAAATAATTTTTTCATGATTAATATTCTTTATATGATTAAACCATGATCCATTTGACTATATCCAACTAACCAATATCATTTTTCACTTATAAACCAAACGACCAATGTGAACTTAACCATTTTAGTAACTAAATAAAACACGATAACAAATGAAATAAGGGGAATAATAATAATAAAATTATGATGGAAAATGTTCTTAATAAAGAATAAAACTAATATAATTTTATTAATTAGGAGGGTATACTTAAGAATGAAATGAGTTGGGACTCGAGGTATGGTACTTTCCATTAAAAATCATGTTTTAAAATTTTCATTCCAACTATTTTTTACTTTATGTTGAGGATCTTTTTAAATAATGTTATTATATATTCTTCAAGGTTTTATAAATTTAATTTTGAAATATCTTTTACATTATTTAAAAAGGATTAAAAAGTAATATTTTTAATGTTCTCCATATGGTTTATTTTTAATTTATAAATAAGAATGTTTTTTAACATATACAGCTTGACCACCATTTCCCATAGTCATAAAAATTATTCTTTATCAAGATTACTTTAGATATCAACATGGTTTTCAAATAATATTATATTATTTATCTTATTGGAATTTTTATATTTATTAATATTTTATAAGGAAACTGAAATTTCTTCTCATTTTTATGATATAAATGAAATTATTATTGCTTATGAGAATGAATTACAAATTAGATAAGTTTTATAGTTAAAGTGAAAACAATATGTGTTTTATTCATGATAATTGTCTTTAAAATTTTATATTAATAATGGGTGATCCCGATATATCTTTAATGATGGGTGAGACCATTATATTTATCCATTACATTGTGTTAAGTGATGAAGTTTATCTATGATCGGTTACTCCTTAGAGATGCAGGAATTATCTAGTTAGGTGATTACATTGTAAGGGTTATTGTAAGGGAGAATATAAGGATAATGTCTTAGGGTACCTAAATTTTATTCTTATAATGGTTTATAATGGAAATATTTTTATTTAAAAAGATAAATAAATGTTCTTATGCTTTTAAGGAAAGTTTATAACCTTTTTTTTAAAGAAATGGTGAAAGTATTATTTTTCAAGGAAAGGTATTCATTAGTTTTCATGTTTTCTAAGAAAACCTTATGATTTTGAATTTAAATTTATGTTTACATATGAAATGTTTAATGATATCTAATGATATCTATTGAGTTATTAAGTTTTTTTCATTGAAAAGTAAACAAATATTTAAACTCAAATATATACTATGAATAAGAAAAACTTTCTTATAGATTTTTTAGGTTCACAAATATACTAATGGGTTTATTTTATTTTATTTTCCTTAATATTTTTTTTATTATCCCACATTTTCATGTGTTTTTTACAGGGCTTAAGGATGAGTAGGAATGCTAATGAATTCATTGTTCCAGTTATGGGAGTTACCTTGAATGAAGAAAGTGTGTATTTATAAAGAAAATATTTTGTAAGAAAAATGGACACTGTATGGAAATGTAAACTTTATAATGTAATTTTTTTATAATTCTCTAAAACTCTAAACATAAAAAGGTATTTTGGATGTAAGTGATGGAATATATGCAATAAACCATGTAATTTATGGGATGGTTATGTATGGGTTGTTATAATTGGCTTTAGAGTAAGGGTTTAAATAAATTTAGAGGTTAAGATGATGTTAAAAGATATTATTAAGAGATTATAATTTATGGTTATATTATCATGAGATATATTTTGAGTATTTTCATGTTGCTTCATCTAATAAATGTTTATTCATAATGGTTTTCCATAGAGGAAACATGGAAGCTAAGGTATAAATACACTAGGAGGATAACATCCTTATGAACTAACAACCTGGAATGGTTGGAATTGGAATAGATTAGTTTGTAGCTATGTTAAATCAGTTGATACTGGTTATTAATTGAGGTACCAGTGTAAGGGAGCGACTAGATCCCCCATATAAGAATATGTTGATAGTAAATAATTTCATGAAATAACACCCTATGAATTTTGGTTGATCCTCAAAAATAGTGAAAACTAAAGGTTGGATTAACTCTTTGGATAATATATTTGATGTTTTGGGATATTTAAAATATCATAAGTTAACCCTTAATATTTATTATTTTGAAAGTATAGTCAATCAAAGGTGGCATTTGATTAAGAACACTAAGGAAAAGGAATAAATTAATGCCATGTAATATAGAATATTAAAAATATATTCCTTAGAAAGCATTTTCCAAAATTTATTTGACTTAAAATGGAATGGAAATTCTGAGATTTAAAGTAAAAATAAGACTCTTTCATCTCTTATGAAGCTAATTTTACTATATTGTCCAAGTATACACCAAATTTCTTCCTGGACCATGACAATAACATTGATAAATTTTACTTAGGATTGAAGTCAAGTTTATGAAGGTCTTTGGTTACTCGTGAGTTTAGTAGTTATGAGTAAATTATGTGGTGTGATGAGAAATTTGAGATAGAGTTTGTGGAATATTACAATAATAAGGATAAGAAGTGATCCATTTGATGTGAAATGGATAATCATTCATCAAATAAACCTAAAGGTAATAAAATTAAATTACCTTCTTGTCATAAGTGTGATAAGAAGCATTTGGGGAAATGTCTTATAATATCTTGGAAGTGTTACTGATGTGTAAATTTGGGACACATAGCTCTTGAATATAAAGAAAATAACAATGATAATGGTCAGTCTGATAAAGAAAAGAAGGAAGTGAAATGTTTTAACTATAATGAGATGGGACATTATGAACAATTATTTACAAAGAAAGGTATGAAGGATAGTGATCAAAAATACTATAAGTAGAAAGGCGAGGTAGATTCATTCACTATAGCAATGCCATTAAATGAATTAGTGATAAGTATATTACTTGTTTACCCTAAGTATTCAAATTTCATATTTGATATGGGATCTATACATTCTTTTATTTATGATAAATTTTCTAGTAAAATGGTAATATCACCTCAAGAAATGAAGAAAATACCTTTCTTAAAAGCTCTGGGAAAAAGTATTAAGGAAAAAAAGATTTATGGGAACCTTCTTAGAATTATATGTGGAATTGTCTTTCCAGAAAATCTAGTTATCTTACCCTTAGTGGAGTTTTATGTTATTTTGGGTATGGATTTCCTTTTATTTTATCTTTCTAAGATAGATTGTAGAGATAAATAATTCATATTAAACCCTTAAAATGAATTTAAATTTGTATATAATAATGAGTTCATAACTTTTATATCATATCAAGAAGCTGAGAAATTGATTAAATATGGGAGTGAAAGTGTTTTTTCCACATATTATGGAAAATAAAGAAACCATTCAAATTAGTGATGTGCCAATTTTAAATGAATATATGTAAGTATTTCTTGAATATTTTATTGATATTATTTCTGATTGAGAGGTTTAGTTCACTGTTGACTTAGTTTGTGATGATAAGACAATTTCAAAACATCTCTATAGAATGCATTCAGTTGAGTTGTTAGAATTGAAAAACAAATTACATGAATTTCATAATAAGGGATTCATCCTCCCTAGAAATTCACCTTGGAGTTCTCCTATACTATTTAAAAAAAGGATGGTTCCCTAAGAATTTTCATTGATTATTGAGAACTCAATAATGTATGACCGTTATGAGTTTGTGGTTATTTCTTTTGTGTTAACAAATGCACCTACTATATTTATAGATCTAATAAATAGAGTTTTCCATCAATATTTAAATAACATTTTGGTTGTTTTTATCAATGATATTTTGGTGTACTCTAAAAATTACGAATTTCATGATAAACATATAAGGATTGTTTTGAAAAAAATAAAGGAAAATAAGTTGTATGGAATTTTTTTTAAATGTGAATAATCGATTTCTTTCCTTGGATATATTATTTATAAATATGAAATAACCTTTGATACTGTAAAAACTAAAGTGGTGGAATAATTTACAAGACCTAACAAAGTTAGTGAGATTCAATGTTTTCTTAGGATAGTAGGTTACTATAGATTTTTTTTGAAAAATGTATTTGGTTAGATATCTCACTAACCAAGTTGACTCAAAAAGGATTTAAATTCATCTAGATAGAATACTATAATGATTTTTTTAGAAATTGAAAAGAATATTGGTTAATGATTTTATCTTATCCTTTCCATCTATAAATGGGGAGTTTTTTATTTATAGTGATTCTTATTTGAAGGGCCTTGGATATTGTTTTTAGTAGAATGAGAACTTGACCAAAAAGGAAAAGTCTCCTTTATTAAATAAAAAAAGGTTATAAAAGTTTGAATAAAGATTTTTTTAATAACTATTTTACCAAAAATAGAAAATTTCATTAGGGATATTATTTCACCAGATCAAATCATGAGACATGAATCCTTTATTAGAAATCCCATCAGCCAGGTAATTTTCTTCAAGATATGTGTGCGTGATGATATAATTCATGGATGAAATATCATCCATGAATTTTTTGCATCTTATAGTCAATTTCCAAGATAAATGAATGATTCCATTCGTGATAGCTTGAACAATGGTGGAGGAATCACACTCAAGCTGTAACACCCCAGAGATTTTATGGCATGCTCCTCTTAAATATATTCAATTTATAGCCTATATTTCATAAAGCACTGTGTTCCCTTGAAACAACACTTAGTTATTTAGGAGATAGTAAAAAACCTTTCCATTAAACATAAATGTTCACTTCTATGTTTGAATAGTAACATACCCTTATGAATAGAAATATGAATAGTAATATGACCCTTATGAATAGTAAATAATGATAATATTTTATTTTCTTAAGTTTATAAGATAATGAAATCTTAATTATTTTTTCAATGTGATATAAAACTAATTATACCTTTAAAATTGCTATTTTTTGAATCAACTATGATTTTATTTAAAATTTAAATTAATAATATTTAGAAAATTATTTTTAAAAAATTAAGTTCATTTTTGAATTCTTCACATCGAAAAATAGTTTGGGTGAATTTTTGGGATGTTTCTGAAATTCTAGAATTTTTGATGAATAGTGAAATACGGCAAAATACCGTATATTCAAATTATCAATAAAATACACTATTTATGACATCATAAGTGATGTAATACCACTTGGTTCGAAATCACATGCCATTATTACTATTTTGGGTCACATTAATTAATATTATTCATAGTATTGATCCAAATATTATAATAATTATTAAAATAATGAAAAGTACCTCCTCTCCTCTACTATAAATACCACCCTCATTCCCCTCTTCCTCCCACACCTCTCAAGAATTGAGAATTAACTAAATTTTGCCAAATAATATTCCCAATCCATCTTACCCACGTCCTAGAGCTTCTGGTCTCACTAAAAGGCCAAAACCAAAGGCCTTAAGAAGGATCTCAAGGAGAAGAGATCAAGAGGTAAATATCCTCTTTAGTTTTCTTTCTTTTCATTCATTTTATGTCATTATTTTTAAATTTAATTTGGATTATGTTAGCATATGTCATTCCATATCCCCCTTTCTGTCCATATTATGTAAGATAGATGAGATACCCCCTTTCTCTCGTCAAACTATTTTATGAAATTTTAAGTGACGCTGTTAGGCTGCCGAATTTTCGTGAGAGATTTTTCAATTTTTTTCTATTTTGAGTTCCTTTATTTTATACTTATTCCCTCATCTCCCCTCATCCAAATGATATGATAATTATAGTACCTTACATGAACTAGAATTATATTATGCTAATGGGATATTTTATCTGTCATTATCCGTCCCCCGGGGCCCGTATCGTGACTACCCCAAGCTCGCCTTCCATAGGCCAGGGGCTGGAGACTAGAACCAAAGGCATAATTCCCTAAAACTGGGAAGGCATTGCCTTTATAAATCGTAAACACACACAACCAGAGTACAAGAAGAAGTAAACACTAAGAAAAAACTGTATAACAAGAGTACTGAAAGTAAAGGGGGTCGGAATACAAGCCCAATAGTAAAGAATAAATACAACTGAAAACAAGTACAACTGAAAAAGGGAAAAACTGTTGAAAGGTGGAAGTAGCTCTTGGATCGTCCTCTGGGGTTCCTACCTGAAGGGTAGGTACACATGGCCTCCTCACCACTCCACGTTCGTTAGACTCCACCGTGTATCGAAACATCGTAAGGTCCACCTCTGGGTACCGTCCCGTCCTGGCACTCTCGGCCTCCGTCAGCTCTATCCGTCATCTGCATCCAACACAATGATGTGCGGGCGTAGCCCGTGCAGGGGTGAGTATAACAATACTCAGTAGGGACCCCGAGACCATCATGGTCTCACAAAATCCAACAAGGATAAACCAAAAAGTATTATTTCAATAGATAACCATTACTTAGGTATATGCCCATACATATACCTAAGTTATCAAGTAATCCATCTCAATCATGAGGAAAACACAAAGGCCATTGACTCAGCTCAAACCAGGATTTTCATTAACAAAAACACGACTGCTGGGGAACTCCTCCTCTGTCAAGTACAGGGGCCCTGTCGCGACTCCAATGCGCTACTCACTAACCTTGGAATGCTGAGGTACTCCTCCTGTCGAGTACCGCGGGTCTGCTGCCAAACCGGTCGCTCTGTCCGCTGTGGGTTTGCCGCCAAGCTGGGCGCTCCCCCTAGTAGCCTACAAAGGTACTCCCCCTGACGAGTACCGTGGGTCTGATACCAAACTAGGAGCTCCGTCCGCCGTGGTTCTGCCACCAAATCGGGAGCTCCGTCCACTAGGATAGTCGAATCACTCCGAGTCACATCGGTCAAGAAGTTGTCAGGTCTATAGCTACTAGGTCTCCGCACCCCGTCTGCTAGTCTCCGGGAGGTTCTTCTCCATGAGCTACTGGTCGATACTCCATGTTTAAAGAGGTCTCATGTGGAAATATCTCAAAGGACCGCCACGTCATAGGGGTCTCAATGCAACAGACGAGGCGTCAATCGGATGCCCGATCTGTGAGTTATTAGCATTTTAGTCTCGGGGGCCCGGTTGGATTTGTGTACGAACCAACCTGACTGTGACTCAACTATACCCCAAACTCCAGTGGGGTATACTCAAAGGGATGACTATACTCCCAGAATACCGACGCCACTTACGGTTCATCAAACGGATGTCCAGTGCCAAAGATATGACCAAAGAAAGCAAAAGGTTAGTAATGGACCCGGGTCCGGTCCGACCCAGTCGGACCGACTCGGCCCAACCCAGTCTGGGCCGACCCGGTCTGTGTCAACCTGGTCAGACTCGATGGGTTTGACTCGGCCCATTGGGTGGGTCAGCCTGCTATGTTTTGACCCGATCCGCTGGGCCCGGCCCAGCGGACCGTGAGGGCGGTTCGACCCGATAGTCGCCACGTAGGCGGCTCGGTGACTCGGCCCTGGAGACTGGGCCAGTTCGGGCAGTGACACCGTGGGGTAATGCCAAGGGTCGACTCAGAAGGTTGGTGGCTGGGAGGCTCGCAGGCAGGTTGCGCGGGGCACGGGCAGGACGACTGGTTACCGACAGGCCGCAGGGGCACCGGGCAGGGCACCGGTGCGCCGAGCAGGGCACGTGGGTGTCGGGAAGGGTGCCGAGACACCGTTCAGGGCACTGGGGAGCCAACAAAGCAATGACACCGGTTCCAAAAAATGCACGGGGGGTACCAAACAGCAGCGCAGGGCATCGGGCAGCGGCGCGGGGGTGCCGGGCAGCGGCGCGGGGGCGCCGGGCAGCAGCGCGGGGCCACCGGACTGCGGCGCGGGGGCACTGGGCTGGTTGGGCAGTGTGCTGGGGAGCGCGGGCAGTGCACCGACGAGGCACGAGTAGCCGAGCAGCGATCCGGGGCACGGGTCGGGCGCCGCTTGGTCACCGGTGCGGTTCGCGGAGACCGTGGGTATCGCGGCCCTTGTTCGCCATCTATGTCACCGTCGCCTCTTTGCCATGCCTTGTTGCATCTTCGTAGAACATCACAAAGAAAAATTCGACGGAGGGTGTCAGCCCATATGAGGTTGGCCCAAACCCTCTGCATTTATGGTGATAGCAGTTGGTTCATCAAAGGTACGATGAACAATAATTTAATCACAAAACTTCGCAACGATTCCTTTCAAAAGAAGATAAGAAAAGAAAAGGAATACTTCTTAAGGTAAAACCCCCTACCTTGCTTTTTTGTGTCACTTGACGGAATCGTGGGAAGGCAGTGTCGTTCCATCAACGTCGGAAGAGTAAGAGAGGTACTCGTCGTTGGCGACATTCTTCGTGGACGACATCTTCTCCTTTGATGCAGATAAAGAAGGAGGAAGATGGCGTCGTCGTTCTTTGGTGGCAGGAGAGACGTTCCCTTCCTTGCCCCAGTTGAAGAAGGAAGAAGTCGATGTTCTTCTTTATTCAGTGGTTCTTCATTGGAAGATGCATCTCTCCAAGAACTCCCCCTATCCTTAGTTCTCCCAACAAAAAGAAAGAAGCATGCCAACCAAATTATAGATAGAAATGACGTCTATTATTTGTTGGCACCACAATTGGAAAAGTTGTTGTTAATTAAAAGAGACAACCCATATAATTAATGGTAAGTATGGTTCAAATTTCCTATAAGGGGAGGTGAGGAGTTCTAATTAATTAATGAGAGAGGTGTCCAATTAATTAATTGGGAGGTGGAGAGTTTTATCCACATAAAAGAGGGGGTTAAAGGCGTTAAGGAGCTCGTGTGGGCCCCACTATTCATACTTGGATTGGGGGTTTAAGGGGGGTAAAGCTCATTTGGGCCCCACCTAAAAATATCCTCCCAAATGAGGTTATGTGTGGGTGGGCCCCACCTAAAACCTCTCTTTGGAGGATTAAACCGCCACAAATAAAAATAAAGTTATCACTTTATTTTTATTCAATTTAATTAAAAACCCCCATAAACTAACTTCTACTCATATCAGAACGCAACTATGGTGAAGGTCTCACAAATCAATTGTCAACGTTGTGAGTTCCGCGGTGCCATCAGAATTCGATTCTGAGCACCGGTTCAAGAGTTATAAAACACCGCTCGCACTTTTACTGAACGTACCCGAAAAAAAAGTTTGAAAAAATTATTATCAGTCACCCTCGACCAGCTGCCATTGAGGTTAGGCTCTACCTTGGTGAAACACACCCCAAAAAACCCAACAGTACTCTCATATTTTCAATCCGAGTTGCCATTTAGAAGTTATGAATTTTACAATTAAAATAATTATCACTTAATTGTTTTATTTGTGCCAAAACCTAACTTTTTTCTGGTGGCCCGTGTCAGCCAAAGTTAGTATATTCTTAAATAAAGCATGCCCTCACAAGATTAGCAGTGGTATCAGATTTTTAATCCGAGATACCGTTTGTGAGTTATAAGCATTTGAAAAATAAAATAATTTATTTAATTATTTTATTTACGGTTAAGCCAGTTTTGGGATTATTCATAGGAGGCCCATGCTGACTAAACTTAAGTCGCACCTAGGGTAAACCCACCATCTTAAGCTCAATGGTGTCCTCAGATTTCTGACCTGAGTAACCTTTTAAGAGTTATTCCACTTTTTCATAAAAACTGCTTACTCGCATTAATTTAAGCTTAACAGAACTTTAGAAATTGATTCCAGGCACACCGGGCCTTGGAATCAAGCGCCGTCAAAAACCGCGGACACGTAAAATTTCCATGAATTTAAGAAAAAAACTTTCCATGGAAATTTTGGGTCTTTACATTCTCCCCACCTCAGGGCTTTACGTCCTCGTAAGATACAACTCGAACTAAGTAAACAAATGGGGGTACTGAGCACGCATCTGAGCCTACCGGTCCCATGTGCTCTCCTGGAGGTTCCCGTGGTGCCAACAAATGTGCAGTAGAGGTATCGAACATCCATGTAGGACCCACTCCTATCGATCCTCAATCTCCACTGGAACCTCCGTAAAAGTTACCCCGTCATCGATGTCCAGCTCTCCATGGTCGATGATGTGGGAAGGTTCGTGTACGTATCTCCTCATATGAGATACGTGGAAGATGTTGTGTACCCGGTGTAACTGAGGTGGAAGAGCTAAGCGGTAAGCCACCTTGCCTACTCTGCTGAGGACCTGGAAAGGTCCGACGAATCACGGAGATAACTTTCCTCCTCGGCCAAATCTCTATAGACCTCATTGAGGTGAGACCCGTAGAAAGACGTGGTCACCATCCTCGAACTCCAGAGGTCTCCGTCTCCTGACATCATATGACTTCTGTCTGCTCTGTGTAGTCTTCATCTGCTCCTAGATTATCTGCACCTTCTTCGTGGTAGCTCGCACTATCTCTGGTTGGTAGGAAGTGGGCCGACTTGGTTAGTCAGTCAACAATCCCCCAAATAGAGTCATGTCCCATGGACGTACGTGGAAGACCCATCACAAAGTCCATGGATATCTCATCCCTCTTCCACTTTGGGACCTCTAAAGGCTGAACCAAGCCTGCTGTATGCTTGATCTCTTGCTGATAGCATCCGCAACAACGTTCCCTTTCCCAGGAGTATAGACTATCTCGAAGTCATAATCCTGGAGAAACTCAAGCCAACACCACTGTCTTAGGTTCAAGTCCTTTTGAGAGAAGACACACCTGAGACTATTGAGATTAGAGTAAACTGTAAACCGTTCGCTCAACGAACTATGGATGATACTAGCTAATTGTAAAGAACTCGACTACACCCTTCTTCACCTACGTTCTACAAAAGCTGCTAACATTTCTCCTTTTCCGAAAAGATAAATCCAGTCTCATCCCCTGGATGAACCACATCCTTTTCCTAATACAGTCAATCCTGACATGAATGGTACTAATTCATGTCATGGACGATGTCGTAAGGCCTCGACGCTACTACCAAAATATCCAACCGTTACTCTCGCCTCCAAGGGTTGAGTCACACTGTCAGCATTAGTGTGTGATCACTGGGTCTCCTCCAGTAGAAATATTGAAAGTGAGGGTCAAGTCAATGGTTTTAACCGAGAATTCTTAGTATTAACCTCACAAAAAGGCAGGAAAGCAAACATCACAAGGACAAGTGTCTTTTATTACTGTAGCTCAAAGTACAAAAACACAAAGCAACCACAAACAACGACATCAACGAAGCTAGAAGCAGTATGAGAAAAGACCTCTATGCCTAGAACTAGTCCCTATCCTGTCCACCTGCTTTAGATGTAGTAGCTCCAGTATCTGCACTGCTCGAAGGGTGGCTAGTAAAAAATCCGCCCGAAACAGGCTCTCGAAGTCTGTCCATGGAAGCGATGCCTCATCATGCATCTGGAGCATCAATATCCACTATCTGCCTGCTGTTACCTGAAGGAGGCTGGCAGCAAGGATCACCATAAAGTCAGCTGGTGTCCCTACCAGTTTGAAGACTCTCACCATAGCCTCCAGCAAATCCTTTGTCACGACCCGTCCTCGGGGCCCGTGCCGTGACTACCCCAAGCCCGCCTTCCATAGGCCAGGGGCTAGCGACTAGCACCAAGGCGTAAATCCCGGTAAAAAGGGAAGGAATTGCCTTTGTAAAGTAAACAAGCACCACAGAGTAAGCAAGCGGAAAAGTAAACACTAAGTAAAAACAGAGTACAACTATAAGTGCGGAAAAGTAAGTGGGACAGTATACAAACCCAAACTGAAAGTGAAGTACAACTCGAAAGGGAAAACAACAACTGAAAAGTAAAAGCTGCTACGCCGAGCTGTCCACTGGAAGTCCCACCTGAAGGGTGGGTACAGATCGCTCCTCTGCACCTCGGGTCCCGCCGTCCGCTCCGAGCACGTCCCGCCTAGTGGTCCACCTCCAGGTACCGTCCTGCTCCGCGAGCCTCAACCACGATCAACGGTGTCCCTCGTCTGCAACCAACACAACGTAGTGCGGGCATAGCCCGTGCAGGGGTGAGTATAAGCAACTCAGTAGGGACCCTGATACTCACGAAGGTCTCCCAAAATCCAAAAAGGATAAACCACAAGGAAAGATACAATCACGAAGTAACAATCGACAATGCTTAGGTATATTCCCATACATATACCTAAGTCATCAATTCCAATACGCTCTAACCTCCGAGCCCAAGTACAACTCAGTCCACATAGGAAAGTATACGTATTCCACATAGGAAAGCAAAACGTAATCCACACAGGATAGCACAACACAATCCACACAGGAAAGTAAACAGGATTCAGCTCACACAGGTATACATCTTCGAAGACGATAAAGATGATCACTAATCCATCTAAGTCATCGGACCCACAAAGGATCGATAGGTACTAACCCCCGCAAAGACCCACACAGGATCGGACCCACACAGGATCTGTAGGCGCTGGTTCACACAGGACCGCTGAGCGCTGACCCACACAGGATCGGACCCACACAGGATCGGTAGCACTGATCCACACAGGATCGCTGAGTGCTGTAGTCATCTTCGTTGAATCCACTAAGGATCTCTGCACAGTCGTCGTCGCAGTCACAATAGCAGTCGCAACCAGCTTTAGGGTTCCCACACACAACAAGCTCGTTCGGGAGGGTCCGCTCCATGAGCCGAGAGGCTGATACATCAACTGTCACATAGACCAGAGTTGATGTATCCAAAAGTTCCGTATCGTCAACAGGAACTCAACGTCGCAGACAGCGCATTGATCGGACGCCCGTTCTGAGAGTTATTGGCTTTTTCGTCCAAGGGGCACGGTTGGTTTTTAAGGCAAAACCAACCTGACCATACTCCAACTACATCCAAACCTTGGGCGGAGTATGCAAAAAGATCCGTCTCACTAAGAGGAACTCAACCAAGCTGACGGAACGTCAATCCGACGTCCGTAGTCCAAGATATGAGCGTTTCCGCTCCGAGGGCCCGGTTGGTTTCGTGTACGAACCAACCCGGCCGAACACAAAGTATTCCGAAACCTTGAGTGCGATATACCGAAACGACCGTCTCGATCCAAGGATCGCATTTCCACTGACAGCGCGTCGTTTGGAGCTCCATAGCCCGAGTTATGGGCATTTGAACCCAAACTGTTCGGTATCGGGGGTTTCGGGCCCGGGCCGACCCGGCCCGATACCCCTTGGTTGGCCCGAATCGGGTCGACCCGCCCCGGACAGGGTCGGCCCGGCCTAGCGCGGCCCGGCCCGACCAGGCACCGGTCCAATGCAGCGTGCTGGGCGTGCTGCCATCTCGGCTTCGGCCAAGCTGATTGAGAAAACAGGGGGGCGCCTGCCCCCCCTTTGTGAAACCGCGGCCCCCCCTCATTATGGGGGGCCGTTCAACTGGCCGGGGGAATTTAATTCCCCCGGGTTGCTTCCTTCCGGCCAGCCCGACCTGGCCGGCCGACTCCCTCTCAACGGGACCGGCAAAGGCCGATCCCCTTCCGGCTTCCGACACCGGCAGCCCGGCTCGCCGCCGGTCACCTTGTTCCGCCGCGGCCCGGAACCGGCCGCGGCCTTTGCCGTCCAACACGGTGCGACGACACCGCGCCCCTCCGCCATGGCCCCGCTCCGGCCGTGGCGCCTTCGACTTCCTTCGACGCGACGCAACGACGTCGCATTCTTGAATTCTTCCCACGGCGCGGCGCGACGACGCCACGCATTTCCTTTCGCATGAATCCGCGTGGTGCGACGTCACCACGCCTTCCCGAACCAAACCACAAAGAACCAACACGAAAAGTAAGAAGGAGGGTCGGTCGTGTTCATGCGGTCCGACCCCCTTCAGGTTATTCGATATCATTTGGTTTTAAACCACGAAGATCAAATTCAGTATCGAATGGTTTTAAACCACGAACAAATATAAATAATTGAAAACAAACCCCTACCTCGGTTTCAAGAACGGAGTTCTTCAAAGAGCCGCGGGAGACGAGCGTCGCAGAGGTCGGGCGTCGTTCCGTCTAGGTTGGTGGGAGAAGAGCTTGGTGAAGTCGAGCCGAGACGTCACTCTCTGTATACTTCGTGGGCGGCGGTGCTTCCCTTCCTTGCTCCGGTTGAAGATGGTCGGAGGTGTTGCTTCACGTTCTTCGAAAACGTGTAACGTTCTTCCCTGAGAGGTTGGTGATCTTCCAAGAGTTCTTCTCCTCTCCTTAGTTCTCCCCACAAAGTTTATGCCAACCCAAAAAGAAGAATATAATCTCTCTTTTTAATGTTGGAAAAATGAATTCAAAAGAATTCAAACACTCAAATTAATTAATTAAGTTGGTTCAATTAATTAAATTCAAGGAGTTGGCAAGAATCTCAACGGTCACATAAAGAGGGAAGTTCAAGAGTTAGGTCTCATGTGGGCCCCACCACACTTAATCCTCTCAAGGGAGGTTATGTGGATGTGGGTCCCACCTCTAACTACCTTTGGGAGGAATTAACCAACAAGTTAAAAATAAAATTGTGTTCCACAATTTTATTTAACTTCTTCTAATTTTTCCCCAAAACTAACTTTCATCCCGCATAAAACGAAACCTCGGAAAAGGTCTCCTTAAGAGAATATCGGCGCTACGAGTTCATCGGTGTCCTCAGTTTTCAATTCCGAGAACCGGTTCAAAAGTTATAAATTCCCGCTCGTTCGTTCACTGAACGTACCCAAGCCAAACTTCGGAAATTGATTCCGGGCACACTGGGCCTCGGAATCAGGTGCCGTCAGAAACTGCGCTCTTGTAAAATTCCAAAGAAAATTAAGAAAAAATTTCCCTTGAATTTTACGAGTCTTTACATTACTCCCACCTCAGGGCTTTACATCCCCGTAAAGATACATCAAAACTAGGGAAACAAATGAGGGTACTGAGCACGAATCTGAGCCTCCCGCTCCCAAGTGCTCTCCTGGAGGTTCCCGTGATGCCATCTGATGTGCACTAGAGGAATCGACCGTCCACGTAGGACCTTCTCCTGTCGATCCTCGATCTCCACCGGGACCTCCGTAAAAGTTGCCCCATCGTCAACGTCAAGCTCCCCATGATCAATGATGTGCGTCAGGTCTTGCACATACCTCCTCAGCTGAGATACGTGGAAGACGTCGTGCACCCGGTGCAACTGAGGTGGTAGAGCCAGACGATAAGCCACCTCACCAATCCTGCTGAGGACCTGGAATGGTCCGATGAAGCGCGGAGATAAATTTCCACCTCGGCCAAATCTCCGTATACCACGTCGAGGTGAGACACACAAGAAGACGTGATCGCCATCCTCGAACTCTAGTGGTCTCTGCCTCGTGTCAGCGTATGACTTCTGCCGGCTCTGAGCTATCCTCATCCGCTCCTGGATGACATGGACCTTCTCCGTCGTGGCCTGGACCATCTCTGGTCCCACAAGTGCTGACTCCCCAGGGTTTGTCCAGCACAAAGGAGATCTACAAGGTCGGCCGTACAACACCTCGTACGGTGCCATCCCGATGGTGGAGTGGTAGCTGTTGTTGTACGAAAACTCCACCAAGGGTAGGTGGTCCTCCCAGCTACGAACAAAGTCGAGGAGACATGCACGGAGCATGTCCTCGAGAGTCTGAATGGTCCTCTCCGTCTGACCATCCGTCTGAGGGTGAAAGGCTGTGCTTAGACGTAACTGCATCCCGAACGCCTCCTGCAATCCCTTCCATAGCCGGGAAGTAAAACGACCATCTCGATCGGAGACGATAGATGATGGCACACCGTGAAGCCGAACAATCTCCTGAAAGTAAAGGCGTCCCAAGCTCTCTACTGAGCCCTTCTCTCTGATGGGTAAGAAGTGAGCTGACTTGGTGAGTCGGTCGACAATCACCCAGATGGAGTCGTGATCTCTGGAAGTGCGTGGAAGTCCAGCCACGAAGTCCATAGATATGTCGTCCCACTTCCACTCCGGGACCTCCAAGGGCTGTACCAAGCCTTCTGGTACCTGATGCTCTGCCTTCACCTGTTGGCAGGTGAGGCATCGAGAAACGAACTCCGCCATAACCTTCTTCATGCCCGGCCACCAATGCTGTCGTCTGAGGTCCTGGTACATCTTCGCCACTCCAGGATGTACCGCCAAAGGAGAAGTGTGAAACTCTCTCAGCACCTCATCCCGTAAAGAAACTGGTACCATAGTACGTCCTCTGAAAAGGATTTCATGCTTTGCTCCAAAGGAGAAACCATCGGGTGCCTGTCCTGAGGATATCTGTGCACGCCGCGTCTCATAATCAGCGTCCCCACACTATGCCTCACTGAATCTCTGTAGAAGTGGAGGAGTGACTGTGAGAGACTGAAGAAAGGCTTCTCCATCTCTATCCACGAAGGATATCTGCAAAGAGGCTAACTGCTCTGTCGCTTCCTCAAGTAGCTGAATGCCCGTCCTCCTGCTGAGGGCATTGGCTACTACTTTCCCCTTCCCAGGAGTATAGACTATCTCAAAGTCACAGTCCTGTAGGAACTCGAGCCATCGCCGCTGTCTCAGGTTCAGGTCCTTCTGCGAGAAGATGTACCTGAGACTCTGATGATCAGAAAAGACTGTAAAGTGCTCACCCATCAGGTAGTGTCACCATGTCTTCAGAGCGAAGACCACTACTGCCAACTCCAGGTCATGGGTGGCGTAGTTCTGCTCATGCGGCCTCAACTGACGTGATCCATAGGCGATCACTACTCACTCCTGCATTAGGACAAATCCGAGTCTGGTCCCTGATGCATCGCAGTAGACTACGTACCCTACTCCCTCCTTAGGCAACCTCAAGATAGGTGCACTGGTCAACCTCAGTCTCAGCTCCTGGAAGCTCTGCTGACATCTTTCTGACCACACGAAGGGTTTCCCCTTCTTCGTCAAAGCTGAGAGTGGTGACGCAACTCTAGAGAAGTCTGGCACAAATCTCCGGTAGTATCCAGCTAATCCCAAGAAACTCCGCACCTTCGTCACGCTCCTGGGTGGCTCCCAAGCTAACACTGCCTCGATCTTCGCAGGATCCACTGCAACTCCCGCCTCAGAGATGACGTGCCCCAAGAAGTGGACCTCACGTATCCAGAACTGGCACTTCAAGAGTTTACCATAAAGCTGGTTCTCTCGGAGTGTGTCTAGTACAACCCGTAAGTGGTAGGTGTGCTCCTCCTCAGTCGTCGAGTATTTCAAAATGTCATCAATGAAGACCACGACAAATCGATCGAGGTATGGCTGAAAGATCCTGTTCATGAGGGCCATGAACACTACTGGAGCATTGGTTACGCCGAAGGGCATAACCAAGAACTCATAGTGTCCATACCGACATCTGAAGGCCGTCTTCTGTACGTCCTCGTCTCGAACTCTGAGCTGATGATAGCCTGACCTGAGGTCTATCTTCGAGAACCATCGTGCTCCCTTGAGCTGATCAAAGAGGTCATAAATCCTCGATAGAGGATACTTGTTCCTCACTGTCACCTGGTTCAGGCGACGATAGTCGACACAAAGTCGCAAGCTCCCATCCGCCTTCTTGGCGAACAATATCAGGGAAGCCCAGGGTGAAACACTGGGTCGGATGAACCCCTTGCCCTGCAAGTCTTCCAACTGTACCCGTAGCCCTCGAAGCTCGGAGGGGGCCATCCGATATGCTAGAGTCGATATCGGGGCTGTCCCGGGGTGAAGGTCAATATAAAAGTCTACCTATCTGCGTGGAGGTAGCCCTAGAACGTCGTCGTGAAAAATGTCTGCATACTGATCCACCACTGCAGGAAAACCAGGACTCCGCACGTCAACTGCTCCTAGGATGAGGCTAGCCAACTGATGAGTGATGGGCTGTCCTCTCCTCCGCGGAAGTCCATCCTGTGCTACAAAGGATCCCTTATCGCCGGTGAAGGTGAACCTGCTCCCGTCGGTGCGTACACATCGCACCTTGCCCCTAAAACAGTCAATCTGTGCATGGACCGTAGATAACCAATCCATGCCCAAGATGACGTCGTAAGGCCTAGATGATGCTACAAGAAGATCCCAGCCGAAGATCTTGCCTCCTAGAGTAAGTTCACACTGCCAGAACCAGTGCGTCATCTTCGAGTCTACTCTCGTAGGAGTCTCTAGCCGTAAGGATTGAGCCAACGACTCTGTCGGAATCTCTGAGCTCCGAACAAGGGCAGCGGCTATGAAAGAGTGACTCACTCCTGTGTCTATAAGTACTGCAGAAAGGGTGGAATAGACACAGATAGTACCTCGAATCATCTCGGGAGCGCCGTGGTCGTAGGCCTCCGCTGCCTGAAGCTGTGCCTGTCTCTGCCGGCCAGCTCCCTGTGGTCGGGGTGGACCTCCTGGTGGTGGTGGTGGTAGAGCCTCAAAGCGTCGCCCACCACCTGCTACTCGGCCAGCTCCTCTGCCTCGTTCGCCTCCTCCATCCAGACCGCCACGGTCGACCCTATGCCTCTGCCTCGGTGGTCCCTCAACCGTCTGCTGCTCCTCGACACGGCGAGTCGGTCAGTCACGAGCCATGTGGCCCTGCCCGCCGCACGAGTAGCACTGTCTGCCTCTCGAAAGACTGGATCTGCGCTGTGTGCCCCGCACTGCTGAGCCAGTGTCCTGAGGTTGTCTGCCTAAAGTTCTGGTCTATCTGGACCCCTGAGTCATCCGTCGACTTCCTGCTGCAGAAGTCTCTGCTACGTGCCGCCCTGCGGTGGGTCTCGGTGCTGGTGTAGACTCAGCAAGAAAACTCTCAATCAAAAGGGCCCACTCCAGTACTCCCGTCTGAGTCGGTATGCTGAGGGAGATCAGCGATGCCCTAATCTCGTGTCTCAAACCCTGCTCAAAGGTCCGGGCCCAGAAGAATGGGTCCCGTACCATGTCGGTCGAGTAGCGCGAGAGATCGGTAAATCTCGCCGAGTACTGAGCGACCGTCATGCTGCCCTGCCGCAGCTGAAGAAGCTCCTGAATGCGCACCGCACGGAGGGTGGATGGGACGAACTCCGAGCGGAAGAGGCTCTCAAAGTTCGTCCAAAGTAGAGATGCCTCATCGTGCACTTGGAGCATCAAGCTCCACTATCGTCCTGCTGCTGCGTGCATTAGGCTCGCAACGAGGATCACCATGAGGTCTGCTGGTGTCGTCACTAACATGAAAACTCGTACGACTGCCTCCAGCCAGTCCTCGGCTGCCTGGGGGTCCGTATCCCCACGAAACCTGGGCGGTCGCTGGCGCTGGAACTCATGCAGTGCGCTGAGGCGACGTGCCTCGTCAGCAGCTGGTGCTGGAAGCATCAATGGCTCAGCGGGTAGAGCTATCGCCGGTGCCACTGATGACAAAGGGCCCTGCACCGAGGCCTCGTCGCTCGGTGGGCTGTCATCACGCTCGACTCTCGGAACCCTAGCTGTCTGCCATCGTGGGGCCATCCTGAAAAGGAAACAGGTGCGCCATAGTCAGAACAGTATACCTGGTGAGCTGATACAAAGTAATCACAAAGAAAACTTGAAACACACACGCAATCAATGTTTTCGTGCATTAAGTCGGAAATCAGAAGTCAGGGTCCTGGTGTACGGATACGTCGGCCGCCGCACCAACACTGGAATCCCTGGACTGATAACCACACTCAATACACTAAACATTATTGCTTCATATAGAAAAGATCAGAGTTCACGGTAGAACCGAACTCCTCAGATACCAATTTGTCACGACCCGTCCTCGGGGCCCGTGTCGTGACTACCCCAAGCCCGCCTTCCATAGGCCAGGGGCTGGCGACTAGCACCAAGGCGTAAATCCCGGTAAAAAGGGAAGGCATTGCCTTTGTAAAGTAAACAAGCACCACAAAGTAAGCAAGCGGAAAAGTAAACACTAAGTAAAAATAGAGTACAACTATAAGTGTGGAAAAGTAAGTGGGAAAGTATACAAACCCAAACTGAAAGTAAAGTACAACTTGAAAGGGAAAACAGAAACTGAAAAGTAAAAGCTGCTACGCCGAGCTGTCCACTGGAAGTCCCACCTGAAGGGTGGGCACAGATAGCTCCTTTGCACCTCGGGTCCCGCCGTCCGCTCTGAGCACGTCCCGCCCAGTGGTCCACCTCCAGGTACCATCCTGCTCCGCGAGCCTCAACCACGATCAACGCTGTCCCTTGTCTGCAACCAACACAACGTAGTGCAGGCATAGCCCGTGCAGGGGTGAGTATGAGCTACTCAGTAGGGACCCCGAGACCCCCGAAGGTCTCCCAAAATCCACAAAGGATAAACCACAAGGAAAGATACAATCACGAAGTAACAACCGACACTGCTTAGGTATATGCCCATACATATACCTAAGTCATCAATTCCAATACGCTCCAACCTCCGAGCCCAAGTACAACTCAGTCCACACAGGAAAGTATACGTATTCCACACAGGAAAGCAAAACGTAATCCATACAGGATAGCACAACACAATCCACACAGGAAAGTAAACATGATTCAGCTCACACAGGTATACATCTTCGAAGACGATAAAGATGATCACTGATCCATCTAAGTCGTCGGACCCACAGAGGATCGATAGGTACTAACCCCCTCAAAGACCCACACAGGATCGGACCCACACAGGATCTGTAGGCGCTGGTTCACTCAGGACCGCTGAGCGCTGACCCACACAGGATCGGACCCACACAGGATCGGTAGCACTGATCCACACAGGATCGCTGAGTACTGTAGTCGTCGTCGTTGAATCCACTAAGGATCTCTGCACAGTCGTCGTCGTAGTCACAATAGCAGTCGCAGCCAGCTCTAGGGTTCCCGCACACAACAAGCTCGTTCGGGAGGGTCCGCTCCACGAGACGAGAGGCTGATACATCAACTGTCACATAGACCAGAGTTGATGTATCCAAAAGTTCCATATAGTCAATAGGAACTCAACGTCGCAGACGGCGCGTCGATCGGACGCCCGGTCCGAGAGTTATTGGCTTTTTCTTCCCAGGGGCCCGGTTGGTTTTTAAGGCAAAACCAACCCCACCGTACTCCACCTGCATCCAAACCTTGGGTAGAGTATGCCAAAAGATCCGTCTCACTAAGAGGAACTCAACCAAGCTGACGGGACATCAATCGGACGTCCGTAGTCCAAGATATGAGCGTTTCCGCTCCGAGGGCCTGGTTGGTTTCGTGTACGAACCAACCTCACCGAACTCAAAGTATTCTGAAACCTTGAGTGCGATATACCGAAACGACCGTCTCGATCCAAGGATCGCATTTCCGCTGACGGCGCGTCATTTGGAGGTCCACAGTCCGAGTTATGGGCATTTGAACCCAAACTGTTCGGTATCGGGGGTTTCGGGCCCGGGCCGACCCGGCCCGAGACCCCCCGGTTGGCCCGAACCGGGTCGACCCGCCCCAGACAGGGTCGACCCGGCCCGGCATGGCTCGGCCCAGCCCGGCGCGGCCCGGCCAGGCACCGGTCCAGCGTAGCGCGCTGGGCGCGCTGCCAGCTCGGCTTCGGCCGAGCTTATTGAGAAAACGGGGGGGGGGGGGGGGGCTACCCCCCCTTTGTGAAACCGCGGCCCCCCTCATTATGGGGGGCCGTTCAACTGGCTGGGGGAATTTAATTCCCCCAGGTTGCTTCCTTCCGGCCGGCCCGACCTGGCCGGCCGGCTCCCTCTCAACGGGACCAGCAAAGGTCGGTCCCCTTCCAGCTTCCGACACCGGCAGCCCGGCTGGCTGCCGGTCACCTTGTTCTGCCGCGGCCCGGAACCGGCCGTGACCTTTGCCGTTCGACGCGGTGCGACGACACCGCGCCCCTCCTCCGCGGCCCCGCTCCGGCCGCGGCGCCTTCGACTTCCTTTGACTCGACACAACGGTGTCGCGTTCTTGAATTCTTCCCACGACGCGGCGCGACGGCGCCACACATTTCCTTTCGCATGAATCCGCGTGGTGCGACGACACCACGCCTTCCCGAACCAAACCACAAAGAACCAACACGAAAAGTAAGAAGGAGGGTCAGTCGTGTTCGTGCGGTCCAACACCCTTCACGTTATTTGATATCATTTGGTTTTAAACCACGAAGATCAAATTCGGTATCAAATGGTTTTAAACCACGAACAAATATAAATAATTGAAAACAAACCCCTACCTCGGTTTCAAGAACGGAGTTCTTCAAAGAGCCGCGGGAGACGATCGTCGCGGAGGTCGGGCGTCGTTCCGTCTAGGTTGGTGGGAGAAGAGCTCGGTGAAGTCGAGCCGAGATGTCACTCTCTGTATACTTCATGGGCGGCGGTGCTTCCCTTCCTTGCTTCGGTTGAAGATGGTCGGAGGTGTTGCTTCACGTTCTTCGGAAACATGGAACGTTCTTCCTCGAGAGGTTGGTGATCTTCCAAGAGTTCTTCTCCTCTCCTTAGTTCTCCCCACAAAGTTTATGCCAACCCAAAAAGAAGAATATAATCTCTCTTTTTAATGTTGGCAAAATGAATTCAAAAGAATTCAAACACTCAAATTAATTAATTAAGTTGGTTCAATTAATTAAATGCAAGGAGTTGGCAAGAAACTCAAAGGTCACATTAAGAGGGAAGTTCAAGAGTTAGGTCTTGTGTGGGCCCCACCACACTTAATCCTCTCAAGGGAGGTTATGTGGATGTGGGTCCCACCTCTAACTCCCTTTGGGAGGAATTAACCAACAAGTTAAAAATAAAATTGTGTTCCACAATTTTATTTAACTTCTTCTAATTTTTCCCCAAAACTAACTTTCATCCCGCATAAAACGCAACCTCGGAAAAGGTCTCCTTAAGCGAATATCGGCGCTGCAAGTTCATCGGTGTCCTCAGTTTTCAATTCCGAGCACCGGTTCAAAAGTTAGAAATTCCCGCTCGTTCGTTCACTGAACGTACCCGAGACAAACTTCGGAAATTGATTCCGGGCACACCGGGCCTCAGAATCAGGTGCAGTCAGAAACCGCGCTCTTGTAAAATTCCAAAGTAAATTAAGAAAAAATTTACCTTGAATTTTATGGGTCTTTACATCCTTAGCTTCCTGTGGGTATGTCTCTCCCCAGAACCTGGGTGCCCTCTAGCGCTGGAACTCATGCAATGCGCTCAAGCGGCATGCATCGTCTGCTGCTGGGGATGGTGGCATCGGTGCCCCAATGGGAAGTGGTACCACTGTTGCCTACGCTGGTGCCTCAACTGGGAGAGTGCCCTATACTGAGGTCTTGTTTCTCGACGGGCTGTCAGTACGTATAACTATCGAAGCTCTAGCTGGTCGTCCTCAAGGAGGCATCCTGAAAGAAACAGATGTGAATCGGTCGAAAGAATATACCTGGTGAGATGACCTGGTTTGAGCTGAATTAAAGAAAAGTTTTGAAAACACACATGCAATCAGTGTTTTCGTGCACTGAGTCAGAAATCAGAAGTCAGGGTCCTGGTGTATGGATACATCGGCCACCCACACCAACACTGGACTCCCTGAACTAAAAACCACACTTAGTACCCTTAACACTATTGCTTCACATAAAAGAAATATTAGAGTCCTAAGTTCTGTGGTAGAACCAACTCCTTTGATACCAATTTATCACGAACCGTCCCCCGTGGCCTGTATTGTGACTACCCCAATCCCGCCCTCCATAGTCCAGGGGCTGGCGACTATCCCCAAAGGCATAATTCCCTAAAATTGGGAAGACATTGCCTTTCTAAATCGTAAACACACACAACCAGAGTACAAGCGGAAGTAAACACTAAGCCAAAACTGTATAACAAGAGTACTGAATGTAAAGGGGGTCAGAATACAAGCCCAATAGTAAAGAATAAATACAACTGAAAACAAGTACAACTAAAAAAAGGGACAAACATCTGAAAGGTGGAAGCAACTCCTGGATCGTCCTCCAAGGTTCCTACCTAAAGGGTAGGTACAGATGGCCTCCTTAGCACTCTACATCCGTCAGAATCCACCGTGTACCAAAATGTCGTAAGGTCCACCTCTAGGTACCGTCCCGTCCTGGTGCTCTCAGCCTCCATCAGCGTTGTCCGTTGTCTGCATCCAACACAACGAGGTGTGGGCGTATCCCATGCAGGGGTGAGTATAACGATACTCGGTAGGGACCCCGAGACCCTCAAGGTCTCACAAATTCCAACAAGGATAAACCATAAAGTATTATTTCAACAGATAACCATTACTTAGGTATATGCCCATACATATACCAAAGTTATCAAGTAACCCATCTCAATCATGAGGAAAACACAAAGGTCATTGACTCAGCTCAAACTGGGATTTTCATTAATGAAACCATGGCTGCTGGAGAACTCGTCATCTATCAAGTACAGTGGACCTATCATGACTCCGAGGCATTACTCACTAACCTTGGACTACTGAGGTACTCCTCCTGTTGAGTACCGCGGGTCTGCTGCCAAATCGGGCGCTCAGTCCGCTGTGGGTCTGCCGCCAAACTGGGTGCTCCCCCTAATAACCTACAGGGGTAATCCTCCTGTCGAGTACCGCGGGTCTACTACCAAACTAGGAGCTCCATCCACCGTGGTTCTACCACCAAACCGGGCGCTCCGTCCACTGGGCTAGTCGAATCACTCTTAGTCGAATCAGTCAAGCAGTCATCAGGTCTACTGCTACTAGGTCTCCACACCCTGTCTGCTCATATCCAGGAGGTTCCGCTCCAGGAGCTACTGGTCAATACTCCAAGTTTCACGAGGTCTCATGTGGAAGTATCTCAAAGGACCACCATGTCATAGGGGTCTCAACGTAACAGACGACGCGTCAATCGGATGCCCGATCTGCGAGTTATTAGCATTTTAGTCCCGGGGCCCTGGTTGGATTCGTGTATGAACCAAAATGATCGTGACTCAACTATAACCTGAACTTAAGTGGGGTATAATAAAAGGGATGGCTATGCTCCAATATTACCGGCACCACTGACGTTTCATCAAATGGACGTCCGGTGCCAAAGATATGAGCAAAGCAAGCAAAGGGTCAGTAATGGACCCAGGTTTGTTCCGACCGACTCGGCCCAACCCAGTTTGGGCCCACCCGGTCTGGGTCGATCCAGCCAGACTCGCTGGGTCTGACCTGACCCATTGGGTGGGTCAGACCGCTATGTTTTGACCCAGTCCACTGGGCCCGGCCTAGCGGACCGCGAGGGCGGTTCAGCCCAATAGTCACCACGTAGGCAGCTCGGTGACTCGGCCAGCGATACCGCGAGGGAACTTCGTGGTTCGGCTCGGAAGGCCGGTGGCCGAGAGACCAGAAGGTAGGCCGCACGGGGCACGGGCAGGCCGGCTGGTCACTGACAGGCCGTGGGTGCACCGGGCAGGGTTCCGGTGCACCGAGCAGGGCACGTGGGTGCCGGGCAGGGTGTCGGGGCACCGAGCAGTGGCGTTGGGGCATCAGGCAGTGGCACAGGGCCATCGGATAGCGGCGCGGGGGAACCGGGCCAGTGGGGCAGCACGCCGGGGGGTGCAGGCAGTGCGCAGACGAGGCGCGGGGAGTTGGGCAGTGCGCCTGAGTGCGGGTCGGGCTCTGCTTGGTCAGCAGTGCGGTTCACGGAGACTTCGGGTCGCGCCACCCTTTTTCGCCATCTATGTCGCCGTCGCTTCTTTGCCATGTCGTGTTGCCGCTTCGTAGAACATCACAAAGAAAAATTCGACGGAGGGTGTCGGGCCGTGTGAGGTTGGCCCAAACCCTCCGCTTTTATAGTGATAGCAGTTGGGTCATCAAAGGTACGATGAACAACAATTTAATCACAAAACTTCACAACGATTCCTTTCAAAAGAAGATGAGAAAATAAAAGGAATATTTCTAAAGGTAAACCCCCCATACCTTGCTTTTCAGTGTCGTTTAACAAAGTCGCGGGAAGGCAGCATCGTTCCGTCAACATCGGAAGAGGAAGAAGGGTACTCGTCATTGGTGACGTTCTTCACGGGCGACGTCTTCTCCTTTGATGCGGATGAATAAGGAGGAAGATGGCATCATCGTTCTTCGGTGGCGGAAGAGGAGTTCCCTTCCTCACCCCAGTTGAAGAAGGAAGAAGTCAATGTTCTTCATTCTTTAGTGGTTCTTCATTGGAAGATTCAGCTCTCCAAGAACTCCCCCTCTCCTTAGTTCTCCCAACAAAAAGAAAGAAGCATGCAAACCAAATAATAGATGGAAATGACGTCTATTATTTGTTGGCACCACAATTTGAAAATTTGTGGTTAATTAAAAGAGACAACCCATATAATTAATGGTAATGATGGTTCAAATTTCAAATAAGGGGAGGTGAGGAGTTCTAATTAATTAATGGGAGAGGTGTCCAATTAATTAATTGGGAGGTAGAGAGTTTTATCCAAATAAAAGAGGGGGTTAGAGGTGTTAAGGAGCTCGTGTGGGCCCCCACTATTCATAATTGAATTGGGGGTTTAAAGGGGGTAAAGATCATGTGGGCCCCACCTAAAAATACCCTCCCAAAGGAGGTTATGTGTGGGTGGTCCCCACCTCCAACCTCTCCTTGGAGGATTAAACCACCACAAATAAAAATAAAGTTATCACTTTATTTTTATTCAATTTAATTAAAAACCCCCAAAAAATAACTTCTAATCACGTTAGAATGAAACTACGGTGAAGGTCTCACTAAGAAAATACTGACGCTTCGAGTTCAACGGTGTCCTCAGAATTCGATTCCGAGCACCGGTTCAAGAGTTATAAAGCACAGCTCGCACGTTTACTGAACGTACCCAAAAAAAAGTTCGGAAAAATTATTATCAGTCACCCTCGACCAACTGACATTGAGGTTAGGCTCTGCCTAGGTGAAACATGCCCCAAAAAACCCAACGGTACTTTTGTATTTTCAATCCAAGTTACCGTTTAGAAGTTATGAATTTTACAATAAAATAATTGTCACTTAATTATTTTATTTGCGGCAAAAAACTAACTTTTTCTGGTGACCCGTTCCGGCCAAAGTTAGTATGTGATTAAATAAAGCATTCCCTCACGCGTTCAGTGGTGGTATTGGATTTTTAATCCGATCTACCGTTTGTGAGTTATAATCATTTGAAAATAAAATAATTTATTTAATTATTTTATTTACGGTTAATCCATTTTTGGGATTTTTCACAGGAGGCCCACGCCGACTAAAATTAAGTCATGCCTAGGGTAAACCTGCCATCCTGAGATCAACAGTGCCCTCGTATTTCTGATCTGAGTAACCATTTAAGAGTTATTCCAATTTTTCAAGAAAACTACTTATGTGCGTTAATTTAAGCTTAACAAAACTTCAGAAATTGATTTCGGGCACACCGGGCCTCGGAATCAAGCACCGTCAGAAACTTCAGACTCATAAAATTTCCATGAATTTAAGAAAAAAAATTTCCATGGAAATTTCAGGTCTTTACATTATCATTATCTCTTTCCCCTCCTATATTAAAAATGAAAACACCGTCTGAGATATGTTGATTTATCACATTCAGGGAAGATGGGTTCTCAATTTTTGTTACCATCTTAAATTACAGTCATGAAACCATTTTTATGGTTGAAACAGATCAGAATATATGTATTTCATCTCATTAATGTTCTGGAATCCCTACAACCTTATAATATGGAATAATAATACAAAATAATTCATTGTGCACAAAACCGCCAATGTAAATCCAAGCGTTTATCAATAACTTTTAACTAATGATTCATCCTCAAGTATATAACCTAGAATCATTATACGATCATTTATATCTCTTTAATTTCACTAATAATATATATTAACAATTCTGTACATTTAAAATAATTTCTAATGAACTTTCATTCATGAATACAAGTATACGAATCATGAAAACCAAGGAAGAAAATGCCTACAAAACAATAAAATTGAACCTCTTAAACCCATAAAAGGGTCATGAATGAACCTAATAAGGTTGTACCAAATTAGTTAATTGTATATTAGGTTATGGAATTATTAATTAATGAAGCTAAATTTTATTATTCAGGTCATTACAAAAAACGAAGAACACACTCGAGCATAAGGTAGGGGGTTTCTTATCTCACTTTTAATTCTGTGAGATTTCCATTGTTCGCCACTTATTTATTATACATGGTATATTTTTATTGACATTTGATATATAATATCATTATTATCTTTATATTCATGGTGTTTTGTGATTCATTTAGTGATTACTGACTTTTGGTTATACGATTCAATTGATTACAATATGGTAAGTGACTTTTTCAGAATTTCCATTTCATTGTGACCCACTTGGTATTATGAAAAAAATATTTTTTATGTGGTGTATCTACTTCCCTTTTGAGATCGTCTTTCATTTGAAATTATAATTATGTAAATATCCATTTTCTTTTAGTATGGATATTACTATTTCCTTAGGCTGTATACCATTTCCCATACAGTGTTAATTTGGAAAGATGTTTTAACTATGGAAATATTGATGAATCCATATTCTCTACTCTATATGGATATTAAGAAGGCAGATTAAACTTGTATTAAATCTATATATAAATAATTATTTGGACTTGTAGTGGTGGGTGGGGACTGCTATATCCCCTCGATGCATCGACATGTCTAATGAGACAAATCAGTTGGCGACAAACCCTTCAAGTTTGTTTCCAAAAATCAGGCGGGTTTCTACACACAGAACTAAACTGTTTTAATGGTATTATGGTATCATGTGCCATATACATGACATCCAATTAATAATCATTCTATTTATTCATTATCAGTTATTACTATCCATGAGGTTTTTACTATGACAAAATCTATGTATGTAGTTTCATTCTCAGTTTGTAAAAGGTGTTAGTTTTTCATTTATTCACTATTCCATGTTGATTACGTAAAATTATTTACTTATTATTGAATTCATGCTTCCTCTACTTGTAACCATTACTGAGCATTTGAGCTCACCCATTTCATTTGTTTACCTTCAGTAGGTTATGAAGAGGAGATCACTTATTGAGTTTCTGTGGATGCAGTTTTTAGTTTTTGTTATCTATTGTATTTTGTTACCTTTCCCAATGTAGTTTGAGTTAAATATTTTTATGTAGTTTCTTCAAGACTAATAAATTGATCATTCCTTTAGTCTTTCATTCCTTCTAACTATGCAAAAGTACTTAGTAATGCACCGACTTTGGTCTAGAGGGGTCGAGGTGATATAGTTGGTATCAAAGGAAATTTAGTAGTAAACTTGGAAACTAGAGTAGGAAATGTATAGTAGGGAACATAGACCAAAGATAGTATTTGAGGATAAACATACAAGAAAATCCTGGATTTTTGGTAAGGAATAGATTATGTGAATATTTCTAGAAAATACATCCCTGTCTGGATACAAATAATTAGAGGTGGCTCTGGCACAGATATACCTAGGAGTGAAAACTCCGACAAAGAGTTTCGGGCTTGACCTGAGGTATCCCAGTACATGAAAATGGGACTTGCTGCACTCTTGGTATTGACACTCCTATGGGATATGCTTAGGATAATTCAAATTTTCTTTACATGCCATTATGAAGGATTTTAATGTATTTTTTTCCTCAGAGAAACCATGTTTATGAGATTAGTTATGCATAGAATTTCAATATATGTTAAGTGAATTTTTATTTGAGATTCATAACCTAATATAGTGTATGCCATTATTTAGAAATAGAACCTAATGTAAAAAAAAGAATTAACACTCATGGGCAATGTAGGGATCTCCCCACTAAGAAAGGCAACACAGTCAATGCTGGAGAAGATAAGATCATGACCATATTGGGAAAACTTACTCAAGTTGTGACGAATAAACATGCCACACCTGTGTTGGATCGTTTTATGTAGCAGAAGCCCCCATATTTCAGTGGGACTACTAATCTAGTTGTTGCTGAGTAGTGGATCAAGTCCCTTGAAAAGATATTTATGGAATTGAGATGTAATGAAAATGAAAAGGTAGTGCTGGCAGTATATTTTCTTAAGGGTGATGTTGATCAATGGAGGCCCTTGATTTAGAATACCACTGAGGAAGAATAAATAGAAGATATGGAATGGATAAATTTTAAGGAAATATTCTTTGAGAAATATTTCCCTCATGAGGAATGAACCTAAATGAAGAGGAAATTCCTTAGCTTAAAGCAAAGGGAAGAAGAAAATGTTGTAGAGTATGAGGCTACCTTCACAAGACTAGCCAGGTATGCTATAGATTACGTATGAGACTCAGAAGACAAGATTGATCATTTATTTGAAGGTATTAAGTGAAGTCTTCAAAGGGCACTGGCTTCTCAAACATTTTCATCATATGATGAAATTGTATCAAGTTCCATCAAAACAGAGAAGAAATTTTCTAGATCAAATATTTTCAAGGGAAACCAAGATAAAAAGAGGTAATCTAATAACCATGGAAATGGTGAATCACCAAAGAAGAAAAAGGGAACAAAACAATTCCCATTATGTGAGAAATGTGGAAAGAATAATCTTGGGAAATTCTTGAAGGGCATGGTATTCTATTACAAGTGTGGAGAAAAGCGTCATCGATCTAATAAATTCAATGGGAAGAAACAATTCGATGATGTTCAATGATAAAATTGTAGAGAGATGGGACAATATTAAAATGAGTTTCCTAAGCACCAAGGAAAATTTCCTCAGAAAAGTCCAAGAGAGAAAGAGAAATCTTATATGATTACAGCCGCAGAGGTTGAAGTTTCTAATGACGTGGTGCCAGGTACTTTAATTGTTTCCTCAAACTTGGCCAATGAATTATTTGATTCTGGATCATCAAATTCATTTATATCTTCACAGTTTTTCAAGAAAATTAGACATGTCCAATTTGATTTATTAAAGGAGTTATCAGTCAAAACTCCTAGGGGATGCATCATTGCAACAAAGGCATGTCAACTAGTCCCCCTCCTAACACATAAATGTGCATTAGTTTCTAACCTTATCATCATACCAATGACTAAATTTGATATAATTATCAGTATGAAATATAAACCAATATATATGGGTGAGGAAAGAAATCCTCCAATTGAAGGTGTTCATATAGTGCAAGAATACATTGATGTATTTCTAGAGGATTTACCTAGATATCCTCTAGAGTGGGAAGTTGAGTTATTTGTTGATTTAATTCCTAATGCAAGACCTATATCAAATACTCCCTACATAATGGCCACTGTAGTACTAGTGGAGCTAATGAAACATCTAGAGGAGTTGAGTTAAAAAGGATTTATTCAACCTAGTGTTTCTCTATGAGGGCCCCCTGTCCTCTTTGTCAAGAAGAAAGATGGATCCATGAGGCTATACATTGATTATAAGGAAATCAATGCTATTATAATAAATAATAAGTATCCTATGGTAAGAATTGATGATTTATTTGATCAAATTTAGGGAGCCTAATATTTTTAGAAGATCGAACTTCGATCCATATATCATCAGTTTCATGTGAGGAAGGAAGATATTCCTAAGACAATGTTTCGAACTAAGTATCTGGATTACGAGTTTACAGGGATGCCTATTGGACTGATGAATGCACCATCTATTTTCATGGATTTAATGAATAGAGTTTTCAAGGAATATCTTGATAAATTTTTTGTGGTATTAATTGATGATATCCTAGTATACTTCAAAATCTATGAATACCATGAGAATCACTTGTAGATTATTATAAAAGCTCTTATAAGAAATGAATTATATGGGAATTTTAGAAAGTGTGAAATATAAATTCAATCAGTTTTTTTCTAGGCCATATTGTCTCTAAGGATGGAATCCTAGTTGATACTTTGAAGTCAAAGGAAATCCAAGATTGGCCCACGCCAACAAACATAATTGAGGTACGTAGTTTTATTGGATTAGTAGGTTATTATCGGTATTTCTTTCAGAATTTTGCTCGACTGGCTAACCCGAAAACCAAGCTCACACGTCAAGGAGTTAAGTTTTTGTGGACAAAAGAATGTACAGAATGATTCAAATAATTGAAAAGAAGATCAGTCAATGCTCCAATTTTGACTCTTCCATCTGGAAGTGATGGATTAGTAATATACAACGATGCATCAAAGAATGGATTGGGTTGCATCCTTATGAACAATGATAAAGTTATTGCTTATGCATTAATGATATTGAAGACTCATGAGAAAAAGTATCCAACACATGATCTTGAGTTATCAGTTGTAATATTTCCTCTAAAAATATGGAGACATTATCTTTACGGTAACAAATCTGAGATATACAAAGATCACAAGAGTTTGAAATACATTTTCACACTAAAAGAACTCAACATGAGGAAAAGGAGATGGCTCAAGTTACTCAAAGATTATGATTGTTCAATACACCACCACCCAGGAAAGTCAAATAAGGTGGTAGATGAATTAAGTAGGAAATATCATGGACATCTGACTCAAATGAGGATTGAGAGAGATCCTATATTCATGGATCTAATAAAGATAGATATGGGAATTCTTAAGGAAGGGGAAACATCTTTCCTCTTTCAAATGGTTACTAAACTATATTTACTAGAGAAGATAAAAATCTATCAATCTGATGATTAAAACCTATATAAGAAAATTATTGATGTTAAAGATGGGAGATTGGAAGACATTGTGTACGAGGAAGGAGTTATGAAGTTTGGAAAGAGGTTATGCGTTCCATCAGTACCTGATCTAAAAAGGGAACAATTAGACGATGCTCATAGCTCAAATTTATCTATATAGCCGGGTAGCACAAAGATGTATAGAGATCTAAACGAATATTTTTGCTGGGATAATATGAAGTGGGAAATTGCTTACTATGGTTCAAGGTGTCTAGTTTTTCAACAAGTGAAGGCAGAGAGTCAACATCCTAGAGGAGTGATGTCACCTATACCTATTATTATGTGAAATCAAGATAAAATTACAATGGATTTTGTCACCAGACTACCAAGGAAACCTAGAAGGAATGATTCAATATGGGTAATTGTTTATCATCTCACAAAATCTGCACATTTCCTTCTTATAAGAGAGGATTTACCACTTGAGCACCTGGAAAGACTTTATATTAATGAAGTTTTAAGACTTTATGGTGCACCTCTATTGATTGTGTCTGATCAAGATCCCCAATTTACATTAAATTTTTTTAAAAGTATTTAATAGGATTTGAATCTTGAGCTTCGTATGAGTACTGCTTATCACCCCCAAACTGACGGACAGTCTGGAAGGACTAATCAAACTCTATAAGACATGCTGAGGTCATTCTCTCTTGACTTCCAAGGTATATGGGATCAATACTTTACTTTGGTAGAATTTGCCTAAAACAATAGTTTCCATTCTAGTATTCAAATGGCTCCATATGAAGCATTATATGGAAAGAGATGTCGAACTCCAACTTGTTAGGATGAAGTTGGTGAGAGGAAACTTATAGGCCCATAACTTATTGAAGAGACCATGACAAAGGTAAATACAATCCAAGACCATATTAAAGAATCCCAAAGTAGGCAGAAGAGTTATGATGAAAACCGAATAAAGGATTTGGAATTACAAGTGGTAGATCATGTATTTATGAAAGTATCTCCATGGAAGGGTGTCTTAAGGTTCAGTAATAAAGAGAAACTAATCCCCGGGTACATCGGACCATTTGAAATTCTAGAAAGAATCGGACCTGTATCTTAATATTTAGAAATGCCTCCAAGTCTCTCCAAAGTTCATGATATGTTCCATGTGTCATTATTGAAGAAATACATTCCAGACTCAATGAATGTACTCACCTATGAAGAAATAGAACTCGAACCTGATTTGTCATACTGTGAAGAGCCTATCAGTATCCTTAACACAAGGGATCATGTATTGATAAATAGGATGACTCGTCTAGTAAAGGTTCTTTGGAGAAACTAGAATATGGAGGAAGCAACATGGGAACCTGAGGATGTTATGAAGAAGAACCACCCACGTCTTTTTAGGGGGCTTTATACATAAAATTTCAAGGATGAAATTTCTGGAGGGAATAATGTAACACCCAAAACATTTGATGGCATTCTCCTCTTAAATATATTCTATTCATAGCCTATATTTCATAAAGCACTGCATTCCTTTGAAACAACACTTGATTATTTATGAGATAGTAAAAAACCTATCCATTAAACATAAATTTTCCACTTCTATGTTTTGAATTTCAAAAAACGATCATCTAGAGTTGTGACCAGTAAGTTATTTAGAGTTTGATAGAACCAACTTTATTTTTTGATGAATAGTAACATACCCTTATGAATAGAAATATGAATAGTAATATGACCCTTATGAATAGTAAATAATGATAATATTTTATTCTCTTAAGGTAATAAGATAATGAAATCTTAATTAATTTTTCAATGTGATATAAAACTAATTATACCTTTAAAATTGTTATTTTTTAGAATTAACTGTGATTTTATTTAAAATTTAAATGAATAATATTTAGAAAATTATTTTTGAAAAATGGAGTTCATTTTTTAATTCTCCACATCGAAAAATGTTTAGGGTGGATTTTTGGGATGTTTATGAAATTCTATAATTTTCAATGAATTGTGAAATACGGTGAAATACAGTATATTCAAATTATCAATAAAATACACTATTTATGATATCATAAGTGATGTAAGACAACTTGGTTCAAAATCACATGCCATTATTACTATTTTGAGTCACATGAATTAATATTATTTATATTTTTGAGCAAAAATATTATAATAATGATTAAAATAATGAGAAATACCTCCTCTCCTCCACTATAAATACCACCCTCATTACCCTCTTCCTCCCACACCACTCAAGCCTTGAGACTTACCTAAATTCAGACAAATACTTTTCCCAAGCCCTCTTCCCCACATCCTAGAGCTACTGGTCTCACTAAAAGGCTAAAACTAAATGCCTTAAGAAGGATCTCAAGGAGAAGAGATCAAGAGGTAAACATCCTCTTTAGTTTTCTTTCTTTTCATTCATTTTATGTTATTATTTTTAACTTTCCTTTGGATTATGTTGAGAAATGTCATTAAATATCACCCTTAATGTCCATATTATGTAAGATTGATGATATACCCCCTTTCTCACATCAAACTATTTTATGAAATTTTAAGTGACACCGTTAGGCTGTCGAATTTTCGTGAGAGATTTCTCAATGTTTTTCTTCTATTTTGGGTTCATTTATTTTATACTTACTTTCTCATATCTCCTCATCCAAATGATATGATAATTATAGTACCTTAAATGAACTAGAATTATATTATTATAATGTAATATTTCATCATCTTCTCTTTCCCATCCTCCTATACTAAAAATGAAAACACCGTCTGAGATGTGTCAATTTATCACATTCAGGGATGACGAGTTCTCAATTTTCATTACCATATTAAATTCTGTCCATGAAACCATTTTTATGGTTAAAAAAGATCATAATATATGTATTTCATCTCATTAATTTTCTGTAATCCCTACACATTCCTAATATGGAATAATAATACAAAACAAGGTCATTATACACAAAACCGCGAAGCTAAATCCAAGCATTTATCAATAACTTTTAACTAATGATTCATCCTCAAGTATATAACCCAGAATCATTATAAGATAATTTATATCTCTTTAATTTCACTAATAATATATATTAACAATTCTGGATGTTTAACTACTTTTCTAACGAACTTCTATACATGAATACAAGTAAATGAATCATGAAAACCAAGGAAGAAAATGCTTCCAAAACAATAAAATTGAACCTCTTAAACCCATAAAAAGGGACATGAATGAACCTAATAAGGTTATACTAAATCAATTACATGTATACTATGTTATGGAATTATTAATTAATGATGATAAATTTTATTATTCAGGTCATTAAAACAAATGAAGAACACACACGATCATAAGGTAATGGGTTTCTCATCTCACTTTTAATTCCATGAGATTTCCATTGTTCTCAACTTATTTCTTATATGTGGCATATGTGTATTTCCATTTGATATATAATATCCTGATTATATTTATATTCATGGTATTTTGTGACTCATTTAGTGATTATTGACTTTTGGTCATATGATTCAATTTATTACAATATGGTAACTGACTTTGTCTGAATTTCCATTTCATTGTGACCGACTTGGTATTATGCACCTAATATTTCTTATGTGGTGTATCTACTTCCTATTTTAGATCATATTTCTTTTGAAATTATAATTCTGTAAATATCCATTTTCTTGTAGCATGGATATTACTATTTCCTTAAGCCGTATACCATTTCACATAAGGAGTTAATTTGGAAAGATGTTTGAACTATGGAAATATTAATGAATCCATATTCTATACTCTATAAAAATATTGAGAAGGTAGATTGAACTTGTATTAAATACATTTATAAAAAATTATTTGGACTTTTAGCGGTAGGTGGGGCCCGATATAGCCCCTCGATGCATCGACATGTATCATGAGACAAATCAGTTGGCGACAAACCCTTCATGTTTGTTTCCAAAAATCAGACATGTTTCTACCCACATAACTAAAAAATTTTAATGGTATTATGGTATCATGTGATAGATACATGAAGTTCAATTAATAATCATTATATTTATTCATTATTAGTTATTTCCATCCATGAGGTTTTTACTATGAAAAAATATATGGATGCAATTTCATTCTCAGTTTGTAAATGACAAGAGTTTTTCATTTATTCATCATGACATGTTGATTAAGTCAAATTGTTTACTTATTATTGAATTAATTCTTCTATTATTTTTAACCCTTACTGAGCATTTGAGCTCACCCCTTTCATTTTTTTTACCTTCAGTAGGTTATGAAGAAGAGATCACTTATTTAGTTTCTATGGATGTAGTTTTTAGTTTTTGTTATCAATTGTATTTTGTTACCTTTCTCAATGTAATTTGAGTTACATCTATATATCTACTTTGTAATGCACTGACTCTGGTCTAGAGGGGACTAGGTGTTACACAAGCCATAAGTTGGAGCAACCTTGCTGCTTTTCCAATACCACCACATTAATCATACTGAGCATTTCAGCATTAAGGTAGGTGGTGATATCACAGGTTCCATAATATCATCCCACTACTTCACCAAAATTATTTAAAAAAATCACACCATATCTAAAAGTGCATGTATTTCATCTTAATATACCATCCGTGTTGCCTTTGATCCAACCAGGAAATGGAGAAATCCACATGACTTCCATGGTCCCAAAAGGAGAAATATAATTAACTGTAATAACAAAAATTTTAGGAACATAAAAATCATGAATAAATTTATCACAAGATCCATTTTGGCCACCATTTTCATATTTCATAGTAGAGAGAATGTGGTGCAGAGTTGACTGAATACTGAAATAAGCACTCCCTTGAATCATTTTATTCTAACTATTCCATATGTAACAAACAACCTCCAAGATGGTGACTAGAAAAGGTTGTGCATCTACTAGGAAAAAGGCAGAGAGATGCAGACAAGAATATGATCCCAAATTTTGATTGTGTTGGAAATTTTGATTTCAAAGCAATCCTATATTACATTCCACAACACAATTTTAGTTTCAAAACCTAAGAATATATGATCAATGTCTTGTCTCTACTAATGAAATATTGAAAATATAGAGAAAATAATAATACCAACACCCTGCAAAAAATGAATAGTACTTATTTTGTAGTACATGAGTCTCCAAAAAAAAGAGAATCTGTAGGGTAGAATGAAATTACTACTCAAAGTCATATCCCAAGTGATGACATGTCTATTAACAACCTCATGATAAAAATCCTTTAAAAATGTCTCCCATTTGAGGTAGGTTTCTAAACAATAGTATCTTCACCTTCCATAAAATCATAATTCAAAACAAATTCCTTGACCTCAAAAGGGAGAAAATCCAAGGAAATTTCTAATTGATCTCATATTTACATAATTTTATCAAAAAGAGTATCATGAGACTTAATGTAGTTTAGAAGAGGCATATCTGTACAATTATCTAACCAAACGTTCAAAGAATAATTGATGCTTGCTAACCGGAGAGAATTAATAGAGACTAGGGAGAAATAATTCTTGAAGGTAGGCCAAATATAAGAGTCCAAATAATTGAAATTCCCAACTTTAAGCCTATTTAAAAATCTAGGTCTCTGGAATTCAAGATATTATATCTTCTCATTAATAAGTCTCTACATGGAATTATCTTACAAAGTATCATTGAATTTGTAGATATTTTCAATGCCAAGCCCACCCTAATCAATAAGATTGGAACATTGATTCCAAAAAACTATTATAAGTTTTCTTTAAATAATTATTCCTCTCCAGATAATTTTTTAGTTATTTATACTCTTAATAAGAGCCAATAGTCATTTGTAAACTATAAGAGTAATTTTTTTGAGACAATCATAGATTTGACTTGGCTAACTCTTCCATCTATCAAGAGAGTATTCCCTTTCTAGGAAGCCAACTGATTTCTAACCTATATAACAATATGAGAAAAATTTCTAGCACACAGATCCCCATAAAACATCGGTACACCAAGATATATGAAAGGAAACACACCCTCTCTAATAATAAACTCTCCAATGATATCAATTTTCTTAGAATAGGTGATATTTTTTCCAAAGTATAAAAAGGACATATCCCAACTAATCTCTTTCCCCAATACTTTATCATAATAAAGAAGAAGAGATATGATGTTATTAATGTTTATTTTATCACCTTGAGTGAAAATAATGATGTTATCAACATAAAATAAATGATTGGGGTCCATAAGGATTATGGAATCTCTAATGGGATTAAGTTTATTATTTCTATCCATATTGAGGAAAAGCATGCTTAAGTAATATTCATCAATAGAGACAATGATGGATGAAAAATGATCACATTTCCTGAAACCTCTGGTACATGTAAAATATCACTTAGGTGAGGAATTGATAAGAACTGAGATATGTGCTAATCCCAGGAGAGTGAAAACCCAATTAATGAATATGTCATCAAATCTAAAAATTACTCAAAACTTTGCAGATAAAACCCTGATCTAATATATCAAAGTATTTTTTAATATCAAGATTAATAATAATGTTACCTACCTTGATGGATTTCATGAGGAGGTTGATGCATTTAGAGAAAGTAATAATACAATTCTGAATAGTTTTTCCTTTGATGAAACCAAACTGATTTGTAGAAACAATTCTGTTGGAAATACTGGATAGCTTGTTTGCAAGAATTTTTCCAATGATTTTAAAAGTTGTATTAACAAGAGAAACAAATTAGAAAATGTGAATCTCATTAGCATTAGAAAATAATGGAATGATTGATAGAAATTGAACATTAATTCCACTCGTTAACTTCCCACCTTGGAAAAAATGATTGACATGCCTGTAAACATCATAGTGAATAATCTCCCAAAAAATATTCGAAAAAAGAATTGGTGAAACCATTTGGACCAAGAGAGATACTAGAGATTAATACAAAGACAAAATCCTTAATCTCAAATTCATGGGGAAGATAAATAAGGCTAGAATTATCCTCATGAGTAAAAAATCTAGGAATAATACCATTCATAAGATCAATACTATCAATAGGTCTATTAAAAATATTCTTGTTAAAGGAGAGAACATGAGCATAAAAATACTATATTTTATCAAGAATCACACCATTATCATTAAAAATAGATAAAGGTCTACATAGATTCTTGATCCTTTACATAGAGTTAAAAAAATTGGTATTTAGGTCACCTTCGTTCAAAAAGAATCATAATATCTTGAGAAAATTCAAAATAGATGGACTAATCCTCCTTGTTCATAAAATCAAAACCTTCAACTTGACCACAAATATCCAAGAAAACAACAACTATAATATTGTTACAGACTGAGAGGATGAAACTTCAACATAATTAATAGGGGTGGCATTACAAAGTTAATCCTAATGAGAATCAATAAGGAATATAATATCCGATGCAATTTCCAAATAAATATTACCATACTTACAAATTACAACTTCTTCATGAGTCATACTACTACCAGAACGACCAGGTACAGAAAAACTAATGATGGACTAAGATAAATTAGTATCCCCATCCTCTTAAGTACAAATATAGGCCCAACATCTACCATTTATGTTATTAACACTATAAGAACTTGATTATTTTTTCACCCTTTTAATAGGTTCTTATTTTCTAGGTGGATCATTATTTTCTAGGGAAATTTATTTTCCCTTCTTTCTTTTTTTAACCTCTTTAATATAATTAAAATTTGAAATGGGATTAACTTTGTTCTAAATAACTCTACAATTATAAATATTATGTCCAAAAATTCTATAGTAATCAAAAAATTGGGGAATATATTCATATTATACCTTAATAATAATCTTAAAATCATTGGAAAATGAGTTGATAGAATCTAGAAACTTGGTTTTGAAATATACATCAACCATAATTCTATCTTATAATCTAAGTTCTGTATGGAGAGTTTATTGATCCAGTTTCATATGAATTCCAATATAGGAAGCAATATCATTCAAAATTATAGGGTGCTAATAAACCCAATTTAGGCCATATAATCAAAACAAAATTTGATTCGTGGAATAAATTTGATTAAAAGGATAGAAATTAATATTCTATTCAGAGATCCTAAACATTATAGGCTTCAGATTAACATTTACAACATTCCTCATAGAATTGATATCATCCTTTCTCTGCATCAGGATATGAAAGAAACCTCCTCTAATTAGGATCATCTTCCATTCACCGCCTCCCCAAAATTGTAAAATCCTTGATTTAAGATATTCATTGGACTATTGTTTATCTCCTATAGAATACAAAATATGTCTAAGAACAAATAATTTACACAAATCGAGTCTTTGTTGAAGGTCTTCTAGATCCACAGTGATTGAGAAACCACCATCATCCATTTTTTTGCAGCAAGGAGGCCCAGGGAGGTCATCCTAGATGAAATTAACATTATTAAGCACATCCATAAAGGAAATTACCATGTTTTTCAAAGTTCTTGAATATCTTTCAAGATTTATATTTACAGTTTGAATTTTTTTAATTTATGAATATTCACATATCAAATCCTTGAAAGAGTCTTCCCATTCTGGGTGAAATGAATCAATTATTAAAAAAATAGTGAAAAGAGGAATCATTGTAGTGATTATTTAGAAGACTTGAAGAAATTTTCATGAAAGTTTACTTTCTATTGAGAATGAGTGTCGTCTTTCCATGTCTTTTGAACAAGTTGAGTCAATGATCAACTTTTCAAAGAGAAAAATCAAAACCATAATCCTGAGCCTATTTAAGACTACTATGAGAGGTTAAACCTTAGATAATCTATTACCTCGACTAAGCCAAATCAATTACTGATTTCAGAAGAATATGGGACTCCAAGAACTATTTGAGAACATTGATTTTGCGAGGAAGAAGAGAATTCATGATTGAAATAGAGCACAAACTTGCGAGATCTTAACACCGCTATTGACTTTGATATCAATCCTGAAACAAGACGCCACTATCGAAGGTCTATGAGTCCCCATGAGTAGAATTATCCTATGCATGACCTTGAGCTGTCTATTGTAGTTTTTTCTTTAAAAATATGAAGGCATCATCTATATGGGGAGAAATATGAAATATACACTATTCACAAAAGTTTAAACCATATATTGACTAAAAAATAATTAAAAATGAGGTAGAGTAGATTTATAAAATTGATTAAGGATTATGATTTCACAATTCACTATCATATAAGTAAAGAAAACCTGGTAAATGATTCCATGAGTTGAAAATGTAACACATAATTAGTTATGCTATATTTGGAACATGATCCTTTAGTTAATTTTTTAATAAATGTTGACTTGTAAATTGTGTTTGTAGAAAGTACTTACTTTTTAGATTAGATATCAATGAAATCATCTTTGTTTGAAAGTATTAAGGAGGATCATAAGTAATTTCATGGTTTTAAAGAAAGAGTAAAATTGGTCAAAAAGTAGACTGAGCTTATTATTGATGAGGAATGTGTCATTAGATTTGGAAGGAGGTTATATGTTCTAAGCGATTTCTAGTTGAAGAATTATTTATTCAGTGAATCTCATAGATCTATATTTTATTTTTCATCTTATAAGAACTTATATATACAATGACCTTAAATAATATTTTTTTGGTGGGAATACATGAAAAAGGATGTAACTAATTTTACCATGAAAATTTTAACTTGTCACATGGTTAAAGCTTTATGAAAACTAACTAAGTGAATGCTTAAAAATTTTTCAGTACCAAAATGGAAGTGGGAGAACATGTGAATGGATTTTGTGGTGGTATTACCTAATATAACTCGAGTTAATAATTTGATTTAAGTTATTGTTAGATCGTTTGACTAAATATGTGCATTTCTACCTATTTGAGATACTATGTATTTGGATTATCTTTCTATAATTTTTATTAAGAAGATATTCTAATTACATGGAGTTCCCATTTCAATTATATATGATATTTATCCTAGATTTATGTAATTTTTTTTGAAGGGACCTAAGAAGTCAATGGGTACTAAATTAAATTTGATCAAAACTTTTTATCCTCAATATGACGGACAATTAGAGTGTAACATCTATAAATTAGGGGATATTATTCAATATTTTTCATTAGATTATTAGGTATGTTGGGATCTATATATGTATTATTTAAATTTTCTTATAAGAATATTTTTCATTCCAGTATTTAGATGACACATTTTGAGGAATTATATAGAAAGTGATGTTGAACTCTAACATGTTGGAATGAATTAAGTGAGAGGAAATTATTTGGACCAAAATTAGTATAAGTGATGGTTGAGAAGGTAAAAATGATTAAGCACAACACGAGGGTAGAACAGAGTAGGTAAAATTGTTACATAATAAACCAGAGGAAATACCTTTCATTTGAGATAGGTGACTATGTATTTCTTAAAATATCTCCTTGGAATGGTGTAACACATTTTTGTAAAAAAGGGAATGTGATCCCATGGTTCATTAGAACCTATGAAATTATAAATAAATTTGGATCATTTAATTACCTTTTATCCTTAAATTTTGTTTTATCTCAAGTACATGATGTGTTTTATGTTTCTTTACTAAGGAAGTACGTACCCAATATATCTTGTTTTTTGAGACCTGAAGTGGTACAATTAGAGGAGAATATATCTTATGAAGAAAATATGGTTTAGATTTTGGATCATTGATAATAGGTACTATAAAATAAGGTGATTTACTAGGTTATGGTTTTATAGAATAATCACATGATTGAGGAAGAAACATGGGAATTAGAAAAATTTATGAGGGAAAAATACCCTCACCGGTTTAAGTAATGAATAAAAGTGGAAGGGCACAATTTCTAGAAGGGGGAAGAATGTAACAACCCAGTTAATATTAATAATAAAATAATTTCATGTCTTATAAATTTTTATAAATATATTTTATGCATTCATATATAATATGATAATTTTATAGGAATTTTTAGTGAGAAAAATGGTTTTATTATAGCTAAAATGTTTTCCATAAAATATATGTTTTAATTTAAAAACTAAATTTCTAAATTTTATATTTTAAATTGATAATATAAAATTAAATTTTTGAATCATCTTGTTGAAATTTTCTTAGATTTATTTTTTCGTATATTTCAAAAAATTTTGATTTTTGAGTGAATAATGGAAAATACAATTTTTTATAAAAACTGTCATTTAGTTTCAAGTAATTCAAAAGTACCATTTTTGTTTTGGATTTGTTTTTAAGTGAAATAACTCCCATTTGATTAAAATTAATCTAAATAATTCCATAGGAATTAGTATTATGTTTTATTTTTCTATAAAACCATTTTTAAACTTAAAATGCATTTTTCGAAAAAGTATTTTTCATTGGGTTTTACACACATATATTGAATAAATTTTTACTACTTCTAAAAATTGAATCTGGAAAAATTGATGTTTTTTTTTGGAATTCAGAGGTAAAAATTTGGTAATGTATTTGATTTCATTTTTAATCATAATGAATAGTTATTATGGTAAAATATTATAACCTAGGTAAAGGTTGAAAGGGTTAACAAGGAGGGGGGGGGGTGTTAAAATAAGGGATAAGACAAAAAATATTTATAAAACTTGGATAAATGTGATTTTTTGATTGTATTTATACCTTAAAATATATTTTATTTTAAATTTGAATAAATTGAGTCAAATTTTCTTGTGAAATACATTTATATTAATTTAATGTATTTACAAGAGCACTACTCCCCTCACTCACTAGTAGAAAAATCATTTTTAACGTCATCAATTTGACGTCAGTTTCTTATAAACTGACGTAAAATATTTTTGCGGATACGTTTTGGTGTCGGTTTTTTAAAAACCGATGCCAAAAACTAAAAAAAATTAGTTTTGGCATCGGTTTTTAAAAAAACAGACACGAAAAAATAATGAAAAAAAATGTTTTGGTGTCGGTTTTTATAAAAACCGATAAGAAAAAATAAAAAAAACAAGTTATGATGTCGATTTTTATGAAAACCGATGCCAAAAATGTAAAATTTTTTTACAGTCCTATAGATAATTCCCTAAGCTTTTATTTGAATGGTCATGGAGCAAAAACGAAGTTATGGATTAAAAGTTGTGGATGTTGGAAGTTGATCTTCTCTAAAAGAAGTCTTAATTAAGTCAAACTTTCAAAGGCCATAACTTTTAATCCGTAACTCCATTTTAACTCCACGACCAGTAAAATCGAAGCTTAAGAAATTTTCTAAAACCTGGTAATTTGTTTTTTTAATTTTTGGTGTCAGTTTTCTTAAAAACTGATGCCAAAAATAATTTTTTTTACTTTTCGCGTCGGTTTTCATAAAAACCGACGCCAAAACTATTTTTTGTTTTTCGCGTCGGGTTTTTTAAAAACCGATGTGAAAAATAATTTATTTTTACTTTTCGCATTGGTTTTTAAAAAAAACCGACGCGAAACATATATATATTTTTATCTTTTTAGCATCGGTTTATTTAAAAACCGACGCCAAAAATGATATCGATTGGAATTTTGGGCATTAGTTTTCTTAAAAAACTGACACCAGAAGACCAACATATATCCTCTTTTTCATCTGTTTCAAACAAAACTGACACCAAATAGTATTCACCAATACGCAGGATCAGAATTTCAATTTTTTTCACAACGCGCGTTTAAATTTTTAAAATACCGCCTATATTTTCATATAGCTCAATCGAAAATATTTTCATTTACTATATATAAATCCATTTCTCCTTCATTCATCATCTTCATCCTTTTCGATTCAATCAAGTTTTCAATGCGGCATCAATCGTTAATTTGAATACGGTACGTATTCTATTCGTTTATTTTCTTTATTATTAATGTCCTTCATTTATAAGCAACTTGATTAGATTTCATATAATGATGATTTACTTTTATTATCGAGTTAAAAATATAAAACATTTGGATGAGATTTACCAATCTTGGTGTAAGTTTAATTATCGATCATCGTTTTCATTATCAAATGAGTTCTACACTAAATATAAGAGATATGATGATAAACAACATATTATTTCAATGGAAGATCGAAAAATAATCGAAATGTGTTTAAAGTATTATGTATATTTTATATCATTTGTTGTATGTGATTTTAATTTGTGTTTATCTTGTTTTCTTTAAAACAAGTTGTATCAATCGATACTTTGACATGTTCAACTTCCGCCGACCATAAATTTTGATCCGTAACTCCGTTTTAGTTCCACGACCAGTAAATCGAAGATTAGGAAATGCTCTAAAACATAGAAGAATAACAAATTTCTTTTTGGCGTTGTTTTTTGTAAAAACTGACGCCAAAAATAAGTTTTGTCCATTTACGGTGTCGGTTTTTTTCAAGAACCGACGCCAGAACTATTTATCTTCAACTTTTTGGCGTCGGTTTTTATGGAAACAGATGCCAAAAATGACGCGGATGAGTTTATTTGGCATCAGTTTTTTACAAAACCGACGCTAAAAAGAAAATAAAATTTGTTTTTTGCGTCGGTTGACAAAAACCGACGTAAAAAGTCATATTTTTTACATCAGTGACTTCAACGTCGATTAAAAACCGACCTAAAAAATACAAAAAACCAACGTTAAAGACCTTTTTTCTACTAGTGACTTATAAAGGGGAACATCCTCTCCTCACATATTCACACCTTTTATACCACATATCTCAGTCATTACTGTTCTAAAACCATTTCCAACTATCCTACCCACTTTTTATAGGTTATGGTGATCTCAAAATACCAATCCAAGAAGTCTTAAGGTGTAATCCAAAGGGATATATCTAAGGAGGAGGTATACATGCTAACCAACCTATTTCAAGTTTATTTCTTCTTCAAACTCCTTATAATCTAATTATAACCACTATAACATAATGACATAAATATATTATCTATACTAACATTTTATTATGTTGACGTAACGACTCTTTTTTTCTCTTTTCCATCCTACGAGAAATGAAAACATCACCCATGCATATGTGTGGACTACCACATCTACAAAGTGAGTGCTTTGTTTTTAATCACCACAAAAAATGCTAGTTATAAATATGAAATTAATGAATATATAATATTTTTATGAAATTTTTATGATTCTAGAAAGATAATATATTACTTACCTTCTCACCATTTTTTTCTATTGTAAAATGGATAATGTTGCTCGTGTGAATGTGTGGAATACCACCTCCTAGAAGTGACATCATTTGTTTTTCATTATCGAATTACATGGTTAGTCATGTGGTTGGAACTAAAAAGTAAATATTAAATGTATAAAATAATTCTAAATATGTAAAATTAAAATGTTATATACCTTATTTCTTTTTCATTCATTAGAAAAATGGTAACGCTGCTCATGTGTACATGAGGACAACCACCATCATGATACGACATATTTCATTTTTCATATCTGTCTTCCATGGATTAATCTAAATATGTTTTTTATTTATAAAAATAATAATTTTATCATGATTAATATTCAATAGATAATGTATCCATGATCCCTTTGACCATAGTCAACATATCAGTGTCATTTTGGACTTAAACTAAATATCCTTAAAACGTGCAATGTGAACTTAACTATTTTAATAACTAAATAAAACATAGAAACAAATTCAATAAATAGAATAATGATAGTGAAATTAACATTAAAAAAATAATATTTATCATGTATAAAACCAATATAATTTTATTAATCAAGAGGGAAGACATATGAACGAAATGAGTTGGGACTCTAGGTAAGAGACTTCCCTTTAAAAACCTTATTTTAAAGTTTTATTTACAAATAATACTCTTCCATGATGAGGTTATTTTTCAATAATGTTCTTATTTATAATTTAAATGTTTATATAGGTCATTTTTAAATATTTTTTTACATTATTTAAAAAGGATTAAAAATTAATCCTATCAATTTTTTCTGTATGGTTTATTTTTGACCTTTTAAAAAATTAAAAAAAATAATGTTTTTTAATGGATATGAATTGACATACTTTTCCTACCATTATATATATTATTCGTCATAAGCCTTCCTTATACAAGTTAACATAGTTTTTAAAAGAATATTCTATTACCACTCTTCTGGGAATCTTCGGTTTTAAAAATTTGTTCTAAGGAAAAAAAATTATTCTCATTTTTATTAGGTAAATAAAATTGTTATTACTTATGGGATTGCATGCCAAATTAAATGAGTTTTATGATTAAATTTTAATCTATATGTATTTTATTTATGATATGGTTCTTAGAAATTTTATATGAATGGTGGGTGATCCCAATAAAACTTTGATGAAGAGTGAGCCCGTTATAGCTCTCCAATGAATTGGGTATTGTGATGGAGTTTACTGGTGATAGGTTACTCCAATAAGATGTGGGAATTATCCAGTTAGGTGATTCCATTATAAGGGTTCTTGTAAGGTTAATTTACTAGGGTACATATATGATATGATTTCAATCATTTATAAAGGAAATATTTTTATTTCAAAAGGTAGGAAAATTTGTTTATGGTTTTAAGGAAATTTTATGACTTAAAAAATACTGAAAGGATTGTTTTTCAAGGAAAGGTATTCATGAGTTTTCATGTTTTCCAAGAAAACCTTATGATTATTAATTTATATTTATGATTTTATATGATTTTTATGAAATATATTGAGAAATTAAGTTTTTATAATAGAAAAGTAGACAAATATTTGAACTCAAATTTTTATTATGAATTAGGAAACTCTATCATGTATTTTTCAGGTTTATGAGTGGGCTAACATGTTTATTTTAATTTATATTCCTTACCAATATTTCTTTATCTAATACCAAAATTTATAAATGTTTTTCATAAGGTTAAGGATCAGTGTAAATACAAATTAATTCAGAGTTACAATTATGCGATTCAATTTGAAAGAAGTTTGTATTTATAAAGAACATGATTTATGGGAAAATGGACATTGTGTAAAAATTTACACTTTTTAATGTGATTAATTTTCTAGTTATAGAGAATTATAAACTTGAAAAGTTATTTGGGGTATAAGTGATGAAATATACACTATAAATCATGTAATTTATAGAATGGTTATGTATGGGTTGTTATACATTATTTGTGGATACCTCTATAGATTTAGTGACATAGGGGATGGTGTTAACCATTAGTATGAAGGAGGTGATCACTATAGAAGTCCATAATTATTGGTAGTTTAGACCAATAGGTGGGAGCCTAAGGATATATATTATTATTGGGGATGATGGTCTGAGATTATGGAAGTAAAAGAATCCATGTGCCTTAGGTTCATCAGGTTATCAAGATGGTAGTTGGAAAACAAATTCAGCAGTCCATGAGACTTGTGATATGTTTTTTGAATATGCCTTTGGGGAATCAAGATGACCCAAACAAATTATGTGGTTTTTGATTGAATTTGAATCCATGAGGTATAGAATTTCTTGGAAGACTGAGGAATATTCTTGTATGTTGGACTATGGATGTATCATTCCACTATAGAATGGGCCGAAATAAGTACAATTTCACATGGGGTTAGTGGAGACTGAGTGGAGTGGGTGGTGATTTTTATTTCTGTTTCTATCTAATTATGTTTTTTAAACATTGGTAAATGTATGGATATAATCTTGGGAAACCATTGGTGGTGTCCTATTAAGTTCACACTCACACCCTACACAGGCCCTCCGAGACATGGGTAGACTTTATGGTTTTTGGTACATGAAAGGTAAAATTCTTAATTTCCAGATCTTAGTAGATTGGGGTGTGTAGATGGTGCATAGGTTGGATGACATGATTTTATATATTGTATGGGCACTTCATCAGTGTTGATATGGTGGTTATTTTTGGTTATTTTTCACTTTTATATATGTGATCGCACCATAGGTAATCTTGTCAACTCTTGTATGAATATAATGACATGGTGAGAATTTTTTGTATTGGCTAAATGTATATTTTGATCGGGTTTTTCTTGTTAGTTAAATTACTTATATTTTAGTGTGTTGACTTGATATTATTATTTATCATTATAGGGTATAATATCACTAATACCACCCTATAGAACTTTATTATTAGTAGGAATCCTTTGGTGTATGGGGAGGAATGCCTAAGAACCTTTGGTGCACCCTGTTTCGGGATCTATCGAGTGGTCTAGGTTCGGGGGAGCAATACAAAGTGGTATTAGAGGTGTGTTGTTACAAGTGGTACTAAGTAGTAGGGAGGTAAAAAAGTGGTGTCACCGAGAGTTAATAAATCTAGGTTATTGTAAAGTGGTTTAATATTTTGGTTGTGGTAGATCTCTCATCTAGGAATGTGTTGGAACTTGGGACTGACGTTATAACACCCTAATATTTTAGTACATGTTTTCCTTTAAAAAATACTATGTTGACAAACTTGTGATATATATAAAAATGAACTAAATTGAATAATGGTTTATTAAAATATAAAATGGAAGATATTAAAAGAGGTATAAATGAATCATAATTTAGAAAATAAATATTTTTTTTAAAATTAAAAGGGTTCTTCTAATGTAGGAAAACTTGATTGATTCTAGAGAAACTATTTTTTAATGTTTTAATAAATTATATATTTTTGTTAAACCTAATACTTTTTAGTAAATATACTGATGTATCAATAAAAATTCAAGTAATTATTATTAAAATAAATTAATAACATCCATTTAATGATTAATTAATGATATGGAATACTAATATAATAATTCTTGTCCAATCAGAAATAATTTATTTATAAACATTATTTTTATTATATACTATATGTTTTATTTAAAATATAAATTATTATTTTAGAGTATTAAATTTATTTTAAATTTATTTATTATAAATTTTAAAAAATTAATATTCATTCATACATTGATCATCAATTTGTTATAAATGAAGATAAATCATTTGATGGTAAAAAGAGATATTTTTCAGAAAAATATTTTTAAATAAGGAATGTATTTTATCTAAATGAATTAAATTAATCACTAAAGATAAATAATTTTTATTTAATTTATTTATAATATATTTAATCAAATAAATTAATAATCATTTAATTTTTGTTATTGGGAAAAGAATGTGAATAAATTCATTTTATGATTTTAAAATACATTTTTCTGAAAAATGGGTTTCGTGCATTTTGTGTGAGAATATTAGAACTAATTTGTACCACCTTTATAAAATTTATTTTATAAAATGAAATTATTTTTGATTTCATATGGTTCAATTTATCTTCGGGTGAATTTATGTGATTTTTCTTAAATGATTAATTTTTAGGTGAATAATGAAAAATACAAATTTTACAAATATTGTAGCTTTTATGAATTCATTATGATATAAGAATGGCTTAAAAACATATGAAACATTTGAATTGAACAAATATGTGTCTAAGGAGTAAAATAAATCATTTAAAATTAGTATTTTTAATTTAGATATCCATTCTTCACGTTTTGAAACATAAGATATATTTTAATATAATAAAAAACTATTTTTTATTCTTTTCATTTCATAGTGTGTTTGGAAGAAAAAATTTGGTTTTGGAATGGTTATAATGAATAATTACCTTATTTTTTTTAATAATAACCCAATAAAAAAATTTTAATTACCACAACAAAAGAGACTTTGACCTAAATAAGTACATATTCATTTTCAAACTCCAAGATACTGTTTTTTCAAAAAAAATTATATGCCTTTTCTGTGCTTATATAAGAATTAATTTCTATCAATTCTATAAATTGAATTATATAAAATTTATTCCTTATTTTGAATCATTATTTTCAAATTTTTATATAAGTAAAATTTAATTTTTTCTCATAAAAATAAGTTACCAATGTAAAAACTAGTCACTATAATAGTGGTTAAATTTAGGTAAAATTGTTTAATCCAGAGGCGAGTCACTAAATAAAAAAAATCTCATAATTAAATGGTAATATAATTTTTTTAAATAAATCAAATAATATTTATCAATTTAGGTGTCACTTTCCTTAATAAAGACATCCCTTTTTATATTAAGAAATTAAACTTACAAGAGTGCCACACATCTCACTTATAAAAAGAATCCCCAACTACCTCAATTATAAACATACTTTATGCACAATATGTCAACCAATATCTATAAAAATACCTCCCCAACTCTACTGCACATGTCCTAGAGAAATTGGAATCCCCAAAATATCATCCTAAGAATGATTAAGGGGTAATTCAAAGAAAGATACTCAAAAAGATATAATCATCTTAACTGCGTTCTTTCAAGTTTATTTCTTCTTCTACCTCTTCTAAATATTATATAAACATACTAATATAATTAAACCAATATATTTAATATAATGAAAATTTTTTATGTTAATTTCACAACTATTTTTTATCTCCTTTCCATCCAATGTAAAATGAAAGCATCGTTCTTGTGTATGTACAAACCACCCTCTCTATGAAGTGATGTATTTTATTTTCCATCACTCCCTTTCATGGATATTTATTTAGATGTATTTAATGGATATATATGATATTTATGAAATAATTATTATTATTTAATGATAATATATTGTATACCTTCTTACCCTCCTATCCTTTGGAAAACTACAACATCGCTCATGAGTATGTGTTGACTACCACCTCCACAAACTAATGTGATGCTTTTTTCACTTATGCCTTACATGGATAATAATAAGGATAGATTTAAAGAATAAATATGATATTTATATTATTATTATTTTTTAATGTAAAACCATTCTCTAGTTAATTTTATTTTCATCCATTATAAAAATGAAAACAACACTCATGTGTACGTACAAACTTCCATCTCTATGAAACGATATATTTCATTTTTTATAACCAACTTACATGAATGGTTATAAAATTATATTAAATATATAAATATTATAATTATAACATGTTAAATATTATGTATATTATTATGCCACGACCAATGTTTAATGATCATAAGTGAAAAATCAAAACATTAATGAGAAACAAAACAGTTAACACTTAAATAATTGATTTTATCAAAGAATTATGAGTAAATGGGTAAAAAAAAGTTATGAATAAATTATATAATATATATATATAAATAAATATATATATGATATAGATGAATAATAAATAGAAATTTATTATATAGGATAATGGAATGTGTCTGACCAATTAATAACTCAATGTATGGGTTTATTCCACAATCTCATTTTTATATGAGATTGTTTATATTTAAATTTCCATTTGTGAAATTACATATTATTTCTATCCTAAAAGAAATATAATTTCTTATACTCTGGTTATTTCTGGGGTTTTCAAGTATTATTTCCATTTTACTTAGTTTTGGTACTCAAAACCACTCAAATAAAGTTTTTAAGCAAACCAACCTTACTTTCCTTTTTTTTTGTCGAGAATCATTCTATTCTATATCCCTATTATTCATTTTATTGTAAGTATGTTATTTTATATACTTTAATGATTTTTAAGATTAATTTTATTTAAATTTTAATTTTTATTCCAAATTTTAAAAGTAAATTTTTAATGTTTTCCGTACAGGTCATCTTTTACTTTTTAGAAAAGTGGGAAAAATGTTTATTTAACATTGGATACTTGAATTTTTTTCCCACCATTACTAATGGGAGCCCAATCTTGGGAAAATTTCTCCTTCCCTTAGATCCACTCGTCTTTCCAGGTCACTCGGTTCTAAACTAGGTGGGTATAAGGGTTCAAATCACCTATACTGACAGATTTCTATGTCGAACCATCAACATTCGGGTTGTCACCCCGTGGGATGCTCTACCATCTTAGCTGACAATTGCTCATTCTCGATTGGGGCTCTCTCTAGAGTGACCTCTTCATGGGGAGGGGGTTTCCCTAGCGTGGAGGGTTCAAAATTTCAACTTTTGGGGATTCCCTTTTTAAAAATTATAAGATTAATCTATGAGTTTCTATGGTTTTTCAAATAATATCCTACTCACAATATTTTGGTATTTTTTAGTTTTGATTTTTTTTTAAAAATAAAATGGTGTTTCTTCTTGTTTTCAAAGATACTTTATAATGTCATTATGAAGGTGTTTTTCATCAATGTCAACATCCTTTAAATATTCTTATGATTCACCAGGGATATAAAATAAATATACCAGCCACTGTATTACTCTATACCACTCATTATCATGTTATTATATTTCTTGAATATGGAAAATATTGACATTCCATATTCTAGTTTTCAAGTACATATATTTATGTCAATTTTTTATTTTATTTTTTATTAAATATTTTATATAATAAATGAATTGGACTTAGGAAGTGTTGGGTGGGACCTGGTATTAGATAACCACTCGATGCAATGGTTGGTTTCATGAGATAAAATAACTTGAATATTTTTTATATGCCTTTATTTATGTTTGATGTCATGGAATGAGGCCTTGATGAAAATATCACCTTGTCCAAAATTCTGCATTCTATCTTTATAAACCATGTTATTACTATCCATGCGATTATTTGTTTTGGTATGTTATCCATGGACATATTTCCCTTTTATGAAATTGGTTGTAAGGAATATTTGATTATTGTTTATCACTTCCATATTATTCATTCCTTATCTAATTTATGATATATTCTACCATATGATTTCCCTTAATAAGCATCTAAAATCACCCATTATTATATTTCCTTTACCCAGGGTACTAAGAAGTGAAATTTGGATGATTTCACTGATATAATTGAATAAATAATAATTTTATCATTGGAATTTAAGTTTTATTTCATGTTGTCATATGTAATATGATAATCATATATGTATATAGTCTCTCAAGACTATTAAACTATTCAATCTCATGGGATGTGATATCTTCTATCTTCTTCCCATGTAGTAAACACTATTAAAAAACTATCTCTTAAAAATACTTGGATTTATCAGTGCTAGATAAAAGTTCCAATAAAGGAACCCTTTATTAGTGTTGGAAAAAGGGCTCACAAATCCCCCTTCATCAATGCTAAAAAAAGCACTGATAAGGGGGGGGGGGGGTTATTAGTGCTAAAAAAGAACTGATAAAGGGGACCCTTTATCCACACTCATAAAAAATCACTGATAAAGGGGGTCCTTCAGCAATGCTTGAAAAAAATAATTGATTAAGGGGGTTACTTTATTAGTGCTAGAAAAAAAGCTCTGATATAGGGGGCTTTATCAGTGTTTTTACTGGCACTGATAAATGATAAATTTCATAAAAAATTATAAATCGTTAAAAATAATATATTAACATAAAAATATATTTATATTGATATATATATATATATATAATATTTTATTAAATATGATTTATTTAAGGATAAATATGCATTTATACATAATATATAAGATATTTAGTAAAATCAAGATTATAAAATAATTATAAAATATTAATTAACAACTTTCTAAATATAATTGAGTAATTGTCATTTAATAACCCTTTGAAGATAGAAAAAACTGAAAAATTAATAAACACTCTAAAATGAGTTGAAAACATGACTCAAACTTCAAATGATCATAACTTTTGATCTAAGTTTCCATTTGAGCTTTATGTAACACCCCAAGCTTTCACGATACACTTCTCTTTCAATAATGCAATAACTTGCATTGTACGCAAGTTCGAGATTCTAACACACCACGACCAATCAAAGTGGTAGTTATGAATAGTAATACCCATTTTTGAAATTATATAAATTTTATATTTCAAAATGGACTTCATTTTTGTATTCGTAATATCAAAATTATCCTAAGTTGAATTTTTTGTAATTTTCTGAGAACTTCCAATTTTCTATGAATAGTGAAAAATACTTAAAAACAACTTTTTTAATAAAAATAATTTATAGTGATAAATTATACTATTGAGTGGTTTTAAAGTATAATTAGAATATATTTTTACCATTTTATCCAATGGTGTTCATTAGAATTAATTTCACTTTGAAATTGGACATAAACAATTGTCAATCTTTTGATATATATTGTTTCTTAAAAACATGCTATTTATGTGTACTTATAGTGAATACAAATAATAGATCTATTTTATTTAAAAAAATGTTCTTTGTAAGGGACTTCATCTCAATCTCCTTTCATTGAGGCATATTTTGTTTTATACACAAATTTCTTTTATACGGTGTGTAAACCCCTTTGAATTTTACTTCTATTCAAAAGGAATCTTTTTATACGAAGTGTTTTTACTAAACGACAAAAGGAATGTTTTTTTCTTACATATTCGGCAACAATGACTTCCCCGCCGCTGGGACCATTATTTGAGTTTCATTTTCCTCTACAAACATAACTTTTTTTAAATGAAAAATAAATATCAAGTTTTAATTTTCTTTTATTTTGGAATTGAAAATGGTTTTGAAAGTGTTTTTATTATATCAATGTGTTGTATTGATATGTTGTGATTGAAATGTGGAAATTTTATGTTTCCTTTATGCATGTTTTATGTAATATGATTATGTTATGGTTTATGATATGTTTAAACCTGTTCATATGAGGAATGAATTGGACTTAATAAGTGACGGGTGGAGCCCGCTATAGCTCCTTGAAGCATCAGCAGGTCTCATGAGACAAACTAGTGTCTTGGCACAAGGCTTTGAAAAAATCTTATTTGTAGTCTTGGCACGAGGCCTTGGCTACGTGGTTATGAGAATCTGGAATTATGCATTCCATCATTATGAAAATGGTTATTGATATTGAATGTGATTATTTGACTGGTAGAATATCCATGTGAATAAGTAAATGGAATTATTTTATTTTAATTTTTCCATATAACGTTGAAGTTCACGTTTAAAAGGCTTTTGTTTTAATTATATATTGCCTTAAATGTTTATGTTTATTTATGAAAGCTTCCGCTATATTGTTATCCTTACTGAGCATCTGTCCTCACCCATTTCAATGTTTTAATATTTTCCAGCATGTGAAGAAGTATTTTATGAATGACCTGCGGGGATAGTCAGAAGAGGATATGAGTGTGGACTATGGAGACTTTGTTATTGTAGACTTTCACTTTATGATTTAATGTAACATTTATGAATGTATCTAGTGTTTCCAAGGCTACTAAACTAATCGGTCTTTCGAGACTTGATCTTTTTTGATCATGCCAATGTTACGCAATAACGCACCGACTCTGGGTAACTAGGGTCGGGGTGTTACAGTTGGTATCAGAGGCAGTTTAGTACTAACCTTGGAAGCTAGATTTAGATAAACTCTGATTAGAGCACATAGCCCTAAGATATAAATTGAGGATTAGTATAGAATAACTTCCTAGAATTTTGGTATTATAGAGATTTTGTGAGTTTCCAAGCAATACATACCTGTATGGATATGAGAAGGTAGAGGCGGCTCTGGCACAAATGTACCTAGGGGTAAAACCCAAAAACACCATTTTGATCTAGACTCGAACAGGAACTGGTGCATGACAACGGGCCTTGCTGCACTCTTGGTTACGACACTCCCGGGGGATATGCTTAGGATAATTCTCATTTTTTTACAAACCATTATGAAGGTTTTATGAGTATATACTTCCTCAAAGAAAAAATTTCTTTTTACGATTATGGATTATTTCCATAAATAATTCAATTTATGTTAAGTGTTTTACAAGTATGGAATTATGTATTTCGATTCATAAACTAATCTAGTTTATGAAGTTGTTTAGAAATGGTGCCTAGTTGAAGGAATGGAATCCGTATCAATGCACGCACTCTGTGTAGGGATTTCCCTCCTTCTCAAGATAATTATTGTAGAGCTGGAGATACAACTAGTGCTGATCAACTTATTACTATACTGAGACAACTCACTCAGGTTATGAATAATAACCTTACTCGTATGGATCAACCTGATCCGAAACATAGAGGATCAATGTTAGACCGCTTCATGAGGAAACAACCACAAACATTTAATGGGGGTACAAATCCATTAGTAGATTAGAAATGGATAAAATCCTTAGAGAAAATATTCCATGCCTTGGGGAGTAGCGAAAGGGAGAAGGTTATCATGGCAGTTTACCGCCTCACTGGAGATACCGATCAATGGTGGTCATTGATTCAAAATACAAAGGAAGATGAAGAAGTATCAAGTATGGAATGGAGAGAGTTCAAAGATCTTTTCTTAGAAAAATACTTTCCTCGTGACCATCGAGCAGATATGAAAAGGCAATTTCTGAGTCTGATACAAAAGGAGGATGAGAATGTCGCAAAGTATGAGGCCAACTTTACAAGGTTAGAGAGGTATGCTGCAGATTATATACGTAACCCAAGAAGTAATATTGATCGTTTCTTTGATGGGTTAAAACCATTTCTTCGTCGAGCTTTAGTATCACAATCCTTATCATTGTACAAAGATATTTTCTCGTGTGCTATCAAGACAGAAAAGGAATTCTCTAAGTCTTATGAAAAAAAGTAAAGTAAGAGAATAAGAGAATGGTAGAACAAGAGACAGATAAAGGGAAAAAGGGAAAGAAAGATTTTCCATTATGTGATAATTGTGGGAAGAATCACCACGGTGCTTGCCTAAAAGGAATGAGAGTTTGTTATAAATGTGGAGAAAAAGGTCACCAAGCTCGTGATTGCAAGGGAAAGAAAGAGGTTGTCAATGTTGAATGCTACAATTGTAGGGAAATGGGGCATTATGCAAATGAATGTCCTAAGCGTCAGGGAAACTTACCTCAGAAAAGGCCAAGGGATCAAGGACAATCTTATGCTGTTACTACAGTTGAAGTGGAATAATTAATGTATTGGTGCTTTTGGACTCAAGGATTATATTCTGGTTATAATAATAATGTGATATATATAAGGATTGTACTGCAGTACTTGTTTTTTTCATTAAGGTTTTAATATGATGAAGGTAATCATATTTTTAGTATGTGATAATAAGAGAAACTTTACTTTGTTTGGGGAATCTGATGTTACAATTGATTTTGGAATTTAGAGACCTTTTAGAGAAAGTCTGGACAGAGGTATTTTGGATAACTATATAGGTTGGAATGGATTAAGTTGAACCTTGGATAGTATTGTTTAAGGTTAAAACATTTCTGAAGATTATTATAATACTATAGTTTTAGGAAAAGGACAACCTGCAGGTTGGGGGATAACCCGTCGCGTCGGACAAAACTATAGGAATCGAACCCACAACCATAGTGCGACATGCCTTTATTACCTACCACTAGCATACAGGAAGTCCCTGGGTATTACAAAAAAGTTTTCCTAATCTAAATGGTATGTGTTAATATTTGGAACCTTATAAAATTAGGATAAATAGAATATTTTTGAGTTCTATTACCTTTTAGAGTGAAAGATGGGTTCGTGGTAAAAATTTATTAAAGAATGAAAGCCTACATGACAAGTAAGTATATTTCCTTACGTTCTTATAAAATCTCTTAAATAAATTCCTCAACTTTATAAAAGGTAACTTAAAACAAAAACGTTGTTGGTTAACTTTTCCAACTGGGGATTCAATGACCGTTTAACCAATCACAAGTTTGTGATTTTCTTATAGTTAAAATTCTCCTAATCCTGTTTTCTACAACTCTCCATCAGACCTTGATGGTTTGTTTCTCCTCCATATCCATATTTTTATATAATCCTAGTATGGTCTATCTCGGGTGACCATTGTACTTCTATTTCTTTCTTTTAATGTTATATTCTTATTAACCCTATTTCCGATGTGGGTTTTCCACAAAGGTATTTTCTATTTTCAACCTTTTATTTTCGAAGAACATTTTCAAATTGCGAGGACACAATTTATTGAAGGAGGGGAGGATGTAACACCCCAATCTTTCATGATACGCTTCTCTTTCAATAATGCAATAGCTTGAATTGTATGCAAGTTCGAGATTCTAACAAACCGCGACCAATCAAAGTGGTAGTTATGAATAGTAATACCCAATTTTTGAAATTATATAAATTTTATATTTCAAAATGGACTTCATTTTTGTATTCGGAATATCAAAATTATCCTAAGTTGAATTTTTTGTAATTTTCTGAGAAATTCCAATTTTCTAGGAATAGTGAAAAATACTTAAAAACAACTTTTTTAATCAAAATAATTTATAGTGATAAATTATACTATTTAGTGGTTTTAATGTATAATTAGAATATGTTTGTACCATTTTATCCAATGGTGTTCATTAGAATTAATTTCAATTTGAAATTGGACATAAACAATTGTCAATCTTTTGATATATATTGTTTCTTAAAAACACGCTATTTGTTGTGACAGTGGGAATTAATTATAAAATTGATTAATTCAACTTATATGTTTGGAATTTCATAAAATAGACATCATTTTTTAATTCTGAATATCAATTATATCTTAGGGTTAAATTTTGGCATTGTTCGGAAAAACTTCAATTTTTGATGAATAGTGAAACCACTAAGTGGTAGTTAAAAAACTAATTTTTCGTTTAAATGAAATATTACCACTTCTGTGATTTGATTTTAAAAAATCCAACATACATGGTTTTCATTAGGAAGTAAAATTTGGTTCAATGGGATTAAAATAATTTTTTTTTGAATAGTAACTTTTAAGTTTAATTAATCGCGATTAAATGTAATTAGTGAAATTTAAGGTAAAAATGATATTATAAAAATATGAAAACACCTTTACACTTGTACTAACCCTATTGGATGAGTCATTTTCGACCAATAAAATCCATGGATCAACTTTGGGACCCCATGGAGCCACTTTGGTAGGAAAATGACATTAAAAACTTTTTATTTAATGTTAAAATAAAAATGTCACAAACATGAGTTCTTTTACTAAAACAATTTTTAAATGGGTTTATACAAGTCATATTTTTGACTATAAATATTCATCAGAAATCTAAAAATATTTCCTACATCATGACACTTTTTTTATAATTTTTAGAAATTAAATAAATTAAAATTTTTATGACACAATGATGATGCACCGATTACCTCATTAATTAACAATTTAAATAAAATGAAAAGATAATGTAAAATATAAGGCTTACGCTTGTCAAAAACCTATTGTATGAGTATATTTAGAAAAATTATCACCTTATCCTAGAAATATATCATTTTGGGACCTTTAGAATCTGAAAAACATTTTATAATAAAGTAACATTTCAATCTTTCCAAGAGTGCCTCTTCACTCCTCTTATAAAAGGCCCCCACCTATACCACCTTATTCACACCTTTAAGCCATCTAGCTTGGATAAAATCTGCCCAAATACTCTATAAACTTCCCTATATTACTCCTAGAAGCCTCACTTTAGGCATAATTCTTCCAAAGGAAGCCTTTGGCTCAAATCAAAAAGAGTTACCCGTTTTAAAGGTAGTGTTTTCTCTTGTGTTCTTATGTTTTATTTTGCTTCTCCAACCCCATAAACTATTTTTATTCAATTATTTTGTAACATAACCAGTATCATAAATATACTAGGATGTTTTTATAAGAAGTATTTGAGGTACACTTACACAGAACTACATCTAATGGTTAAAGAACATACTGTTTCTGTGGATGACAAATTTCTGCCTCACGAAACGATGATTGTTCAACACTCATATAACACCTTCAAAGGTGGCCATTAAGATGTAACTATATTTATATATGATATATAATATGTTTATTTTTTACTTAATATTCTGTATTTTTCATTTATTTCATATCTTTATGGTTTCCATTATGGGTAAATGCGATATTTTCATTTTAGGAAGTGCGGACTACCGCCCCCTCAAAGTGATTTGAATCGTTAATGCCATATGTGGGATGTATAAAGGATGGAGTAAATGGTATTATACATTATATAATACTGGAATTATAGCATACCTTTATATAATTATAATTTCATTCCATTAAATATGAAATAGAAATGAAAGTAGGGTTCATGCGTACGTACGACTTACCGTCTCCATAAACGATGCATTTCATTTCTTACCTCTAAGTGTTATGTAATATTATAAATGAATGTATATACTAGATATATATGATATATATGATATCTAAATCATGAATATAATTCTGGAGATAATGGATATTCTACCACATAAACAACTTGTAATTATAAGAAGTTTATTGTTGACTCAAGTACCAAAGATCGACAAAACGACAGTTATTAACTTAAATGACTACATAATTTTCGTAACATTGTAATAATTGATATAAAAGGGATAATGAGATTGGAAAAAGTTCTTAAGCAAGTAGATATTAACTCTAGTTTATTATTCAGGAGGTTAAAGAGCGGTCGAGTCAAGTCGGACACGAGGTAAGGGAACTTCTTAACCCAATTTCCATTCTTTGGGTTAATCTCCTATTTTCAAATTATGTCATGATATTATTATGTCCTATCATGTATTTGTAATTTATTTATGTGTACTTATAGTGATACACATAATAGATCTATTTTATTTAAAAAAATGTTTTTTTAAGGGAATTCATCTCAATATCCTTTCATTGAGGAATATTTTGTTTTATACACAATTTTCTTTTATACAGTGTGTAAACCCCTTTAACTTTTACTTTTATTCAAAAGGAATATTTTTATATGAAGCATTTTTACTAAATGACAAAAGGAATATTTTTTTCTTACGTATGCGGCGAAAACAACTTCCACGCCACCGTGACTATTATTTGAGTTTCAACTTCCTCTACAAACATAACTTTTTTTAAATGAAAAATAAATATCAAGTTTTAATTTTCTTTTATTTTGGAATTGAAAATGGTTTTGAAAGTGGTTTTATTATATCAATGTGTTGTATTGATATCTTGTGATTGAAATGTGGAAATGTTATGTTTCCTTTATGCATGTTTTATGTAATATGATTATGTTATGGTTTATGATATTTTTAAACCTGTTCATATGAGGAATGTATTGGACTTAATAAGTGATAGGTGGAGCCCGCTATAGCTCCTTGATGCATTGGCAGGTCTCATGAGACAAACTAGTGTCTTGGAACGAGGCCTTGACAAAATCTTATTTGTAGTTTTGGAACGATGCCTTGGCTACGTGGTTATGATAGTCCGGAATTTTTCATTCCATCATTATGAAAATGGTTATTGATATTTCATGTGATTATTCGACCAGTAGAATATCCATGTGAATAATTAAATGACATTATTTTATTTTTATTTTGCCATATTAAGTTGAAGTTCAAGTTTAAAAGGCTTTTGTTTTAATTATACATTGCCTTAAATTTTTATGTTTATTTGTGAAAGCTTCCGCTATATTGTTATCCTTACTGAGCATCTGAGCTCACCCCTTTCAATGTTTTAATATTTTCTAGGATGTGAAGAAGTATTTTATGAATGACCTGCAGGGATAGTCATAAGAGGATATGATTGTGGACTATGGAGACTTTGTTATTGTAGATTTTCACTTTATGATGTAATGTAACATTTATGAATGTATCTAGTGTTTCCAAGGCTACTAAACTAATCGATCTTTCGAGACTTGTTCTTTTGTGATCTTGCCAATGTTACGCAATAACGCACCGACTCTGGGTAACTGGGGTTGGGGAGTTACACTTTACCTAATATCAAATCAATTCCTACAATAATCTATGCATACTTGTGACTAAGGGGAACCTCAATCACATTTTTCATGTCCAGAAAAGTCCCAGAAGGATTCCAAAAATGAATATTTTGTTGGGGTATTCCAATTTTTTAACATTCTATGGAATTTTAGCATTATTTAAGAGGGTATTATATTATTTTTTTGGCGAAGAATAAATCTATTCATAGGGATTACATTAGTATTGATATTATTGTTTTTAATTTTTCTTGTTTTTCATATTGTAATTCAATTTATAATCAAAATTATAAAAATATATACATATTTTGTATATATTCACACATAAAAATTTAATTTTATAAATAAATATATAAACATATTTACATATAAATTATATTTCTAAATATATAAAACTTATTTAAATAAAAAATAATATACATTTTAATTAAAATAAAAATGTATGAATATATATACCTATATAATTAATGTATATATTATTTTTGTGGGTGTTTTAAAAGACAGGTATATATATATATGTCTATATATTCTAATATATGTATATAAATATTAATATATAATATATATAAATAAACATAATATGTATAATTATATTTATATATTCACACATATATATAAATATATGTATGTATGTATGTATGTATTCATAAACACAAACATATACATACACACAGACAAATATATTATATATATGTACTTTAAGAAAATATATAAATATATAAATAAATAAATAAATAAATATAGATAAATAAATAAATATATATAAATACATGGTTAAAAAAATTAACAATATATATAAATATATTTATATATCATAAAATACATAAAGAATAGTGTAGTGGAATAGGATTGGGCATATAATGGGGAGGTCTCAGGATTGAAACTTTCTGGTGGTAGGGGCACACATAGAAGGATGAAATTATTTAAATCCCTAATAATGGTGGGGGGGGGGGGGTCTGTGTGAGTGGGTATAAGGGATGATAAATGGGGTGGGAAGTGCTGATAAAAGGTGGGGAATGGAGAGGTTCAAAAAAAATTATCCCCCTTTATCAATGTTGTGAAAGGGGGCCTTTGTCACTGATTTTTTATGAGAGCTGTTAAATCCATCCCTTTAACATTGCTCACATTATCAATTATTCTACAGAGATGATAAATCCAATTTAATTGTAGTGTTAAAATATTAATCTATAGTAGTGAAAGTATCCATTGAATATATGTTACTGGAGTTGGGTTTATTACAGTTAGTATCAGAGAAAGTTTAATAGGAACCATGGGAGCTAGATTTAAGAAAAAATAGATTAAAGAACATAACTCTATGAAATAATTAAGGGATAAGTCTAAGTATAGTAAAAAATTCTAAATTATTGATAGATTATAGATTGTGGGGATTCCTAGCAATAGAATCCCTATCGAGATACAAACAAGTAGACATAGGATTTGGAATAGATGTACTTAGGGGAAAAAACTAGAAAAAGATTAGTTGGGTATTAATCCAATATTAATTAAATTTCAAAAAGTGTGTTTAATTGCATATCTATTTTTAAACTCTCAAAATATATGATTGATTTGATTTGTATTCTCTTGAAAAACTATTAAAAAAAATTGAAAATATTTTTATGATTTGAATATATTCCTAAAGACACTAAGATTATGATTCTGGGATTATTTTTGCATAAATATTCAATTCATGTTAAGTGTTGCACCAGATTTGAAATTATACACTATGATTTAAAATTAATAATTTTATAAGAAAACATAATGTATTATATTATTTAGAGATGAAACCTAGTGTAAAGAATGAAAAATGTATCAACACTCATAATCTATATAAGGTTATCCCTCCTATGAAAGTCTATAAGACTAGAGTTGGAGCTAAGAATATTATAAATATATCAAGAAAAGTTACAAATAATAATTTTGGATATAAAAAGTAATTTCTAGCATCAAAACATGATATTATAATTATGGATTAATCTTTGTAGTATAAACCTTTATCCTTTAACAGAACTACTAATATATTGGTAGCTAGATAATAGACTCAGTCCCTCAAAAAGTTATTTATTTCCTTAGGTTGTAATGAAAGGGGAATGGTTATTTATGATGTGTATTTTTTAAATAGAGATACTAATCAATGGTATATGTTCCTTAAAAATAATAACAAGGAGAAGAAAATAGAGGGTATGAAATGGTATATTTTTAAATAAATATTATTTAAAAAATACATTACTCATGAGAAACGAGTTGATTTGGAAAATAATTTTTAAAATTTTAGATAAAGGGAAGAGTAAAATGTTACAAATTATGAAGAAAAATTTACAATATTAGTAATTCATGTCATAGAATAAGTTCATAATCTAGAAATTATGTTTTATTATTTATTTGATGGGATAAAGCCAAGTCTTTGAAGTGTGTTACTCAATCAAACATTTTCAATATATGATGATATGGTATCAAATACCCCCAAGGAGAATAAAACATTCTCCAAGTTATATATTTTCAAAGGATATAAAGATAAAAAGAGAATGATTGATCACTATTTAAAGGTAATGTATCAAAAATGAAAAATGGAAGAGTGTAATTATTAACATATAATAATTGTAAAATTAAACACCTCAGGTTTTTATTGAAAGGAATGTGAGTTTGTTACAAGTGTATAGATAAATTCCATCAATATCATGAATGCATAATCAAGGTAAAATGACTCAATTTTAAGTATATTGGGAACTAATTGTGCAAATTCTCAAGAAACATGGGGATTTACCTTAAAAAATTCTAAGGGAGTAAGACCAATATTATAAAGTCACTAAAACTAAGGTTAAAGTACCAAATGAATTGATAATATGTACCTTAATCATAAAATAAAAGGTAAATAATGATTTATTGGATTATAGATCTGTGAAATATTTTATATATACTATGATTATTAAATAATATCTTAACACCTTGAAAAAGGAGTTTCCAATCATGACACTTAGTGGGAATCTGCTTCCGATGAGAATATATCGAGCAATATCTATTAAGATAAGAAGCTATTTTCTAGTTGTAAACATGTTAATTATATCGATATTTTAGTTTGATATATTTTTTATTTTTGGGGTTTAATTAATTTTTCATATTAAGAAATTATTAGATAAATTTGAAAAAATAATTTAAGCTAAATTAGTGGTATTATTTATAATAAAGTATATAAAGGCTATATTTTCTTTGAATGATGTTTTTACTCACACTAAATATTTTTATTTTAGTTAAGTGGTTAAAGAAAGGAGGAATAACTTATCATTATTCCATGGTTCTTATGATCTGTTAATATTTTATTTTCATGATTCATGCATGAAAATAATTCATCATGGTTAGTCATTATTTAGAATGTGAGATGCAAAATTGTTTGAAATATAATAAAAGGAGGAAATTATGCTTATAAAATGGAAATAAATCATGTAAGTATATTTTATCATATTCTATATCTAGATGGTAATAGAATTACTATAACTATAATAAGTTAAAGATAAACATATTGAGTATTATGTGGGAAATATCTATAAAATCTAAAGGTATTCATTTGGGAACTCTTTCAAAATTATGAGTCTTAATTTTAGAAATATTTAATTAATAAATATTAAGATTCCCAGTAGTAACTTAGGAATTACTTATCAAGATAAAATATATATTTGAGAGTATACCTATGTCAAGATAAATTTATTATAGCAAGGGAAAAAATAAAATTTTGAGGACCTGATTTATTTAAGGTGGTTGGGTGGGTGGGGGGGGGGGGAGAATATAACACCCTAATATTTTGGAACATGTTTTCCTTTAAATAAATATTATGTTGAAAATCATGAGACATACAAAAAACAGATCTAAATTTAATAATGGTTTATTATCATATAAAATGAAAGAAATTAAAAGACTAATAAATGAAACATAATTGACAAAAAATATTTTTTTTAAAAAAGGGTTCTATTTGACCTATGAAGATATGTTTGATTCTAGAAATATTGTTTTTTACTACTTTGATAAATTATGATTTTTTTAAAAATTTATACTTTTTAGGAAAAATGTCAATGTATTTATAAAAATTTAAGTAATTATTAATAAAATCAATTAATAACATCCATTCAATGATTAGGTATTGATAAGTAATACTAATATAATAATTCTTTTCCAAACTAAAATAATTTTTTACAGACATTATTTTTATTAAATATTATTCATTTTATTTAAAATATAATTTCCTCTATTTTAGAGTATTAAACATATTAAAAAATTATTTATTTTACATGTAAACTAATGAATAATCATTTATACATTTATTATCATTTTTTTATAAATGAAGATAAAATCATTTGATGGTAAATATATATATTTTTAAAAAAGTATTTCTAAGCACACAAAGTATTTTATCTGAATAAATTAAATTAATCAGTAATGATATTTTTTTAATTAATTTGTTGATAATATTTTAAATTAAATAAATTAATAATCATTTAATGGTTTTTAATGGATTTGAAATAATAATGAATTTATTTTATGCATCAAAAATATATATTTTTTAGAAATGGGTTTTACTCATTTTGTGTGTGAATATTAGAACTAATTTATAACAAATTTATAAATTTTATTTGGTAGATTGATATTTATTTTTTATTTCATAAGATTTATTTTACCTTAAGTTGAATTTTTGGGATATTTCTAAAATTATTAATTTTTAGTTGAATAGGGAAAAATACTGATTTTACAAATACAATAGCTTTTATTACTTCTTTATGATATAATTACTTAAAAATGTATAAATACTTTGGATCACTCAAATATGTGTTTAATTAGTAAAATAAATCATTTAAATGTATTACATTGAGTCTTGAAACCTTATCTTGACCTTTTGGAACCTAAGTTATATTATAATCTAATAAAAACTATTTTTGGATTCTTTGCGTTTAATAACATGGTTAAAAGGTATCATTTAGTTATAGATTGGTTATAATGTCAAAAAATATTATTATTTTTAAAAATAATACAATAAATTTAGGGGAATAACCATAAATCAAGATTCTTTTTCTTAAAGAATTATAAATTCTTTTTACACATTATTTTTTTATTCTAAAAATGGTTTTTATACATTATGTGTATTTCTATTAGAATTAATTGATGCAATTTATCAGAATTTAATTTTATAAAATGGATTAAATGTTTTTAATCATAATTTAAAAGTGTTTTTATAAGTTCATTTTCATTTTAGTCATAAAAATAAGCTACTAAGGTAAGAATTAGTCACCGTAGTAATGATTAATTTGAGGTAAAAATGTTTGATTAAGAGGCATGCCACTAAATATCACTAAATATCATTATTAACTAGTAAGATAAGTGATTTCATGATTTCACCTAATATTTTATTTCGGTAAGATCCCTATTCATAGGATGAAACCTAATAATTGTTCTCAATTTTATTCAACCCCTCATTTATAGACAATGGTAAATAACTATGGTTGCATGAGGGAAAGAGACATGAATGGAGTGGGCCACATTTCAAGGATTAATGAATAGATTTTTTTATAATAGTAACATTAAATCAAATTTAATGTTTACAATAAGTTATATATAATATTAATAAAGTAAAGACAAATCTTGAAGCAACTTACTGGTCCTAGAAGATTTATCTCTCAAGGACCACACATGGATTTCACATGCTCTTCCAACTGAGGGAGGGAACTAACATTTTTCTTGAATAATTAGGATAATTGAGGCACCTCAATGTTGTTTTAGGTTAATCAATACCCTTGTATGTTGTGGGAAGATAGATAGGGTACCAAATATTCTATTAAAACTGGATGCTCTATAGTGCTTAACCAAAGAGTCAACTACCGTGTAATCTCATCGAGAAACAAATTGGTGACTGACCACTTGAGAGTCATGAAAATCCATCAAAATTTTTTATAATGAAGATCCAATCTAGATAGGGGATAGAAATTTATTTTTAAGTATTGAAAGTAGGCTCTTGGGATCCATTTCTATAGTATAGTTTAAAGAAATATTTTTTTGGGCCATCAAGAGGCGTTGAGGAAATATGAAGCCTCTACCTCTAACACACTGTTAGTGGAAAATTTCTTAATGGATGAAAAAATAAAACTACCCTACCAGTTTTTTAAAATGAATTAATTACAAGAAAAATTAAAGGAACATGAAGTATCAATATTGATTTTCAAGATTACTTTAGTTAGGGGATTCCATATCACTATCTTTAAATTGGGCCTCTTAGAGGCAACCCGACATATATGAAGGGTATTGGGGTGTAAATTTTCAAGGTAGTTATTGGGTTTTAAAATATGAGAATTAGATATCAAATGAAAATGAAAATATATATCAGATAATAATAAATCTAGACTCTATATTCAATTATCATGAATAATTTTGTTTTGGGATTCCCAAATATGCCAAATTATGGTAACATGATGTAAAAAAACCCCACTTTCAATTATTTCGTGTTATAGTAAGTCCCCCACTAACTGTAGAAATAAACCAAATTAAGGGAGTATTTTTAATGAATTTAAATGAAAACATGTTTGGAAAAGTGAGTAAAAAATGTGGCTATAATAATATTATAAAAAAATTATGGTCTATAATTTCTTCCTTAGTGTGATAGAAATTATACCTTCAAGGAAGGTGACTTCCCAGATTTTCCAAAATTTCATCAGCTGGAATAGACTTGTTGAACACTATCTAAGTGTTTAAAGAAATTTTTATTAGCATGTTTTTATTATAGAAAGTTCTTAATGTAGTGTTAGTAGTCTCTAATTAAAAGATATAATGAAAACTATTATTAAATTTCTTTTGAAAAAAGTGGAGATGAGACACAACCTGATTAAGGATAAAGTTATCTAAGGCTAAACTAATGTCCTTATTGAAAGGGGAATGGTTTTTATAATGATAAAAGATATATCTAACCCTTATAAAGTCATCAAAAAAATAATCTATTATGTTAAGAAAATTCCAAGTCTTAATCATATAAGATTTCTAAATACCATCAATATATATAATACATAGGCCATTTTCCTAAGAAGGATAAAAAAATTTATTCTAAGAAATCCAATGTCTTTTAGATCCAAAATCAGAATCACCCCATAGGAAATTGCCTATATTTTTCTCCATGATATAAACTAGGGCTCTAGGTAGTGGATGAATGGATAATAAATAGTGATAAAAAGAAAAGATCACATGAGTGATAAGCTGGAGTTTACCTCCCATGGATAAAGGATTACTCTTCTAGGCATCAATTTTATCATCAAACTTATAAATCAATATTTAGAAATTGGAAAATATAGGTTTTCCATTAAACAAGGGGAATCATAAATAAGTGATATACAATGAGTAATGGTTCATGTGAGTATATATTTTGATAATATTTTCTGTACTAACGGGGCATCACTGATCTATAATAAATTTACTTTTATAATAGTTCACTAAGAGACCACAACTACTATAGAGTTTATTGAGAAAGTATATCATATTTTTGAAAAATTCAACATCACCTATGTATAAGGATATCATCAATATAAGATAGGTTTGATATATGTATGTTGTTTTGGGGTGGGGGTTATTTTTATTGAAGTGAAAATGTTGTTTATGACATAAATAAAGACTTTGGAGGATAAAATATTTAAGATAGGGGACATGGGATCACGTTATTTAACACCTCTTGAGGGGTTAATGTATCTTACTTGGGTGCCAATGATGAGAATTGGTATGCAGTTAGATTTTAGGAAAGTCTTAATAATATTAATGGATTTTTTATGGAAACTAAAAAGAGAAAGTAAATTTAAAAATAAGGACCATGATAGGGTCTCAAAGGACTTATGAAGGTCCAGTTTAATGATGATATTATTTTCTCATCCATTATACTTAAAAAAATGTATCATCTATACTTTAAGTTGTATGTTTTCCTGAATCAATCTATTATGAATAAATTTTTTCTTTTTAGATATGATGATGTTAGTAATGGGGTGATTTTAGAATCATGATGTAATTAAAGATTTTTATAATAAAATTTTGTAAATAAATAGGGTGAAAATACACAAATTTATCCAAGTGATCTTTCTTGGGGATGAGGAAAATATGAGAAATTTCGATATTTGTGGGGATAAGGGAGATAAAAAAGTTATTAACCTCAATAAAGAGGTATTTTGATATGATTCACTATTAGTTTTTGTATAAGGTTTCATATTATCCCTCAAAACCCATAGATCCTCCTAAATTATGATATAAGTGAGACTTTTGAACCTCTTCAATAGAAGCTAGCATAGATAGAGGACCACTATCTGCAATGGAGATGAGAGTGGGAATGTAATCAACAGTTCTAAGAGTGGGATGAATAATATAATCTTTATAAAGAGATGAAAAGTACTCCAAGTCCATATCATGAATGGACTTAGGATCATCCATGAGGGTTTCATACACCTTTTTATGGATCTAATGGAATTGAGTTTATGTATATTCTTAACATGGGAATGAAAGAATGCAGTATTTCATTCCCCATCCTTAATCTATTTTGTTCTAGATTTTTGTTTCTAAAAAATTTCCTCATTCTAGGTGGGTTTAAGTAAGGAGGATTTTGATTTTTTAAGGTTTTCAAGGATAGATTCAGAGGGATTATTGTTATAATCAATCTCAAGCATTTTAACCTCTTCCTAAAGATTTGAAATTGAATCAAAAATATTTCCAAAAGTATGATGATTATAATGATTAATCATGAGTTTAATATTTTTAACATTATTATATAATCCATGCATACCTTCCTATGTGGAATAAGGGACCCAATATTTATGAATATGGGAAAGGAAATCAAGATGAGTGGGCCATATATCATGGAATTTAAAATTTTAAGGTATGGAAACAGATGTAGAGAATATTTTGAGAAGAATGGAAGAGTGTTATGAGGTGGTTTGGTTTTAAATTGAGAACCTTCATATCTTAAAATCTATTCTAGAGGTCTTGGGACATGTTGAATCTATCTGTCTTTCTCCAGATGACCCCATTAAATTAGGATCAAGACCAAGTGAACTGGTTTCCATTATATGGTGTTTTAATAAGGGAGTTGGAGTTAAGGAAATCATTAAAGTTTTCCAAAATAGGGAAGTTTATATTAGTTGAGATGGAGATTTATATAGTTATTTATAATATTTCGAAGTCACATCTAATGATCCAATTAATTTTTGAATTAGTATGAATATAAAAGAGAGAAGACACACTTTCCTACCTCCCAAATCTATTATAATTTTTTATAAATGATACACTAGTGTAAAAAAAGTCAAAATAACATAAAAATAATTTCTCATGAATAAATTGAGGGTCATTGACAATAATTGAGAAATCAATCTTATAGTCCCAAAGGATCCACAATTTTTTATATTCATTATTGGAAAAGTTAGGGAAATGAATGTTGTTAGCAAAAGATAAAATATTCTCCTTGACCATTATCTGTTCAAAGATATAAATAATGGGACAGTGATCATGCTTAATAAAACTCTTTATATGTAAAACCCCAATATTTTATGACATATTTCTCTTTAAATAAATTTGATACCCATTATATCTTTCTTTACACACAATATTTAGTATAAACATACCAAGATATACTATGGAAACATTATTATTTAAAGTGACAGATATCGCTTATCCCTTAAATTTGAAGGTTTGAATAGAACTAAATAACTTATTAAAAACAACTATTTATAAATTTATAAAATTAATTCATGGTTATCAATTAATTATAAATGAAAATAAAAGAATTTGAATTTAAAAAGAGATGTTTTTCTAAAAAAACTATTTTTATAAAGACAATGTGGTTTTATATTAATAAATTAATTTAATATCTATTAATGAACGATTTTAAATAAATTTATAGATAATATATTAAATCAAATAATTTACCATTCGTCTAATGGTTTTTACTAGGAAACCAGTAAGCATAAATCTTGTTTTATGTTTAAAAATTCCTTTTTTAAAAACATTTTTTATTGCGTTTGGAACAATTTTTTTAAAATTAATTTCCAACACTTCTAGAAATTGAATTTTATAAAATGGATTCCATATTTATAATCATTATAATTATTATAATTTAATAATTTTAACTTAATTTTTATCCATAATGAATATTTACCATGGTTGAAATCTTGTTACCATAGTAATGGTTAAAAGAGTTAAAAGAGGTGTTAACATAAGAGAAAAGGTTTAAAATATCATAATACAATTTATTTAATTTTATTAGTTTATGGTATTTATAAGTTATCCTTATTATGTTATTTTTTTAATTTTGGATCAACTTCACTTAAGACATATATTATATAATAATGTTTCAAGTATTTACAAGTATTCCAATCCCGTCACTGATAAAGGGGATCCTCCTCTCCTATATTCTCTATAACACTTGAAAAATTTAGATAAACCAATATATACCCAAATATTCTTCCAATATTATTATACAGTACCTTGATGTAGTGGTCTTCCCAAAAGACCCATCCAAGAATCCTTAAGGTGCTCTAGAAAGGAGGATACCTGAAGAAGAGGTATACGTTCTTTACAATATTTTTCATGTTTATTTCTTCTTAGAACTCCTAAAAATGTTATATAAAAATTCTAAAATTATATAATTAGTATAATAACTATAATAATATGTTTTTATGATAATATTATACCCTTTTCCATCTCCTTCGAATCTGTTGGAAAATAATAACATCACTCGAATGTACATGAGGACTACTACCTCTATGAAGTGATGTGATTCATTTTTTATTTCATTTTTTCATGGATGATAATAGGGGTAGATTTAGTAAATATATATTATATATATGATATAATTATAATTTTTTAATGGTGAATTAATATTTAAATTTCTTTCAATTCATCCATCAAAAAGTGGAAACATCACTCCGGTGTGCGTGTAGACTACCATCCCCACAAAGTGATATAATTCATTTTTCACCACTAATTTATGTGAATGGTTATAAAATTGTATATAATAAATAAATATTATAATAATGAAATGATTGATTTTCTAGATATAATTAAACTATGAATAAGGTTTAAGGAACGAAACCATGAAATTGAAACATGAATGGAAAATGGAATGGTTTTCTCCCAAATGTTAATTTGAATGATGGAATTGTTAATAAACATATTATTTGAAATTATAAAGGAATTATACATAGAAATTTATGTTTGAATATATTCCAAGAATATATGTATAATAAATATATATTTATTATTAAGGAGGTTCAATCGTGTATGAATAATGATGGGACGTGAGGTTAGAGTTTATGTTACAATATCATTTCCTTTTGGGATTGTCTATGATAAATTCCATTGATGGAAATTATATGATTATTATAATTTAAACCAAATATATTTTCTTATACTCTTTTTTATTAATATAATTTTCAATTAATTGTACCATTTACTCTGTTTGGTACTTAAAATTATCAATAAAATGTTTTTAAGAAAATTCTACCTTACTTCCTCTTTGTTCGATGAAATTTTTCTTCCATATCCATGATTTTAAAATTATTTTATGGAAAATTACATATAAACATGAAGTGTCTCAAAAAGGGTAATTTTCATGACCTTTTAATTTATTTAAAAATGTTTAAAATGAATATTTTTAAAAAAATTTATGAATAATCCATATTTGATTTTTAAAAAGGTGCGAAAAGAATGTTCTATTTTAACTTATACAACATAAACAAAATTTTCTACCATTATGAACATTATTTACTTTGAAGATTAATTTACATGGTCCCATGTTTATTTTCAAAGAAAATATTTTTCTAAATATTCTATTTATTTATGGTTTTTAAAGATATCAGAAGAAAAGGGTTTCTTTCCCATTTTCAAGGAAATGTTCAAATACTCTTATAAAGGTATTTTTCATCTATGTAAAAATCCGCTAAGGATTATTATGATCTATTAGAGATATGATCTTTTGATATCATCTACCTTTTTTTTGTATGGATGGATTATGATGATGATGATTTAAGTATGATTCTATGAATCCCATTTCTTTCTGATGGGTTAATTAAGTTATGATGAAAAATTAAAGAAACACATTTGTTTTTCAAAATTTATGCAATGATGAAATTATAGAATGATTATAAAACCTATATCCTTTCCACGAGATATGATATAATAAATTGATGACTATTTTATGATCTTATGACACACATATGAACAGTTTTCATTATGTGATGGGTGGGCCAAAAATTATATAGCCCTCTCATGCATTGGCTAATGAATGATACCTCATGAGTTAATTTGGGATAGAATGGGAAATTAACTTAGTTCATCAAGGGACTCTATCCATTATGATAGTCATTCGAGTGAAACCTGACTAAGGAAATTATATAATGGGAAGTAAACCCAATACACTATGATATTCTTGGTAGTGATCCCTGACTAAAGAAATGATTTTATATCATTATGTGTATTGCAGAAACTTAGGACATATGCTTATGATATGTTCTCATGGATCATGATTGAAAATTGATTATTCTGAACTTTTATTACTTATGTATTTTGTTATGAAAAATATTTATGCCAATATTCTTGATAAAAAATATTTTAATTATTGGGTATGACTTTTGTAAGTTATGATCATGTTATCATACCCTTATACATATCGTATGATTAGTTGTGATCATTTATTGATATCTCCTATATTTACCCTTAATGAGAGTCTAATATTACCGTTTCTTATGTTTCATTTTATGGAGGTTATAATGAAAGGTTTTAATTATGGTATGTATAATAAGTGTACTATGTAAGGAGAACTTTGTGGGAGATTTTAAAGATATTTCATGAAATAATATGATTATGTATCTAGTCTCCAAAGACACTAGAAAGTTATGGTTTTGGTGCATTAATTATTAATATATGTATTGAATATTCATCTAAAATGATGTGATATTTATGTATGAAATTATTGGGTCACCTTAGTTGGTATTAAATAGAGTTTATTTTTTTTATATACTAGGATTAGAGAACTTTGGTGAAAATATTTTGGACAAGTCAAAGTATAATAAAACATCCTAAAGTTTTGATAAAGTGGATATTGTGTGGTTTCCTATCAATGAAATATCTCCTTAAATACTTGAAAGTTAATTTAGCTATGACATATATTCACCTAGGTGTAAACCCCCTAAAAATGTCTAGTTGAGCATCAATTTGATATTTACTAGGTATACGATGAGTGGGCCTAAGACTGCAAAATTGGATATAAACTCATGGGGATTTTTTTTTGGTCAATTCACATTCTCTTTATAAACCATTATTATGAATGAAAGGATAGAATCAATGACAACCTATGATAATCTATAGTAATATGAGATGAATATTAATGTTTCATGGGTTTAAAGAAGGTGTCAAAAGTTTTTAAATCATAAGATTTATTTTCATAACCATATGATTGTTTACTCTGATTATTACATCTTGATTATTACACTATACCTTTTTGTTTTAGTCAATAGTCGAAACCCAGAGGAATGATGTGAATAACGAATGTGACATCTAATAAAACAACTGTTTTGTGGTTTCGGTCGTGAAACGCCCAATGGTTCTGTATCTGATGATGGATGGACCTACTTTCCAAAGGCAGGCGTTCACTAGATGGTCTGACCAACGACACTTAAGAACTCACATTGGTCGAGAGGATGGGAAGTCGGGCTCATCACACCCTTTTGGGGGGAATTATTGCCTGTTCCAGGACTCTCTTATATATTTAAGATGTATTCATATGTTCTAAAATCTTTGGTTTGTACCCAAGTATAGTATCCACAAATTTATCCCTGGTTGAAAATGGTCAGCTGAACGCAGGGGTTCAGAATCATTTATGCCCGAGGTTTACCATCCCTCGTGGGATTAATGACCCCGAAGAGTCTGGACTCACTAAGGCGGCACAAGGAGCGGCATGGTGAGCCGACGCGAGGATAGTCGGATCGACCGGTTGTTGGTCTTGAACCTGTTGGAGGATTCCTACGTACCTTGCCTAGGAGGCAGGGATCAAAGTCCACGTAGTTTGCATTGTCTTGGGACTTACGCTCTGAGGCAGCCCGAAATGATGGATTGGGGCTTACACTCTGAGGAGGCCCAGGGTGATATATTGGGGCTTACACTCTGAGGAGGCCCATGGTGATGGATTGAGGCTTACACTCTGAGGAGGCCCATAAGAGGATGTCATGGTCGATTCTTACTCTAAGCCCACGTGAGTCATGCTCGGTGTGAGAAACAAGAGGCAGTAGGGACTAGAGGATCACATCACGAGAGGTGCATCCATGAAGAATGGAGTGGGGATTACGCATGAGGGCGGCCCATGATGATAGATTGGGGATTACACTCTGAGGAGGCCCATGGAGATATATTGGGGCTTACACTCTGAGGAGGCCCATGGCGATAGATTGGGGCTTACACTCTGAGGAGGCCCATGGAAATAGATTGGGGCTTACACTCTAAGGAGGCCCATGATGATGGATTGGGGATTATACTCTGAGGAGGCCCATGGGCGAAAAAGCGCAGTGGGAGAGGGAAAGGGGGTGCTCTTGTGCCCGTCTCCTCTCTTGCAGTTCGTGAGGGCTTCCTTGTGATGGGTATTTTACTATCCTTGGGAAGCCCTTAACAAGTGGAGGGGCAAAAAGGGGATTCCCTAGATCAGACTCCACATTACCGTGGGAATGTGAACCCATGAATGCTTCGGGAATCTACTCAAGGGTAAGAGAAACCCCTCCGCCTCTATTTACCATGGGTATGTGAACTCAAAAAAGCGTGCTGATGCGCCCGAAAGTTACACCACGCAGATCCGGTGGATCTGGTGGAGGCCTTGGTTCAAGGATGATGAATAGGCCAATGAGGGAGTCACAGAGGATTGGGCCGAATTGGAAGGATTTTATCTGTCTTGGGGAATTGGAACTATGAAGACTCTGATGGGCCACACGTATGAAGGAGTGGTGGCGCCCTTCGTGTAGGAAGGTGCTACACGGCTGGAGAAGCCGTCCGCGAACCAGGATGGTCTGTGGACTGATTGGCATCCCGCAAACCAGGGTGGTTCGCGGTCTGGTGAGCATCTCGAGAGCCAGGGTGGTTCGTGTCTTCAGGTTCGGCCCGCGTACCAGGGGGTACGTAGAGGGTTCTACATGAGTAGTGGCGGCCAAGGGTGGCACCGATCAGGGGTTCGTCGGTCGAGGCTTCTTCCGCATAGGAGGGTGATACGCAGTGCGACAGATCGGAAAAGATGCATAAACACCCTGGTATGTGGGGAGTGTATCCCTGGAGGGTCTATGGTTCATGGTCTTCTCTTTTTATGTTACTTTAAGTTCGTGGTTCACCAAATTATTATGCATTTTTCTGGTTCCATATTAGTTCGTTCCCAGGTTTATACCTACTATGGTTCGCGAACGGGAACTTCGCTGTTTGCGAAATCCTAAGCCTTCCTTTGATCGATCTTTTTCCGAATCTCCAATTCCTCTGAATCTGAATCCCGATCTCCGAATCTCTCCTCCTTTCCCCCTCGGTCTCCCTTTATAGAGTGGGGAGAGAGATGTATCTGCGGTCACGTGGCACCTTTTGTGGAGGCCCATGACCGAATACCCGGTTTACGGCTGACCTGGTCAATCTATAATTCGCAGTGGGTATTGAACGCCTCCCCCCCCCCCCCCCCCGCGAACCGAAATTAGGGAGTGCTTCACGGCCACAGGTGGTTCCACCTCCATTCTGTGAACGACAGCGGATGCAGCCTGAACCGGTCGACACGGTCCGCGGTTGGGGCGGTTCATGATGGTGAATCGGATCGGCGCCCATCCTACCTTGAGACCGCAGAGGATCTCTGCCTCCATTTCGCGAACGACGACGGTTCATGGAGTGGGCACTTCGCGGGGCCTGGCTACGTTGCGTTTTTATGGGACCGGTCTGCAGACCGGTCCTGCTTGTGTCCCTTATTTGAATTTTCTCCATTATTTTCCCCAATTATGTGGGGGATTTGGGTAGAATCTCCTTTTCAGATTTCTCAGGACCCTACAAATGCCCCCCATCGGAATGAGGTCCAATTGGAATGAAGAGGAGGCCATTCCGATGCAGAGTTTTCCTGAAACTGAGATGGTTTGCGGTAGAGAGGTGGACTCGGTAGGGGACCACGCCTATAAATATGGTGGACCCTTCATTTTTCCTTTACCGAATTCTTCATGAAACCAGAGCTCCCTTGCCTCCGCACGGTCGTTCCTTTGCGATGCGCTTCTTCCGTGAACCGACTGCGACTTCCACGAACCATTCCTCCTTTGTGGTCGCCTTCACCCGAGAGCTAATTCCCCAACCACGAACCATTACTCTTTAATTAATTAAAAATTAAGTCATGACGGGCTACGGAGGAACTTGATTCGCAGTTTTGGTGCTCCGCCTTTTCGATGCTCCACGGTTTCGATGCTCCACGGACCAAAATCTCTTGAACTTTAAAAGTTTCTAGGTCTTCCAAACTTAATCACTTAAATTTGAGATTGAAATTCCACAGAGCTACTTGGTTTGTGGTTTCATAACCAACGCTCCGCGGGCCAGGGTTTTGCGAATTGATTTCGCGAAGGGCTGGTTTGAGGGATGCTGTCATCGTGAACCATCCTTCGAGGCCTCCTTGCGGACTTTTCTTATGAAGGCTCCTCAACTGATCCTCAGCCATATATCTGGTATTTTTGTCCAGATTTTTTTTCCGGGATAACCGATTGTTGTCTCTCGTCGTGTAGGGAGAAGATATGTTTCCCCCTAGTTCTACACCGAGGCCTACTGCAGAGCCACTCCCAATTGGTTTAGGAAGATGTTTAGCTATGATTCGCAGAGCGGAGAACATCCAAGAGGACCCTAGACGGTCCATCATTTTTGACGACGATGCCTTAAAAGACTTTCTCCCTCCTGAGATTCTGGATTATCCACTATCAAATCGACTTCCACTTCATGGATTCGGTCTTCAAGAAGATGTCCCTATTCCCCCCACTTTCTCAGGTCTTCCTTCTCCTTTCTTGGAAGTGTCATCCAAGTGTATTCAGGCAAACCTTACCCAATCAGGGGAGATGGTTTTCGACTCTAACCAGAAAGACGTCTTTATTTTGAGGGGCTCTGTTTGGACCCAAAGTAATCAGCACGCTTGAAACTTTTCTTAGGAAGCTATCTTGATGAATTACCCTTCTATTATCAACCTTGCTCGAGTAGATCCCGATGTGGGGTGGGTTCCTAGGTTAGATCTTAGATCTGGTGGGCCCTTCTCGAATGACTGGGAATGGGATTTTTGGGTCCATCATCACTACCGAGAGTCTCTTAAATCACTAGAAGCTGTCAATTTATACTCCGTTGTGTGGGCCTCCCAATTTGCCACTCACCCACCATCCTTGGTCCTGCCAAACCTATTTAGTAACGGGTGTTCAAGCACTAATACTTTCCACCTTGGACATGGTGAATTTGGTATTAGTCTGTGGGATATCCATAAATTGGGAGAACTTACAATTATCGGTGAAATGTATGACGAATTTCTGCCTGCTCCTGATGCATGGGACGACGTCAAACAAGTGCCTTTATTAACGAGGGATCTGTTGGTTATGGCAGAGCAGTCACTAGGTCAGGCGTTGCATGCGCGCTCTCTTATTCCCTATAGTACCTATATAGGGTTATTATTGAACACCACTGGTCCTGTGCTGAAGATCAAGCACCCCAAGAATCATCCTTCTCAGTAGTCACGAATCTCCCCAGGTTCCTACTGGGTGGTTCTGGAGGCGGGCGACTACCTTTCATGGAATTACGAGGTGTGCCCCGGTGTGCCGCCTATACTCTGGCTGGCAGGTTTGTTTGCTATGTTCCTAAGTGGGTGGCTATTCCGTTATCGGGATATTAATCCTAGCGTTAGGTCTTGCACCCTAATGATGGAATTTGAGCTGGCAGAGGGCCGCCTGGTGAATTTGGCCGTGCCCATATTGGCTCGTATTTATGAACTGCTGGGTCACATGCAGAAGGGCGGTTCACCCTTCTGTCTGAGTGGGCCATTTAAATTTTTGTATGGCTAGGTAGCGGATCATTGTTGCTGTTATGAGTATCTTTACTACATGGTCATCCCGCTTCCTACTTTTCGGCCTACCCTGCTTAATATAGATGGAGTTCTCCTGAAATCCCTCATCCCTGGTGAAGTCATCGAGCTTCTGAGTGACTTCTCTCGGTTTTCTTTCACTCCCTACCCAACCACTTCTGGCGTCTTAGTTGACAACCACCGGGGGAGCCTGTAGGAGCGCTCCTACATGATCTTTCTGTGGGATGAATTTCTATCCACGCGAATCAACGAGGTTTCTCTGTGTGAGCTATATGTCCCGTATTGCTTTTCTTTCCAGTTTGGGTGCATGAAAGTCCATGTTTCCATTCCCCCTACTCAAGCTTGAGGACTGTACCCTGCCACACTTCGTCAATGGTGACTAATGCTGACGCCGGAGGGATCTGACACAAGCATTCCCCTGCCTATCGTGGGGGTGGTCGCTGACCTTTCCATGGAGTATGAAAAGTCTTGGGAAAAATACTATCCCGATTGGATCCTAGGGAAGGCCATTCTACAAGTTCACAAATTAGGAGGTACAACGGCTTTTGCATCAACCACACCTTCCCCATCAGCTCTAAGGGAGGATCGACTGATGGCTCGTTGATCAAAGCGGCTCCGGGGATTTTCCTCTCCCAGTCCTGCGGTGGACGAAGTTTAGGCGGGTTCATCCTTCTTGGATGTGGATGAGGATGACCTTGTGGTTCTAGGTCCCAGTGAGACAATCTCGGAAGTTTTAACACTTGACACTGGGCTTAGCAACTTGATCCCCAAGCCTGAACTGGGGTTAGAGGCTCCAGACTTTCCAGTTTCGGAACCAACTTCTAGCGAGCACATGCCTGCACTGGTTGCAATGCCAGATTTCGTTCCTGTGCCATCCAGCGAGGATACCAAAGATCCCCATGTCATGGAGGACCACCGGGCAGTGCGCAGGTGGGCCTGGACTTGGATTTACGTGATCGTTGCCGAAACTCCTCTAGCTGAGATGGAAACTAAGACCGAAGCTCTTCAACAGCTCTTCCTGGGCTTGGGGTCGGGTGGCTTCGACTATCAGCAGTTCTATTCTCTTGCTTTTCAAGTTGTCATGGCTCGTGAGGAAGCTGCCACTAGCAAACACAAACTTTCTCAATTTACTGCCGCTCATTGCGGGACTCGAGCCCTGGAGGAAGCCACGATACAACTCCATTAGCTGATGGCACAGGAGGTGCCATCTCGAGATTAGGCGGCCGTCCTATCCTCCAAGTTGCATGAATGTGAAGAACAGGTAGTGATGCTGAGGGATCAGTTATCAGCTATGACTGGTCATCTTGAATCCATCAGAAAATGGATCAACGATCTCCAAAAAACAGTGGTGCATACTCATCCAGTGGCTGAGGTTGAAGCCAGGGATAAGGCCGTGTTGGAATGGTCTTGCAACTACCTCCACCGTACGTTTGCTGATCTATTGGAGAGAGTGAGTCAGGATACTTTATGACTATCAAAGCCACTCTTGTACCCTCTATTTTACTTACCCGTCTCCCCCATTTTTTTTTGTGAGGGAGAGACCCCAGCTTGTGGACGTCCTCCACTTTTTTGTTCGAACGAAACACAGTCTTTGTCAATCACTTGTTTTTATGAAATTTTATTGTTACTTAGAACAATTTTTGTGTAAATAAAAATTCATTGAATCAGAATTAATCATAACTAAAGAAAACAAACTCTAAATTTTTCCTAGATCATGGGGTCCAGCGAGCATAGTTTGACTATTTATAGGGTTTTTTTGAAAACCCCCACAAACTTTTTGTCTTTTCTTTTTAATGCCCTGATTTTTCCTGGTTCCATTTAGTGTAGACCCAGTGGGAATGGCGTGACTTTTTCTTAGGTCTCCCTTTTCAGGTTTTTATCCTAACAGGCTTTGTGCCTCTTTTGGTGAGCGTTTTAAAGTCCCGCCGATAAGACTATCATTACTGATGTTTTAGGTCGAACAACTTTGACCAAACATGGTGGATAAAGGGCCCCAATGGGGTTCAACTGATTAAAAGATGTCTCAATACTCTTCAGATGCACGTGGGGGGAACATGTTTAAATTTGAACGGCATACAGGGCATGCCTCAAGGCATGGGAGCCGCATCGGCATACAGATGTAGGAAGAGCATTGCCTAAGGAAAACTTGCCTTTGGTAGACAGGCCAGGGGTGATCAATATGCAGAGCCGCTGAGGGAATGGTATGCATAGTCATGCAAAGGTGTCCTTAAGTCAACGACTCTCCATTTCTGATGGCCATAGGACTTCATGAAAGTCCAGATTATGGAAACCACCATGGGTGTCTTGGAGAATTATGAAAACCACCTGGGGTGGATCAAAAAGGGTATGTGATGTCTGAAAGGTTTTGAGAACATCTATATCAATACGGAGTGTGGAATAAAGGTTCCTGTCCTACACAATGATCTAGCATAAAGGACTATTGGGGCTTGGCGCAGTTTAAAGTCATCCATCTAGGACATCATTTAAAATGGAATGACTTCTTCTGGTTATCAGTAATTTTTTCAAAGACGTTACACCATATTCAGGCAGGGTTGTGAAAGAGGTTGGTAAATTGTAACTCAGAGGGTTTCCGAATCCTAGGATAGACATGGGGGCTCAGAGGCCAAGAGGTGTACGGAGAGAAGCATTGACTAAGGAAATCTTTCCTTTGGTAAATGGGCCAGAGGCGATCAATATACAGAGCCGCTGAGATTATGGTATGCATAGTCTTGCAAAGGTGTCCTTAGGTCAATGATTGTATTCCCCCGATAGCCAAGAAACTTCAGAGAAGTTGAGATTTGGGACCACTAGGGGTGGCTTATGAGAGTCCGGATTTTTCTGAGTACAGAGTATGGTTTGTGATGAGAGGGTGCCTGGATACTGGGGAAACATCTAGACCAAACTTTCCGAGAATGGGTGAAGTAATCCCTTATCACACGAGTGTGAGACGGTGGCTTGTGCCGGTCTGACCCATACACTGAGGGACAGATAAAAGCCTATGTTCCTCACTGAACCCATGACTAGTTTGACCATGTAGTTTATCATCATGTGGTTAGGAAATATTCCGTGTAGTTTAGTGTCACGCGGTAAGGAAGAGGGGAATCATTTAAAGGTTGCTGTGTAGTTTAACGTCATGAAGCGAGGACGACTTCCGTGCAGTTTAACATCATGTGGTAAGGACATAATTGCAAAGGACTCTCTTCATTAGAACATAACTGGGACCGAGTATCCTGGAATATCCAAGATGTGGAGGGGGGTTGATGGTGTAAATCATGGTTCCAGGGCTTCTTGGATCAGGAGAGGTGATATGGGGGCTCTAAGGCCGATAAGCGTACGGAGCTAGGAATAGTGTCGTCCGAGGAAATCTTGCCTTTGGTGGACGAGCCATGGGATATCATTATGCAGATCCACTGAGGGCATGGTATGCATAGTCGTACAAAGGTGTCCCCGGGTCGATGACTTTCCACTTCCAATGGCCATGAATGGTTATGAAGATCCGAAATTATCTGAGCCATGAAGTCTGTCATCAGGGAAGGAAATGTTTGAACATGTTGGGCGTACTTAGCCCTGGTGACTGTTTAAAGATTAGAGAGCTCCCTTTGCTGATTTATTTTGCGCGTGGGGGTGTAACTTTACTCCATGCAGTTTAACGTCATTCGGGAAGGACGAAGTACTCCTAGTTTAGCAGTCATAGAGGTCGGACCATTGGGTGACTATTACTGCAGTCACTCGAAGGATAACTGGGTCAACATGTTCTGATATAATTGGAACAAGGTGGGGGATGAAGGTTATAAACTGCAACTTTGAGTCTTCCTGAATCAGAAGGTGTGGTGTGGGGGCTCTGAGGCCGGTAAGCGTATGGAGCTAGGAAGAGTACCGCCCAAGGAAATATTACCTTTGATGGACGAGCCAGGGTCTATCATTATGCAGATCCACTAAGGGCATGGTATGCATAGTCGTACAAAGGTGTCCCCGGGTCAATGACTTTCCACTTCTGATGGCTGTGAATGATTATGAAAATCCGAGATTTCTCACAGCATAGAGTTTGACATATGGGGATAATGGTGTCTGATCATACAATAAACTTCTTCACTACAATTGTCCGTTGAGTCAAAGTATCCTAGTCCTGGATTGATGTTTTCTGATGCGGGTCACTATGTGAACCATTGGCGGACACATAGGCTAGCCAGGTAGGGATACCCTGGAAACATTTGGATGTGAAAAGGGGAATGAACTTGTAAACTACTGCTCCATGAATTTTTGGATCAGAAGATGTGATATGGGGGCTCTGAGGCCGGTAGGCATACGTAGCTAGGAAGAGTGTTGCCCGAGGAAATCTTGCCTTTGGTAGACGATCCAGGGGCTATCAATATGCAGAGCCGCTGAGGGAATGGTATGCATAGTCGTAAAAAGGTGTCCCCGAGTCGATGACTTTCTACTTCTGATGGCCATGAATGATTATGAAGATCCCTAATTATCTGGGTCATGGAGTCTGATGTATGGAGAGGATTCATCCAAATTTGCAAGGAGTATCTCCATCTCATTTTTCCATGCATCTTGGGTGGGTCGCGACGAAGTCCGTGCAGTTTAACATCATGCGTTGAGGATGAAGTCCGTGCAGTTTAACGTCATGCAGTGAGGATGGAGTCCGTGCAGTTTAATGTCATGTGGTGAGGATGGAGTCTGTGCAGTTTAACTTCATGCGGTGAGGATGGAGTCCGTGCAGTTTAACATCATGTGGTGAGGTCAGAGTATACACCCCATGCAGGTCTGGTCTATACACGGGGGAAGGGGGCATTTTTTTTCGAGGTTGCTGGGCCCTGGTGTGAAACTCTGGAGTCACTACGTATCCTGTGAGGGCAGGAATCAAGTCTCACGTAGTTCTATGAAAGATGATACACCCCATGAAGGTTTGGTCCGTACATGGGGGAAAGGTAATTTTTAACATTATTTTCATTCGGGAGTGGATGGGCTGGGATGGGGGATCCCAGCATCGCTACGTATCCTGCAAGGACAGGAATCAAGCTGCACATAGTTCTCTGAAAGGATTACACCCCATGCAGGTCTGGTCTGTTCACGGGGAAAGGGGACATTGTTAAAACTTCTTTTCCGTGCATTTTAACGTCATGTGGTGAGGACGATTGATACACCCCGTGCTGGTCTGGCCCATACTTGGGGGATTAAGGCATTTCTAACTTTTATTCAGGGGGCTGGGCCAGGATAGGGGATCCCAGCGTCGCTATGTGTCCTGTGAGGGCAGGAATCAAGCCGTACGTAGTTCTCTGAAATCCGTGCAGTTTAATGTCATGCGGTGAGGATGAGGTCCATACAGTTTAACGTCATGTGGTTAGGACGAGGGATATTATTATATTCCGTGCATTTTAACGTCATTCGGTGAGGATGTGATACTCCTAGTTTAAGGTCATAGAGTTTTTATCATTGGGTGCTTGGCAGTTTAACGTCATGCAGCTCGAACGAAGAGTACACCCCATGCAGGTCGGGTCCATACACGGGGGAGGGGGCATTCTTAACTCTTGTTATCCGTTCAGTTTAACATTGTGTGGTCAGGACGAAATAACCTTAGTTAAGGTCATAGAGTTTGGACCATTGGGTGCTTTTCATTTTAACGTTATGCAGATCGGACGAAGAGTACACCCCGTTTTTTTGCTGTCCGTGCAGTTTATCGTCGTGCGGTAAGGACAAGATATTCTTGGTCTCTATGCGAAATACTTCTTCATGAATCTCGCATTGGTAGGAGCCGTGGTGAATTGCCCGTCCATGGAGATCAGGGTATATGCTTTGTTGGAGTAGACCTTGTGTACAATGTATGGTCCCTCCCACTTGGGCTCCAACATTGGAGGTTTCCTACCAGGTATCATTGGGGTCTAGAGGACCAACACTAATTCTCCTTCCAAGAAAGACCAAAGACGAACCTTTCTGTTGAAGTCTCATGAGATCCGACTCTGGTATACTTCCAGATGGTGCAAAGTGTGCAACCGATTCTCGTCTAGCTGTTCCAATTCACCTAGATGCTTTTTTGACTGCTCATCATCGGATAATTGATCGCAAATGGAAACACGGAATGAGGGTAATTGGATATCAATGGGTAGGACTACTTCCGTCCCGTATACTAATGAGTACGAAGTAGCCTAATTAGCGGTGCATATTGTAGATAGATAAGCCCACAACACATGGAGGAGTTTATCCGGCCACGACTTCTTGTCTTTTTCCACCATTTTCTGGAGAATGTTTCACAGGGTCTTATTGAAAGACTCTATCTGTCCGTTGGCCACTGCATGGTAGCGGGATGAGTGGTTAGCCTTGATACCATACTCGTGGTATAGTTTCTCCAATTTAGCAGAGCAAAATTTGGTGCCGTTGTCAGTCAGTATGGTATGAGGGACGCCAAATCTGGTTATGATATTGGTCTTCACAAAGCTGACAATATTTCTTGCCCCGAATTCTTTGAGGGGTATGGTTTCTGCCCATTTGGAAAAGAAGTCTGTCGCTGTGAGGATATACTTCAGCTATTTGGCCATGGCAGGAGGATATGGTCTCATGACGTCCATTCCCCCGACATCAAATGACCAGGAGTACTTTTCTTGATGAAGTAACTCAAGGGGTTGGTGTATGAAGTTGGCATGAATCTGGAATGAGTGGCATTTTGCGGTAAAATGCCCGCAGTCTCGTGCCACTGTGGGATAGTAGTACCCAAGCCTTCGAACCTGATGGGAAAGCTTGGTCCTTGGTTGATGTGCTCCACATGCTCCTGTATGGACTTCATTCATTACAGCAATGATTTCTTCTCCATCAATGCATCTGAGGAGCACTCCGTCAAGGCCTCATTTGTATAGGACCTATTGCTGACCCACACCACCATATAGGACAAAGTTGATTACCCTCCTCTATATTTTCTCTCATTCATCCCTGTCTGAAGGAAATTCTCCCCGTTGAAGGTAGTTTGCAATAGGGGTCATCCAGCCGGTGGTAGGAGAATATGGCTCGGGGACAAGACTGACTTCATGGATTTCTTCCATCTTAGTTTGGAAAAACAGAAATACCATTCAACGGTGAGAAATACTAATGATCATTTCATCCCAGTCTGGGTCAGCTAGGGCTGTGGCCGCATTGGCTAATGCATCAGCCTGAGCATTCTGAGAATGGGGAATATAGGTCAATGTTGGTTCTATGGAGAACTCATCCATTAACCCTCAGACATGGTCAAACAGGGGGATTAGATCTTCCTTTTTAATAGCATAGTCACCATTGACTTTCTTGATGACCAGCTACGAGTCACCTTTTACCTTAAGGTGCTGTACTTGTGCCTAGAGTGAGAGCTCCAGGCCTGCAATGAGAGCTTGATATTCTGCTTCATTGTTCATACATCCCTCTGACACAAGGAAGGAATATGGAAAGACTGACTTTTCTGGGGAGATGAGTATTATCCCCAAATCCACTTTGTTGAATATGGAATCCTCCATCCTCTTCCCGATGGGGCTTTGGGATGTGTCGTCGAAGTACATTTCCCACACCAGGAACTCCTCTTGAACTAAGAAGATGTCTTCATCAGGTAGCTTAGCGTCTGGTGCAGTGGTCCTTGTCAAAGGGTGCTCTGCCAGAAAGTCTGCTAATGCCTGACCATTGATGGATTTCTGAGGCATAAACTGGATGTCAAACTATTTCAGGATGACCTCCCATCAGGATAGGCATCCAGTTAGCATCGGGTGGCTAAGGATGTACTTGAGCGGGTTACTCCGCGAGATCAAATGGACTTCGTGATGATACAGATAATATCGTAGCTTTTAAACTGTGAAGACCAAGTCCAAACAAATCTTCTCGATATTTGAGTATCGAGTCTCAGCATCAATCATGGTTCGACTGAGGTAATAGAGACTGTTTTCACTGCCCGCATCATTATTTTGTGCGAGGAAGGCTCCCAGTGACCGTTCTAGGGACGTCACGTACAGGATGAGAGGTCTTCCTTCAACTGGGGGAATGATCACCAGTGGGATTAAGAGGTACTTCTTTAAGTTGTCGAACACCTCTTGGCAATCATCCGTCCATTGGTACGTGACCCCCTTCTTCATTAACCTATTAACCTGGTGAAAGGAAAACATTTGCCTGCCAGGTTGGATATGAACTGCCTAATATAGGCTAGGTGTCCTTGGAATCCCATCAGCTCGGTGAGATTTTGGGGAGGTGGTAATCCAAGGATAGCCTTTGTCTTCTCAAGGTCGACCTCGATGCCACGATGGTGTACGACAAAGCCAAGGAATCTCCTTGAGGTAACCCCAATGGCGCATTTCAAGGGGTTTATCTTCAAGATATGCTGTTAGAGCTTGTTGAAGATGGTCTCAAGGTCTGACGGGTGATCCAAGCGCTGTCTGGACTTGACCACCAGGTTATCCACATAACATTCAATGAATTTCCCCAGAAACGGTTTAAAGATCCGATGTATGGCACGCTGATATGTGGCGCTAACATTCTTGAGACCGAAGGGCATGACCCTGTAACAAAATACCCTATGAGAGGCCCTAAAGGTAGTGGCTTATTCATCTTCTCCAGAAATCCTTATTTGATTATATCCAGAATAGCCATCTATGATGGATAGAGCCTCATACCCAGCTGTTGCATCAATTATCAACTCGGTGATTGGAACCAGGAAGTCATCTTTCGGACAATGCCGATTAAGATCTCTAAATTCAATGAAGACGTGGATTTTTCCATTCTTTTTATTGACAGGGATGATGTTTTCCAACCAAATGGGGTACTGGACCTCTCGAATGAAGCCTGCTTTAATGAGATTATCGACTTCAGCCTCAATTTTGGTGGCAAGTGAGGGATGCATCCTTCTGGCAGCCTATTTATATCCCTAGTGGTCTTCTGGAAGACCCAAGTGATGCGTTGACACTTCGGGATCAAGTCCCGACGTTTCCATGTAATTCTAGGTGAAAACATCCTAATGTTTCCTTAGGAAAGAGGTATATACCTCATGCTCGTCGGGAGACATGGCTGCACTAATGAGAGTAGGCCTTGGGTCTTCCTCAGTACCCAGGTTTATTTCCCTGAGCTCATCCACCGTGTTGGAGATACCCTCCTCAAACGTGGGAGGTTCATCATGAAGATCTTCCTCCTCTTCTTCTCCCAAGTCCTCATCTTCTTGGTCTGACGAGGAGAGAGCTCCTGTCATGAGCTCTTGGGAGTCTAGAGGGGAGGTGTCATGGGCGACCTCGCTTGAGTATTCATCCCCATATTGAGGGTTGGCAGAATTTGCCACATTATCATGCTCGTCCATCATGGCTGAAGTCATGAGGAAATTTGAGTTCATGTCTGTACTTGAACTCCTACTCTTGACATGGTTGATGGGAAGGACATAATCTCTGCCAAGCTGCCTGAGGGGGTCATCAGGAACCATTTCCAGGCCATTTGGAGCGGGGATCCAGTCAATACCGTTGACCAAAGCCTTATTTTTCTTTTTCTTGTAGAACCTAGCGTCAATGTAATGTGACTCAGAGAACTCGAAAGGTGTCTTGTCGGCGTTCAACGTTCCCCTTTGTCCATTGATACAGTACTTGATACACTGGTGGTAGGATGAAGGAACGACCATGTGCTTATGGAGCCACAACCTTCCCAGTAGGGCATTGAATGCTGTGTTCTACCGGACCACCAGGACTTCTTTTTAGGCTACCAGGTTACCAAAATGGGTCCTTATCTTGATTTGTCCCATTGGTTTATACTCAATCTTTTCGTAACCAAACAGAGTTGTGGCTGAGGGAATTAAATCGTCCTCACTGTAGCCCAACTTGCGGAGTGTTCGTAGGGGAAGGAGGTTAACTCCAGAGCCATTTTCTATAAATACTTTCTGGATCTCAATACCATTCAGTGTGCCAGACACATATAGTGGTATGATGTGTCCTTGCATGATGGAATCTTCATCCTGATCGGTGAAGGAAATCACCGCATTGCATTCAGCCGGGTCAGTCTCTGTCTGGTAAATTTTTGTAGCAGCTACCTCCTCTTTAAACTCCTGGGGGTTGATCAAAGCTCCTATAAGTTCCTCCCTGAGGTCTGATGATAGACTTAGGGCATCGAGGATTGATATCTCAGCTGGTACTGATGCTAGATGCTTAAAGATATCGTATTTTTGCTCCAGAGACCGATGCTTCTCTGCTGGTGGGAGATTTTTAGCAGGTACATTAGGGGCTGGAGCATTTGACGAGGAGGGACCGACCGCGGGGTCGGATGTCGATGGTGTTCCCGCATTTTGAGGACTTGGCCCGTCCGGTCTGTTTGTGCGCACTAGGCGGCCGAACACTTGCGCCTCCTCTTGTGGGTATCACAAAACAATAGGGATAGAGTGGCTGCATGTGGAGGTGGAGGGGCATTCTTATTTCTACTGATTCAGTTGAAGGGCTCTCCCATGGGTTTCCACAATATTAATGGTTTGACCGGGATCCAACCGTAAGGTTGGTTTTGGCCGCGGCTGCGCCTCCCCTGGCATCCCCTACCTCTGCGATTCCTCCTCCCAACTCCTCGTGTAGGGAACTCGGGTTCGTAACCATAACCTTCGTCAGGGAATGATTCCATAAGATGGATGACGTTAATAAAACCAAATATTGGCTCTTCATCCTCTAATAGGTCAACCTAGTCAGTTGTCCCTGATGGTGTCGTTTGGTGGGTTGGTGCCCGTGGTGCCAAATTCGAGGGCATGAAATATGCCAAGGTCGGGACTAACTTTGTCCCCATCGTGGACTACTCCTCTTGCGATTGTTTCCTCCTAATTCGATTATTCCAAGATGACCGGCTTGTGGAGGGTTGTGGGGTCGATACTGTCTTTGCGGATTGAGAGGATTTTGGAGGTAACACCGGTTATTGTAGTTGAGCTCGGAGTTTTCCCTGGGCTCGATTGATAGTCTTACGAGTCATCCAGTTGTCAAATTTCTTCCCCTGCTTGCTGGTGACTTTCTGCCACCCCTCCTCTTTGTCGGAGTCGGTGGTAGAGATACATGCCACATGTGCTGGGGGTGGTCCCAACTCGACCTGTCCAGAGTCTACCATCCTCTACAGGAGGTCTTTGATGACAAAGCATTCTCGGATACCCTGTCACAACATCCGATGGTAAGGGAAGTAATCTGGTCTGTCATCATGGACAACCTCTTCGGGTTTCCTCAACTTCGGAAGGTGGAGAAAGTTTCAGTTCATGGCAGCAATGAAGTATCCGCAGACTTGATCGTCTCAGAATGAGTGTACTTTTTGGCTTCATACCTCAAACTGGTTCCGCTTCGGTCCTCACTGATCATCCCGTTTAGGCAGAGGCGGTCGTTGATATACAGGGGCCCTTGACGATTTGGCGGAGACCTGAGCGGTGGAGCGGGCACAGGGGCCGGCTTGAGTGTGATAATGGATGCTTCAGCTCTAGGGGCTCTTTTCACAGGAGCCTGCAAGGCTATTCGGGACTTCGAATTAGACTGCTACAGGGAGTCCTCAATTCTCTGGGCAATGACAGAGAGATGGCGCAGGCCAGTGGTGCACTCCACTGGTTTGAGTGGTGTTCACAGCTCATCTCGAAGATTATTGATTCATATGGATAACATCTCATCTTGAGCCATTGGCTTGTTCAAAGAATAGGTCATACCTTTCCATCTGGTGATGAATTATGAGACCCTCTCGTTCTCCCTCTTCTTGCAGTTCATGAGGTTGCTGACTGTTGTCTTAGGCAATGTCAAGCTGAAGTGGAATAGGAACTACTGCCTAAGGTCCTCTGAGCTCTTTATTGACTGGGCTGGTAGACTCATGTACCAGATGAAGCCGGATCCTTTCAGGGTCCGTACGAAGCATCTAAGTTTCACTGCTTCTTGTTGTTCCGGAGTTCCCATCATAGGGTCTCAATAGGACGCGTAGTGCATCAAATGATGCTATGGATCACCTGACCCTTTGAAAATAGGGAATATAGGGCTCCCAAAATTGGGTGGAGGTGGTGTGTTGGTCACCCAATCTGGGTAGGGTTTCCGCTCTGGCTGTATCGGAGCACGTCAACCTTCCATCACCTCCAATCGAGCTGTTAGTGCCTCAATAATGTTGGAGATACCCTGGTTTACATCCTGTTGGGCCCGATCCTAGGCAGGCGTAGCCCGAGGCATTGCCTGAGGATCCGGATTGGCCAGCACTAGGGGAGCGTGTGCCGTTTGCGGCACCTTCAGAGGGTTCAGGCGTACTCACTCCGGTTTCTTTCTGAGTGGAGGGATGTCTTGGTATTCATCCAAATCTACGTCTGGGTAGTCAGACGGGCCGGGCGCCTCATTGGACGGGAGCCCTGGCCGTGTTTCATTTTCTGGGGCAAACCTTAGTCTTTGAGGTGCACTTGTTGGGAGTGCATGATGTGACTCCTCCTGGGACGCACTTTAGATAAGGTGGTTCCTCTGGAGTATCTCGACATTAAGCCGCCTCAATTCCTTCATCTCCTCTTCCTATCGAGCGAATCTCTCTTCGAGCGTGAGTGGATCATCTTTTTCAAGAGAAGGAGGCGGGTTAAGGGTAACCAGTCCTTTGTTCTTATCCTTGTTGGAAGATCACAGGGAAGGCAGAGAAGGGTTGTATGGAAGGACGACCATATTTAGGGCGGCCCTCTGGTTTTGTGTGTGCACACCTGGTGGTTCGTTGTGAGTCACAGCCTGACCGGAACTGTCATCTCCTGATCCTTCCAGATTTGCATTTCCTCGGTGTCACCCATGGGGTTAGCCTATATGGCATTGATGAATGCATATTGCGGGGTGGAGGGGACGTCATCTTCCAAATAGGAAGAGTATATCCTGCGTCTTCTGCTGGCCTTACCTTTCATGACCTGGGATTGCCTTCGGTCTTCTTGAAGAAGGGTGACGCGGAGAGTTCTTTGATGCGACCTTAAGGTGCGCCTTCCTCTCAGAGGGGATGATGATTCAAATGATGGGATAGGATGGGAACCTCCTCTTCTAAATGTCCTCCCTAGATGAGAGAACACTGATTCCCATGGGGGAGGTTGTTGTTGAGGGGGTAATAATTCCCCCAGCCCTGAGGGATGGGGTTGGCTTCGTTCTTGGACATTGAGTCTCTTCCCGGTTTTATTGGTATTACGGGGGCATTTTTTGTTAAAAAATCCCCCAGCCCTATAGGCTGGGGTTGACCCTAGATTGTGGCAGTGGCTGCTACTACCGCGACCTGCCTAATCTTGCGTGCGCCCATTCGAGGGTGAATAGGATTTGGTGCCGAATTCACTTGTGTATCAATCCCTTTTGGGGAGGCAGGAAAATATTACTGATTGGCCTCTCTTAGGCGAGAGGTGTGTTGTATGCTCTCAGTGGCCTGATTCCGAAGTTCTTGAATGGATTGTTCCCGTCGGGGCCGACACTTCTGGGACTTACTCAAGGCCTGACTCTGTTGGGTGTGTTGCCTTTCCTGAATATGGGGACCACTCGATTGCCTTCTTGACGTGATGACGTTTCAAGACACCATAACAAATGGGTTCTTCTGGGCGGGGAGCTGAGTGAAATGAAGAGCTCTGTGTTCCCCCCATCCCCTGATATAGACTCCCGTTGGAGCGTCACTGATGAGGCGGCGCAGCTGGTTCAGTGCATAGAGGCAGGATATCTCCATGTTTCCTTTACGTCTCTCGGGGAGCTGTCGTCGCGCCGTAGGAAGGGCCTCCAGGTCGATGTGACGCAGGAGGTCTCCTATCGTCTTGACATGTTCTGCATACCCTTTATAGGGAAGGAAGCTTGATTTCATCCAGCAAAGGGTTGTCCATATATTATGGCAGATGTCGTGCACGCATTCTTCCGACAACTCTCTGGGTATATCGAACTGAGAGGTGGACATGGGCCAAAACATGAACGGTATATCATTTCTGTCCAGTCGTTTCCTCATGTGCAACATATCGGCATACTCCTCTGCTAGGGACTCCTCTACCTGGTCATCCCAACTGAGATGCTTACTGTCAATATGGTCAGAGGCAGTGGGAATGGTTGGTGCTGAATCATTATGTGGGTGATTCCGAGGGGGTTCAGAGGATGAACATGGCCCCATAATTTTTCCTGATTGAAGAAGGATGTCGTTAGTGACTATCTGGGAATATGACATGCTCGATCCCGTCCTTCTAAGTGCCTCGACATATGGGGGCTTTTCGGTGCTAGATCCGACATGAGGTGGACCTTCCTGTCGATATGATCTGCCATCGCGGGGAGGACCTTATCAATGGCGGCCGTAATGGAGAGGACTACCATTACTCTTTTATGCTTCACTTCATAGAGGAATCTTTTAGTGCACACCCTCGAGAGGACCTCCAAGGCTTGTCGCAGTAAGGGGAGGACCTTCTAACTGCGTAGAGTCGTTACGAGGATGACCTTCACAACAACTGCCATCATGGTGAGGATGACCATAATGGATTGACATTTGATGTGCATCCTAGGGAGGACCTTCAGGACACACGAAGACAAGGGGAGGACCTTCTTGTTGCTTGGGGCCAATGCGGGGAGGACCTTCGCAATGGCGGCCGTGGTGGCGAGGACTACCATCACAGCTGCGGCAATGGTGAGGACTACCATTACTGCTTGATGCTTCACCGCATAGTGAACTTTTGCAGTGCACACCCTGGGGAGGACCTCCAAGGCGTGTCGTAGCTAGGGGAGGACCTTCTGGCTGGGTAGAGTCGTTACAGGGAGGACCTTCACAACAACTTCCATCATGGTGAGGATGACCATCATGGATTGACATTCGATGTGCATCCTGGGTAGGACCTTCAAGACACACGATGACAAGGGGAGGACCTTATTGTTGCTTGGCGCCAATGCAGGGAGGACCTTCACAATGGCGGCCGTGGTGGAGAGGACTACCATCACAGCTGCGGCAATGGCGAGGACTACCATTACTACTGTGGCAATGGCAAGGACTACTATTACTGCTGCCACAGGGAGAATATCTGCGAAATACATCCTGGGGAGGGCCTCTAGAATGTACCGCAACGAGGGGAGGTCCGTCTTGTTGCTCGACGTCTCTACTGGGAAGAACTTCATTATCAGGGTGGCAAGGACTACCACTATGATCTGATGCCTGGCTTCATGGAGTTCTGTTGCAGCGTAAACCCTGGGGAGGACCTTCAGGACAAGCTACGACAAGGGGAGGACCTTCTTGTCGTGATGAGACGTCACTGTGGGGAGGGCCTCCGTAGTTGTGACTATGATAGTGAGGACTACTATCATAATCTGTGTTTCCACTGCATGGAGATTGATTGCAGTTTATACCCCAGGGAGGACCTTCAGGGTGGACCGTAACAAGTGGGGGACCTTGTTTTTGATCGATCTTCTGGTAACGTGGAGGGTTTCCGTGACTCGCATCAAAAGAGGGGATCTCGTGATCGATCGTCATATGCCTGTGGGGGGGGGGAACGAGTGCTGTGGGGAGGACCTTCAGAGCTGCTGGTAGTGACATTGCAGGGAGGACCTTCGCAACTGCTACTGCCACTCCCATAATATGGAAATGGGTGGGCAGGATTCTGAGCCTGTGATGTGTGTTTATTGACGTTGGGAACCCCAGCTTCCAGTAGAGCGAAGTCATGAACTCCCCCTTTATTTTCTGACTGCCTTCGGTGTGTTCGAGGCACTTTGTTGTGGGTATCTGGGACCGTCTGCTGTTGATAACGGCATTCACCTTTGGGTACCTATCTAATTGGGTCCCGTGATGTTGTCAGGATACACCGACAAACATCTTGACTTTTAGCAGGGATATATGCCTGCTCTGGAGCATCCACCATGATGGACGGGTGTCCCCTAGTTGGAATGAGTGAAGCTTCTCGATCCGGTTGCCCTCGCATCGTGGAATATAGCCGGCGACCCTCCTGGGAAGAAGCAGGGATGCATATCTCCTCCGAGGCGGCTATCTTGTCTCTTAGATGAGTCACCACAATTGGGGAGAAGGGATCACGAGCCCGAGTCCTTACTGTTGCCGCTGATGCAATTACATTTTGGAAAGTCTGCAAGATATGATATGTGATCGATACCTGCTCCTCCATCATTGCCAGGATATGTAGAGAGACATCTTTGGATGGAATGGGTATGAAGGCCCATTCCAGTATCGGAGTAGGAATATCCTGCTTCGGTCCTCCGATGGTTAGTGGGTACTAAAAATTCTCTTATGTCGGTGAAGGTGAACGAATCTGCCCCTATACTAGGATACGTCGGTTTATCTCTCCGTTCACCACCACATTGGGGTGGTAGACTTTGCTTGCAACCGCAGGGAGCTGGCCCTGCATATATTGGTTTCCCAACGTATCGAGTCGGTGGCCTTTGTTGGCGGGGAGACGAGACCGCCTATGAGTTGCCGACACATCTGGGTGGCGATCTTTGTTGATCTCCACCATGCCAGGATGGAGGGAGTCAGAAGCATCTACTAGGAGCTGGTCCTGCAGGCGCTGGGTCGCCACCACGTCAAGCTGGTGGGCTTCACGACCCTAGGCAGGGAGAGGTGCCTACTGAGTAAGTGCCGTCCTGCGTGAGCGACAAGATTGATGAAGCTCGGCGGGGATGCACGCCAGCTCATATGATGCCTCCATGTCTGGATGGTGGGCTCGGGAGAAGCGAACAGGTGTAGGTGCCAGTTCATGGTACATCTCCGTGGGTGGGAAATAGAGCTCCTCCTTAGGGACCAGGGTGATGACCGGTCCCTGATTGTACGTCTTCTTCCCTCGTCGGGCGGTCTGAGGGGCCGGATCTCGGGGAGAGTGGGCTTGAATCCTCGGGGAAACATCCTCCTCAGCGTGAGGATGTCGAGTAACGGTGTGACTGCGGTGAAGTCTTCCGGTGGGGACCTTGGAGTGGAACCCCCGTTCGGTAGGGATGAATTCCTCAGCGTCGACCTCATCCGCCTCCCTAAGGTAAGGGAGGTACGCATTGTATTGTTCCGAGGAGAGACTCCCAAAATGGCTTGAGACAGAAACATGGGTCGTTTGGATCTGCTTCTATGGCCGCTGCTGGGCAGGCGACCGGTGAGTTATGGCAAATTGGAGGGCGTGCATGGCCGCCTCCACCATTGGGAGAGTACCATTCTTGTGGTACTCTCGGATCAGCGTGTCTGAGACCCAGCGCTGAAGATGCTGGGTGGGTGACGGGGTCCTCCGTAGGTGAGGATGTTCGGTCCTTGCGTTGTTGGAAGTGTGCACTTGTGAGCTCCTTTGCGATGCCATTGGATCTAAGGGAGTTCTGAAGGTAGTACCTGCAAAACATTTTAGCAAATACAAGCAGAAAACCCATCAAAGCAGCATCTCATGATCCCATGCGTAGTTAATGACCTTTCTTGGCCCTCCTTGTGAGTAAAAGGGGGAACAGGGTGGGATTTAGCAAAATCCTTCATGCTTGGTTAAAGATTCACGTCGGGTTCACCATTTTTGTTTCGTGTTTTCAGTCACGAAACACCCAACGGTTCCATATCTGATGATGGATGGACCTACTTTCCAAAGGCAGGCGTTCACAGGATGGTCTGACCAGCAACACTTAAGAACTCACATTGGTCGAGAGGATGGGAATTCGGGCTCATTGCACCCTTTTTGGGGGAATTATTGCCTTTTTTGGGACTCTCTTATAGATTTAAGACGTATTCATATGTTCAAGAATATTTGGTTTATACCCAAGAATAGTATCCATAGATTTAACCCTAGTTGGCAATGGTCAGCTGGACACAGGGGTTCGGAGTCATTTATGCCCAAGGTTTACCATCCCTTGTGGGATTAATGACCTCGAGGAGTCTGGACTCACTGAGGCGGCACAAGGAGCGGCACGATGAGCCAATGTGACGATAGTTGGATTGACCGGTTGTTGGGATTGAACCTCTTGGAGGATTTCTACGTACCCTGCCTAGAAGTCAGGGATCAAAGTACACGTAGTTTTCATTGGCTTGGGACTTATGCTATGAGGAAGCCCAGAATGATGGATTGGGGATTACACTCTGAGGAGGCCCAAGGTGATATCTTGGGGCTTACACTCTAAGGAGGCCCATGATGATGGATTGGGGATTACACTCTGAGGAGGCCCATAAGAGGATGTCATGGTCGATGCTTACTCTAATACCACGTGAGTCATGCTCGGTGTGAGAAACAAGAGGAAACAGGGACCAGAGTATCACGTCGCGAGAGGTGCGTTCGTGAGGAATGGAGTGGGGCTTACACATGAGGGTAGCCCATGATGATAGATTGGGGCGTACACTCTGAGGAGGACCATGGTGATAGATTGGGGCTTACACTCTGAGGAGGCCCATGGTGATAGATTGTGGCTTACACTCTGAGGAGGCCCATGGTGATAGATTGGGGATTACAGTCTGAGGAGGCCCATGATGATGGATTGGGGCTTGCACTCTGAGGAGGCCCATGGGTGAAAAAGAATAGTGGGAGAGGGAAAGGGGGTGCTACTGTGCCCATATCTTCTCTTGCAGTGCATGATGGCTTCCTTTTGATGGGTATTTTACTATCCCTGGGAATCCATTAATATGTGGAGGGGCATAAAGGTTATTCCCAAGCCCATACTCCATATTACCATGGGAATGTGAACCTAGGAATGCTTCAAGAATCTGTTCAAGGTTCGGGGCAAACCCTTCTCCTCTATTTAACATGGGTATGTGAACTCAAAACGGAGTGCTGATGCGCCCGAAAGTTACACCACGTGGATCCGGTGGCTCTGGTGGAGGCCTCGACTCGGGGCCGATGAATAGGCCAATGAGGGAGTCACAGAGGATTGGGCCAGATTGGAAGGATTTTATATTTCTCAGGGAATAGTAACTCTGAAGACTCTGATGGGCCACACATATGAAGGAGTGGTGGTAACCTTCGTGTAGGAAGGTGCTACGTGGCTGGAGAAGCCGTCCATGAACCAGGATGTTCTGAAGACTGATTGTCATCCCGCGAACCAGGGTGGTTCGTGGTCTGGTGAGCATCCTGCGAACCAGGGTGGTTCGCGGCTTCGGGTTCGGCCTACGTACCAGGGGTTACGCGGAGGGGTCCACGCGAGCAGCGGCTGCAAAGGGCGGCGCCGATCGGGGGTTCATCAGTCGAGGCTTCGCTCGCGTAGGAGGGCGCTACACGGTGCGGCATATCAGAAAAGAGGCATAAACACCCTGGTCTGTGGGGAGTGCATCTGCGGAGGGGCTATGGTTCGCGGTCTTCTCTTTTTTATGTTACTTTAAGTTCACGGTTCACCAAATTATTATGGATTTTTCCGGTTCCTTATTAGTTTGTTCCCAGGTTTATACCTGCTGTGGTTCACGAACGGGAACTTCACTGTTTTCGAAATCCTAAGACTTCCTTCGATCAATCTCCTTCCGAATCTCCAATTCCTCTGAATCCGAATACCAATCTCCGAATCCATCCTCCTTTTACCCCTAAATCTTCTTTTATAGAGTGGGGAAAGAGATGTATCTGCGGTCACGTGACACCTTTTGCAGAGGCCCATGACCGAATACCCAGTTTACGACTGACTTGGTCAATCTGTAATTCACGGTGGGTATTTAACACTTCTCTCCACCCCATGAGCTAAACTCCGGGAGTGCTTCGCGGCCGCGGAGGGTTCCACCTCCATTCTACGAACAACAGCAGATGCGGCTTCAACCGGTCGGCGTGGTCCACAGTTGGGGAGGTTCATGACGGTGAACCGGATCAATGACCATCCTGCCTTGCGACCACAGAGGATATCCCCCTCCATTTCGCGAACTATGACGGTTTGTAGAGGGGGCGCTTCACGGGGCCTGGCTATATTGTGTTTTCATGGGACCGGTCCACAGACCGGTCCTTCTTTTGTCCCTTCTTTTAATTTTCTCCATTCTTTTCCCCAATTATTTGGGGGATTTGGGTAGAATCTCCTTTGCAGATTTTTCAGGACCCTACAACGACAATATTTATGAGGAACTAAATAAAGTGGGAGATATAATGTATAATATTTTAATTATATATATCCATATCTCAAATTATGATTAACAACTTGAACTTTGGTGAGTTTCTCAACAGGTCTAATAAGAGAAAATTAGAGTTTCATGAAAGTTTAGGTGATAAAGACCATAAAGGGAAAAATATTGAGATTCTTAAATGTCAAGAATTTGTGAAGAATCACATAGGGAAATGCCTCAATAGAATGGGAAGATATTTTATGTGTGGAAAATAAGGTAATAAAGAAACTAATTGATGAGTAAAATGAATAATTTAATGGAGGTAAATGAAGTTAATTTTATGGTACTACTAATAGTTCAATGTATTTTGTTTGTGGAACTTGGGCATTATTCGAGTCAATGCCCAAATCTAAGGGCAAACTCCTAGACAAAATAAGGCTCTATTATATATTAATCACTGAAGTATATCATTATTGTTAAGGAAAACTTATCCTCCACTCTAGATTTGGGGATGTTATATTGAATTTTATAAGAACACGCCTTATGAAAATCCAATTATTATTACTTTAGTATAATTTGATGTGATTTTGAGAATTGATTAACTCTATTTATATAGATCCCATATAAATTATCAATGAAGAGAATCCATATTTGATATTTTGAATCAAGCTATGATTATATTTAGATGAGATCATGAATATAAACTTCCAATGGAAATTACATCTATTACATGGGTTTTACTACCTATTCATGAAGGATATTTATCTAAAATGGTTGGAGAGAAATTAAACATTAAATATATGCCTATTTTTTGGGAATATGATAATGTATTTCCAAATTATTTACCTAATATTCCCTCGAATCATGAAGTTGGGTTTTCAATATAACTCATACTTGGTTCTAAAACCATATCAAAGTATCCATATAGAATAACCCTGATTAAATTATAGGAATTAAAAAAGAAACTCCAGGAGAATCATGATAAGGGATTCATATGCCCGAGTTCATATTTATAGGGTGAAAATATTATTTTTGTTAATAATAAAGATGGTTAAATTCATATTTTCATTGATTATCAGGAACTTAATAATATCTATATCAAGAATAAGTATCCTCTACCCCATTTTAGGACTTATTTCATCATCTTCTTGGAGTTCAATACTTTTCCACGATTGAAATTCATTATGGATATCATAAAATTAGGGTCAAGAAGGAAGATATACCCAATATTTCCTTCCATATGACATATGTACATTTTGAATTTATCGTTATGACATTTGGAATCACCAATTAAAAGTTATGTTTATGAATTTAATGAATAGAGTCTCTAGAGTTTACATTGATTAGTTTGTGGTAGTATTTATAGATGCTATTATTATATTTTAGAAGTTCAAGGAAAAGAATGAACATTATTTTAGGATTGTATTTAATAAATTGAGGAAGGAGATATTATATATTAAAAATTAATCAAGTATTAATTATATATATATAATTTTTTAAAATTAGGTTATATAATCTCAAGCAAGGGTATATCAGTGGATCCTTCAAGGATGAAATTTATTGAGTAATGGACCAAACTAACCATGGTGACCAAGATATATAGTTTTCTTGGATTATATTTATACTACTGGTGGTTTATGAGAGATTTATCATAGCTATGAAATCCAATAACTAAATTTATTTTGAAGGGATCCATGTTCCTTTATATAGATGAATGTGAGGAAAATTTCATAGAGCTAAAACGAAGGTTAGTAAGTGAACCTATGCTCACACTACCCTTTAGTGAATAAGGGTTTATGATCTATAGTGATTCATTATAGAAGGTAATAGGATTCATCCTCATGTATAATGATATGTTGATTGTATATGCCTCACACAAATTGAAAATGTATAAGAAAAATTAATCGACTCATGATTTGGAGTTTGTAGTAGTAATTTTTGTGTTGAAAATATAGAGGCATTATCTTTATAGTAAAAGATATGATATATATACTGATCATACAATCTTGAAGTATATATAACATAAAAATATATGAATATGTTCCAAATGAGATGGTTGGACATGATTAAATATATTGACTTCTCAATACATTACCACCCTAGGTAGGCTGACAAGGTGTCTGATGCTCCGAGTTGGAATGTGTAACGACCCAAGATTTTGGATCCTTTAAAGAACATACTATGTTATATAACTTATTTCACAAGATAAACGATAAAAAAAAAATTAATAATAAATTATTAATAAAACTATAATAAACACTAATATAGTAAACCATTAAAATTTATTAGCTTTAGAAGGAAAATAATTAATATGAGTTAATATTAAAAGAATCATTTTAAATTAAATCCATTTTATTCATATAAAAAATGATTAATTTAAAAATTTTAGAATTTAAATTTTATAAAATAATATTCATTTTTGAATTCCACAAATCAGAATTTACTTAGTATGAAATTTTGAGTTTTTCTACAAAGGTGGATTTTTAGTCAAAAAATACAGTTTTTTGAAAATTATAATTTTCATGATTTTATCATTATGAAAAATTATAATATAAAATTAAAAACCTTTTAAATAAATAAATATATATTTATTGAATAAAATGATTCATTTTTAAATATTCTTCAAACTTATAATTTTGTGTCCATTTTTTTAAAACTAAATTAAAATGTCACTCTAATAAAAAACAGTTTTTAGTATTTTCCTCTTATTAAATGTTTAGATGGAGATATTGAATTTTGGATTACCTTTAAGGCCTCATACAATTTTTTTATAATAAATCAATTTATGTTGTTAAAATATATGATAACCCTGCTCTTTATTATGAACTAATTCATGATTTATTATATAATATTACACATAATAAAACTCATAAGATCAAGAAGTCTAGTGTATTTGGGATTTAGTTACATTACATGAAAAATTAAAATAGGGAATAAATCACTATTATTGAAAGCTTCCTTTACATTCTTTTGTTATTCCATCGTACTTAAAACTAAATGGGATAACCTGAGAACATACATTAGAAATGGGTGAGCTATAAAGCCCAATAAGGGAATAACATGGAATAACATGATCAAATTATTAAATGTTAGACAATAGGCATATCAATGAGACATAAAAGGGGTGAGAATCATAAACATGAACATTGAGGCATGATATATCATGATAACATAAAGGAAACATGGGAAATGTGTAAACAACTTTGAACACGCCTTCATAAACATGGGTCAAGGATAAATGCTAAGAAATCATAATGGAAAAAGTCCTTTGAGGGATCAGGTTCATTCCCTAATACCTTGCATGAATTCTCATGATAATAAAACTTTAAACAATGCATTGGTGCACTATATAATTCAAGAACACCCGTCACTTTCATTTCATTCACAAGCATAAGCATGCCACATAGACCATACAATATGAAATCATTTATCATAAAATTTTATTACGTGATCAATGAGTGTATAATTAATATTTTTTGAGTCCCAAATAAAATAATTATATGTGTTTAAAGGTGAACACCCTTGATATGAAAAGAGGTATGGTTATTTACTACACATATGTTTGGCATGAAAAATCATGGTGAAATTTCGGCAGCATAACGGGGGAACATAAATGTTCATGGGGGTGATTAATGAGAGTGAAAGGGGTATCTCATAATTTATACATAAAACTGAAAGTAACGGTGATATGGAATAATATATCCCAACATTTGGAATTATATATTAAAGGCATAATATAATTAAGATTCTTGAATAAAAATGAAAAGAAGAGGATCCATTACTAAATTTCAACATGGTAATGGGTGTACGTAAAGGTACATGGGAGGGATTAATGAGAGAGAAATTGGTCTATTATCATATATAAATAAAATTTAATGTAAGGAGGATATGTTAAAACATATACCAAAATGAACAAACTGAAATTAAGAGGAATAACATAAAAGAGGCGTTTGAATAAAATTATAGTGGGAGATCCCTTATCTTGAGAGGGTGATTATAAATTCTTGGGATGAACTTCTTGAGATATTGGGTGCTGAGAAGTATTTGGATTTTCACTAGCCATAGTGCTGAAGGTATTTGTGAATATGCTTCATGAAGAATCCCCTTTTGGCACTGTTGTGTCCTTTTATTTTTCCCACCGACATATTTTGGTACCAAAAAATGCCCCCCTTAGAGTTGGAGTTGAGGTGAAAATGAGTGTCAAATTCTAAGGGTAGATCACCAAAATTTTAGGTAGATCACAAAGATAGATTATGGAGATGGATCTCAATGTGGATAGGTGGTGCACGATTGGAGAATACCACAAAGATCTCCGTAGCCAGGAGCACTGCGGAGCTTGGGGGTTGTCTCCTATAAATAGAGGGAGGATGAAACTTTTTTTGTCCTCACTTGTCTCTGCAGCTTTGTGATTTGAGATCTCTATTTTCAAATCTCCATGCACTCTGCAATCACTCTTTGTGAACCAGGTTCTCATTTTCTCTACGCTACACAAGGAGTCCTTAGACTGAGCATTCATTCTCTCCATGAGTTAGGTCTTCAAGATCTACGATAGAACTCTATGGCCAGTCTCTATGATCGATCACTACGATCGAGCTCTGTGATTGGGATTTACAAACCAAAATAGAAAAATTATAAAGTATTGGGGCAGAATGGACAACCAAGAAGCTTCTTGGGGGGGTCCTTACGGATGCTTCCCAAAGGGAAGAGACAACTGATAATCTGGGCATCGTGGAATGTGTAAGAATCCATTCAGACCATGAATCCCTGGTGGAACTCCTGTCAGAAATCCAAATGAACTATCTGTTGTGAAAAATATTTCATCTATATGACTTTGGTCTAAAGGATGATGTTATCATCCCTAAAGAAAGTAGGGACGAACCAACTTATTAGTTCAGGTGTACGCCGTGCCAGCGCCAGTGGTTCAGGGATGCCAATAGTCATACATGGGAAAATCACACACCAGTTAATGATGACTGCCCATATAATCATGTCAAAAATGTTGATGGTAAGGCATTGGAGCTAGAGTTATCTCCCTCTCAATACCACACTATCCTCAAGGTGGATTTGGGGAACCCGGAGAAGGGGTGGATAGATTATTAGGATCTGCTCCAAGGTGACAATTTTATGGGGGATTGGGCCTAGGCTTACTGGATTTTTGCATCATGTGAGAAATTTGAGGTAGATCTAAAGTGCGTAGGGTTATATGAAGCTTAGTGGGCCTCCCAATTCTATATTTATAAGCTGAAACACCTTATGCTAGAGTTTCTGAGTAGGTGGTCGTCAAGGACTGACACTTTTCATCTTCACCATAGAGAGGTCGACATCATCCTCTGGGACATTGACCATATCTCAGGGATTCCAATATTAGTGGAAATGTATGATGAGTTCCTCCCCGCTGAGAACATACGGGAGGATCCAGAGAAGATGTTGAGGATGGAAAATGCAATAATGGATCAGATTTTGGGTGAGGAAAAGCAGTCTGTGTGAGATGTCCACTTCAAGTTGTGGTTTAAGAATTTCATAAAATTCCCGTCAAAGCCTACCACTGAAGGGGATGAAGCACCAAGGAAGATACCAGTTAGGCCTACCACCTGTCCAAAGGGATCCCAATGTAGTAAAGAGAATTCCTATTGGTGAACCCTGGAGGATAGCTAATGGAAGCTATGGGGGTACAATGTCAATACCGAGTAGCAGCCAGTGGTTAGGTTGGTTGGGTTCACTTATGTTCTTATATATGGTTGGATGTTTCTAGTTCGGGACACAAATACAGGTGTGTGACTGAGCACATTCATTATGGAATCTGTACTGGTGATGGAGGAGAATGTCAACATAGGGACCCGAGTGCTAGAAAAGATGTACAATGTGTTGTGGCACATCAGTGAGGGGAAGAAGCCACATAAGGTGTGCAGACTGCTCCATCTTTTTTATGGATGGATAGCGATACACATGATTTCCTATGAGTATCAGAACCCTATTTCCCCTCATTGATTAGACTTCTAATAAGCTATTTTGAATGTGGTGGAGAGATTTTAGTCCTATATGACTCCACCGCTGCTTTTGAAGAGAGTCTGGAGGGTGGATGATTTCAACTTCCATCTATTTCCATTGCCAATAGGTTTATTCATTGATGATGGCTAGGGAACTAAGGAGCATCAGTCATATGTCTTGGCCTATTAGGGTGGAGTTTTGGTAGCACACATCGATCGTGAGCCTATCTAGAAGCCGTATACTCCAAAACACTTTACGAGGAAATTCTAGTGCATGAATAGTTTGACACTACAATTTTACTTGGGATTACACCATGAGAACCATCCATGTGTGATGAGGCAGATGTGGATCATGTTTATGTGGGAGGATGGAAAGATGCAGAATGAGCTTCCTCGACCCCCAAATATCTATGGGATAGTAAAGGAGTATGCCAAGAGTTGGGAGGCAACCTACCTAAGGGAAATGTTGAAGTGATAAAATGTCTGTGCTAGTGAGTGGGTGCCTCATCAACCTCAAGGCTGGGGCCAAAAAGTGGCAAGAACAAGCCATGGTGGTGGGGATATAGTAGCGATGAGTCGAATAATTCTAAGACCTACACTAAGCGGTAGGCAAGTGGAAACAGCAGACTCAGTGGTCCTAAATAAGTAGAGCCTGTAGGAAGGGAGTCCACCCAGAGGGTTCTGCAAGATACCCACTCAGGCTTCAGGGAAGAAGCTACACCACATAGACATGCCTGAGGACACTGTTTTCCTAAAGGCTTGGGACACCTGGGAGGTTAGTAGACAATTCTTCAGTCCTTCCCATATGTGGAACCATATTAACCATATTAGGGTGGATCTGTCAGAGATTGGCCATGCCAAGGCCTACTTTAGGGTGTCTCAAGAAGAAGGGGGGTAGTACATCACTGAGATATAGTACTTTATACACTCTTAGGGTACTCCGCATCCAATGAAAGATCAAGTGAAAGTGCTGCTCAATCAAACAGTCCCACTGTAGTTTTCTATTGTTGAATTGAGGGAGTGCTTCCCCTCACCCAAAGAATCATAAGAGTCCTACTAAGGGGGAAGAGGCTAGAAGAGGGATCAAATTAGAGGAAGGTGAGGTTGTAACCTCAGAGCTGGAAGAGTTTGCTAAGGCTCTTAAGGGAAACCCTAATCCATTTTGCTGTGGTCCTCATTCAGGTCACCTAGGCCTTCTCAATTGACATTATACCTCTGTAGGAGAACCTCAAATGCATAACTTGTTCCCAAAAAATAGAAGATGTAGCTCTGGGGACTGCACCTGTAACAACGGTGATTTTAGAATCTAGTAGGTCTACGACACATAGAGTGGTTCTCCTGGAGTCTTAGGATTTCCCAACCATATATGGGGGGCCATGCCTCAGGGTTATGGTAGCATTAGATTAAGGGAAAGTCCAATTATTTGATCTCTGTAAGTCCTATCCTTCGTAGAATCAGTAACTATTTTCCATTGAACTAGTCCAACTGACATTTGTGTATTTCTATATACACATTTCTTCAAATGGTTTGGGCCTCATTGGTGAGGATGGTTGGGGCTCCCAGCACTCCCTTTCCCTAGGGAACACCGATTGTCATGGAAGCAGATGCCCATGCTAACCAAACCACATCAATCATGATTATAGATAGGTATGTTGGTAGGATGGAACTTGAGATCATCAAGGTGGAGTCCAGAAACAAGGATCAATCCGATGATATGTGACCCAACCTACCCAACCAGACACCAGAGGAAGATCCTACTGATGAATTTTTGGAGGCATTCCTAGTATACAAACCTTCTGACCTAGAGGAACGGGGTGAGACTACTTCTTAGAAAGATGATAAAAACGATGTCCATCACTGGTCATGGAAACTAATAAAGTGCTTCACCAAGGATACCCCACAAGCAGAGTGGGTAATCTAGATGGGGAGGAATTGTTCCCAAATACACGAACTTTGTGTTGTATGAGTGGATACCCAACGTCCTCATATGATCATTAAAGATTATATAGAAGAGAAAATACAAGAACATGATCACAACCTCAGTGTGGGTTGGTAGTGGAGGAAGTCTGTCAATATCAAGAAACTTCAGAAGGTTGAGAAAAAGATCCAACACTTGAGGGAACAAGTACATGAACACTCTACCTTCATCGATTTACAATCGAAACTCATATTGTGATTGAAGGAACAATTGATAGAGGATAAGAAAAGGATGTGGCAAGCATCCCAAGAGATGGATATAATCCAAGCTCATGAGGATCAGGCCTGAATCAGGGCTGATGAACTGCACTCCATTGCTATCGAAGAAGAGTAGGAGCTTAACAGGTGATAAAAGATTTTGGAGGCCACATACCAACGAGTGGTAGAGATGGAATACTCCATTGAGGAGGTCAATCCATTTATTGGAGGGGCCGATCCATGGGAGTTGTAATTTGTGTGATATCAAAAATGTACTTTCATGATTTATTATTTATTTTGGTTGCATGCATGAATCCCATTATTTTATTTGATTACCGCATCTCAATTGTATCTATGAAACATCCAGCAATCAATCCCTAAGATCATGTGGGTCATGCCCGATGTGAGAAACAAGGGATGAACACATCATTATTACCCTAGAATACAAGAGTTATAACCAATCACCGGACATTCTAGGTTTGAATGACCACTCTGAGTTTCCAAGAAGAACAAGGGGTCCATGGATAGAGAATGGGATTCTCCAAATATCCAAACTGATATCACCCAACATGCTCTAGCACACGAGTGGGATAATGCCGGAGGTTTTGGATTAAATCCAAACAAAGGGGAATAGAATATGTGAATTATGATACCCAAAATTCAAAATGTAGTGAGGATGACCGAAGATAGAGGATATCTATTGAACAAATTATAAACACAAGAACCACATTGTGTCAGCTGAAAATGGGGACAAACAAATGAGGGATAACTGCGAACTTTATTTGAAGACACATGGACAAACTCTAAGTGTCTTTCGATGTCCTCTAGAATGTTGGCCTAGGACAACAAGAGATCTTTAAGGCTGAGCATCCTAACCATTAGGGGGTTCATTCAGATGTGATAGAGAATGAGGATATGAAATAGAGGGCACATGAAGTGTGGTGTGGAGTTATGAGCTTTTTGAATGGAGTCTAACACTCTCGGAATTACCCCACCATGGTGAAAGAGCATTGGGTAAGCGTATTAGTCTCAATCAAGATCAAACCTATTTCTAGATGGGACCTCTCTGGGGAGGACCCAAGATAACTTATAGTTTTATGTCATGCAAATGAGGATGATAGACACATAATTTAACGTTATATGGTAAGGATGATGTATATGTAGTTTAATGTCATACGGTGAAGACGGTGTATGGAATAGTTTAATGTCATATGACCAGGAAGTTGCACATAATTTAAGGTCATACTACCTAGACCCTATCTAACAATTTAACATCATGTGAAATGGATTGAGGACTCCTAGTTTATTGTCATAGAGTTTGGCCATAATTAAGGGCGGAGATCTAGAAGAGTTAATGAACTTATGGATGGGACTGAGGGGAGATGCTTGGGCATCTCTATGTATCTTGTGAGGGAAAGAATCAAGTCATACATAGTTCTTGAATCCTATGTAGCTTAATGTCATATGGTGATGATGAAGGATCAAGAGCTCTCAAGGGTGGTGTGTGGTGCAGTTATTGTAAACCCAAAGTGAATGCGGGCAAAATTCCACACCACACCACATACTTCCAGGATAACTTAGGCCAAGAGGAGGTGAAAGTATTTATGGTGGTACAGCTGGACCTAGAGGAAAATTACTTGGGTGTCACTACATATCTCATCGGGGTGAGAATCAAGACATACGTAGTTTTGAATGTGGCATGGAAAAGGGATGATACCGAAAAAGGGTAATGTCTTCTCAAGTGAAGACATCGTTTGGTTGGATAATTTATCATTACATGACTTGAGTGAAGAAGGAGTAGTTTAGGGTCATACGATAAGGACGTAAGGTATCTCAGTTTATGATCATAGAGCTCAAACCATAAGGTGAAACTTACAAGGTGGAAATATGTCATGTAGTGCTATAAGGTAATCCCAACATGAATGAGGACAAAGAATCCCACACCGCCTCACAAATTCCAAAGAGAACACACACACACACACAATTTAGAGTCACGATGCTTGGAATTGTGCATCTAGTTTAAGACATGAACTCCTAAATTTAAGGTTGTAGGGTTCAGGCCATAAGTAGTGCGGTTCTTCCATGTATTCACAAATCTTACTTATATTCCAATGCCCATGTGAGCTATGCTCGGTGTGGGAAACAAGGGTGGAGAAGATATTTACAACACATGGAATACTCGGTAGGGGGAGATGGTATGGAGTCGATGATGACCCTCAAGATATTGATTCATCCTCTTTAATGCATATAGGTGCACAGAGGGATAACACCAAGGGTGTCAAAATTATACTTGAACATTATGGAGTAGAAAGGGATGTGAATCACATGAACAATATTTTGGGATCAATGGGGGTGGAACAATGATGGAGGATAACTCTTGAACATGTTTGAAACACAACATCCATGTCACATTAACTGAAATGGGAGCAAAAAATGAGCATTGACTGCTGAACATATTCGCGACGCAGGAATTGTATATAATATTTGTTCAAAATCCTTCAGGACATTGACCCAATATGGTAGGAGAAAACTAAGGCCTGTAATCTATGATGTTGAGGGGTCCTTTCGGATGTGAGAGAAGATGGAAACCCAAATAAATAGAGATATGAAGCATGAGAATGGTTGAAAGCATGTCCATGTAGAATCCAACACTCTAGGTCCTAAACCACAATGCATCTGACATGTTGGTGAGGCATAATAAAGGTCTAGAAGTACAGAAAAAGGGGAAAAATGGGTTGATGAACCTAGGGATGGAATTGAAGAAGAAATGTTCAGGCATTCCTATGTATCCCATAAGGATGGTAATCAAGCCAAACATTGTTCTTGAAACATCATGCAGTTTAACGTCCTGCGGTAAGGATGTAAGGAGAATGAAAGGGAGATTTATAATGGTAAGTACATGAAATGGATGTTATAAACTCATCGTGAATGAGGACCCATGAGGTCCCCACCACACCATGTTCTTCCGATAGAGTTGGGGCCAAGGGGTCGGAAATAAGGCAATATTTGAGGTACCTTGGCTGGACCCAAGGATGAAATGTCTAGGAGTTCCTATATATCCCAAGATGATGGGAATCAAGCCAAATGTAGTTCTTGAAAATAGCCTGGTAGGATACCAATGCCAGTGGAAATACTGTCGTGAAGGTCTATCCCATGCACCAAAAGAAGTGGTATTTGATGGATCTTGTTTGTTCTTTAGTGTGGGTGTCTTTGTTTGAAGCAAAAAACCCAGGATGGAGAATATAGATATCACCACAAGAATCAAGCAATATTTTGACCTTGACAAATGGCATAATGTATGATCGATGCAAAACATGATGTCTCCTCAAGTGAGGACACCACAATGTGGTGCTGTTTTTCGTCGTGTGGACGGGACAATAATGTAACTGTTTAAGGTCATATGGTAGGACCAGACTATGAAATTTAATGTCATGCAGTAAAGATGAAACAATTTAAAGTCACATGGGATGAGGAATCATAGTTTATTGACACACTGTTTGGATTCATACAGAAGAATGAGGTTCTAAGGGGAATGCATCTGGAATGATAAAGCATAACCGATGCGACTGAGGATAAAAGTGAACACCACACGTGCACGCAATCCCAAGGGAGAAACCTCAGGCCAAGGGGACAGAAAAGATTGAGGGACCTAAGGCTGGACCTGAAGATGAAACATCCAGGCATTCCTACATATCCCATGAGGATGGAAATCAAGAAATACATAGTTCTCTAAATCTATGTAGTTTAACGTAATGCAAGAAAGGATAGAGATGGAAGGGACTATCCCATAAGGAGAAGTACATGGTGTAGTTATTATAAACCCATTATGAATGAGGAAATAAGTCTACGTATTCCACACCATGCAATCCCATAAGAATCAAGGCCAAAAGGCCAAACAGAAGAGATAATTAGTGGAGCCTGAGTTGTACCCAAAGACGAAATGTCGAGGCATTCCTACGTATCCCATAAGGATGGGAATCAATCTATAAATATTTATATAAATCTATGAAGTTTATTGTCATACAGTAAGGATGAGGGGAATATTAGTTTGAGGTCGTATGACAGGACCGTGAGGTGTATTCACCATTCACAGTTTATCATCATACGGGACGAAAGAGATCTTAGTTTAGGGTCATAGATCTTGGACCGTAAGGTGAGATTCCTCCAAGTGGGCATCAACCTTGACCTAATACCTAATCCCATGTGATATATGATCGATGTGGGAAATAAGGGAGGTGAAGATATTTGTAACACATGGAATACATAGTAAGGGGAAATAGTTTGGATTTAAGGATGACACCCTGATACTGATTCATCTTCTTTAATTCACATATGTGTATGGAGGGATAACACCAAGGGTGTCAAAATTCCACTTGAACATGATGGAGCAGAAAGAGATGTGAATCACACAACCAACATTTAGGGTTCAATGGGGATGAAACAATGATTGAGGATAACTATTGACCATGTTCTAAACACAACATCCACATATCATTACCTAAAATGGGAATAAAAAATCGATATCAACCTTTGACCATATTCACAACACGGGACTTGTATCAAATTGTCATTCAAAATCCTCCAGGACATTGGCCCAAGAAGATATAAGAGCACTAAGGCCTAGAATCTATGATGTTGTGGGGTTCTTTCGAATGTGAAAGATTATTGAAACCTAAATAGAGGGAGACATGAAGCATGTAAATGGATAAAAACATGTCCATGTAGAACCCAATTCTCTAGGTCCTAAACAACAGTTCATCTGAGCACATTAGTGAATCACCAAAAAGGGTCAAGGGGACCAATTGAGAGTAGGAGACTCGAGGAGATGAGTAGAGGAAAGGGGAATTGAGAGCTCTCAAGAGAGAAATACATGGTGTGGTTGTTGAAAACCCAAAATGAATGAGTAAATAATCCACACCACACCACAAAACCCCTAGAGAACTTAGGCCAAGGGGCTAGAAGGAAGACAAGGTTCCTAAAAACCTTGGCTAGACCTAAAGACGAAAGTTTTGGGCATTCATGCATATCCCATGAGGATAGAAATCAAACCACATGTAGTTGTAAAAATTCCGTGCAGTTTAATGTCATGTGGTAAGGAAGTGGGAAAGAGGTATCTCAAAGAGGAATGTGTGTGGAATGAAAAAATAACTTGACATGAATGAGGACATTGGCCCACATATGCCACACCATTCATAATTATTGGAGAAAACTCATGCCAAGGGGAAAGATAGAAAGAATAGATGAACCTGGGTTGGACCCAAAAACTAATTGTTAGTGAGTTCCTAAGTATCCCATGAATATGGGAATCAAGAAAAATGTTGTTCTTGAAAATGGACTGCAGTTTAATGTCATACAGTAAGGACAATGGATGAAGGACATTCTAGAAGGAGGGGCATATGATATGACCGTTGTAAACATGACGTGAATAAGGACCAAAGAAGTACACACACCACACCATATGTAATCCCTTGAAGAAAACTAAACCCGAGGGGTTGAAGAGATTTTTTGGGATTAACCCAAATATGAAATTTCCAGGCGTTCCTATACATCCCATAAAGATAGGGAATCAAGCCATACGTAGTTCTGAAAATTCCATGTAGTTTAACGTTATGAAACAAGAGAAAATAAAGTAGGATTTTATCAAAGGGATATGTGTGGTGTAGAAAAAATATCCCAACATGAATCAGGATAAAGATTCTATACCACACTGCAAAATCCTAACAGAGAACTTGGGCCAAGAGGCTGACAAGGTCAAGGGACCTGAGGCTGGGCCACATATGAAAGGTCTGGGTGTCACTACATATCCCACAAGGATGGTAATCAGGCCATACATAATTCTTGGAATTCCATACAGTTTAATGTCATGTAGTAAGGGCAAAGATGGAAGATCTTAGTTTTAAGCTCGTAGAGCTTGGACCATTCAAAGTGTAACATTTTGCAGGAGAAGGATGAGAAGTTTAACATCTGCTGGGACAGAGATGAGTAGTTTAACATATTGCAGGATGGTAATACAATTTAACATCATGCAGGACAAGGATTCCCTCACATGAAGTAATTCTTGAGGAATTTGGTTTTCGTGGGAGGAGTAATACTCTCACCATCTATAGTGACTAGAGAGTATGAATCATTGGGGTAAACCTTGTGAATGACATAAGGTCCCTCCCATTTGGGCTCCATATCCAGTGGCTTCCTACCTGGTATGATTGGCTTTCTCAGGGCCAATATCATTTCACCATTTAAGAAGGATCAGAGGTGAACTTTCTTATTCAAATCCCCGGGTATCTTATTCTGATGCCTCTCTAAGTTGTTCAAGGCATAAAGCCTATTCTCATCAAGCACTTCCAGTTCAGCCAGATAGATTTTAGCTACATTTTCTAGTGCTTACTGATCGTATATGGTTTTTCATAGTGAGGGTAGATGAATATCGATGAGTAGGAGTACCTATATTCTTTACACCATAGAATATAGAGTTACCTGGGTGGAATTACAAGTCATTGTTCGGTAATCCCAGAGAGCATTAGAGAGTTTTTCCAATCAACTCTTCTTGTTCTAAAGAACTATATTATGCATGATGTTAGAGATGGTTTTGTTGAATGCCTCGATCCTCCCATTTTCTTGAACATGATAGAAATAAGTATTATTAGAATGGATATTATACTTTATGTATAGTTTCTTCAGCTCAGCTACATGGAATTTGGTGCTGGTATCAGTGAGGACGACATGAGGAACCCTGAATCGGTGGATGATATTGGAGCTCATGAACTCAATGATAGAATGGGCCTTCAATTCCTTGAGCCGAATTGACTCTTCCCACTTGGAAAATAAATCAGTACCGGTTAGAATGAACTTTCACTGGAGAGCTGCTACCGGTGGATATGGTCCCATGACATTGAGTCCCCAGACAGAAAAGGGATAGGAATACTTGGTAGTATAGAGAGGCTTTGGTGGACGATGCACAAAATTGGCATGGATCTGGAATGTATGGAACCTCATCGTAAACTCAATGCAGTCACGAATGATGGTGGTCCAAAAGTATCTCAATCTTTAGATCTAATGAGAAATTTTTTTCCCTACCTGATGAACCCTATAGAAACTGGCATGAACTTCCTGCATGACTTGAGAAATATCACCTCCTTGAATTCAATGGAGGAGAATCCCATCAAACCCATTTTTGTAGAGGATCTTATCAAGACAAGGGCCACTCTGGAGGGTGAAATACACTTTGCTCCATCAAATTCACTCATTTTCATCTGGGTTTGTTAGGAGATTACAATTCTAGAGACACTCGATTAAGGGAGTCATCTAGTTAGGGGTCCCTTCCAACACTGTGGTAGGAGAACCTGGAGGTCTCAATGTTGAGGCACCTATAGTAAGGTGGCTTACATATGGGATATCATCATCATCTAGAGTGAAGAGTGTGATGGATCTTCGATGCGCCACATAAATAATCAAATCATCATGGTCAGGCTCTATAGGAGATACAAAATGGTTGTCTAGGTCATCGACTTGACCGTTCTGTGATCGAGGGACATGAGAAACTTTTGGCTGATAAGGGAACTGGTCCATCAGCTGGAGAGTACGCTGTAACAGAGGTACACACATTGGATTCTTGATGATTTATTTTCCATTGATTTTCTTGATGACCAGTTTAGAGTCCCCCTTTACATACAGGTGGGGAACATAATCTCAAGGGCCAGCTCAAGACCAATGATGAGAACATGATACTCCACCTCATTGTTGGTGCATCCTTATGAAAACATGAACGAATAGGGAAGTACAACTTGTACAAGAATGATGGAGATGATACCCAGGCCTACTCTGTTGAGTCTGGGATCATTGAGTCTCCTACTGGTAGGGATTTAGGAAGTTCCATCAAAGTGAATTTTCCAACATAGAATTAATTGATCCACTGAGAGGATCATGACATCTTGAACGTCAAGATACAAAGACTATTTTGAGGGGATTGGATGGGTTGAAAGAAAGAATTCCAATGCCTGTACCTTGATAGTCTTTTGGGGAAAAAACTTGATTTCGAACTATTGAAGTATCACTTCCTATAGAACAAGACATCCTATCAACATGGGGTGGTTCAGAATGTACTTTAGCAGATCCACTTGAGAAACTAGCTGTATCACATGGTGTTTCAAGTAATGACACAATTTTTTCATAGAAAATAATAGTGCAAGGAATTTCTTCTTAATAGAAGAATATCTAGTCTCCATATCAAGGAGAATGTGTATGAGATAGTATAAACTCTTCTCTATTCCCTAATTATTCTTCTGGGTGAGAAGGGTGTCAAGGGACCATTCTAGAGCAGTCACATAGAGGACCAGTGACTTTCCAAAAATGGGTGACATCAGAAACAGATGCTGTAGAAGGTACTGAAGGACCCCGGGACACCCTGAGAGGGGAGGGGTGAATCAGGGTGGAAACTTTTTATTTTAATATGATGGATCTTGTTCCCACGTTGGTAGGAACTTATTGAACCTGTAAGATGAATATGATCAGAAATCAAACATTCACATTCATAGAGAAGACACAACACTTTTTACTTGGTTCACCACTAAGGGCTACGTCCAAGGAGCATACGCCGAAAAGTTGTCGTTCGTACCTAATTCCACTAATCTTCACTAGCCGTGGATTACAAAGGTTCGGGCACAGTCACTCTTTCCCAGGATCACTTCCTTTACCAAGGTTCAGGGATAGCTCACTGCTTCCCTTGGGTCACTCCCATTGACTCCCCCTGGCTCACTGCCCTTAAGTGAAGTCCCACTCAGTTTATAGACATGAATGTCTCATCTTCATTGCATAAGAATGAATCCTCTGTCGTATGTAGATGCTCTGTTAAAGTCCAAATCTTACCAGAAGACTAATCTCACTTCGTGCTAAGGGTACTGGGTGATCTTCCAGCTTTTGTGCAACTTCAGAAGGAAAAATGAACTTTAACAACCCTGGCGCGCTTATCCAAGCCCGACGCGCAAGTTTCAATCCTGGCGCGCAAGTCACTTGCACGGTACAAATTCGGCGCGCATGTGACATCAAAACTACTTGCGTGACACTGCCTCCTTCAACACCAAACTTTCATGACTTTGCGCCTTTAACTCTCCAATTGCCTTGGTCGCGCAGCCAACAATCGGCGCACAACCTCTACTTGCGTGACCCAACAACCACTTTTGCGACTCAACCACTTGTGCGACGAGAGCTCGAAAAATCTATAAGTCTTGAACTTCATTGAAAAAGAGGAGGGGGGGTCCTCTATTTATAGGCAAACTGGACCCCCTGCGCAATGGCGTACAAGTCTTCCCTCGGCGCGCAGGTTCCGGCACCCAGATCATCCTTCCTAGCCTCTGTCGTGCTACTAAATTGCACGACCTATAAAAATACTTGCGAGACCTTATTTCCTTTACCATATTTTGAAGTTATGATATTGAAAAACAATAGGCACGCAAGTTTCTGGTCCTCCTAGGCATCGGTGCCCAAGTCTCTTCACGGCGCGCGGGTCACTTGCGCGACCAGCCCAAAACTTGCGCGGCCCTTATCCCTTTGCCATTTTCCCATGTTATGATCTTGAAAAACATATGGCGTGCAATTTTCCTCTCCAATTGCCTTTGCCATTTTCCCATCTTCAATACTGTTGTCTGCTTGAACTGTATGATCTCTTTATGGGTACACATTCTGAACATCCACTGCTGATTGACAACAAACACAAACCATACTCCAAATCATGCATAGAAGACCATGGTTCCAACAGGTACTACTTAATTTCCTTGAATGTAGTCTAACACTCCTCATACCATTGATAATCAACACCTTTCTTCATGAGTCAGGAAAAGGGAAAACACTTTCCAGCCATATTTGCGATGAATCGACATATGTAGGCTAAGTGGCCTTGAAAGCCTCAGATATCATGAATGTTTCTCAAAGGAGACATCTGACTGATGGCCCTAATCTTTTCTGAATCAATCTCAATGCCTCTATATCTAACAATGAAACTGAGAAACTTTCTAGAGGTGACCCCAAAGGCACACTTCAAGGGGTTTATCTTTAGATAGCGGGAACAGAAGAATCTGAACACCTTATTAAGATCCCTGAGATGGTCCTGAAACTAGTAGGATTTGACCACCAAGTCTTCTATATAGCGTTCCCCCAGTGTCCTGAGGACCGACTTGAATATGCAGTACATGGAACGCTGATAGGTGGCACCTGCATTATTTTGACCGAAAGACATTACCTGGTAGCAGAAAGTACCTTGTGGTACCCTGAATGTGGTAGAATTTTAATCCTCAGGGTCCATTCGGATTTGATTATATTTGGAATGCCCATCCATGAAGGAGAGAGCCTAGAACCCACCAGGGGCATAAATCAATGGTTGTGTCGCAGGAAGGGGAAATTCATCCTTGAGACTATGACGATTGAGATCTCGGAAGTTTATGTAGACTCTGATCGTTCCATTATTCTTCCTGATAGGCATAATGTTAGATAACCATATGGGGTACTGTACCTCCTTGACAAAGTTTTATTTTATGATATTATCAACCTTGGCCTTGACCATGGCACCTTGAAAAGTGTGCATCTTTCTGGGAGGCTGTTTGAACCTGTGATGATTTGTTGGGAGAAAGAGATGGTGGATGGAGATCTGAGAATCTAGCCTTTAAATTTGTTCATAACTCCATGAAAATACATCATGATGCCACCTTAGGAAATCTACGTATCACCATTTCTCTTCTTCAGGCATAGCAATGTTGATCAGTGTTGGTTTCAAATCCATCTCGGTACTGAGGTTCACTTGTATCAATTCATCGACCATAGTAGACACACCCTCTTCGAATGTTAAGGGGGATCTTATAAATCCTCTTCTTCATCCATGGTGAGAGGATCATCAAAAAGAGGAAACTCCCCCGATTCGAGAGATCATAATGGGACATAGGTGCCAACCTAAGTGATAGAGGAAACCTCATCAAGGGAGTCCTGTGTTACTGAAACCATGGTGATGAAATCTGTTGAGCCGATCCCATTTGGCCTTCGATCCAAGGGGCCACATTTGATAATATCATAGAAATAGTGGTGTGTTGACTTGATCTGGTTTATCCCAGACTGAAAAATCAATAAAGTATGACTTGTTTTTATTGATATGGGGCAGACATCTTGATACCTTATACAAGTAGGCAGATCTAGGATCACCCGAGCCTGATTTGTGTAGCAATACGAGTTGATCTCACAACGTTCCTTAGACTTGGGAACACACTTCCCCCTCATTCCAGAGATGATAAACCATTTCCCCAAATCTAGGGTCATGGCCTCCAATTTGTGAATTGGGAAAATGTTGGCGTCATCCAGATCCTTCCATGGGTCAGTATCCAAGTAGACTGAATCAGGTTTTCCTTGCTCTTATAATAGTCTGAATCTAAGTAGCGGGCTTCAACAGAGGTGAAGGGAGACGTATCACATAGGAGAACACTAACTCGACCATTAAGGGAGTAATTAAGGAATTAGTACTATGAGTAATAGACTGCTGCATGTAGGTGAAGCCATCGACTACCCATCAACATGTTGTAAGCGGTGTCTTGTGAGATAGCCATGAACTCGGTGCTGGAATCTAGGCCACAAAACTGGGTCTTCAAGAAAATTTTTCCAACTGGTGTCTTCTTTTTCATATTATAACCTTGAATTTTTTGGTCAGAGGGACTCATATCTTCCTCAAATAGTCCCATCTTACGGAGTGTCCGATTCGGGATGAGATTGATCCCATAACCTATGTTGATAAGACAATGACATATTTCTATGTTATTGAACTGTATGGTGATGTAAAATGTGCATATGTGACCATGTATAGGAGAAACTTCATCTTCTCTAGAGAAAGAGATGATTGGCTGATATTCCGCATGCTCAATATTCTCAACATGGAAGGATTCTTTGGTTACAACTTCTGTATCAAACTAGAGGGGAATTATTAATTCCTCTACAAGGGATTCACGCATATTTGATGATAGGAGGAGATCCGCTTTTATTGAGATCCTTACATGAATAATGTAAAGATGCTTGAGGACATCATATTTCTACACCAGGAATACACTTCTGCAGACTAGAGGTCATTTTGTGTCAAGAGGTATGATGGGCGCTGCTAGTTGAACTGGTGGATTCTAGCTGGTGTTGGTAATGTCCCACTACTCACTAGTCAAACCAGGTAGAGTGACTATAAGATGAGGGCCAGATGACTGAGGTCCACCATCGACAAAATGTGACTGATCATAGCATAGTCATGGTGGATTTACCTGATCAAGAAGTACAAACAATGGTGGAGGAAAATATGATGATACGAGATGAGAAGGTCGTGCATACTGAACTCTGCACTAATCCCACTCTCTGGTTTTGGTGGTGTTCATGGATCAACTGAAATAAATAACCAATAATTTATAGTGATTCACATATCTGTGAATCTGTCGACACTGGCGTCGACTGGGGACGTTGGGGGGGTCTGCCTGACGTTCTTCATCATCAGGAATCATATATGGGTTTACCAGCTCAATGGTATTGATCTAAGGATACCCCTGGTGGTCACTTGAGTAATCCTCTTTTTCTGGGTTGATTCCGGAGACGATCCCTATTTCTATGGTCATGAAATCGCTGAGAGTACGAGATGATGATGGCATTAGTGGGAGAATTTTCTTTCCCCTACATTGTCAATGCTTATCCTTCTGGGAAGAGGAAGGTTGAGATATTGATAGAGAAGTAGTGGATGCAGGTAACATAGAGACTTATGAAGGCTTGGGTTGATTCAAACTTTAACGAATAATACCATATGGGCATGGGTGACTACCTTGTGAGCCATTATGTCATCATATTTTTGAGACCCGAGGTTAGAAACCTGCTGTCATTGATCCTCATTGTCACTATCAGGCTTTATAAATACACATGTGAAAGGCGCTGTCATAGGCACCCTCAAATAATTAGAGTGGATCCACTTCTGATCTGCCCAAAAAATTTTAATTCATGTTAAAAAACTTCCAAATGATAAAAATACATATTTATAGAGTGGAGGGGAGGCTAGGTTAAAAGTGGTTTCAAGTGTGAATGAGGAGATTCTGCCAAATATTTTAATCCCACTTGCACCGCCTTACTGACCACCAAAACGTGTGAATTATCTCTCCTTTAAGAATGATAATATGTTATATATTGGGTTTTTGATCCCCTCTCAAAATTTTGGCTCAATACATGCACTAATGTAAAAGATATGTTTTAAACACTATAGTAATGTCCAATCTCACATGTCTAGCCCACCATTGAATTAATTTCCCATTTACTCCATCCCAAAGCACTCTTTTTCTCTAGTGTTCTGAAAAAAAGTTGTATAAAATTAACTAAGTAACAATATTAAAAAAGTTAAAGTTCAAATAAGTCATATTAAAATATTTATGTTCGAAATACTACAGTGAATTTTAAAAGGGAAAAACTGGAATTTTCACCATATTTTCAAATGAATGATCTAATCCTAAATATTTTAGAAATAAACATATTTAACAAAATGTGGGGAAATTATATCATTTATTATCAATAATATATTCAATAAAAATGTGTTTTATCAACATTCCATGTGTTTCGGGGTTGTGCCCAACCTGACTTTGTTGTTATCGACCTGGTCTTCGAGCCAGACTTTAACCATGTAGCACTACTTGGTGGTGTGCCCTAGGAACCAGTGATAGGGGTAGTAGTTTGGGTGATCATTGAGATCCACCTCTTCGAGCCTCTTCTATTTTTGAAACTATAGTATTCTTTGGTCCAAGGTGATTTGAAAATAACTGGGAACCTGAGCCTCATTAAATGAGTAGGTCCGGTTCCTCCAAGCAGAGAAAGAAAGTACAAGATTCTATCCTTGATGAGGGGATGATGGAGCTTGTCAAGGTGGTGGAACCTGATTATCTCACCTAGGTTGTGGTGGCTCATAACATAGGGCACTTGTAAATTCTGAGGCAGGCGCTACGGAGTTGAAGGCTACACCTGAGGTGGTGGATCTCGATGAGGCTGTGGAGGTGGCTCCGCCAATAACAATCCTAGTTGCCTAGGAGCCTCTATTTGTGCTACCATGATGCTATCAACCTTAGTGAATCTTCTTGTGGGATATACAAGAGGCAATGCATGTGCCTTATTTTCTTTCTTCAAGGTTTCTTCAAAACTTTGAGCGTTGTCAGAAAAATCCCAGAACCCACCTACGAAGTTATGAGTGATGAGAGAAGGGACCAGTTCAATCTTCAAATTCCCCACACACATCATTAACAACTTCTCCTGGTTTAGTGGAATATTACGGAAATATGTGAGGCCCGTCCACCTAGTGAAAAATTCTGCAACACACTTATCAGGCCTCTGATTTCACTTGAAGAGGCCAATAATACTTGTCTTTCAGGTGATGGAACTAAACTGGTAGAGAAACTGCTTACGAAGGTCCTCCAAACCAGCTATTGAACCAATGGGTAACTGGATATACCATAAAAATATAGGGCCTTCTAGTGTTTATATGAAACAATATATCTTGGCAGCCTCTTGTTGCACTAAAGTTCCCACCATGGGTCCACACCTTGAAATAAAGTAGGCAAAATGCTACAGTGGATTGCTCGTCCCATTAAATGAGAAGAAGGAAGGATTTATAAATCTCGGAGGTTCTGGAATATCATCCACCCATTCCTGATATGGATTTTCATGAGGTGGGATTGCCAACTCTCGAGTTTCTAGGGCCTCGAGGCAAGCAATAAGTTCTACTATAGGATCTTTTGGATGAGGACTCCGATCTTGATGAGGGTCCCTGACCACCAACGCATTGGAAGGTTATTCAATGAGTTAAGTAGGACCAAGAATGACTAGGGTGGATGGAGTAATTACTTGTGGAGATGGGGGAATAACCTATATAACGGCCGGTGGGACCTTTGGATTGGCCATTAGAACCTGAGCTGGATCATAAGGAAGGCTATAACACAACTCAGATGGATTGGGTGACGCATATTGTGACCACTTACCATAAACACCAGCCTCTGCCCAATCTAGATGGGATGGGGGGTCATGGTTAATAAGAGGAAAATCACCAGGAGGAGGTTTTACCTACCTCTACCCCTGTTGCCTCGGTCAAGGATTACTATAATATGGTCACTGTTCCATGACGCACTCAGCGAGGATCTCTTCAACAATATTTTTTCTATTTATCAAGCTGTTGTGGAAACACCACCCTTTCAGGGCTATCTTCCATCTTTTTCACTGAGCCAGATTGGTTAGAGGGTTTATCAGTCCTAATTTAATCTTTACCTTTTCTCAGGTATTGACCAAGAGGCAATGACTAGAAAGGTGAAGGAATACCAAGAAATATTCTTTTTTGGTGAGTATGGATTCCTACAAGATCTGCGAGGTGTTGTACTGACCTAGTGGGTTGTTCATATTATTTAGGACTTGTGCCAATGCCCCCTTCTAGGTATATCTTAGGAAAAACATGTTCACTGTGATAACTCCCAAAGGAATATCCTCAATATCACCGGGTGAACCATGCTGGCATAGGAAAGGAATGAAATTCATGGCAGCATACTGCCCCCAACCATTGACATAAACGTGCGAGGAAGCCTTCTTGATAACTTTGCAGAGCACAGTAAATATCTATACACATTTTTTTTGTAGGTAACGATGATAACCAGGACACACAGGGTGCTAAGAAATTAGAAGCGTGGCCAACTTGACCAGGCGGAATCGCTGGACAATGTCTTTGTAGTGTTCCCAATTCTTATGGTATGCTAACTACTGACAATGGAGATAGGAATGCATTGTCCCCAAGGTTTGGTGGAAGAACAAAACCTTTTCCTGGGTAAGGGACTCTGGAATGTTGAAGTTTATAAATCTGATTGGCCAGAACTTCTCTGGGAAATGGTCCAATGTGAGAATTTCCCATAGACTTCTCAGCTCAGACTCAATATTTGGTCCTTGGTTTCCCCACTCTTCAACTAGAGGCAATTTTGGGACCGATAACAGCACTGAAGCTGTCCGTTGTGATGGTAGACTAGCCGGTAGATATTATGGAACGAGAGCTAACAGGATGCCACATCTTGGGATATCTTCTGAAGAATGCAATAATTTTACTACCACATCCCTATATGATGGACTAATGACGACTTCTTCCCATGCAGGGGCTGCGATCATTGGTGGTGGGTCATGCTATTTATCTTTTTTTATCGGCCCCCAAAACAATTATCCATGATCTTTTGTTGAGGTAGAGAATGATCCTATTTACGATAAGGAGGATTTCATGGCCATGCCATGGAAAGGGGCCAAATCTTCCTCCTCCTATATGTATCTTCGGAGGGATGTATGGATCTAGTGGACCTCACTTTCCCTAAGGACAAGGCTGATACGCCTTGTTCCTATCCCATCCCCCGACATAGAATATTGGGGTGAGGGTTCCATCATTGAATTGCACCCCCCTTAAAATCTGAAAAGTGAACTAGTTTGATTGCAGTTTGAGGCTTCTCAGGATTCTTCCTCTGGTAGAAATGACCCGCCCTATTTCCCTAGGACGATTATTTAGGGAAGGGTAAATTTTTGACTTGGGGAGGACCTATTCTTGAGTTGTTTCAATAGAAGTAAGGAAATCCTATTGGATAAGTTTCTGTGCAAGGAGCACCTGGGAAAATGTCAAAATGGTACATGGGGATGACCTCTGTGATTAAGGTTTCTATAGTGGGGAGGGCCTCAGCTTGTGATGGAAATCACATGGGAAGGGCCTCCATGGTGGTCATCTATAGCACAGGGAGGACCTTCGCGTCGACCATCGATGAAGTGGGGAGGGTCTCCGTTAAAGTATGTGAGAAAACAGGGAGGACCCCCATGTTGGTAGGTAGTAGGGAAAGTATAATCCTTGCATTGATAACCTGATGGGAAAGGGAAATTCTCATACCTGAGTCCCAGAGAATGGGGAGGACCTTCATGCTAAGTGTCGATGAAGCAGGGTGGGCGTCCATTAGATTTGATAATGGTGGAATGGGGAGCACCTCCATGCTGGAAGTGGGAGTTTTGAGAACCTCTACTGTACCTGATGATGGTATGGGGAGGACCTCCGTACTGGATTTCATCATCACAAATCAAGTTGCAATGAATTATTCTTGCATCGGTATCCAGGGAGGTCATCCCATCCTGCTTGTGAGGTTGCTGGTGTCTCACTCTGGAATAGGTATGAATATTCCCCTACTCTAGGATAGATAATTCCCCCTACTCTAGGATAACAATAGGGGGCTGATAGTACGTGCCAGTGGTGGATCGAACCATATGATCCACAAAGGATGATTCACCCTATCAGGCATCTTCCTAAGCTTGAACCCAATGTTGACACTGGGCTGGCCAAACTAGAGCTGACTGTATAGGGATAAAGACCACCTGATCTTTAGTTTATAGGAAAAGACGACAATGCTGATGCAGCTAAGTGGGAGCCCACCTCGATAGCTCCTAGGCTGATGTCCTAGTTGGGTGGGCTCAGACATCCCTTACTTCATCCACATAAGGGAGTGAATCATAAAATAAATCCAGGGATAATATCCCGAAGCTATTGAAGGTCTGAGTGGGGAGAAGCAGCTACCTATGTGGCCATTGGGGGTGGCAGTGCTGATGGGACACAGAAGCCTCCAGATTCTGAAGGACTCTATCCCTTGTCGTGATAACCCCATCCTCTTCATATTGAAAAACAAGAGTATTAATCACCCTCCCTTGAATAAATTTAGAGGGTGATAGGGGGCATGGGAACCCAGTATACATGGTCATGGAAGTTTCCGCAGAAGAGATGGAACTATGTGGGATTACCATGCTGGCATTTCCCATGCCCATGCATCCACAGACAGGAGGCAATGGGTTTTCTATAGCTTGATCTTGGGTCCTGCAAAGTAGGAAAGTTCACCCATCAGTAAGTATTATAGGAAAGTGATGCCCAGTGCCCAAGTGAAATTCAATCTTCCAAGGATAGATAGAAAAATCCATGCTGCACACATTGCAGACTGAGATGCCCAACAAACAACTTCCCCAACTCCTAGTGAGTTTCACACTGAACCCATAATTTGTTTGGAGGGACCTAGCATTAGATAGCTGGATCTGGTGACACACTTATCTAATGATGTCTTGAACTCTAATAATCTCTATATTGGGGATAATATTTCACATTGGATTCACCATTTCTTTTTCAGAAGCTTTCCACTTGGGTACACATCATCATGTTTTGACGCACTAGTTGTTTCCTCACATTCCTTCTTTCCAGAGGTGGGCAGAATCCATCACTTATTTAGGGATGTTTACTCTTTTATCCAAATGGGATAATGGGATGTTGGTCTCTCCTTCTGTGTATTAATTTACGAAACTCTTCACCTCATTTGGGTCTCCCTTAAAGATTAAGGAGTTGTTCATGAAGCTCATCACGGTTCTATATATAAGTGGACACCGGTTAATTTTCAGGACAGTCCATGGGGTCAAGTCAGGGTAGAAACCTTCGGTTAGGGGAGTAGTGACTTTGGGTGTCGCTGGTGTGTCTAAGTGCTAAAACACTGGTACACTTGGATTTTCTTCCCCTTATGACGAGTCTTCTCGAGGGTACAGATGCCCGAGGAATCCCTCATCGAGTACGTGGAATTATATGCTATAGGCGTGTCTCCAAGGTTTTCCTTGGCTTCCTATGTTTAACACAGATTATACCATGAGTTTAATATCTAGTGGAGATGGATTATACTGATTGGAACATTGATGGGAGTGGATCCGATGGGTACATCACTAAGAGGGAGCACATGGGAGGTTTACTAGATGGGTGGATCAAGATGCCTGATGAGGATGGATCTGAGGATGATTGGGTCCCAAAAAAGAGGACACCAAGGTCTAATATTGTCTAGGATTGAACCTCATAGAGGCCTCCTATGTACCCTATATGGAAGATAAAACCCACATATTTAGAGAGAGTAAATCATGGGATCAGGGTGTATGCAATAGACAAAAACTTGAAGACATGATGGGGATTACACATGGTTAGTAGTGTGGGTGCTGGTAGGAGCAACGAGGAAGTGAGTGAGTTGAAGAAATGCAGTCGAGACTAATGGTTGATGGACTTGAACTTTAGTGAGGATTCCTACATACCTTGCTCTAAAAGGGCAAGGATATAAGTACACATAGTTCGGTGTATAGAGGAATGGGGATCACACACCAAGGTGGCCCGAAGAGGATGTCATGGTTACTGTTTACTCTAAGCTCATGTGAGTCATAATCAGTATGAGAAAGAAGAGAAAAGAATAGACCTGACGATCATGGAGAAAATTTTCGGCCTTGAAGGGATGTTAATGGGGATTACATGTTGTTAGTAGCCCTGAGAGATGGATATTGGGACTTAATCTAGGAGGGAGGCCTAATGAGAAAGGAGGGTGTCCAGATGTACGAGGAGGATATGGTTATTATACCTGAATCACCCCATCTGATGGTGCCGAGGATTACATGGAGACTGCCTGAGGTGCGCATGATGACAAATCTTAGAGGGAGAAGGGAGTGATAATGCACTAGTTCCCATCACCTTCATGATCCTCTTCGGACGTATCATTTTTGTAGTGATCATAGTTTAATGTGTCAGGGATGTAGGTGCTTGGTAGTTTAACATCCTCCAACTCAGACAGTGGGGATTCACTCCTCACCTCTAGTACTTACATAACCAACACACTTTAACCCTTAGTGAAGTAAAGGCTCCAAAAATGTCGTATGTAGATGGGTTTTTGGAGTGATCCATTGAAGGTATCATGTTAGCGTGGAAAAGAGAAGAATAAATATCCATTAGTGTTCCAATAAGAAGAATCATGAGGTAAAGAAACTCAACATAAATCCCCACCAAAGTGACATTAAATTCACTCTGTACAATCCTGGAGGGACGCACTTTATATGCATTCATGAAGAAAGAGGGATTGAAGGAGGAGATTCGTAAAGCTCAGGGGATTGCAGAGTACAATGGCTCATAGAGAACAGGGCTTCGTAGAGCTCATAGTCTCTCAAAGCATAGGGGCTTGCGGAGCTCACAGGCTCGCAAAGAATAGGGGATCATAGAGGATATGACTTCGCAAAGAGAATAAATTTGTGAATCATAGTGTCTTGATCTAAACAAGGAGTACACATATTTTTGAAGGGGGCTTCACGAAGCTTGGGTGCTTCATGAAGTCCTGAGTACCCAAAGGGGTCTCCTTACTTTTCGATGTCCAATAGGCTTTTGATAAGGGAATCAATTATTGAAATAGGGGTATATTAGAGAAAAGGAAAATATTTTTCTCAATGCTCAAGTACCTTGGAGGATTCATTTTCCCATTTGGTTTACAGTGAAAAAAAAAATTCATGATTTGGGAATTCGGAAGACAAAAGGTTGGGTTCCAGACACTTGGAATGGGGGGATCTGGGTATTTATAGGTTCCAGGGGGCATGATGCTCTGAGGGAACTCTGCAAAGTGACTTTCACTTCACCATCAGAGGTAGATTTCATCATGTTTACTGGAGTTCCAAAGTCAACCGTCATCCCCTCCACGACGTAGAGGCTTCCTTCATTCCCTCCATGGTGGTCGCAAAGTCTTCTGTAAATTTCCAAGGAATTGTAGAGGCAACCATATTACCTCCACAGTGTTAATACTTCTCTGAAGTTTGTCTTAACTGCGGAGCTGACCTTCAATTTCATCTGTGGTGGGCGATGAGAAGGCCTTGGCTTTGTGCTAGCCGTGGTGCTGAATGGCTTTGCAAAGATACTTTGGGAAGCATCCCCTTTTGTCACTATTGTGTCCTTTTCTTATTTTTTCCATGAACATATTTTGACACCAACACCAACACACATCTAGGTATCATTTTAATCAGGTGGTACCTAATCCACTGAAACTAAAGGAAATGCTCAAAAACACCACTAAAACATTAGTATAAGGCCTAACTAAACCCATAAAACCTGATTTAAAATCACTTCAACATCTCTATCATCAAATAGACTCTAGTTATCCCCACCATAAGTTAGAGTTTTAAATGGTCAATTCCGAGTCAGGGTGCGCCCAACATCAAATTTCCTGTCGAACATGTTTTGAGAATCTTATAAACACTATTATCAAATTTATCTAATTACACATGAGGAAAATACCCTTGGTTCTCAATCTGATCAAAATGGTCTAACTCTAAATGATCAATATCATAAGGCTTGTGTTGGCTCCTCGGTTATCAATCTGATCGGAAAGGTCCAACTCTAAATGATCAATCTCATATGGTTCATTCCAAACTTTCCTTGAAAAGGCATGAACAACATTTAAGCTTCACCCATCACATCCATAAAGCATGCCCAATTCAGTCTTCTCACAATCCACATCCCTCTAATAGAGATAATTTATGTGAAAATTCTCTATGTGAACTACTTTCTTATGGTTCTTGGCTCTTATGGTCAACACATCACTAAAGAATATTTTGTTGTTCTTATTCCATTAAGTAGAGAGATCATTCCAAGCATGTTCACCGAAGCTTGGACCTAACTTTTGGTGCTGTATCATGATTGAAACATCTCCAAAAATAATCATAGTTGTGCTATATAACCAGTATGAGAACTACCTAGATCCATCACCCATGGATTTTCATAAGCTACTCCGCTCATAACACCCACCTCTTGATTTCACCTAAATCCATCATCAAACCCATTCTTAAAAATTTAACAAGAAATAAAATTGTGCCTTTATTAATTTATTTAGTGGAATAAAACTTCGAAAATGAATTTCACACAACCTATCTTAAGGTTTCCATAACCCTTGTTACACGAGGGGTGTCCACAAATGACCAACATCCCACTCCCCACCGTAAGAGAATAATTTTCATTAAATCAATGAACAAGAACTACTCACCATAGCCCAGGAACTATCCTCACTGGACATAACATCTGGAATTGATAGTATCCTGATAATCCCAAGTGTTAACATAAATTTCAACCATCACTCATTCCCATTTATAGAGAACAATTATCATGGAGAAAGACAAACTTGAAACATAACAAGGTTCGTCACCTTCTAAAGTCCAATGGTTTACTCTACACCATTTGGATTATCTTAAAATCACTTCTTTCTTAAAAATACTAAGTAGTTATTTCATAAAACCATAATTTATATCTAAAAAAGTATCTTGGTGTATAGATGATTCTCTCTCAGTGTACTCAGGGTGATGTATAGATAAGGGGAATGATCACTTTTTAACTAGGAGAACAATAAATAAGAGTGTATAGTTCTCTAAAAGCCATGATTACATCAAGTAGGCCATACATACCTTTTCTAATTTCTATCATAATGTTTCTTGACCATGAATATATAGGTTTATTCTGGTTTAGTCCTAATCCTAAGCACTTCCTTTGAATTACCTAAATCTTCTAGTTACCTTGTCTGCAAGTGTCGCCTTTGAAATTGTCGATCCTTAACACTTACTCGACCATTAAAAAACATTAAATTATAAACAGTGTAAATGAATAACAGGCATGAGCTAAACCTACCATTCATAGTGGGTGTATATTAATATCCCCAATTCATAAACCCGACTCATGCTTCTAAGAGTCATTATCCAATAAAGTCAAACTGACCATGCTACATGACACATCAATATTTTAATATAATGGGAGCTCCCTTGGAATTCCTCTTAAAAGTCGAGAATCTCACATGTTCTATGATTTTTTTTAAACAACCACCCACCTTACGTTGTCATTTTTTAGAAGAAATCATAAACAACACAAGCACTAGTCATCTGGTCTAGACATTCGAATAGTCCTACCCATTAAATATAGTTCGATTTTCCAAACACTCACGGTGATTTTCAAAAGAAAATGTATCACTATTCCTAAATTAAAAGTCTTCATTATCTACCATGAATCCATTCAGAAAATAACATAAAATTAATCTTACTCCAATAAAGTAAAATTTAGTTTCGAACCAACCTATTCTATAGGTTTTCCTTAACATGGATCATCTTTGACCTACTAGGGTATAAGTCAGAAGTAAGGGTCCCTAGGCCTCCTAGACATACCTAAGGTATCTATCATGAGAACTGACAAACCCTAGGGTATCTATTACATGGTGTATAGATCATATAGAAACCGTCTTTTAGAAGAGGTTGAACCAGAACATGTAAGGATGCATCAAATTATAAGTGTCCGAACCTATCGTCAGAGGTGTAACAATATCCCTTACCAAAAATTAGGTTACCATGACCTGATCATATATGATTAGCCTAATATGGGAGTTATCATTGAAAGTTCACAACACTAAAATCAATGAAAAATATCTAACACTCACTAGGCATCTGAATATAGAAGTTCCCCCCTCAAGGTTCAACTCACAAGACAACAAACCATCTAATTGAGAGTTTCCTTTCATTATTTGGAGTCGTAATCAGGACAACTAGAACCTGAATGGAGCCTATCATCTAAAAATTGAAAGGAATCATTCATCAATGCTTTAAGTTTAGAAGGTTCTACCATAATTAATCTAGATTCTTACATACACAGGTTGTTGACCCCAAAATAAGGTCACAGTTGAATAGATCAACAGGGCTTAATACCTAACATATTGGTCTAACACATCCTAGGAATAAGTCATAAAATTTGTATGAAAATGGTCACATTCCTACTCAAGTAAACTCTCAAGGAAATATTTAAAATTGACCCCTACATGGGTTTCATTATAATAAGAATCTATAATAGATTTAATTTTAAGGTATTTAAACGAATCTCATTTATTTCAACATTTATAATAGTTCATCCAACAAGGATATCTAGTACTAGTTATTAGATCAACCATACCATTTACTTTATTTAGATGAATTGATGAAACATTTGGAAAATTATCTCACAATTTCCTTTTTAACCAATTATTTGATTCTATAGTTTTCACTACTGGCTCAGTTAAATAAAATGTTAATTTAAAATATATATAGGAAAAAATTATTTATTTTTCAATTGTAATTTTAATTAATCAACGCCACATAATAACAAATATAAAAAGAATATAATGGGTCTTTTATTAATTAAGGGATATGGTCAAGTAATATGACACCATATATTTATATATAACACCATATAAGTGGCTGTAGACACTTTAAGTGACCATTCCATTTACATAAACATACCCCATGGGGTTTAAGTACTAATAACATAAGATATTAAAAGAGATCTATGATGATCCCATCATGTTAGTCTTGGTTCAATTAAATGAAACCCAAATTAATTTATATTATAGAGATATCAAATATACTTAATGGGTTTATCTTATAAGAAACATGCCAAGACCAACCTACTGAGGTCGAGTTCAATTCATCTCATAATCAACATACCCCAACTAACTTACTTTGGTCCAGTTGTATATTAAGGATTTAGTCATACACTTTTTCACTCCCAAGTCATAGAGGTACAAGAATCTTAAGTCACAATTTACCCTTTATTTAAAAGAAATCATTTTCTATATGAATTCACATTTCATAATTTCTATATATATACTACTCTTGGTTTAGTTAGATGAATTAACATTCTCATATTATAAAGGTATTTTCCTTTATAAGTTATATTTTTCATTCATGTAACAACAACCATGTTTCCACTTTTTTTTCCAGAATAAACATGTCCATATATAATGGTTTGATTATATGTATTACCCTTCCCCATTTATAAAGGCCCACATGCTTCATAAATTGTTATTGGAACCCATTTAATCACAAGCATAGATATTTAAGCCCATGAACCAATGGTTCATGGCTAAAACACTTTATAACCAGTTAATTAAATACAACAATAGAATCAAACTATATGTAAAAACACCATTTAAGATGATGCATACACTTTAATTAACCGAACATATATCTTAATTAACGAAAAGGAATTAAAATAATCTTTCAGGCATGGTAGTAATCATAGAAAGCTATTATGTAAGTAGATAATACAGGTAAGCATGGAAACAATCACCCAAATAAGTTATACAGGAAAACAAGATATATAATTACCTAAGAAGGGATACAAATAAGCATGTTGATAATCCCACGATCATGTTATAAAAATCATTAAGCATCAGGAAAGCTAAAATGAAACCTATATGGTATGGAATATGCATGGATTTCGAATACTATATGCCTATAATAATGCATGTAACAACACTTACTTACCATACCAATCCAAGGGTAAACATCTATAAACCAATGGATCAATAAACAATATAAATACAAAAATAACCCATGGTAAAATAATAATCAACTGTAATATAGAACAACATGAATGAAATTCCCATCCTTGGAAACTAAATCTTTACCTCATGCATGGGATGGTTGGACCCAGACATAAGATATTTACCAAGTGACAACACATTCCTATTCTTCTGTCTACCATCTAAAAATAATATTACAAAAATTAAAAGAAACCTCTTATACAAATTTATAACATCTCGACTTGGGAGACACTAATAATGTTCCCTCAGTCAGTGGGATACATGGCCTCAAGTGACCCTCCCCATACTCTAGAGGCTATTGAAAAGAAATGAGGGTCTAATGAAGGTATAATGGGGATACTATACCATCTAGTCCAGAAATAAATAAAGTGGATTAAATAATAAGTATGGTTAGTGGAATAAAAAACAACTTTAATTTAATAAATGAAGAGTAATCATGAATGGGTATGCCATAATGTGTATAAAAAACATATAATAGGTACATATAAACAATATAAAAGGAAAATAAAAAATCCCCAAGGTCCATCTCCAGGAGAATCTTAAGATCCAACTTAGTCCTATGTTCCTAATATCTCATGTACAAGCATAGAAATAGAAGTGTTAACTGTTTACTTGAACCCGTAACTAAGAGGTCTATTTGGGTACCCAAGTGCAATGGAGGCCCGAACAGGGTGTGAGATATACTCCGTTAGATACCACTAATTATTTCTACACTATTCCATTCTTTTTATATAAAATAAAGTATTGTACAACCATATCAAGAATAAGGCAGTAAAGTAAACAAATAAATGTTACTAAGTTGGATTAGGTTCCTTAAGGACACCTGGCCAACCATACATGCTTCAAACTAAGACAGAATTTATCTAAATTGAATTCACTACAAGCATATATATATATATAAATAGTGATATCTAGAACCCGAAGTGTAACTCATGAGTCTATGTATAGTCAAAAGAGTGTCATAGGGTAGTAGGGGTATGCCATGCCAAGTATCATGATCATATAAGGGAGACCATACCGAGGGACTCAATTCATGAGTATACAATCACAAGGGATGTTGTGCCTAGGGATTCCATGCCCGAGTATCATAATATAAAAAATACATTCCCAAATATCATAATCATAACGGAAGTCATGCTCAAGTACTACAATGTAAGGTACACCATTCCCAAGTATCACAATCACATGGGATTTCAAGTCTGAGTATCATAATGTAAGGGACAATATGCCTGGGAAATCTATGCCCACAAATCATAATATAGGTACTTAATTCCCATTTATATTTTAAAAAAATACTTTTTATCATTTTGGTAATAAATTCCAAGGAGGTGTAAGTGAGATGGTCTTACTATTCCCTCTTTATTTAACCCAATTACACAATTTGATTAGTTTTTTAATAGTGAAAATGGACATGTACATGAACATGCCAGATTACAATTAATTTATAAATGATAAAGAAGGACATATACATAAACATTTAATTTTAATATTCAAGAATATCTAATAAAGAGGCCATTTCCATTTATAAGTAAATTTATATTGTAATGGGAAGGTCCATGCCATTACTAATTTATCATATGATATGGGTCAAGCATTTCATTCATCAATTGATATGGGGAATGTGTAGATCCCTACCATTAAAATTTAATCCAATTTGAAATAGTCATTTACATGTCCATGAGATTTATCATTCCATTTATCTATTTCAATATAAGTAATTTGGAGGCCCAAACAAGTACACATGCCCATTTTTAATATTTAACAATTAATTATTAATAATTAATCAATTATCACTATAGGGGAAATCATAATAATGGAAAAATAAGATCAATTAATAGAGAACACCCTTGGTGTGAACCAAATTTAGTTCACCGAACTAAAATCATGAGAAATTTACTAAATAAGGATATAGGTCATGATTTGGACAATCAATTTAAGTTATTTCCCATTTTAGGAGAAACACACAGAGAATCTGGTATACAGAACAATGGAATAATTTATAAACAATGAGACTTTAAGGAAAAATGACATAGTCCACATAACTCATGATTATGATAGTATAATAATCCAATATCTAACATTGATTCAAGGTGGAATGGGAGAAATTTGAATATTTGAGAAACACCCTGAAAATAGGGTGAATTAGTACACACAGATTTAATATCCCATATGGTGAGACAAACAAAGGAAAGAAGCAAGAGGAATATTAGACTCATTGAGGGAATTAAAATGCATATTTCAAAATTAAATTTAGGTAAGAAATATAGGATATCCACCAAGGAGTAGGATATGTAGTTCTAGGTGCATGTTAGACCTAATGGGCATGAAATAGAGGGGAAAATAGGTGTAGACCCTTAAAGGGTTGGAAAGTAAAATCATCATTCCCCCCATTTAATGAGGTGCATGGTTAGGCTGCATGGTTTGGAAAACCATTATCCAAGCATACTTCTCTCACTATCCAATATCTATAACCTACATAGTTTTTCCACACAGTTAAAAAAACCATGTACTAATCATGCCCTTGGAACTATTCAACTCTACACCCCACACGAGCTAGGTGCACAATTAGGAAAATCATGCAAAAGATGTGTGGTTAACCTCTATAATAAACTGTATATATCTAAAATATTTATGTATATTTACTTGAACTTTTTATTAAACCCTGAAACACCCATTAATAGGGCCACATAGTTTAAAAAAACTACGTGCCCTGCCAGTTTCTCCAAAAAAGGGACCTTTTTGAGACTGATGCTACAAAAACTCATCCAAAATTCCAAGACACCTATAGGGAATTTAAATAAATATAAAAAAACTTTTAAGTGTTCCAACACTTGGATTTATATTCTAAGGCTCAGTTAAAGATTCGTCCAGTTTACTGAAGAAAACGTTCAAAAACCTATGATAAAAAAACTGGTTAAAAAACATGGGACCTTAGATAAGATGTTTTCTAATAGAATTAAATAAAATACATAATGATTTGATATTATATTCTTTTATTATTTTATCCCAATTTTAGGTTTATGGAATATGATTCATGAAATACTTATTAACCATCCCTTTGTGAAATTTATTTTGATTTTGGAAATGTGTTTGTTTTTGCCACATAAAATCCATAGTAATCAATAGAATATGAAAATCACATTTCATATTTCAAAATAAATTGTGATCATATATAAATACATGGATAAATATTAACCCTATAAGAAAAATAATTTCATTATAAGAGTTATGATACTTAATTATTACGTATGTTTAACCTAAATGGTTAGAAATAAACTCAATATTTGGATATGCCTCTTTGGAAGGAATATAAGATTTTCATAGTCTCAATAGAATTAGTAAGTTTGATACCAAATTGTTAATTAACCCTTGATTAATATCTATCTTATGGATACCCCTAACTATCATCTTCAGTAAGTGACAATTAAAATTGCATGGAGAAAATTTATTTTGTGGGGGGCGGGGTGGAATGTAACGAATCAAGATTTTGGATCCATTAACAAATATACTTTGTTCTATAACTTATGTCACAAGATAACCCATAAAAAACCACAAAACATTAATAAGTAAATATTAATAAAACTATAATAAACACTAATATATTAAATGATTAACATTTATTAACTTTCTATGGTAAATAATTAATACAAGTAAATATTAAATAGGTTATTTTAAATAAAATTCATTTTATTTATATAAAAAATTCTATGTTTAAAAATTTTAGTATTTAAATTTTATTAAATAAAATTATTATTTTTTAATTCCTCACATCAAAATTTACTAATTATTAATTTTTTAGTTTTTTCGCAAAAGGTTGATTTTCAGTCGAAAAATACGTTTTTTGTGAAAATTATAATTTTTATGATTTTTTCATTATGTACCCTAATACTAGAATATTAAAAAAAAATTAATTAATAAATTATTAATTTAAAGAAAAATATTATGAATTTTAAAATATTATTTGAACTTATAATTCTATGTCAAATATTTTTTAAAAATAAATTAAAATGTTATTTTTATAAAACAACTATTTTTGGTCTTTTCCACTAATTAAGCGTTTAGATGGTGAAATTAGGTTTTGGATTTAATTTAAAGAATAATTTTTTTTAATTTTATTATAGAAAATCATTTTATATCATTAAAATTAATATCTAATATAATTTTATCTTATATATAAATTTAAAACTAAAAAAATGTTATTTTTTGAGACATAGTTTTTATGCGTTTAAGTGTCTTTATTTTAAAATTTAATTTTCACAAATTTATAAATATTATGTGTTAAAATTAATATAAAATTTTAAATAATATGGTTCAAATTAGGTAAATGTATCCAATCTTAATTGTTTTCTTTAATTTTAATTACTAAGGTAAAAAATTAATTACTATGGTAAAAGTTAATTTTGGTAAAAGGCTAAAATTTAAAAAAGCCTTAAATTATTATCACCCCATATCAAAATGAATTTAATAGAGAATTTTTGAACTTTTACTATCCAAAACCCCCTATTTTTTCCACTTTTTGGTCATTGCACCTTAAATAGTGTCATGACATTATTGAAAAATGATGAGTATTCCAAAAGTGCGTATTTTTCTCTTTTTATAAAATGGATCCACTTCTACCCTTAAAATATACACTTAAAATTAGATTTAATCATTGAATATATTCCTTTTTACTCTTTCAATAACCCTATCCCACAAAAATATTCCCCTGAACAATCATAGTTAGCCCAATTCCTTCAATTTCAATGGAAATTTCAAAGAAAGATCAAGTTGCCAAAGTAAGTATTATTTTATTCTTAAGTTTTTATTCTTAACATTAACCCTCCAAATATATTATAACCATAATAATAGGATTATTTAAGTATCATTACTATAAAATGTTTTTGTTTTATTAATTTTAAAACCATTAGTTGTTCATTTTCACCCATTTAGATAAACAAAAAACATAGTTAGTGAATGACGTGTACTATTGCCTCCAGGAAGCAACATTGTTTGTTTTTTCACTACCACACATTTACAGATTTTATTAATGTTGGTAATGATGAATAAATTTGATATATATCATGTAATTATTATTTTTAAATTTCAATTTAATATCCACCATCTCCCTATTTGATTCATTGAGAAATGGGAATGCTAAACATGCATATGTGAGGACTCCCGTCTCCACGATGAAACATTTTTAATTTCTCATATAGTTTTTCATAAATTATCAAAAAATATTTAAATATGATTCAGCATTATAAATGGAAAACCCCATAATGTTAAAGGATAAAAATGATAAATTTTATTTCCCATTTCAATAATGTACACATCTTTTCTGGATCCTAACTAATTAAAACTCCACAGTTAAGCATGATTGACTTAGAGTAGTGATCAAGATGTGTGACATATTGAAAATTTTCATAGGGTGTGTGTTAGTGAGGATAAATAAGACTTTAAAGAATATTATTTGGCATGTGGTGAAAGTCATTATTATGATTATCTTTTCGGGTTTTTGGGTGTGCCTTCTGTAGGGGACCACATGTCTGTGGGGAAACTGGTTGCACCTGGAAGGCTAGGACTGGATGAACATGTTAAGGAGGGGTGTCTGTGATCTAATGGGGGGGGGGGGTTGGTGAATGAAACACCCTATAATATGAAATCATTAAAATGAAAATGTTACTACCCATGTTAAAAAGGTATGCAGTGCCTGTGCTACAGTGGGGACCAGTTGTTACATTTGTAACCAGAATTGCAGTGGCACTATCTGGGTTGAGATATAGGGTCCTCAATGGGGAAATTATAATCAGGGGGGATGAATGTAACACCCCATAATGTTAAAGGGTTAAAAGGAAAACTGTTACTACCCATGCCAATAAGGTGAAGGGTGCCTGTGCTATAGCGGGGTATAGTTGTTACAATGGTATTAGAGGAGGAACCCAACTATAAGTGTGGTGGAACTGGATGGGTTGAGATTTAGGGTCCACAATGAAGACGTTGTTCTCAAGGGGGGGGGGGGGAGGGGTATGAATGTAACTCCTGAAAATGTTAAAGGGTTAAAGAGAAAAATGTTAGAACCCATGTCAACATGGTGCAAGGTTTCTGTGCTATATCGGGGCCTAGTTGTTACCTTGATATTAGAGGAGGAACCCAGTCGGAATTGCAAAAGAACGTAGTGGGTTGAGATATAGGGTCCACAATGTGTAAATTATGCTTGGGGGCGGGGGTGAATGGACCGCCAGATAATGTTAAAGGGTTAACAGGAAAAATGTTACTACCCATGTCAAAAAGTGCGGTGGCACTGCTTGGGTTAATATATAGGGTTCACAATGATGATTTTTTAATTAGGGGGATGAATTTAACACCCCATATTGTTAAAGGGTTGAAATAAAAAAATGTTACTACCCATGTCAACAAGGTGGATGATGCATGTACTGTAGTGGGGTTTAGTTGTTACACTGGTATTAGAGGAGGAACCAAACTAAAAGAGCAGTGTGCCTATGATATAGTTAATATTTTCATCATTTTATATATGAATTTAAATTATTTAACACCTCCAAAATTATCAATTTGATCTTATTTACAAAAATTTTGGATTTTTGGTGTGTTTTGGGATAAAATATGAAAAATTGTTAATTATGGAAATTAAACATTTTTATGTAACTTTGGTATTTTGAATATAAAGTTTACAATATTGATCCAATTAATTTGATATTTTTTTGTATTATTTATACATTTATAGGATTCAAACTTTTCTTCTGGGATAAGTGGTGATTAGAACATCTAAAGGCCTAAAAAAATCAATGAATTTGGAAAAACTTCCAGGCAGTCTGCGTGGACCCAACCTTTGTAACTAAAGCTCAACCTGAGATACACTGCTTCAATTGATATGATTACATATTTAATTGAATGATAACTCATCTTAACATTTGAAAATAAATTTCATGGAGTTATAAAATCATTAAGGTGTCCATTGAACGATATTCATTGAAGACACATTTCTGGAATTCTAGGGATGAAAAATTCATACTCAATATTTATTCTATAACATCCTATAAACGTGTCCAATTAATGTGAAATTTATAGTTGAGATATGGAATTAAATTTGGAACAACCTATAAGAATATTCCACTGGGTTATTCGAAGATATGGTGGATGAAACAAGAACCAACTTTTGGGATATAGATTTTGAAGGGGAAGTAGCTCACCCATTTCTTTTCTTCTTTTATTTTTATTTTTATTATTTTTACTTTAGTTTTATTTTCAGTGAAATTTTAATTTAATTTATTTTAAATATAATTTAATTCATACATGGTTTTTTATTTTTTATCTTCTTCTGCAAACACCCATTATTTTATTCTTTTCTTTCATTCTATTTCTTTCTCATTACACCCTGTTCTTCTCCACTGTGATCTTTAATACTCATGAAAATGAGTAAATAACCTAAGGAAGTTCCCTGGGGATCAATATAGTGTTGAAAAATAGTCATTTAACATTAATTTTTATTGTTTCTTATTCCTTAGAGTTAGGTCAAGGGGGATCTTATTGGGTAAGGTGCCTTTGTGTCTCCACTTTCCACACAAGGCTTAACTTTTTCTTATGAAATATTTTCCCTCGATTGAGGAGGTGGATGTGTGGTATATCAGAGATCATTTAGTTAACAATATATTTAAAACCATTGTTATAATAGGATATTCATTCATACAATTAATCATGTTTATTAATTAAAATTGAAACTAATAAATAGATGAAGAAGGTTCACGGTGGGTGTTCTCATTGGAGGATCTCCTTTTTATTTAATAGAATTATGTTTGAATCTATTCTATTTTCATCACATTTATATATATTTATATATATATATATATATCAATATATCCTATATATTCAATACCCAATTCATTATATTATTTAGTTTTATATTAGTTGAAATATAAATAGTGACAATTGAAATTTGGTTTTCAGTAAATTTCCTCCTTTAGATTGACTTTGGGTGTACACCATATTACATGCCCATGAAAATAAAATATTGACTGGGTATTCATGAACAATATCTAAAAATAAATTTGGAATTATTTTTGGGGAGAATCAACACTTTAAGACACCATTTTTTTAAAAGAACACAAAAAATAGTAAATTTCAAAAATAAAAAACACATTTGGTCCATGATATTTTAAAATTGTGATTATTATGAATGGACTAACTACTCTCAGGTGAAACAAGAAGACGAAATTTTAAAATATTAGATGAAATAACGTTGAGAATAAATATAGGTCCTTGAGAGAAAATGAAATGGCTTACTGAATATGTCCTCACAACTCCGGAGTAACAACTGAGGCCACAACAGGAACCTGAACTAGAAACTGAGGGGATGAAAGACAAAGTTACCCTTTCCCCCCCTAATTATTCAAATTAAATAAAAGAATTTAACTCCAATAATGAGTAATATCAAAAGCCCGACCATTTTAAGAACCATATCCAAGATGACCATCATGATCTAGAGTGGATTCATTATGGGGAAGAGTTTCTTACTGAGCTACATGTGGGGGGTCAACAAGATCTGGATGAATTGTGGAATAAGTATGAGGAACAACCTGATCTCCCAAATCTGTAAAAAGTAGAAGAGTGAGTAACATTACATGTCACTCTAGCCATGGAGTTGGAAGACACCACCCATATGATGGAATTTGAGGAAATAATAGAGGACCCCTACTACCTACCTCCATCAACTGACCTCTATCTTCAAGAGGCACTTATCACTGAAGAAGTGATTGAACCGAAACCAAATAAGGGATATGATCCTTTACTAATCTTTATATTTTCTGATTTCATTGAATCTTATTTGAGTATCACTCCTTATTTTTTTGAATTTTAAAATTTGGTCAATCCTCTCTTGGCCTTGTAGGATGATGAAGAAACTAGACCTGCACCCATTGATGAATATATAGAGATCCCTAGACATGTTTAATATTTTTTGAAGGAAGTTCATGAGGATATATAATTGTATTTTCCTAACGAAAACGATCCCAAATATGGTTACATTAAAGGGGAAGAATTTGATAATAATACTTAATTTTTTAATTTTATTCCAATAGAATTACACTATGACTTTCCCTTTGAATATTATTTTGATGCAACATAACTTGAGAAACCACAGGATAAAGAATAATTCATTTCAAAAGTGAAAACTAAAGAGGAGGAGGTTCCATACTTCATACGAACACTTCTATACATGCAGTACCACATTGAGAAGGGGGTGGATTTTTGTGTACTATATATATAGAGTCCTCCCTAATAGAGAACAAGTGAAAGATGGAAAGAACTACATGTGGTGGTTCAAATCCAAGAAACTCCACTCACTAATAGATTTAATATAACCACTAGTACTTCCCATCAAGAGGCATTCCAAAACCTAGGGTCCGTTTGGGGGATTATACTAAGAATTATCTTTATATGATTTCTTGGAATTTAGATTTCAATTTTATTTTTTATTAGTCTAGAATGCATCCCACTCTCTCCTATATTTTTGAGATTAATGAGATGATCCTTTTACTTAATTTAGTAATTCTATTTTGTAAGTTCATGATGGAATATGGTAGACCCCAAAAATATTTATGGAATAGGAGTAAGATTCATTTCGAAAGGGAGTTTAATTTTATTTTTCATCTTTTAAACTCCTTACATTTTTTTTGAGATTTGATATTTAAATTGGAAATTGAATTCCCATTCTTAAATTATACTTTAATAAACTTATATAAGAGACTTTAGTTTTTTAAAAATACATTGATCCATGTTTTATATTTCAATGTTTGTGAAATTGAATGAATAAAATATTGGATTGTACGATTAAAATAAATCATGAATATTAAAATTAAGACTCATGATTTGAGGGAATTATTTGATTCATGTAATTGAAATTTTCCAAACATTTTTCATGCTTTGAATTTATTAATTTCATGTGAATTGATTTGTTATTATTAGTTATTCAATGATTGATTTTCCCAAATCACATGTCTCATTCCCTAGAGGATTTCTATACCAACCCTTTTTATTTATTCTTAATCATACTTCTTAAGGTATCTTGGGACATGTCACCTTCTAGAACTTGTATTTGAACTTGTCAAAGCTATGAATATACAAAACCACATTAAATATTAGTGAGGTATCTTGTGAAAAGCCCTTATCCTTAAAATATCACTATTATAAAAATATTTCTCTATAAAATAAAGACCATGAATGACCTTTATAGGGATGATCCATGTTTCAATCCATTTTTTATCTATTCCTACCCTACTATTGGTATTTTCATGATATTTTAAAGTTGATGTGTGGGATTAATGAGAATCATGGTAAATGAGAGGAATTACATTGTAAGGAAAAAGTGTGGGGGTTCTTATTGTGGTAATTTTAAAAGTTTATGGAATCATTCATTTTACTCTTTTCTTTTTACCCTCTTCAATTAAAAATTAAAATGAAAAAGAATATAAAATGATAAAAATGGGTTGTGATTTAGGAAAAACAAAAATCACCATTACTGAACCTATGATTTATATCATATACGGTTACGTGGTGTATGTGAGGTTTATTCTAAGAAATAATATAATACAAAGAAAAAAATTAATTTTGTTTTGAAAAAAAATTAAAAAAATTAAAAAAATAAAAAAATAAAAAAAATCTAAAAAATAAAAAAATAACAAAAATCAATAGATGTAAAAAAATAATTTATTATTCTTAATTTGATGATGATATTTTCTTTGAGTTTTGATGGAAGTGAGAGTTTATAATTTTAAGGTGATAATTTCATTACACTTTTTGATATCATGCATTCTACTTAATATATAAAACTTCTCCTTGAGTTCGAATTTTCAAACATCAATTCCTACAAACCTTAAGCCTCAGAGTTATTCAAGCCTTTAATGAAATACCTCTTGATTTTATATGAATTTTATCTTTAAAAAGTTAATAAAGTAGTTTCTATAAAATATTATGTATAAGGAACTTGTTCACATGATATGATAATAACTCTACCTAAATTGTATCATGAGCGATGAGAGAAAAAATCCATTATGAGGAATATCATGACTTAGCATGTTTGACAATAATAAATCGAAGATCTTGAATGAATGAAATGAGAAGTTCCATAATTTTTCAAAGGGGAAAAGTAAAATATATGAGTACATTTTTTCTTTGAAAATTGAGAAATTAAATTTACATTTTTTTTACATTTGAACTTTTGTTTTGACGTTGAAAATTGTTTGATTTTTTTTGATTTGGAATTTAAATAATAGCAACATTAGTGCCCATTGAAATTTAATTTTTAGATTTTATTATTGAGGGAAAAAAGGTTTAATTGTGGGGGAATTGATATATATAATATTTTTATCATTTTATATATTAATTTAATTTATTTAACACTTCACAATTTATCAATTTGATCTTAATTACAAAAATTTTGGATTTGTGGTTTGTTTTGGGATAAAATGTGAAAATCAGTTAATTTTATAAAATAAATAGTTTTCTGTAACTTAGGTATTTGAATCATAAAATTTATATTAACAATACAATTTATATTATTATTTATTTATACGATTAATAAATTTATTTTAGTCAACTTTTTCTTTTGGGAAAAGAGCTTATTCGAACATCTAAAGGCCCAAAAAAATCAATGAATTTAAAAATCCTTCTGGGAGGACAGTGTTTACCCCACCTTCTTAACTGAATTATAAATTGGGATACACACCTCTAATTTATATGGTTCTACCTATAATTTTACTTAGAGTCCGATGATAGTTTCAAAAATAAATTTCAAGTAGTTATGAAATCATTAAGGTCCCCATTGAATGATATTCATTGAAGACACATTTATGGAATTATCATCCATAAAATGTCATACTTAATTTTTATTCAATAAATTAATCTATCTGGGTCTAATTTATGTTAAATTTGGAGGGGATATAGGGAATTCAATTTGGAAGAACCCTTAATAAGGTCCGTTAGGGATATTCAAATATATTTTGGATGAAACAGGAAATAACCTTCGGGATACAGATTCTGGAGGGGAAGCTACTACACCTGTTTCTTTTATTCTTTTTATTTTTATTTTTTTTACTTTAGTTTTATTTTAAATGTAATTTTAATTTATTTTATTTTAAATAAAATATAATTCATCCATGGTTTTTATTTTTGTGTCCTCTTCCATACACACCCCATTTTTTTCATTTTTTCTCTTTATTTAACATTCCACCTTTTTCTTCCCCACTGTGATCTTTAATACTCATGATCACAAGTAACTAACCTGAGGAAGTTCCCGAGGGATCAATATATTATTGAACCCAATTTTTTTCACATTAATTTTTATTTTTTCTTATTTATTTGAGTTATGTCAAGGGGATCTTAGTGGGTAAGGTGAATTTGTGCCTCCAATTTCCACCAGAGGCTTAACTTTCTTTTCTTCATTTTTTCCCTCAATTGAGGAGGTTTTTGTGTGGTATCTCAGAAATCATTGATTTCACTATAAATGTAAAACCATAGGTAAAATAGGTTATTCACAAATATGATGGAATTTTTTTATTAAATAAATTTGAAACATATAAAGAGGCGATAAAGATTCACATTGGGTGTTCTCCTGGGAGGATCTCCTTTTTTTAACAACATTCTATCTATATATATATTTTTTATATCACATTTATATATATCGATTTTTCATATATATTTAATAACAAATTTATTATATTATTTAGTTTTATATTAGTTAAAATATAAATAGTGACAATAGAAATTTAGTGTTGTGTAAACTACCTCCGTGAGACTGACATTGGGTGTGAACTATAATGCATGCTTAGATAAACAATATTTTAACCATGGATTCCTAAAAAATCCTCATGCATCAATTTTTCACTATTTCTATAGAGGTTAAACACTTTCACACACCGTCTTTCATAAAATAAACATAAAAAATACCAAATTTTAAAAAATAGAAAAACATTTTTTTTGTCCATGATGTATTCAAATTTTGATTATTATGCATAGAATAACTACTCTCAGGTGAAACAAGAAGAAGAAATTAAAAAATATCAGATGTAATAACTTTAGGAATAAACATAGGGGCTTGAGAGAAAAATGGAATGACTAACTAAATATGTCCGCATAACTTAGGAGCAATAGCTGGAGCCATAATAAGAACCTGAGAAAGAACTTAAGGGGATGAAGGAAGAAGTGCCACTTTTCCCCCTAATTTTTAAAAGGAAATCCAAGAATTTAAGGGAAAGAATTGGGAATATCAACAACCCAACCATTTTAAGAACCAAATCTATGATGAAGATGATTATATTGAGTGGATTAATGATGAGGAAGTCTTACCTTTTGAGCTACATATAGGAGACCAATAAGATCTTGATAAATTCTGGAATGAGTATGAGGTATAACATGACCTCCCTGATCCCTAAAAAGTAGAAGAGAGATTACCATTTCATTTCAATCTGGCCTTGGAAGATTTAGAAACCACCCATGTGGTGTAATTTGAATAAAGGATAGAGGAGCCCAACTACCTACCTATATAAAATCAGATCCATCTTCAAGAGGCACTTATCATTAACAAAGTGATTGAACTAGAACCAAATTAGGAAGATTGTCATTTCTTAAACTCCATATTTTCTGATATCATTAAATATGATTTGAGTATCACTCCTTATGGTTTTTATTTTTCAAATTTGGTTAATCATCTCTTTGCCTTAGAGGATGATAAAGAAATAGTACCTACATCTATTGAGGAATATATCGAGCTCCCTAAAGATGTTGAATATTTTTTGAACGAAGTACATGAGGATATACAAGAGGATTTTCCTAATGAAAAGAGGATAAAATCTATTTACATTGAATATTAATAATTTCATATTGATTATTCATGTTTTAATTTTATTCAAATATAATTACACTTTGAATTTCCCCTTTACTATTCTTTTTTATGTAGTTTAGATTGATAAATTACTAGATAGAGAAGAAGTCATTTCACAAGTTGCAAATGAAGAGAATAAGTTTCCATACTTCATCATACCCTCACCATGAAATTTGTACGACAATGCGAAGGGAGAATATCTGGTGTACTCTATCCACAAAGTCCTCCTCAATAGAGAATAATAAGTGCAAGCTCGAAAGAAAAATATGTGGTGGTTCAAATCCAATAAACTCCAACCAAAAATAGACTATGGATAACTATTGGTTCTTCCCATTTAAAGTAATTAAAAAATCCAGGGCCCACGTTAGGGAATATATCAAGATTTATCTTTACATGATTTCTTGAAATTTATATTTTAATTTCATATTTTTATTAGTCCATCATGCATCCCACTCTCTCTTATCTTTTTGTGTTTGAATACATGATGGTTATTATTAATTGAGTAATTATATTTTTTAGGTTCATGATGGAATAAGGTATTCCCCCAAAAAATTTATTTAAGAGGAGTAAACTTTATTTCAAAAGAGAGTTCACTTTTAATTTTCATCTTTTAAAATCCTTACATTTTTGTCTGAGATTTTGATATGAGCTTTAAACTAAAAATTGCATTCCCATTATTAAATTATGATTTAATTAACTTATATAGAATACCTGAGTTTCTTAAGAATCCAATGATTCCATGAACTAGATTTCAATGTTAATAAAATTTAATGAGTAAAATGGATAATTGTATTATTGGAATTAAGTATGGAAATTGAAATGAGGACTCGTGATTTGAGGGAATTATTTTATTCATGTAAATGAATTTTATATTACATTTTTCATGATTTAAATTTATGAAATTCATTTGAATTGATTTGTTATTATTATTCATTCCATGAGTTATTGTCCCATATCATATGTCCCATTCCTGAGAGGATTTCTAGGCCAAGTTTTCTTATTTATTCTTGAGAATATTTCTTGAGTGATCTTGGGACATGGAACCTAATTGAACTTGCATTTGAAGATGTAAAATCTATGACTATAAAAAACCAAATTTAATATGATTGAGTAATTTTTTGAGAATCCATTATCCATAAAATAAAACCTTTAGATCAATCATTATTTATCTCATAGAGACCATGAATTAATTTTATAGGGATGAGCCATGTTCCAAGCCATTTTTATATATTCCTACCATAATATTGTTATTGAAATGACATTTTAAAGTTGAAGTGTGGGGGTAATGAGAATCATGGTAAATTGGATGAATTACATTGTAAGGAAGAAGTTTTAGGGTGATTATTTTTGGAATTGTAAAATTTTGTGGAATAATTCATTACACTATATTGTTTTCCCCCTCATGAATAAAAAAATGAAAAAGAAAAAAAGAAAAAAATGATCAAAATGGGTTGTGATTTGGGAAAACTAAAAATCAACATTATTGAAACTTCGTAAACTTCAGTAAGAACTTCCTAAAATAACAAACAAGAAAGAATAAACATACATGAAAAATATAAAAAGTACAACTCTTAGAATAAAAAGGTTTTGATGATGTCCAATTCAATGGAAGAACACATTATATATTTCATTAAGGAGAGAAACTGAGTTACAAGGGAACTCTCCTTTGAGAATCCATACTTAGAATTATTTTGAAGGGAACATATTCCAGAACCCTACTCAAGAATGAAATAACCTTATTTACACTCTCTATAATGAACTGCTACCACATGCGCTCCATGGTGAAGTCCCCTTAGTGGGATGGATGCCACTCAATATCATCACATAAACAAGTGAGAAAACACCCACCCTTTAAATAGGTACTTTGTATCTACAATTAGGTTCTTCTAGTTTAATTATCTTCTATATTTAATAGACATTCTTTTGTTTGGTCAAAGAAAATGACTAAGCTCTATCACCTCAACTAAAACATCCAATTAAAATACAAGCTATGAATTCTATATCACTTATCCTATATTAATTTTCTTACTTCCAGAACCACTTCCTTTAATATCCATACTCTATGATATCATTAAAATCATGGTTTACTTTAAAAATTATTCTTCCAAAATCCTTCAGATTAATTTTAAATATAATTTGAAACACTAATAAAATTTCTACACAAGATTAAATTAATCTTACATATCATCCATGGAAATTATTTAACTACCAACATAAAACAATTCCTATCTAAATTCCATTCCATATACCAGAATCCGCTTATGTCACTTCCTCTAAAAGTGGATGTTTCTTCCACCACAACTAAAATAAATATTTCCTTGGTGAGTGGTGAACTTCTCCATCCCAGTTTTGAAAGTGTTTTAAAGAATAGTTCTATAAATTCCAAAAAACTTTACCAGAAAACATTTCTCAAAAGAAATACCAATAATCCCCTCCTGAGAATTTTTTTCATAGGTTATTTCTATTAATTTCCCACTCAAAGACCATTCTTATGGATTTCAATAAAGTCTAACTTCAAAATTTCAAAAAGTATCTTCAATTATATTATTATATTTTGTGTTCTCATGGTTAATTTTCAGGACCTTGATCCAAGACCCATTAAGAAAAATCTAACCCAAAATATCTAAATTCATGCCAGTCATTCCAAAAAACCCCAAAAACATCTAAATGACTACATGGAATTTATTGAAAGAAAATATTCTCGATATTAGTAAAAATTAATTGAAGTAACATCAATAATCCTTTTTAGTGTACCATTTACATGGATCCTATCCTTCCAAAATATCACATTCCTAAAGATAAACCATATATATTCCAAAATATAAGATATTTAAGGTACATTCTAATCTAATGATTCCATCAAAATTGATCTCCATAAAAAATATTTTATATAAAGTCTCATATCTTCAAACCTCTATATTCCCAATGAAATAACCCTGAAAAAGTCTCCAATTCTCAATGAAACCAAGGAAATGATGGTGGGTTTTTTTTAAAAATATCACATCCTGGTTCTAAACCATTCAAGTTTCTACCCAATTATAGATTAAAATTTGAAACTCCATTGAGATTACATAATTCACAATTCAAAATATGGAAAATATTGTAGCATTAATCACCACACCTTTTCAAAGAAACATGTTGGGGTCTTGGGTTGTCTCTCTTCTAGTATAGACATGTTCATGTCTAACTTGATATAAACATTAAATATGAGAGATAAATAAAACCACCCTTTTATACATGGAGTGTTTCAAGAAGATAATACCCAAAATAGATATAACAACCTTGATCTATATTATAGGCCATATGTTTGATCATTCCTAAACATCTTTTACCACCCTTTCTAGAGCACACCACTAGAAATATTAATAGAATGACTTTTGATGAAATTAATCCTCTTATAGTTCCTATGAATACTTCTTAATTGTATTATTTAATTTTTGAACCTATACTCCATAACACTAGTTTATGGTTTTCCAGGTACGGTATTTTCAAACTATTATAAAATATGTTTACAAAACTTTTGATACTATCGATCCTTTTGAGATATTCATCTTAGATATACAATCATTAACAATAACCATTATATTATGGTGTATTCCATACAAGGTTATTCTTTGATGATGGTTCCAAAGCACCTCATACTTGTGATTGAGGAAGAAAAATCTTCACTATTGTGTCACACCATTGATAAAAATTAATAGTAAAAAAACTTTATGAGAATAATCGAAACTGGTCAACTTTTGATTCACCATTACATCTCCCTCTAGAATAGGAACAGATGCCAACTTCTCACATTTATAAGAATGAGATGAACATGACACAACATCCTATTTATGAAATTCCATTTTTCCATCACTCATTCTCCTTCTAAAAACTCATTAGTACTAAAACCTTCATCTTTTAATCTTTTACACAAAAATAATCCCATAACATACAAATATTCATCAATTTATATAACTAATCAATGGAAGAATCATTTTGAAAGAATATGACCACAAATAATTTTTTTGATTCAATCATTCATAAAAACACTTGGTAGCTTAAACAATGACTCCCTCACCTACAATATTTGAGGAACCTCTAAAAATTTAGTTTTGGAATAGAACTTTTTTCCTAGAAGTTTTTATCAAAAACCATTTCTCTCTATAATTGCAGATATTGAATAGGGTTCTAGACAAATTTCGCAAAATCATTATTCCACCTTTTTAATTAGATTATATTGTTTCTATTTACTTTAACATCAAAAACTCCTTTGGGTCCTGAAACCATTATATGGGATATACCTCTTAAAATATTCCTTGTGTTCTATCCTATCTTGGTTCCCATTCTACGAAATACCTCACTTATGGATGAATCTCCAAAAATAGAACTTTTATAGTCTCTAGGAGTAGCATAACAACATTCTTTTAAATATAAATATTACACCATTTAATCTTTAATCTATAACTTATCTATCAAAAACACCATCCCCTAGAAACAATTAATTCCCAATTCCAAAAATTATAATGGGTCAAAATTGTCTTTTATAATTGTTAAATAGTTTTCCAACCAAGTTTTTAATACCAATTTAATAATGGAACACACATTAAGACACCCAATATCCATAATAATATTAATGTACCTGAAAAACACTAACACAAATATTATCTTACTAGTGTCATTTTTTGGAACTTTTTAAACCACTTGACCAAAATTACCCAATGGTCTTGAACGAAGCGCAACACTAAGAATCTTGATTCTTTTGAAACTCGATGATCCATTCACCAGAAGATCAAAAACTAATCTCTATAACTAGTCTTTTAAACCAAGATCAAATACCACTAATTGGGGAAAACTAGAAACTGTAATAGTGCAAGTTATAATACCACTTATTGGGCTATCAATCACTAAAATAACACGAGCTCTGATACCATTTTTTTTGGGTAAACTTGACACTAGAATACCACTAGTGCTTTGATAATTTTTCTACCACATCCATACAAAGACCATGAATCCCATATTACATCTAGGGAATTGAAACCACCAATTTTGGACCACCAAATCCTTTGAACTTAAGTAACTTCAAAACATAAATTGTGAAAAATTCTCCCAAAAGGGTCTAAAGTCCCTCGAGACACCCCTCTGAGCTCCTCTAGAACTAGAAGGACTAGTTTTTATAGCCACCATGATGACCGTCTATTCACTCTAGTTCCAATAACTTCATTATGGGTCTAATAGATTCATGATATTCGAATAGACCTTCTATAAAAAACGAAAAATAGAACAAACACACATAAAAAATGAAAGCAAGAACAACACCAAGAATAAAATGGTTCAAACAATGTCGCACTACATAGTAAAACACACCACATATTTTTTTAGTATATAAATTGAGTTACATGGGAACCCTATTTTTAAAATCCTTTCTGTATCACGTTACATGAGACCATGTTCTAGAAACCAACTTGTAAATGGAAGCACCATGGAAATTCATTCCAAAAAAGACTCTCACCACAATGCTTCATGTAAAAGTAATCCCACAAGGATGAATTCTACTCGATCCATTCAAATAAAACAAGAGAGAAAATACCCTCCCTTTATAGAGGTTATTTTCAACAACCAGTTGGTTTTTATAGTTGTATAAAATTTTGAAATTAATATAAATCCCTATATTTTTTCAAAGTAACTAGATGAGATTCACCACCTTAACTAAAATATCTGATGAAAAATCATTTTTTGGATACTTTTTCTACTCTCTTAAATTCACATTCTTGATCTCAAAACCACATATTTTAACTTTATTACTTCTTTATAGTGTCTACATCATACCTTGATTCTTAGATTAATCTTCCACAAACCTTAATATTAATTTTATGTAGACTTTGAAACTATAAGTCCAAAACTATGCATTATCTATTTAACATTACATATCCTCAACCAAAATACATTGACTACCAACATCCTACACTTCCTTGGAACTTCTTTGTTGCATTAATAACTCCTCCCTTTTGACGTCATCTGAAAGAGTATTCTACACACACTACCTTCAAAACCATAATTCCTTAGTTAATAGTGAATACTCCTCTTAGTTCTACAAGTGTTCTTATAAAAATACAGGTTCATAAATTTGTAACTACTTAACTAGAAAATATTTCTCACACCAAAAATCAACATGTTCATTTGATTCAACATTTCTACAAACTTAATCAGGCATACTATATCATTAAAGGTATCTTACACTAACCTTCATCTTCTTCTCTAACGTATAATTAGAGATAACACTTAGGTATGCTTTGTGTTTGTTTTCCTCAAATAAAATTATACCCAAATTGATATTTTTTATCATTGGTATGTATTTATTCACGTAAAAATTGTTATTTATCACCAATAGAGAAACCTTATTTTTCTTCTTCCATATTTTCTTCCATTATATCAATAAGAAAAACTACAAGTATACCATCATTGGTGCTTGGTGAACCTTTCATTGAGATCTATCACTAATTTCCCTCATTTTATAAAATTTATTTTCTAGCACAATATATTTTAATTTGATTTAAAATATCTCCCCTTTAGTAATATGAATGAATACCTTCCTTAAGACACATTTAAATCTTCTTTTACTAAAATTTATTTCAATATGATGATGGTTAGTAAAGGAAAAGAATACCATAAAGAAATCATACCTCTTGTGACCCTCTCTTAGCTTAGATGTTGTAAAATATTTTCTTCCACCTTTGATCCCTTGGTATTCTATACATACAATCATGATGTGTCCCATTATTGCATAAAAATATTAATTTTTATCTACCTTACTTTTTGATCCTTCCATTTTTGATTTAATAAGATATTTATATTTTTTCAGTAATTCTATATTTTCATTCAAGGAAGTCATTTTTTATTTAATATCCATGAATAACACCTATTTATCATTAAATTAGGGAACCATCCTATCAAATATTATTTTATATTATTTTAAATATTTTATAGGCTCTTCAAGTTGTGTTTTGAGAGGGATAATTCCCTCTTTCAATTAATTCTCTATGTCTGTTTTTCTCCCAAATCTTTTGCAATTTCTTTGAGTAGATCAGTTTTCCTTTTCTTATTTAAAACTATTTTTCAGATGGATTCATTCAAGGATAACTCTTCCTTCTTCAATCACTTGTTTTAAAACACCAAATATACTATTAATGTATAGTTCAATGTACATAATATTTCTAATTGATCCACCTTATCATAAAAGTCTTGGATATTATCCTAATTTCTATATGAGTACCTTTCATATTAATGACTAGTTATTGTTTACAAATATTTCATAGAATATCCATCCGATTAAATCCTCATGGGGGGATCTATAATTTCATATTTGAAAATATATTCAAAAATATATTAGAAATAGATTTTGAATTATTCTCAATATCACTTACCTCAATGAGTGTGTTCTTATTCTAGAGAGTTTCTTTTTCTTATTTATCTTTTCATTATTTTGTTTTTACATAAGGTAGTCTTTTTAATATTTTACAATTATTTTATTTATATTTGTTTTAAAAATATACAACCATAAAAAGTTATAGCACTATTAGATGTTTTTTTCATACCACATTAAAAAATGTTGTAACTAAAATATTTTTTGTATTTGTATCACAAATTATAACACTATGATTATAAAAATGAACATCACATCATATATAATTCATGATCTCTTCATCATAGGCCTATAGAAAAAAATACATCAATTTTTACCATATAAAAAATTTAAAACCATTGGAAATAGGTGGATTAATTATTGAATCAATGAGTGCAACAAATCTAAAAAAATAGATTTAAAATTTGAACCTCGATTCAAAACCTTTAGGACCTCATATTACTTATTAAGGAAAGGTTGAAAATATATACCCATAGAAAATGGGGGAGCGGTGAATTAGTTTGTAATTGAATTAAAAAATTTCCATTCAATCATTATTTCCCTTTTATCAGATCATGTTGACTTGTTTAATGGAAAGTTTTTAATAAATCACTCATAATTCTGCTCCCTTTAAATCATATAGAGATATAGAAATGTAAAGAAAAGAATCACACATGGATTTTACTTAGTTAAAAAAAAGTTATACATCCATGGATCACACACCAGTGACATGTCAATTTTCCAAAATACATTATTACACTGGTTTAGTGGATACAAGTTTTAGTTTTTATACACTCAACATTCAGGTGCGCTATATTTAAATCATTTAGAAAATATGAACTAGTAATACAAGAGTTAATAATTATTATTCTACTATGTTAACTACTAAATTGAAGGATTTTTAAGTTTATGGATGTGAGGGTCTCTTCAATAGTTTATAGACATTAGGGTATCTTATAATTAAAAAAATGTTATTGAGACGCCTTATATCCTTATCTTAAAAAAATGAGATATTAATATAATTTTTTATTTTCTTGTAATACTATAAGGTCATATGAGATCTACTCTATAATGAGTGAGATAAATATTTATCTTCTACACAAGACCACAAAAAATATACTTATTTCTCCATTTAAAGAATAATATAGTAATGAAATTATTCTTATTATCCTCTTTCTTCAATAGTCAAATATTTTAATGGAAATATCCCTTGTTCTTCAATACATCATTCTTTAATATTAAAAATATGATCATTGTAACTATTTTTTTTCTATCCCCTGTTCTTATATTCAAACTAGATATGACAATATATTATTTCACTCTATTATTTGAACCTCAAAGCATCCAACCCTTGATCCAATGCTTGGGATTAATTCATTAATCTTCTTATTCCCCATGATCATGCCATGTTTCCTACATTATTAAATGAGGTAAAAACATATAATTAGATCGAGTCAATTCCCTGAATCTCAAATAATAACTTCTTCTTTTTAAGATCAAACCAAATAATCAAAATATTCTAGAAAATACATGATCATGAAGTGATATTCTCTATTATAGTGTGATATCCTCCAATTTGGTATGATATATATTCCATAGAAAAATCCAAAAAATCTTGAATAATCTTATTTAATATTATGAGAAGACCACAATATAATCTTCTAAAATATTTTTGAATCCCAAACCTATTGTGGAATGAAATATTTCTTAATGGAACAAATATCTACATATCTATGCAATAAATAATTCTATATTTCTACCAAAATATATAATCCATGAAATAATCACTATGTCATAACATTTTCCTTCTCATATATTGAATATTCATGACATTATACTTACAATATGGCATGATTTATGTATTCCAAAGTGGCACCAATTTCTTAGAGACTTACAATATGTCATGGGTTCATTACAATAATCCTCTCATCAACATATTTTTAATATTCCATATCATTGATCACATTTCAATGATACATGTTATATCATAGCATTCTAGATGCAACACTTATGTAGCTTGAGTTTTAATCCTACACATGACGAGTCTACAACACCCTTTCATCACTCCAGAGTACTCTTATTTACTATGTGTCAGTTATTACATATAAAATATTTCATCATAACCACTCCCTCAATAGTCTAATATACTTTTAGTTCCAAATTTATTATTTTGAAGTCACCCTTATGGTGTGGAATATACTTTTTCTTCATGATGTCTCTAGAAAATACTGAATTAATCTTACATAGTTTTAAGATTATGTGAAAACCTATTTCTAGGAAGTATTTAGATTTATGGATGAACCTTCTAATCATATCATCAATTTTACTTTTACATGACATACATGACATTGTGTGGAACATCATTGCGTTGTAATGTGAATTATTCACTAAAATAATTATATTATTCTCCAAAATGACTTTATGAAATCCCCACATCTTCCAACACATTATAAAACCAAAATAAGTTAAGTTTACCTTAACTAAAGCCAGACCAATCCAGGTTCATTATCCAATTTTAATGTATTTTATGTATAATGTAATTAAGGTGTGTCCATTATCCATATAGACAATTTAGTGACTTCAATAATGCCTCACCATCATCTAAATCCTCCACCACCTAGTTCAATAATGTCATGGATCCTTCACCAAGTGTAGTTTCCATGTATGGTAACCATATCCATCATAATTCAGGCATCTCAAAGATTCATGTATACTAATGTAAATCCTTATTAATTATTAATAAATCTAACACTTAATGTGAAAAAATCTATCACAAAGCCTCTTGGTTGAAAAATATCATATATCCATTATTTTGGTGAGTAAATCACATGAAAATAAGACCTATAATTTTTGGACATTTCAGAATACAATGAAACTTATATGTATAAGAAAAGATATGTCTCTATTAGAGAAATGAACTTACATATATATTTTTTAAATTTTTTCCAAAATGAGGATAAATAAAAGGTTCTTGATGAATTACCCGTTAGTATTTTATATGATACATCATTAAAAAAATTGTAGTGGATTTTTCAAGGTCTTAAAAACCTATAGACAATTTTAATTATTTATCATTGGAACTTAAATTTTTTCCTTGACATGGTATTTGATCACACCACAATTCACTGTTTCATTTTCTCCCTCAAACCACTGTGCTAAACTTGTTTTATATTGAAAGTTATAAAAATTATAAAAAATTTCATTCCATTTTTTAATCATTTATTTTGTGTTTATCACTTTTAAAAAGGTCAATGTTACTTTTTTTGATGATTACATTATAGGAGGTCGTGATTTGGGGGACCCACGATGATGTTCAAGAAAAATGGGCTAAACTGCGCAAGATCCAAGCACACCAGTGGACTCATCCGTGCACTGCTCTTAAACCATGCCTCCAAATGGAATTAAAGTTTTTTGGATGGTCCAAAAGACATTTTTATACATTTCATATTATGGAACCCAAGACTAATTTGGCCATATGATGTAAAAACCAACCTGATCTATCCAACACATCGAATATGAATGATGTCAAAAGTGGTGTTCTGTGATCTGTTCATATCTCACACTCCACTTATCCAAATGGTGCAAAACTTTCTGTGAAGACAGTCAAGAGGTGGGGATACAAATTTTTATTTTCTCTAAAGTGATATAATGCTGTATAAAGGTATAAACCCACATAAAAAATGGTTTTAAGAAATCTGTGTGCTCAAAACCACCTTCCCATTTTCCTATAAAATGGAACCTTGGGTTCCCCATTGGTAAGTTCGGCCAGGAGGCAAATATTTGATATTTTGGAGACCAAAATGAGTCCTATAATCATCCAAGGAGTTTTGGAGGACCCTATCCTCATAGGGGGATCAAGGATGAAGGTGAAGTTCCACCCGAGCTTCCTCCTCCTCCTGATGTCGAGCTAAATGGTGGACGATCATTTCGAGGGAGCAACACACACTTGGGAGGGAGTTACAACACTTATTCTTCTATTGGTTTTGTTTAATTTATGTGATAAATATTTCACTTATTTCTTATCTTGAAATTACTTTCCTCTGATTTCATTTCTTTTGTTAACATTAAGTGAAATACTTTTTATTTCAACACCGATTGGGTTGAGATTTCAATTGGGAATCTTGAGTTGAGATTTCAAGTGAATACTGGGTTGTTCCGATTGTAAAAGACAATAGCCCCATTTATCTAACACATACATAATATTTAAGTATGCTTTGGTATCCTTTATTCCCTATGCTTAATACCCAAACCTTGACAACACGATTATTGTGTTAAGGGGTGGTTCTTCTAGCATCGTTTAAGAGGCAAGAGGGAAGTTGAGATCTTGAAAACCCTCAACCAAAGGATTCCATTAAACCAGGTGTATTTTTCATAATGATAAACTCACCAAGATGTTTAGTGAACATGAAATGATCTCCTTATCTCAAAATTTTAAAACACCACTTTTATTTATTAACTATTAAACTCTTTAAATCAAGTCATTTCCTTTAAACTATTTTAAAACCACCCCTCATTTTTTAATTATTATTAAAAACACAAACTCTATACCCAAAAAAGCTCCTTGAGAGATGACCTAGGGTCTTCCCTAGACTATATATCAACCTTAAAATCATAATCAATTTGAAGTGTCATGACAACGCGGTCAAATTTTGGAACCGTTTCTGGGGAGCACTTCAGTTTTTAGTGCATGTTTTTATAAGATATTTGTAAATTTTGTGAATATTTATTTACCTTTTCAATCATTTTCTGTTCTGATTTATTAGTTGTGTTGGTTTGGTGCATGAAGTGTTCTAATCTGGGAGATTTACCTCCTTTTAGAACCCGAACCGGAGAGGATCCTATGTCAGCGACACCGAGACATAGAAGAGAACCCTTCGAAGGAGGACACTTAAAACATCCACACTCTTCTTTATACTTCCCCTTATTCTTCAAAAACAAACATCAAAACTGAAATAAACTTGCATAACATGGCTGAAAATAACCAGACATTAAAGTAACAAACCTCACCTGATGTTGATATCCAACCCACTTACATTCAAATTCAAGGCGAGACACCCAATTTTGAACTAAAATCCGGTCTAATTCATTTATTACCAAGATTCCATGGACTTCTTGAAGAAGATCCACATAAACACTTAAAATAATTTCATATTGTATGTTCTACATTAAAACGTAAAAATGTGGATGAAGAACATGTAAAGCTCAGAGCATTCCCATTTTCATTATAATACATTTCAAAAGACTAGCTTTACCATGTTAATTCACCAATTAGAGGCTGGGCAGACATGAAACACCTTTTTCTTGAAAAATATTTCCTAGCCTCTCGAACTAAAACTATAAGGAAAGATATTTTTGGTATAAGGTAGTCACAAGGGGAAACATTACATGAATATTGTGAATTCTCTAAAAGGTTATGTTCAAGTTGCCCACACCACCAAATAAGTGATCAAATTTTAATCCAATATTATTATGAAGGTTTAATTCTTATTGATAGAAACATGATTGATGCTACTGTAGGTGGTACACTGGTAGATAAGACCCCAATTTATACAAGAACCCTGATTAAGAACATGGAATATAACACTCAACAATTTTGTACAAGGTCCAATGTACCCATTCGAGGTGTGCATGAGGTGAAAAGCACCAAATTCGAGAGGAAGTTGGACAAAAAGTTCGAAGAGGTAAGTACCCTACTTCAACAACTTTTCTTTCCCAAAGGAAATCCCAATCTTCTCCTCCCATCCATTGTGGAATACGTTCTTATGACACCCACTAATCTGACCAATTCCCCCAATTGAGAGAAACTTCTAAGAGATGTGAGGAAATCTTTCTAGGCCTCCCATATAACCAACCCTTTAGGCAAGAACCTTACTATCCATCCAACCCTGGGTGGAAAGAAAACCAATCCTATAGGCAAGGGGGTATTCAAACTAGCCGCATCAACCATGGAACCAACAAGGTTAGAGTAGTTATCCACCACCTAGAAATCCCCAACCACCCAAAGGACTTTCCAACAAAACCCTCCAGAACCTGAGCCTAGACTAGAAGATATGATGAAACAAATGGCTACCAACAATATCCAATTCCAACAAACCACTCAAGAAACCACACAAGACCTCAAAACCTAATTAGGCCAACTAGCTAACTCAGTGGGGGAAATTCAAAGTCATGGGTCGGGTAAACTACCCACTCAACCAGTAGATAACACTAGGTTCGAAGTAAATGTTAGTGAAATAACCCTTAGTAATGGGAAAAAACTTAAAAACCAAAATTAACCCGCCATTAGATTCATACACTCCTCAGGAAACCACCTTCCCAACTACTAAAAATGGTCCAAGAGAAGAAAATCCTTATCCTGAGAGAAGCCCTTCCAAAGGAAAGAGTGTGTATGTCGATGAGTATCCTATCCCAACCATTCCTATTCCATTTCCCCAAAGGGCCACCCAACCAAGAAAACAAAAGGAAACTGAACTTTATAAGGAAATATAAAAAACTTTCAAAAAAGTGCAGGTTAATATTTCTTTGATTGATGCCGTGAAGCAAATTCCACGATACTCCAAGTTTCTGAAGGAGATGTGTACACACCGAAGGAGAATTTGGGGTGTTGAGAAGGTAAGATTGGGAAGTAATATCTCAACATTGATATAACCATCACTTCCTACCAAATGCAATGATCCTGTAAACTTCTCGATTCCATGCACTATTGTGGAGTATTCATTTTACAATGCTATGTTTGATTTATGTGCTTTTATAAATGTGATTCCTCACTCCATTTACTCTTCATTACAAGTTGGGGAACTAAATACCACTGGAATTGTTGCCCAAATAGCCAACCAGAGTACTGCACACCCTTCTAGTGTGTTAGAGTATGTTATTATGAGGGTGAAAAAGTTATTTTTCCAGCTGATTTTTATGTGCTAAAAATGGAAGATGATAGGATGAATGGACATTCCCCAATTATATTAGGGAGACCCTTCTTTAAAACCACCAAAACCATAATTAATGTCCATAATGGTACATTATATATGGAATTTAGTGGTGTCATAGTCCATTTCAACATCCTTGATGCCATGAAGAACCCCTCAGAAGGACATTCCTCTCTCTCCGTTCATTCAATTGATGTACTCCTTTCTTCTGAAAACACTTCTTATCATTCCCCTGACCCCCTTTCTAATTTTTCTTCCTTGATTGAAATTATTGGTAATGAATCATGCATTGATTATTGTAGTGGTCTAGATAAATGTAATGTATGTTTGTTAATTGATGATTTCTTGGACACTGAGGATCCAACGACCATCAATGATACTTCTAAGCTTGTAAAAGCTCATTCCTCATATGAGGATAATACCATTGAGCAGTTAGATGAGATTAGTGACCTCTCACTTTCAAACACAATCCCATCAATCCAAATTCCACATTAATTGGAACTAAAATAGATACCTAAAGATTTAAAATATTCATATGTTGAGAATAGAAACAAGTTGCCCGTAATCATTGCTAGTTCACTCCCTCCTAGGGAAGAATTGTGACTGCTTGAACTTTTAAGGGATTATAAACATGCATTGGGATGGTAACATGCTTAAATTCCTAGTATTAGCACATCAATTTTAACACATCATATTATTTTAAATGATGAGGCTAAACTAGTGAGGCAGGAACAACGCCGATTTCACTCAAACCTCTTAGAAGTTGTGAGAAAGAAGGTAAAAAATTATTAGATGCTGGAATCATTTACCCCATCTCTGACTGCCAGTGGGTCAGTCCCATTCAAGTAGTTCCTAAAAAATCTATCCTTACAATAATCAAAAATGAAAACAATGAATTGGTTCCAAATCATGTGCAGAATAGTTGGCGTGTCTGCATAGACTATCACTGACTAAACCAACACACTTGGAAGGACCATTTAACTTTTCCATTCATTGAACAAATGCTAGAGAGGATAGCAGGTAAGTCCCACTACTATTTCCTTGGTGGGTATTCTGGATACTTTCAAATCCATATTTCCCCTGAGGACTAGGAAAATATGACCTTTACTTGCCCCTTCGGCAAATTTTCCTATAGAAGGATGTCATTTGGTCTGTGAAATCCTCCATGTACTTTCCAGCGATGCATGGGTAGTGTTTTTTCGGATTACCTGGAGAATTGCATGGTTGTATTCATAGATGATTTCAATTTTTATGGCTCTTATTTTGATGAATGTTTTATTAGTCTTTCTTTAGTCCTACGTCACTGTATTGAAAATAATCTCATATTAAATTATGATAAATTCCATTTAATGGTGCGATAAGGTATAGTTTTGGGACATGTAATTTCTGGGGATGTATCCAGGAAGATAAATCAAAAGTGGATGTCATTTATTCCCTACCATTCCCCAAAAATGTATTGGATGTGCGATCTTTCCTTGGTCATGCTATATTTTACCATCATTTCATTCGTGAATTTAGTAAAATTACACTCCCCCTCCCCCGATTACTCCAAAAAGAAAAATATTTTTTTTGATAAATAATGTGAGGAATATTTTAACAAGTTAAAATGGAGTCTCACGTCACCCCTGGTAATCCAAACTCCTCGGTGGGATTTACCATTTGATCTCATGTGTAATTCCTTTTACTATACAGTTGGGGTAGTCCAGTCATAAAGGGTCGATCGAGCTCCACATGTCATTGCCTATGCCTCACATACTTCGGACCCTACCAAATAAAACTACACCAAAAATGAAAAAGAATTTCATTCCATTTCATTTTCCTTGGATAAATTTAGGTCATATATTTTAGGGTCTAAAGTCATTATGTTCTCATAATATGCATCCCTCTAGTATATCCTTAAGAAACTGGAAGCCAAACCACATCACATTCGCTAGAATCTCCTCCTTCAAGAATTCAATTTAGAAATTAGGGATAAAAAAGGAGAAGAGAATGTAGTGGCTGACCATATCAGTAGGATTCACCCATCCTTGAACATTGAATCATCCCCCTGTGTTCCCATAAATGACAAGTTTCCTGATGAGCAACTGTACCGAGTGCAAGATTTTATTCCTTGGTATGTTGAAATTGTAAATTATTTGGTAGTATCTTGCATTCCTACTGATTTCAATAAAAACTAGGCTGACTGTATAAAACATGAGTCCCGTTGGTATATTTGGGATGATCCCTATCTTTGGAACATGTGTAGTGATCAAGTCCTCAGGCATTGTGTTCTCGATAGTGAGTTAATATGTCCTTAGATTCTACCACACTCTTTCTTGTGGGGGCCAATTTGGTCCCTAATGGACTGCTTTCAAGGTCCATGATTCTAGTATTTTTTGTCCAAAAGATTTTCTAGATTCCTATGAATTTCTCAATTATTATCCTCATTGTTAAATAATATGGAATGTATCTAAAATAAATGAAATTCCACAACAACTATCGATTTTTCATGAAATTTTTGATGTTTGGGGCATTGAATTTATGGGAGAATTTCCCAATTTCTTTGGGAACTTGTAAATCTTTCTGGAAGTTGATTACGTGTCAAAATTGGTAGAGGCACAAGCTACAAGGACTGATGATTCTATGGTAGTTGGATAATTTTTTTAGAACCCAAATATTTTGTAGGTTTGCCTTACCTAGGTTTATCATCAGTTACCGGGGTTCTCATTTATGCAATCGAACAATGCAGTCACTTTTGCATCAGTATGGGGCCAATCATTGAGTCTGTACTGCTTATCACCTATAGATCAATGGTCCAGATTAGGTGTCCAATAGAGAGGTAAAATAGATTCTTAAAAAAATAGTTCAACCCAATAGAAAATATTGGAGTCTAAGACTTGATGATTCATTATGGTCTTACCGTACTGCTTTCAAAACCCCCATTGGCATGTCACCATATTGGATAGTGTTTGGAAAGAGTTGTCACCTCCCTATTGAGATTGAGCACTAGGCCTACTGGGTAATCAAAAAATGTAATTATAATATTTTTGGTGTACATACTCAAAGTAAGTTACAGATTCAGGAGCTGGAGGAAATGAGAAGAGATGCATATGAGAACTCGAGGATTTATAAGGAGCAAACCAAGGATTCCCATTCCGGAGTCCCCGATGGAGGAACTCTATGTCACGAAGCAATCTATGAACGAAACTCACCAGGTTTTATCCTTCCTTTCCACATTCTCTTTTCTTATAGTAAGGACACTGTAAACTTTAGGTGTGGGGGGACATGTATATTCCTAGGTTAGTTAGGAATTTTCATCATCTTTATTCTTTTTCTCCTTTTATCTTGCTGAATTGTATTATCACTATACCTCTTCCCTTGCCCTCACTTTTGTACTGGAATATTATTTTTTATGCCCACTTTATCATGGAAAATGATGCCCATTTAATTATGGAAGTTATTGAAAATGCACGTGGAATGTCCGTATTTCATGTTGTTTTAACATAAAAAAAATTATGATGAAATTTTCATTTTAGTAAGAATTCAATATTGTGGTGTGAAATTCTTTTAAAATTTAGTTGTTTGTTGATGATATAAATGGTTGTATCATTTTGAAACCTTTCAGATGAATGGTTCTCATTTTTGTGAATAGTATTAGGGAAAATTTTGTCACTTAATCTTTCCATATATTTTTTGCACCCAACCATGAAATAATAAAATTTATTACTTAATTGAAGGTAAATATAAGTTAGGATGATTTTCTCAACTTTTCAAAATCATTTTTCCATATGTTCTTTATTTATCCAATCTATTTAATTACTGTACCAGATTGAACTATGCGTGTGTACCTATTATCCAATAGTTGTACACCCTAAACAAACAAAAAAGGGTTGTATTTTGGGCAGGTCAAAAACAACCATTCCTAAACTTTTGATCTTGTTATAACTATTACAATTAGTGTCATGAGAAGATCAAACACAGGTTGAGAGAAGAGTGTGATATTTGTTTGAAGTGTAACTTTTTAAAAATTAATAAATGAGGGGAGTGATGAAATGTACAACATATGGGGATATCTAGGTCGGGAGCTTATGGTTTGACTTCTGGGAATGCTTAAGTGAGTGGTTCTTGAAATTTAATTGCAAAGGATGTGGGGAAAGTTCAATGGAAAAGATATTGTAAGCAGACAATTATTAAAATAACTTATATTTACTCAATAAAAAGTGGAAGGAATGACATGAAATGGTTGTCACACACACATGTGTAGAATTAGTGACATGATTAAATTTTGAATTATTTTCTTTTTTTGTATCATGTATCTCTTGGAATTTCATTTGGATTCAATTTTTAGGTATCTTTTTCCATGATCACTGAGAATATCTCCTCAGTGTGATTTTTACTTAGATCACATTTCTATCAGGAATTGAATTTTTATTGAAAGTTAAATATTTATAAAGTTGGAAACGTCTACATGAATAATTTTTGGAATTATGAATTTTCCCAGGAGTTAAAATATTTATGTGTGGGGGTGTGATTGTAGCAACTTTCACTGTTACATTTTCACCCTTACACCACTATGATAAACTTGTTTTATATTGAAAGTTATAAAAATAATAACAAATTAAATTCAATTTTTGAATCATTTATTTTGTGTTTATCACTTTTAAAAAGGTCATTGTTAATTTTTTTGTTGATTCCATTGCAGGAGGTGGTGATTTGGAAGACCCATGATGATGTCCAAGAAAAATGCGCCTAACTGCGGAAGATTCATGCACACCAGTGGAATCATCCATGAACGGATCCTGAAACATGCATCAAAATGGTCTTAAATTTTTTGGGATGGTCCAAAATTTATTAGGATACATTTATATGAAAGAACCCAAGACTCATTGGGCCATCTGTTAATGCAAGTGACCTGATCTGTCCAGCACATCGAATCTGCACGGTGTCAAAAGTGGTGTGCTGTGATGTATTCATATATTGTGCTCCACTAGTCCAAATGGTTCCAAACATTCAGTGGAGACCGAAAAGAGGTGGGGATATGAATTTTTTATTTTATCCAAAGTGAGATAATTCTTTATGGAGGTCGAAACCCATTTTACAACTAGTTTTAAGAAATCTGTGTGCTTAAAACACCTTCCAATTTTTCTATAAAATGGAACCTTGGGCTCCCCATTTGTAAGTTAGGATAGGAGGAAATGCTCTAGTTTTTTGGAGACCCAAAGGAGTCCTCTCATCATTCAATGAGTTATTTATGCCCCTATTCTCATAGGGGGATCAAGGATGAAGGCGAAGTTCCAACAGATCTTCCTCCTCATCCCGATGTCGATCTAAACGGTTGACGGTCCTTTTGAGGGAGCTACACACACTTGGGAGGGAGTTCCAACACTTGTTATTATACTGGTTTTGTGTAATTTTTGTGATATATATTTCACTTATTTCTCATATTAACATGTTTCTACTCTAATTGCATTTCTATTGTTAAAATTATGCGAAACACTTTTTATTTCAACACCGATTGTGTTGAGATTTCAAGTGGGAATCTTGGGTTTTTCTGATTATACAAGATAAGAGTCCTATTTATCTCACACATACATATGATTACATTATTATTTGGTTTCCTTTATTCTATATGCTTGATACCCAAACCTTGAAAACACGATTTTTGTGTCAAGGGGTGGTTCTTTGAGCATCATTTAAGAGGCAAGATGGAAGTTGTGATCTTCGCAATCCTTTACCAAATAATTCCATTAAACCATGTGTATTTTACAAAATGATGAACTCACAAATATTTTTAGTGAACCTTAAATTATCTCATTATCTCAAAATTCTAAAACATCACTTTTATTTATCAACTATTAAACTCTTTAAATCAAGTTATTTTATTTAAACTGTTTTAAAACCACCCATGTTTTAGTACTCCTTAACAAAAATGTACACCCTGAACCCACGAACGCTCCTTGAGAGATGAACGAGGGTCTTCCCTAGACTATAAATCAACCTAAAAATCATAATCAATTTGACGTGTCATGACAGCACAATCATTCTTCATGACCGAGACTTTGTCAATAAACAAGGATATATCTTCTTTGAAATTTAATATTGTTTTTACTAATAATACTTACATGGATAGAGGGGGAAATTTAGGTGTCTTGGTTTTTTAGGAGGATTATATTGATTTTTTATTAAATAATAATCTAAAAATCATATCATGGATTTAGTATAGGTGGTAAAACTTTTTGAGTGGTATTTTTATGAGATTTTCAGATATATTGTGGATAATAATAGATGGAACACTTTATATCTACTTAAAAGGGTTCAATAATAATTTATTATTATATTATTATTAGTGGAAATTTCAATAGAATATTATTTTTTATAGTGTATATGTGTGGCATTTATAGGAATTTAAATCGGATGAAAGTTTTTTGTAATTTCATTAATGATGAAATTTTCAATGATCTTGGTTTTGAAGGAGACATGCTTTCTTATTGTCATGGGAGGATGGTTGGTACAATAATTTATTAGCCTATAAATATAATTTTGGTCTATTTTGAATGAAATACAATGTTTTCGTTTTAAGAATTTATCTCTTATTACATCACACCATAAACCTATTTTTTGAAACTTCAATCATAATATTATTTTCCAGAAGGAAGATAATATATTTATGGTTTGATACTTTTTGGATCAATTATAAAGGGTGTGGGACTATAGTAGAAGTTTCATGGAATAAAAGTAATTTGAATGTTTTCAATACAGTTCAGAAGATTACTAATGATATTCAAGACTTAGGAGATAGCCTTATGTGGAGTTTTAATAAGAATATCTAAACTTTTGAAAATGAACTTCATGAACTTTTAAAACATTCAAATAATTTCAAATAGGATAATAAAGTGCGATTCATAAAAGACCATCTTGATAGATTTTTATTGAGAAAAGAATTTTTTTGGAAATTGTGATGAAGATCCACATATGTGAAAATGAGTGATTTGAACACCAATTTTTGCATAATTTTTTTTTCTAGATGTTTAAATAATTTTATTTACAAGTATAAAAAAGAGAATTAATATTGGGTGGTGGATTAAGTTGAGATAAAAAATCTCATTTTATATTTGTATAGAATCTAGTTTAGGTCTGAACATATTTTAATCTCTAAGGAAGGGAATGAATGAATTATTTAAGTTGTCTCTTTATAGATGAATAACATTTTAGTTGAATATTTTATTGAATCTAAAGTTTTTAAATATTTAATTTTTTTGTATCCAACTAAGTATATAAGGTTGAATGGTCTTCCTATAATCTTCTTTAAACAGTTTTGGAATATTTTTGGAGAAAATGTTATTCATCTTATAAAAAGGTTATGAAATTCTATAGAATCAATTACTCTAATGTACCTGACCTAGAAGACACTAAACTCATGCCAAAATTCAGGTCACCACATGAGCTCAAGCGTGTGTCCCCATATACCAGAGGTTTCCTACTTGAAGCAAGGGTCAAGTAGTTCATGTGGGGAGATTATACCCCCTTTTACTTGATAATTCCGCAAAAGATATCTTATCAAACATAGGAAAAAATGAACAATAAACCAGATCACGCATTACCAACCATTTCCAAAAAAGTGTACAAACCATAACCAAATATAAATATTCCTTGTCATGCTAATAGTTCCAAAAAATAAGAAAACTCAAAATAAAGGAAAACAACTGAATCCCCATAATGTTCCTGACTCCAAGTCTAAATCCTCATCCATAAACATCCCAGGCCCAAATCAACCCCCAAGAATAGGGCTCTTTCCCTTTTCCTGACCTACAACACTAAAGTTTTCTCGGGTACCCAATGGAGGCCCGAACAGGGTGTGAGTACAACTGAGTAGGCCCCCACCAATAGTGTCGAAAAAATATCCATTTTATACAAATATTTCAGGTAAGTGATAAATTAATGAAAATATGATCAAAAGACAACTTGGGTGCTATTAGTTAAAATTATTCTCTTTAACTATTTCCATCATAATTTCCAATTTCATCATTTCTACTAATTTCATTACTAAATTCATTTTCACACAAGTTCAAGGGGTTAGGAATTTACATCATTTACATAATTGCGTAAGCTGTTAAATTACCATGCATAAAAGAATATGTCAATTTCCTTATATCACCAGGGATAAACATTTCAAAAAAAAAACATCACACTTACCTTGGAACCATGGTCTATATAGTCTCATCACATGAAACCATTAGAGGTATAGAGCCTCAGTCCCCTTCCCTAACCCATGCATTATTGGGTGGGGTTTAGAGTAACATTCTAACCCAACCCATGGGCATAGATCCTCAAGTTCAATACCCCACAACTACCAAGACATGTGCACATTCTTCTTTATCCACTCACCAGATATACCATATCAAAGATAATAAAAAAACAATATAAATAACGTGTACATATCATAATTACTCAACTTCATAGATAACATTAGGCCTTAAACCATTATAATATTTACCAATTATATTTCATTTCACATTTAACCCATTTCCCTTTCTCATCTCTTAATCCATTAGCACATAATTAATAATTTCCATACTTTGTCCCATTTGAAATATTCATCAATTCACAAGAATTTACTACTATAACATGTTCATATTTATAAATGAATTAACTAACTTTTTCATTTTAGGTACAAATCATAAGTCATTTAGAAAAATCACTTTATTTCACCCAAACCATTCATATTAAGAAAATAATCCCTTAATTCATAAAAAAGTTAATAAACAACCACCTACATTAAATGTTTAACTCAAAAAACATCTCAACATGTTAAACATGGGATATAATTTATCACAAGTCAATTATATAATTAACCTTACCATTTTCCATGTTCAGGAATGTTGGCGCACTCCATGGGTGGCCTTAAATTAAGAAAATCATCCTCAATGTATCCCATTAGACCATGAGGGGTTAATTTCATCATTTAGACAACAATTTTACCAAATACTATCAAAAGAATAAAATTAACAGCAAGATAGAAAAAAATACAACCCCACATTCACAAATCAACTTCAAGAATATATGATATAACTTGTAAACCACCTACCTCAATTCCGAAAACAATTGCACACTCAACCTTGACCCTAGAATTGGATTCTAACACCCTTCAAAAACACAACCTAAGATTCATTGGAAAAGAGGATATTATGGATTCATAAGAACAAGAGAAACCAGAAAATCCCTAAATCAAAAAAAGAGAAGAAATAAAAGCATTGAACTCACTAGAAGCTTCAATATGCACCCAGTGACACTCAAAATTTCTCAAAATCAAAGGAGACCCACTCTTATGAAGATTTTATAATTTTGGTTCCTCACTAGGGTTTCAAGGGGAAGAAATGATTAGAAAATTGGGTAAGGAACTTAAAATCACAAGGGGGAAATGGTAAATTCTCACTTTTTAATTGGTAACATGGTTTGACCAAATAATTTTCTAAACCGTGCCCAAACCTTGTGCTTGCCTTTGTCCAAGAATGGTTGAGTCACATGGTTACATGGGGAGGCTTACAAAGTTTAAAAACCATGCACTATCCATACAGAACACCTCTATCCAAGGTCACATGGTTTTCCTATCCCCCTCACATGGTTTTCTAAAACCGTGCACTAATAGTTCCACATGCATAGGGTAGAATGATTTCCCTTGTTATCATTTCTCGAACCCCGGAAACACCCCTGACTTTCCTTATAACAACCCTCCTCTTTACTACACACTTACACATGATTTATTAAAAAAATTTCACTTGATACAACATGGAATATGGAGAGGTCTAGTGTCTTTGGGGATTAAGAACATTACATAACAACTTAAAACATTAATCACAATATCTTTATTAAAAACTTCCTTTACATGACCAGTACATCCCATCGTAATTCCATGGTATAACCTGAGGACATGAATATAAAAGGGTGAGCTATAGAGAAAAGTAAGGGAATAAACATGGAATAACATGAGGAATACAATACATGTAATAAAATAGGCATATAAATAGAGCATAAGATAAACATGAACATAAAGGCAAGAAAAATCATGATAATCATAACATGGAGATGTAATAACAACACTTAACATGGAATTAGCGTGAGCCAAGGCTCATTGCACATGGAGCATGAGTAAACCCTCATTGAACATGGAACATGAGTAAATCCTCGTTGCATTTTAATTATCATGAGTCCACACCCATTGCATATGAAGTATCAGGATACTATACTTTACTTAATCCATTGGAGCGTTATCAGGGCGCACCCTTCTTAATCATTTCATTTCCTACATAAGTGTGCCACATGGAACATAAAACATGAATTCATTAAAGATCATCATTTATTCCATGATAAAGGAGTGTGAAATTCATAAATGAAACTCTTTAAACAATAAGTAAATGTGCACAAAGGTGAATACCCTTGATAGAGAGAAGGACATGGTATTCACTACACAATGCCTTTGGATTGGAAAATCACGGTGCAATTTCGGCAGCGTAACAACGTGACATAAGAAGTCATAAAAATGGTTGATGAGAGAGAAAGCGGTGTGTCATCATATTTACATGAAATGGACAGTAAGGGTGTCATATATATACATGTACCAATAATTTTAAGGTAATTTATATTCATGATACAAAAGAATTACTAGAATGTAAATGAGGAGAGAGAAATTCCTCATGGAATTTCGGCCTGGTAATGGGTATACATGGAAGGCATTAATGAGAGAGAAAGGGGATCTATCATTATTCAAACATGAAGATGGAATTATGGGGGAGGTATGAAATCATACCCTAACATTTATAATTAAAAATAAAAGGGCATAACAATATAAGGAATCTTGGACATAAATAAGGAAAGTGAGAATCCCTTACTTGGAAGTGTGATCCCAAAGGCTTGGGAGGGGATTGAAAGAGACTTCTTGGGAGATTGGGGCACCTTTGGAGGATTATAGAGAGAGGAGGTAAGAGGTTGGATGAAATCCAAAGGCTTTGAGTGAAGAGGAAGTGGGAGCTTAGGTGAGTTTATATAGAAATGGAGAGGGAATTCTTTATTATTTAGGTTTGGGACATCACACATTAAACTTATCCAAACCAAAAACCAGACCATGGTTTTTGCCCATGGTTTTTACCAAAGCATAGTGGAAAATAATATTTTATAAGTATAATGGCCTAAATTCTTAAAATAATAGTGTTTCTTATGTGGAGGAGAGTCACACTCTCAAGGTAAACAATTTAAAAAGATAGAATGTTTTATAAGTCATGGAGGGTCCACTAAATCCTCATAAAATTAATAAAACAAATATAAAATCACATTATTTTAAGTATAAAACATATATTGGCCGAAAATATCATTTATAGTATTTTATAACATCACTATTGGGTCATTATAATGTCATAAAACACATTATATATTTAAACATTATTTAATTTTTACCCAAATATTTCACTATCTCAGAAAATTATGAACAATTCACCATTGGATAATTTCGACATCCTGAATCCAAAAGTAATATTGATTTTATCAAAATAATTTTATAAATATGTGAATTTTTTACTTTTAAAATAAAAACTGACATTTATTGAAATTAATAGGTTTTTGACAAAAACAACTTTCAATCCTTAATCAAAATTACAATTGGATTCATAAAATTATTTGACCATTTATATTTAATATAAAATAATTTAATAATAATAATAATATTTTATTAAAATATAATTTAATTAAAAAATCCCTTTATTCATCAAAATAGATTTCTTAGTTGCATATTAACTGAAAATACTATTTTCACTTTAAAATATATTTACAAAGTAACAATAATAAAATGAATGTATATTCATTATTATATTAAAAAATAATGCATATATTCATAGTGATAAGGTGTTGTTACATAAACCCTTATAACACCTATATAAGACCAAAGGGTAAGGTGTCTGATGGTGAAAAACTCTTGGGGTGGCTTGGATAACATCGCTCGAGTGGTAATCTCTATCAACTTCCACTTCTCCCGTAGAAAGTTCCATTCAAGTTTAACATGTTGAAGCTCATCTAGGGCTTGTTAAAGAGAAAATACCAATGATGCCACCTCCTTTCCGAGCTCCAACAAATGGGCTTTGTATGGAGCAAGTCTACTGGATGAGGCCATCACTTCCTTTGTCTGAGTGAATTGGATTTGTTAAAGCCCAATATTTATACTAATAATGTGATCACTATTAAATGACTATATTAGCAATGGTCATAATTCCTAATGGTATTTTGAAATCCAAAAACATAAAACCAAGGAAGTTCATAAGTTTTATATACCCATAAGAAGATATTTAAATGAATAAAGAGGAATTTTCATTAATAAATGTTTGGGTCATTACAATCTTCACCCCTTAAGAAATTTCACGCACAAAATTTCCCTTTTGAACCCTAAACAGATGTGGGTAACTCTGCTTCATCACTTCCTCCGATTCCCATGTTTGATCTTTAAACTTGTGATTGCGCCACAACACCTTGATGAGGGGCATTGTCTTGTTTTGTAGAACTTTTTCCCTACAATCTAAGATCTCCACTGGGTGCTCCTAGTAAAAAATATCATCCTCTGACTATACTACCTCTAAAGAGAGTACATGTGAAGGGTTTGGTATGTACTTTATTAATAGGGATACATGAAAGACATCACGTACTTTGGCCATAGTAGGTGGAAGTGCTAGTCGATAGGCTACAACCCTGACACGATCAAGAATCTCGATGGGGCCGATATACCTAGGACTTAACTTACCTTTCTTTCCAAGCCTCATGACCTTCTTCCATGGAGATATGAATATAAATACCATGTATCCTACTTTAAACTCAAGGTGTCATCATTGGTTATCTGCATAACTCTTTTTTCAACTCTAGGCTACCTTGATATGCTGTTGAATGTTTTTCACCTTCTCCACCATTTCTTAAACCATTTCTAGTCCTAGAGGCTTACTCCACTAACTTCATCCCAGCATGCCGATGTTCTTCACCTCTTTCCACACTAGGATTCATGAGGTTCCATTCAGTTGCTTGAGTGGAAACTATTACTATAATATAACTCAAGAAAAGGAAGATGTTGATCCCATCCTCCCTTGATGTCCATTGAGAATGATCTCAACATGTCCTCAAGTGTTTGGATAGTCCGATTAGATTGGCCATTAGTTTGAGGATGATAAGTCGTACTGAAGTTCAGCTCAATATCCAGAGCATGTTGAAGACTCTTCCAAAATATATAGGTGAATCTTGGATCTCGATCGGATATAATTGATTGTGTTACCCCAGGCAGCCTTACCATATATCTGATGTATATTAATGTTGTTTGATGCAATGAGAAATCCTCCTAAATTGAAATGAAGTGTGTAGAATTTGTAAGATGATCCACAACAACCCAAATTACATTGTTTCCTTTGGATGTATTCTAATGTTCGGTGAAAAATTCAATTGTGATGTTCTCCCATTTCAATGCTGGTATGGGAAATCATTGTATCATACCCTTATAATTCTGCCTCTCTGCCTTCACTTGCTGACACACCAGGCACTTTGATGTATACTCAATGATGTCCTTCTTCATATTATCCCACCAATAATTATATCAGAGATCTCGATACATCTTTTTGTTTATTGGATGAATAGAGAAATTCAAACTATGTTCATCAATAAAAAGTTACTTCTTCATCTCTGGACTTGATGGAACACATAGTATTTTCCAAAATAACACCATTCCTTCTTCATTAACATTGAACTCTGAGGATTTCCCTTTTCTAATAGCTTCCACTTTCTTCTGGATTCCCACATCATCCTTTTGAGAATCCTTTAACCTTTCCAAAAGAGATTTTTGAGCAATCATTTGTGAAAGGATTGATGATGTTCCCTTCTTTATGATTCCCATGTCCATCTTCATAAAATCTAAGAATATTGGAAACTTTTCAATTCTCATTAATGATAGAATCACTGAGTCCTTTCTACTTAGATCATTCTCCACCTTGTTTTCTTTCCCAGGGTGGTAATGGATTGAGTAGTCATAGTCTTTGATTAGCTCTAACTATATTCGTTGGTGCATATTCAAATATTTCCATGTGAATATATACATGAGGCATTTATGGTCTGTATATATTTCACACTTCTCCCCAAAGAGATAATGCTTCAAAATTTTTAATGATAAGATCACCAGAAGAAACTCTAGATCATTTGTTGGATAATTCTGCTCATGGAATATCAATTTCCTTGAATCATAGGCAATGAATTTGTCATTTTTCATCAACACACAACCCATTAACTTATTCTAAGCATCACTGAATACCACAAAAAGTTATCCACTTGTGGGTAAAGTGAGAATAGCCGCATTGATAAGACTACTTTTCAACTCATTGAAGACCTCTTCACATTCATCACTGTAGGAAAACTTTACTCCCTTTCAAAATATCGTGGTAAGAGGGTTGGAAAATTGTGATAAATTTTTCACAAATTGGCGATAATTTCCAGCTAACCCCAAGAAGATACAGATATCTGTTACCGATTTTGGCCTTGGCCATCCCTCAATTGTAGTTGTCTTGGAGGGATACACAGATATTCCTTTGCTTGTGATGATATGTCCCAATAATGAGGCCTCCTTCAACAAAAACTCACACTTTCTATAATTTTCACAGAGCTTCTCCTTTCGTAAGGTCTCTAGTACAGTCTTAGATGCTCTTCTTAATCCTCCTTGGTTTTGAAGTATATTAGAATATCATTTATAAAGACTACCAGAAATTTTCCGAGGTAATCTCTAAAGACTCTATTCATCAATTCCATGAAGATTACTGGATCATTAGTGATTCCAGATGGAATTACTATAAATTTATAGTGCCCATATCTTGTATGAAAACCAGTCTTGGGGATATCTTCTTTCTTCACCCTTAATTGATAATATCCCGACCACAAATCTACCTTGGAGAAGTATTGTGCTCCACGCAACTGATCCAACAAGTAATCAATTCGTGGAAGAGGATACTTGTTCTTTATCGTGATTTTTTGAGCTCATGATGATCAATGAAAAGGCGCATTGAGCCATCCTTCTTCTTGATGAAGAGGACTGGTGCACTCCATAGTGAAGCACTTGGGCGTATAAACCCTTTATACAAATTCTCCTGTAGTTTTTTCTTCATCTCCCCATGCTCCACAACAACCATTCTCTATAGAGTCTTGGATATTGGAAACTCCCCAGGTATAAAATCAATTGAGAATTCAACATCTCTTCTAAGAGGAAGACTAGGTAATTCCTCAGGAAACACTTCAGCGAATTACCTCATAATAGGCATGTCATCAAGGATGGTTGCTTCCTTAGACTCAATCATCTGATACAGATACAAATACTCATAGGGTAGTAATATCCATTCTTGAGATGATGGAGCTAAAGAATATTCATCTTCCCCATTGCACTTTTATAGAATCAGGGGTTGATTCTCCACATGGAGAGTGATTTCCCTTTCATGAAAATTTATATTGGATCTATATAAGAAAAGCCAGTCCATGCTGATAATTGCATAAAATTATACTAGAGGGAGTATGAAGAGGTTCACTGGGAAGTTCAATCTACAAATTATAACAGGGGAGGAGTTATATTCAGGGTATGCAATGATTTCCCCATTTTCCGTACTCACCGACATCTTTTCTTCCATGATTTGTGGCGATGTTTGGATTGTTCTACAAAACTTTCGAGATATGAAAGAATGCGTAGAACCATGGATGATAACCCTACCTTTCACTTTTTATTTTGGTTCTTCTTGTTTAATTCATCCAAAAAAATAGGGAAAATAACTATTAAACACATAATGGGTAATCTAAGGAGAAACATATGACTTAAAAATTAATTCTATTTCCTTATTTTATGAATCTATAAGCTTGAATTTTTATTATCTATGATCTAATTTCTAACATGTATTCTTAGAGGTATTTTTTTTATATTCCCTTAATAATGGTTCTTACTAATCTTGTTAATTTACCAAAGCATATCCCCATGGGAGTGTCATAACCAAGAGTGCAACAAGGCCCGTTGTCTTGTACCAGGATACCCTGAGTCAAACCCAAAACTCCTTATCAAGGTTTTCACCCCTAGGTACATCAGTGCCAAAGGCGCCTCTACCTTCTTGTATCTATACAGAGATGTATTTATTGATAAACCACTTACTCAAAACCCACCAAAACTTAGTGATGTTTTATTATACTTATTATTGTCTCTAAGGCTTCACTAGGGTTTTCTAATACTAATCCAAAAAATAACAAAACATATCCTATGATACTAAATTTAACAACCTTTCTCTTTATTACACATTTAAATATGATTTATTAAAAAAACTCTTCACTTGATACAACAAGGAAGATCGAGAGTTCTAGTGTATTTGGGGAATAGGAACATTACATAACAACTTAAAACAAGAAAAATAACATCTTTATTGAAAACATCCTTTACATTACCACTACATTCCCTCATTCTTAGAATTGCACGGGATAACTCGAGGACATACATAAGAAATGGGTGAGCTACAAAGCCCAGTAAGGGAATAAACAGTGAATAACACGAGGAATACAATAAAATCTAGAAAATAGGTATATAAATGGACCACAAGAGAAACATGAAAATAAATTCATGATAAATAATGATAATCATAACATGGAGATGTGGAAACAACACTTAGCATGGAATTAGCATGAACCAAGACTCATTGCACATGGAGCATGAGTAAACCATCATTACACATGAAGCGCAAGTAAATACTCATTGAACATGAATTAGAATGATTCAACACCCATTTCACATGACATATCATGATATTATACTTTACCCAATGCATTGTAGTGATATCAGGGCACACCCTACTAAATCATTTCATTTAATTCAAAAGTGTGACACATGGATCTTAAAACATGGATTCATTAAACATCATCATTTATTTCATGAAAAAGGAGTGTAGAATTCATACATGAAACTCTTTAAACAATAAGTAAATGTGCATAAAGGTGAATAATCTTGATAGATAAATGGTCATGGTATTCACTACATAAGGACTTTGGCTTGGAAAATCACGATGCAATTTCAGCAGCGTAACGATGTGACATAAAGAACTCATAAAAATGGTTTCTGAGAGAGAAAGGGGTGTATAATCATATGTACATGAAATGGAAAGTAAGGGGGGGTAATATAGATACATGTCCCAACAATTTTAATGAAACTTAGATTCATGATACAAAATAATTACTTTAATGTAAATGAGGAGCGAGAAATTCTTTACGGAATTTCAGCATGGTAACAGGTTTACAAGGAAGACATTAATGAGAGTGAAAGGTGATATATAATTATTCAAAAATTATGAGGTCAGTATGGGAGAGGTGTGAAACCATACTCCAACATTTAAAATTGAAAATAAAAGGGCATAACAATATAAGGAATCTTGGACATAAATAAAGTTAGAATCCCTTACTTGGAAGTGTGATCCCAAAGGCTTGGGAGGGGCTTGAAAGAGAATTATTGGGAGATTGGGGCGCCTTGGGAGTATTCTATAGATAGGAGGGAAGAGGTTTGAAGAACTATAAAGGATTTGAGTGAAGATTAAGTGGGAGTTTGGGTGAGTTTATATAGAAAAGGAGGGGGAATTATTTATTATTTAGGTTTGGGACACCACACATTAAACTAATCAAAACCACAAAACAAGCCATGGTTTTTGCCCATGGTTTTTACCAAAGGAGAGTGGAAAACAAATTTTTTTAATTCAAATGGCCTAAATTCTTAAAAAAAGGTTTCTTATGTGGAGGTGAGTCACACTCTCAATTAAAACAATTTAAAAAGATAGAATGTTTTGTAAGTCACGGAGGGTCCACTATGGCATCATAAAATTAATCAAACAAATATAAAATCACGTTATTTTAAGTATAAAACATATATTGGCCGAAAATATTATTTATAATATTTTATTACATCACTATTGGGTTATTATGATGTCATAAAAGACATTATATATTTAAACAGTATTTAATTTTTACCCCAAAAAGTTGACTGTCTCAGAAAATTATGAAAAATTCACCATTGGTTAATTTCGACATCTTGATTCAAAAAATAATATTCATTTAATCTAAATAATTATCTAAATATGTGAATATTTACTTTTAAAATAAAAACGGATAGTTATCGAAAATTCATGTGTTCTGACAAAAACAACTTTAAAACCTTAATAAAAATTAAAATTGTATTCATAAAATTATACAATCATTTATGTTTAATAAAAATTAAATTATTAATAATAAAAATATTTTATTAAAATATAATTTAAATCAAAAATCTATTAATTCATCAAAATATATTTCTCAGTTGAATATTAAATAAAAATACTCTTTGCGCTTTAAAAACTATTTACAAAGTAACAATAATAAAATGAATATATATTCATTATTATATACAAAAATAATGCATGTATTTATAGTGATAAGGTCTTGTTACATAACCCCTTATAACACCTTCATAAGATCAAAGGGTAAGGTGTGTGATGGTGACATACTCTTGGGGTTTCTCGGATAACATCGCTCGAGTGGTAATCTCTTTCAACTTCCACTTTTTCCATAGGAAGTTCAGTTCAAGATTAACGTGTTAAAGATATGCTTGGGCTTGGTCAAGAGAGAAGCCCAATGATGACACCTCCTTTATGAGCTTTAATAAATGGGATTCGTATAGATAAAGTCTACTGGATAAGGCCATCACTTCCTTTTTCTGATTAAATTGGATTTGTTAAAGCCCTATATTTATACTAATCATGTGATCTCTGTTCAAAGGCTATATTAGAAGTGGTCACAATTACTAACGGTATTTCAAAATGCAAAAACATAAAACCAAGGAAGTTGATAAGTTTTATATACCCATAATAATACATTTAAATAGATAAAGAAGAATTTTCATTAATGAATGTTTGGGTCATTACATTCTTCATACACCCGGTAAACATTTAATTAGCCAACTTTAAGTGATTAAAACCAAAATTTAAACAAGAACATACCTCCATGAAGTCTTGGATCTTAGAACCTCTCCACCTTATAATGGATCGTCCTTGGTCTACACTCCCAAACATCACTAAGCTTCCGAGGTAAGAGATTGGGCCACTGATCCAACATATCCAACATTCTCTCCCAAGTCTCTTCCTGAACATTATCATGCTTCCAAAAAATGTGAACCAAAGGCATGATATTTCCTCATAAGAATTTATCACTATGATACAAAACATGAACAATATTCTCCTCAAAGGACTCATCAACCAAATACCAAACATTAACCACAATAACTAGACAAAAAAGCCTCAAAAACATCTACCAATATTTCATCACAAGGAAGAATCACACACAAGATCATACCATCGTGGAAGAGTCAATCGATACCCTATCGACCCAATACTCTCTACAACTCATGGATTAATTCACTTGGAACTATTCTTTCCCTGTTTTGAAAACTCCAATGGTGACCCAAAATCGACACCACCCAAAGAAAGACATGGTTTTCTCCACATACATTGATTTACAACCCAAGTCCTAATGATATCATTCCATAATCAAACAGTAAAAGCACAACTAAAACACTCAAGAGACTCAACTGGCTAAGCTCGATGCAAAACTCTTCATGAAGTCAAAATCAACAGAATGGTACTTTCTCAAGTCCCTTCAACCTAAAACAGTAGTCACATCATCAACTGACCAATCTCACATGGTGGTGATCCCCACCACACCCTTTAACTTACCCCACCACCTTGTTGTGGTTTCTTGGTACTCAACCAAATAAGGATCATCAGAACCTCAAATAATCTTTCAAAACATACTCGGTGCATTTCCCCAATCACCACACCTGAACATCTATAATGAATTCACCCATTATTGGTGTCCATACTTTCCATAAAAACCACCTAAAAGGACATAATTACACCATCCATTTGGGGAATATAAACAACTTGATCTCTCTCAAGTATAACTTCATTTCCAAAATTCACTTTCCATAAAACATCAAATCGGAGGTGGGTCATGACTTACCATGTCCGTTACTTTTACCATATCATGTCAAACCACCCTCGTATGGATTTTCCCTGAACACCCATCTTCCACTGCTGACATGTGTGACGTCCCGGTAGAAGAATAAGAAGATAATAGTGGAAGATTGAATAATTGAATAATGTAATAGAGGCCTCAAAGGAAATAGTCTGATACAGACATGTATGCATGAAATAGTAGTACAAAAGATAATAGAAAATAGAAAATAGGAATTCTAATAAAAAGGTGGAAAAGAGAACATAAGACAAAATATTATCCATAGAATCTCGAGCCTATGACCGATCCTATACTCTTAAGATCCAACTAAGCAGTAAGAATCAACAACATAAAGAGTGGTGATTTCCCCTATCCATACCTACAGGCCAACAACATTCTCAGGTTCCAAGGGCATCCCTAGTAAGGTGTGAGATAAAAATACTAGAATACCACCTACAATAGTGTATACTTTTAATCCAAGTAAGAATTTGTAAGTAATCGGTGTAGAATAAATAAATAACATTTCGTTTAGTTTCCTAAAGGATACTCAGCGGGTCTAAATGCTTCATCTCAAAGCTGCTATGTCTGACCAAGTCACCATATACATATATATAGATTATAACTGGATTGGGGTAAGAATTCCTCCCATCCACACTTGTGTATAAATATATAGATTAAGACTGGCATGGGGTTATAATTCCTCCCATCCATATATGGATATCATAGCTGAGGTGGGGTAAGAATGCCTCCCAACCATACACATATATCCTAACTAGCATGGTGTAAGAATTCCTCCCACCGATACACTTATATCAAAACTATATTGGGGTAAGAATTCCTCCCACCCATTAATATTCATATATCTCATAAGAATAGCAGTTTCATAATCATTTACATCATGTAACATAAGGCAAAAATATCTTATATCATTTTAATTTAAACATTAATCAAGACATGGTGAAATGTTCAATTAAAGGCATGAGGCAATCCCTCTCATGAATAATATTTTCCATTTCCAATTATTTTTATACTAATTAAATATACATATAAAATTTATTAAAAGAATATTCACAAGGCATGGTTCAACCATCTTACACAAGTTCATTTAACAAAAAAACCATTTCCTATAATGCCTTTATAATAAATCATGAAAAGGGAAAAGACATTCCATCCCTTAAAACCATTCCATTAAAAAATCATTTAAAAGGTTAAATCCATCTTAAAATACCAAACCTATATAATCCAACCATCTAATTTTCCTAACATATAAAATTCATTTCAAGGGAAAAGTTTTAAGGTCAAATACTCACATGACCACTTGTACAATTACAATTGAAAAGGAAGTAATCACTATTGAGGAACCTTGGTATACATCAATTAATCATGTTTCAAATGATATTTCAATTAAAATTCAAAAGGGAATCTAAACTAGGTTCCATGTATTTTGAACAATTTGGCCTAAATGGCCATTTTCAAGGTGGAACACCAATGGGTGTCCATATTGAGTAAGGGTGATGTCTAAAACCCTTAACAAGAACCAGTTCACCTATTATAAGGTAATATGGTCTTTTATACATGAAGGAACTAACATAATTAAGAATCTCAACAAATTCTATCTCATAGAATGTCATAATAAACATGAAACAACCAAAAATAAAATGGAAAACTATGTAACCACCTACCTTAGGGTCTTAAATGATGCCTTTCTTGATATTGTCCTCATATTCAAAGTAGGTTAGAAGAGATTTGAGTTTCTATCCAATATATTGAAAACAGGTCATATATTACTAAATATAAATAGCATAAAGAATGGTAAGAAGAACAAATATAGGAGTAGAGAGAATAGAGAGCCTTACCCCAAGTGTTCCAACACTTCTCTTGAATCAATGATCGAACACCAGATGGATCCTCTAGCTCAAAACCTAGACTAGAGGGTTTGGGAGCTTTAAAGAGATGAACCCACTGGTTTTGTTTTCTTGAGGGATGAGAAAAATAAAAATTTGACATAAGTTTTATGTTAGGAAATAATGGAACTTTTCCCCAAATCCCACTGCACACGGTTTATGCGAATGATTTAAAAACTATGCATAAACAATGCGACAAGGATCTATCCCCCATCTACAGCAGGATGCATGGATATATGCCTAGTCTTCATGGTTGTATAAAATAGTGTGTTCTTCCATGTGACCCTATCTATAGCCACACGGTTCACAAAAACCATGCGGCCTGTGTCACACAGTTTACACTAACCGTGCGCCCCAGCATAAAGCCCATATTTCAGACCTCTGAGCTCCGAACCAGCCCTAGACGCTCCTTAAGCCTTCCCCAGGTCGTAGTATACCTTTACCATGATTAAATTAAAGATTAAAAATGAAAAAATAATGATCCAAACCCTAGTCAAAATTCAGGTCATTAAAACCTCCCCTCCATATAGAAACTCATTGCCAAGTTGTCCTTCTGAGGGGAAAGAGGTACTATTGGTGAAGAGTTCCATCCACTGAGATCGTATATTGGCTTCCCGAAACCAGGTATAATATTGTACTTGCCCATTCTACCATAACACCTATACAAGAGTAACATACCTACCACATAGTGTCTTGATGCTCCAATCTACAATATACACTAGATACTCTTCTAACGAAGAATCCATATCCAACTCAACTTCATTAGGATAAAATATGGTGGATGGGTTTGGATATTACCGAAGAAGTTGAGATACATAAAAAACATCATGCATAGAAATATATCTATGAGGATGTTTCAATTGGTAATCCACTGGTCTAATCATCTTCACAACCTTGAAGGGTCCAACGAACCATATTGATAGCTTACCCAGCTTCATAATATATCTATGCCCCAACCTAGGTGAAAATTTTGAGAAAACTCAGTCTCTATCCTCGAACTTGAGAGGTCACCAATGTCTGTTGGCATAAGACTACGGTCTAAATTGAGTGTTCAACATTCACTTCCTGATTAGATGGACCTGCTCTGTAATCTCCTCCATGAGGCATGGTACATGAAAAGATGCTTCCCATACCTCTATCCAACACAGAGGTGAGAGACAAGGCCTACCGTACAAGGCTTCATAGGGATCCATCTCAATGGTATCCTCAAAGCTAATGTTATAAAAAAACTCTATGAGGGGAATGTGTTTCTACCAAGAACCCCAAAGTCAAGAACTCATTCATGGAGCATATCATATATCACCTAAATTGTACCCTATATTTGTTCATCTTTTTTAGGGTGATAAGACATGCTCAAAAGTACCTACATACCTAAGGCCTTATACAATCCCTAACAAATACACAATGTGAAACAAGTGTATCTATTCGAAACGATAGAAAGAGATGCTCCATGAATACATATCACCTCCTTGAGGTATAGTCTTCCTAGATCATTTACCATTAAGGTCTCTCACATAGGTAAGAATTGTGAAACCTTTTTCAGATGATCAATGAAAACACACATTATGTTGTTTCCATGAGGTGATTTGGGTAAACTAGTCACAAAGTCCATAAAAACATCATACCATTTCCACTATACCCATATATGTTTCTTGAGATTCATATCCTGCTATGTGAAGATGTATTTGAGGATTTTCTGGTGTATGAACACCACAAAATTATCTCTCAATTGTAGTGTCTCCAACAATGAAATTCATGCACAAATGCAGTGAGATCGAGGTCATGTGTCAGGTAATTATTCTCATGAGGCCTCAAATGAAAAGAACCATACGCAATGATTCACTCAACCTACATCAAAATAGATCTAATCTCAACACTTTTTGCATTACAGTAAACTGTATAGGCCCTTCTTGGCTCTATAAGTATCAATATCTGTGTTAAAATCATCCTTCCCTTTAGTTCCTGAACGACTGCTTCACAAGATTTAAACCATTTGAATTTCACCCCCTTCTTTGTCAAACCTATAAGGAGAACTACAAGGTATGAGGAATCCTGGATGAAGCATCTATAATATCCAATAATCCCCCAAGAAACTCTTGATATCAAATATGATCTTGGGATGCTCCCAATAAACTACAACTCTTACTTTCTGTTGGTCAACCGAAACTCCTAACTCCAAGATGATATGACTAGGAAGTAGAATTTATCAATACAAAAGTGGCATTTAATGAGCTTGGAATAGATTTGATGCCATCCCAGTATATTCATCATGATCTCAAGTTTTATTTAATATTCATGTATAGAGCATGAATACACTATTATATCGTCAACGAAGACAACCACAAATGAATCTAGATATGGGTGAAATACCTGATTTATAAGATGCATAAAAAAAGGTTCATTCATGTGCCTGAACGTTATAACTCGGTTCTCATGAAGATTATACCTGCTGCTAAAAGCTGTACGATGTATGTCAGAATTACTAATACACACCTAATGATAGATCAACCTTAGATCTATCTTTGAAAACACCTTCTCTCATTGGAGCTGATCAAAGTTGTCATATATTCTAGGAAACGAATACCAGTTCTTGAAAGTTATCTGATTCAACTAATGGTAATCCACACAAAGCCTAAGGGTACTATCCAAATTCTTAGAAAAGAGGGTCGGTGAACCCCCAGGAGAAGTGATGTGGTTTATAAATCCTTTCCCCCTAGATCATTCAATTTATTACTGAGATCTAGACGATCCTTTGGTTCCATCCTATAAGGAGGAATGGTCACAAGTGCCACTCCTAGAACAAGCTAAATAGTAACTACACCTCTTGCACCAGAGGTATACTAGATAATTTATCATGAAAAATGTCTCCGAAACACTCCACTGTAGGAGTAAATATAGTGATTTGTAACCCCTATTCATAAAGGTAAATACTAGAAACCTATGCTGTAACACTACCCAGCCTATACTGCCCAGGTCCTGATCCTATCGCACTGACATCCCATTCTTCCTTATGCATGTGCGTAATTCCCTCTAGTGATGTAAACATCTCCCTATGAAGATTTTAGTCAATACTTGATCTATAAGGAACAAACCGGTCCATCTTGATGATTACATCAGAACCTGAAATATCAAGGAAATATAGGTTCCTTATAAATAAGAAACCTCCCACCTCAATGAGACAATTCTCACAGTGGAGAACGCCCTCTTAACGGATACTTGAGGGTGTATCCAGCATTCAAAATCCCTGATGAAACTAAATTGAGAATCCCAAATTCTTAGTGATTTCCTCAGATATAAAATTGTGAGACGTTTCTATATCAAACTAATCAGACAGTAAAGTGAAGGATACTTTAATAGTACATCATACAATAGATGGTCTGATGTTCTGTTCCTACCATGTAGTCTGGAATACATGTAACTGGCCTGTACCGTTACCCTGAGTCATTTCCTGAATTCCCTCCGCAGGTCTTGTTTGCTGACATAGATAAAAACATGTATGGTTTCCTCTTCCTCGACTACCACCTTATCCTAATCGACTAGTGGTATTTCTGCTGCCTGACTATCTTGATCATGATGACCCCACTCCTGATCGTGGATTAGGTGTAGATCCCTACCTGCTAGGCACTGGTAGGAAAGTATTGAAGAAATGGTGGAGATGGATCAGCCTTCTAAAACCTCTAAGCTCAACCAAATTCCATGGACACTACCTTTTTAAGTGACCTAGTGCTCCGCACTGGTGACAAATAGGAGAACTACCCATGAAAGGAGGTTGACTTCTACTTCCTCTTCAAGATTCTTGAAAGCATCATCTTTGTCTAGAAGAATATCCAATAGAATCCTTAGGTGATGAACCTCCCTAGATTACACCATCCACCTCCCTTAGATTTCACTATGCAATTAGGGCCTAGTTGATTATCTCATAAATTTTCATCAACCTGAACACATTGACCCACATTCAGATGGCATAACGCATCACATCCTCAAATCTCATAGCTGTAATGATATCATTAGAAGCTAGAGAAGGATAAAAATCTTGTATATCAGTGAAACATGATGAATATTCCATAACATACATGGTTCCCTACTAACGATTCATAAATTCTCTAGCTCTATCAGCCCTCAGAGACTGGGGAAATAATAAGTCCTAGAAGATGGCCTGAAAGTCAACCCTGACCATATCCCTATGCCAACCTGCCTGGGTGATGACATCCCACCCCCTCCTGGATGAATCACATCACATTTAAGAATCTAGTTTGACCCTCCGCTCTGGATGCATCTCTAGATTCTTGAATATATATAGGATCACTTTGAGTTAAGATTCCAAAGTGAGTGGTCCACCATCCCCTAAGGAAGTAGGAGGATGATACTGCTAAAATTCATGAGTTAACTCTTCCATGCTCAGGGTAGGTCGCACACTTCCATGCAGGTTCTAAAACATATGTAGAAATAAAATCTAAAAACTAGAATTTGACTCCCATATTAGGTATTTTAATATGACCCATATGTGACTTAACGGGAGGAATGACTGGTTGATAAAGACCCACCACCTTAAGAACATACTTGTCACTATCTTCAGGGCTCAGGAAATGAGGACATCATGGAAGCATAATGCTAAAATGAAAAATGTATGTCTCAGTAGAGAAAACCGATCAATTAAAAATATTTTATTCAATAATCTAGTATAGGTACTAAATCCTTCCTATAAGAATGGACACACCTCTATAACTTCTTCAAAAGCCAGGACTAGACATTGGAAGAGACTGTAACATGCCATAAGAATAGAGAAACACCCACTAACCACTACCAAATCTAGGTTCAGGTCAAGTTATTGGGTTAGGAATGTGAAATATAGTTTTTATCTAGTTTAAATTCATTTCACACTTAAAGGTGTGCTCGTTTAAACATTTAAAATGTTTGAATTGGCTTAATCCAATGGTATACCATTTTTCAGTTCATAAGGTCCCATACACCTTATGAACCAGGACATGGAACTCACTTAGATTTAATACTAAATAAAATTGCACTTACCTATACAATTATACTACCTTTAAAAGTTTGAGCTAGCTGTAATAAAATTTTACTATCTATTAGGTCCCATACACCTTATGAATCAAAGAGTGGAACCCACTAAACTCACACCAGAGTATGATTCATAACCTGCAAGAGATTTAAAAACAATTTAATCTATAACATAGAACAATCAAGATTCAATAGGAAATGATTTCTAAAAATGTAAACATGACATGGAAAAATGATTGGCCTATTCATATTGTGACTATCGTGATGCATGTTCTAATACATAACCCATATTTCATCAGGTCGAGTAATGAAATCATAATTCCAATATCATCAATATCAATAATGTCACAAAACATGTGTATCAACCAATGGTGAAATTGTATCAATAGTTAATAGCATAATTAATAACAATATCATTTAAGAAAACTTGGAATTTGCCCCATACATGGGTTCACGACACCCAAGCATGAATTATGACCAAGTCCCAAGTTTCCCAACCCCCATTATATTGTCAACAAATATTAAATAAAGATAGGAACAAATCGATTACCACTTTTTGGTGTCTTGGACTAGGATAACACTTAACCAATGCCCTAATCCCGGTTGTCCACATGACCCCTGGCACGTCACCCCATAAGCCAGAGGCTTCCGACAAGTAGTGGGGGTGTGTAGGCCATACAGTTGGGAGACTATACCCCATTGTCAGCATAACTAAATGGGTACAAAAAATAGTAAATTGTAGTGGAAACATAAACTGATGACAACGGAAGTCTTAATACCTAAATAATGTAGTAAAAGATTTAAAATAAAGTGTTTTATACAATCATGTATTCTTGGAATGCTAGTAAAAAATAAAATAGAAAACATGAAACATGCAAACTAAAAAAAGGCAAAAAAGTGAACATAATACAAAATGTTCTCCATAACATATAAAGTCTAAGCCCAATCCGATGCTCCTAAGCTCCAAATAAGTACTAAGAATCAACAACCTAATGAATAGTGATTTCCCCTATCCATACCTGAAGGAAAAAATTCTTCTCAGGTTCCAAGAGCAGCCTGAGTAGGATGTGAGATACAAATATTAGTAGGCCACCACCAACAGTGGCTATGTGTAATCTGATTAGGCACTTGTAAGTAAACAGTGCAGAATAAATAAATAATATCCTTCTCAGGTTTCTAAATAATACATGGTGGGTATACCTGCTTCCGCTCAAATCTGGTTTGTTTGATCAAGTCACCATATATATATATATATAGATTATAACTGGCATGGGGTAATAATTCATCCCATCCATACATGTATATTTATATTGCTTAATAATAGCATGGGGTAATAATTTCTCCCTTCCATAGATTTATATATTAGCTGGCATGGGGTAAGAATGCCTCCCAACCATACAGATATATCATAACTATAGTGGGGTAAGAATGCCTCACACTCACACGCATTTATCAAAACTAGCATGGGGTAAGAATTCCTGCCACCCATTCACATTCATATAACTCATAAGCATTGTAGTGGAATAATCATTTAGATCATGTAACACAAAGAAATACCATCTTATATCATTTTAATTTAAACATTAATCAAGAAATGGTCACTTGTTCAATTAAAGGAATGATGGAAGCCCTCTCATGAATTCTACTATCCATTCCCAATTACTTCTATACTAATTCAATTGAAATATAAAATTTATTAAAAGCATTTGCACAAGGCATGGTTCCACCATCCTACACAAGTTCATTTAACAAACAAACCATTTTAATTAATGATTTCATAATAAATCGTGATAAGGACAAGTCCATTACATCCCTTGAAACCATTCCATTAAAACCAATTAATTTAAAAGGTTAGAGCCATATTACCCTAGAAAAACTATACAATACAACCATTCAATTTTCCCAAATTATTTATTTGGTTTCTAGGGAAAAGTGTTATGGTCAAATACTCACACGAACATTTGGACAATTCCAATTAAAAATGGGGTAAACACAATTGATGAACCTTGTTATATGTCAATTACACATAATTAAAATTCTATTTCAATTTAAATTCACTTTAGAAGCTAAACTGGGTTTCATGTATTTGGAAACATTTGGACTAAATGGCCATTTTAAAGGTGTCACGCCTATGGGTGTCCATATAGATTAAAGGTGATGTCTAAACCCATAAACAAAAACCAATTCACCTATATCGAGGACTAGGGTCATTTAGACAAGAAGGAATAGACATAATTAAGAATCCCGACAAAGGTCATCTCATGGAAAGATGTAATAAATATGAAATGACAAAAACTAAAATGAAAAACAACATGACCACCTACCTTAGGGCCATAGATGATTCTTTGCTTGATATCGAACTTGATTTCAAAGTAGGTTGGAAGAAACATGCTTTTTGGTCCAATGACCTTAAAATATGGCATATAAACTTAATTACAAATATAATAAAGGATTGAAATAATAACATAGACATGAGTAGAGAGACTAGATAGCCTTACTACAAGGGTTACAATGCTTATCTTGGATCAACGACCAGACGAAGGATGGAGCCTCTAGCACAAAGTCTATAATTGAAGGTTTGAAGAGAGGAACCCACTTGTTCTATATGCTAAATATAGGAGGAAAAAAAATTAGACTTATGTTTTAAGTGGGTGAAAAATGGTAATTTTCCCCAAATATTTCTATACACAGTTTATGTGCATGGTTTACAAATCATCTTTACAAAACATGTTAAGTCTCTATCCCCCATATGTAGTAGGCTGTATGGTCATGCACTTAGTCTAAACAGTTAGAGAAAAACCTTGTGGACTTGTAGGTTCCCCTGTCTTCAGCCGTACGGTTCACACAAACCATGCAGCCTAGGTCACATGGTTTACACTAACCTTTCAGCCCACACTAGATAACATTTTTTCAGACCTTTGGGCTCTAAACCAGCCCCATATGATCCTCGGGCCTTGACTAGTTCATATTACACATTTACCATGATTAAAAGAAGGATTATAAATGGAAAACTAAGGATCTGAACCTTGATAAAAATTTGGGTCGTTACAACATCATACCCCCTTCACCTTCCCATGGAACATACTCATTTAAGGCCTATTAATAACATCAAAAACACCAACTGGGGCCATTCCCTAACTTCTGGTAGAACTCTACCATCATGATTACCACTACCCTCCAAACCATCATCGTGATCCACTGCACCCATCCACATTCCTAACATAAGAACCGCCGCTATCCATACACTAAATAAAGAAAACTAGGTTGTTTCTAAAAATCCATCTAAAAATTTTGAAACATATTTTTCACTCCAAAACATTCCCTTAAAGGTGGTTTACAACTCACAACATTCTTCCCTAACTCCCAACTGATTCATGCAAACCCTAGCAGACTCACCATAGAAACACTTTTTTCGCTGTTATCACACCATTACCTTACTTGAAAAAGATCACTTTAAACCTAAGGAAACTCCATGTTTACACAAACACACCTACAGGGGTCTATAATTGACCTCCGATGAGGTTTTATAACCCCACCTCCCTTTCAATGAACTATTGTCATAACTTACCACAACCTTTAATGATTTCAACACACTCTTCTCGAATTCCATTTGGAACCACCCTAAGCCCCAAGACAATTCTTGGCTTGTTCAGCCACCACATCCAAGACCCACCTTTCCTTTTTTGAGGAACCCAATGTGCACCTCACAGGTTTCTCATTAGCATCCCGACGACATCACAATAACTCCATGCCCTACTCCCCCTCCCACGACTAACTCACCACTCCACACCTTAGGAGTTTTTTTATCATAAGTTTTCTCAAGGAATTACAACCACCAATGCTCACACTTAAATCATAATCTAAACCCAAAAAATTGAACATGGACATCTATATATTCCTAGAAAAAAACATCACCTGATACCCATTCCCATATTCTGATAACAACATCTTATGGTGTTTATCGACACCTAGTCCATCCCGAGGAAATCACCTATAAACTATCAATGGTTTACATACCACCATAAAGATCCACATATACCTATAATGAGCATACAATACATGATGTACTATATCCAACCAAAATAATTTCAAGTTGTTTGGAATAAAGCTAGAGTATTCTCAGTTCACCCGTGATGATGTCAAGTTGTTGGGCATGATCATCACTAGCTAAAAGTACACAAAGAAGTTGTCTTCAAAGAACACCACCACAACTTATCCATCAATGATGTAAATTATCACTATGGTACACCATTATATGCATAGAATTTCAGGAATCCTTACCCACAAACATCTAATCAGCATTAACCACCATCACTTAGGCACAATTTCCAACCAAGACACACCACCGCTCCATGACCATCTACAAAGCAGCCGCGAACCAAAATTTCCTTGGGCACTACTTCCACCACACAAATAAAAACCAATGGTCTCTCATATATCCGTTCTTCTCACTTTGGTTCCACATAGAATGATATACATTTATCGCAAGCCACATGTTTGACCATCTTGATCAGAATCATGCCTTACCAGTACATGCCCACATATGGACCTCATCACAGCCATCAAGGTATCTCTATCTACTATGACCACACACTTAAAAATACATTAGTTCTCACAATAAAAACATCAATAGAGCCTATACCAACTCATGATTACTCACCAGACTATGACTCTTGCTTCATTAGCTACATCAGCCTCAAGGAATCCTAAAAATCACACCCAACAATCAAACCATTCGTACAAACAAGATCAACCACCAAACCACCCTCACATCGGGTGTCACCTTCTTATTGAAAGAAACTAACCACACTACACTTTCGATTATCTATTACAACCAAAATCAATATCAAGGCCTCTTCTAATCATGATCCAAATAGATAGGTCATACATCCAAATGATAAAACCATTCAAAAATAAACTTAAAACCTACCACCTGCGCTCAGGTTCCCTTATGAAAGAACCAGGTCACATTCATACCATTTACTAAAACCTGATGGTACTCATTATGCATTGATTCCACCTCTAAAGCATATCCCATGATTAACATTCTAATGAACCTATAACACTAGAATGACCCCTCCCCCCATGTGGTCACCCTTGATATTCCCAATACTATCAACTCATTGTCTCAACTCGAGTTGCATTTCCCAAAACCATTGACTTTACCACTTTTTCGTCTCACCCAATATTGAACCTATTCAAATCCAAAACATACACAAGTGCCTCATGTACGTAAGTATACTGAGAAAATAGATGACCAGTCTCACAGGTCTCTCTAAAGAATCAAACGATACCAACTTCCCAACCAGGGTTATGAGTAATAAATCACTATACTCTCTCTCTAGGATACATACATCAAACTTCCAAAAATTCACCACTTACAGGTCGATCTCCTACCCCCATTCCAAATAGCTATGTTCAATTCACCCCGATAAGCATTCACTCTAGGTGTCACACCAAGCATACTCGTACGCATATGTCATCACTATGAGCTAAAACACCCACTATAGGGTCCAAAACAAAACTAACAAGGTCTCAACCCACATGGGTCACCAAAACCACAATATAACCCCCATCACTGATGATTTCACCAGAAAGACCCTCATTCTTAAGTCTAATATACAACCCTTACAATTACAACCCAAAAGGGTAACCACTTTCATATTATCAGGAAACATCTCAGAACGTCAAGGTTATAACCCTACAGAAAGCATAACAAGGAATACCCCTTTATCCACACATTTAGACTCATCAAAGTCTCCTGACATATAATCAAGGTCTCTTCCTAGGTCACCCTCACTTCTGAAACCACCCATACAAAGGTCCAAATAAAAATAGACAATATTTAATACCATTCTTCACTAAAAGTTCCATCATCACACATTCTACTATAATTAAATTATTTATTTTTAAAACCAAAGGTTCACACTTTTGAATATTATATTTACCCAACATTTCATAAATCCCCACTCATTGAATTTAAATTTCAAATTTTTTTGGTCAACAACATTTCAAGGAAATTCCAATCGTTGTAGAACAAAATGAAAAATACAATAGCATCAATAATCAACCCACTCCACATACACTATCTGAATGAACATGATCACATATATAATACTACCCTACATCCTTCCTACCATGGTTCGTGGTCAACATTGGGTAATCCAACCAACATGCATACAAATCTTTCATTAGAATCCATATTTTTAAAACATTTCCACTTTCACAACGAAAATATTACCTCTTTAGGAACATTTCCCAATTTGAAACTTGTTACAAACAATATTTTATCTCATTAAAAACCTTCATTAAGAACAATTATTTAACTATTTTACCATCACAACATAAATATTTCTCTTTTGTTGACCATTGTATCTTTAAAATTTATCTTAACCAAAACTTTTAACCCATTTCTAACATTTCTTTAAGAACACTATTATTTAACCATTAATTTACATTATTTCCATTTAACCATTTGAATTTTTTTATTAGACACCATTTTCTTCAAATTTTAAATATGGTAAAATATATCCTACTCTTTATGTTCCACTCACACAACCCATGCATGCTTATAATGATGCATGCAACCCACATCCCTAGGTGCCTATAATGATGCATGAATGCACATACTCATGCCTTTCTGGACATTATAAAAGTATCATAAAATAGTCACATCACACAAAAAGTGTATCAACCGATGGTAAAATATCATTCAACTATAACAAAACATATCAAGAAAAAAAATTCCCACCCCCAGTACTTGGATTTTCCCTTGTTCATTAGTTAGACACTCCCAAGAATGATCTCATTTACATTACCCGACACATACTAATCTACCATATACCATCCCCAAATATTAAGAACACAAAAAATAATCTCTATGATACCACTTTGTAATATCCCTGAACAAGAAGCCACTATGCAGGTGCCCCAAGCCGGGTCACCACATGAACTCAAGCACACCTTCCTGTATGCAAAAGGTTTCCGACTAGAAGAGAAGGTCAAATAGATCATGTGGTGTAGAGACCCGAAGCTTGACGTACATGGAGATTACATTAATTTAGCAGAATAATTAATACATAACAAAAACAGAAACACAAGGATCGTAATAGTTTAGTGTCTTTGGAAACTTGGAACGTAATCTTCTAATCGTGGTGAAAGATCTTCAACATCTCCCATAAAGATCTTTCCCTTTTTTTCTTACCTAAAACCTTTCTTTATATCTTGGGGAAAAGAAAACATGAAAAGGGTGAGCTCAAATGCTCAGTAAAGGTAAGAATGGATAAAATAAAACATACCATATACATTTGAACTTAAAAACATGAAGATAATGTTTAAGCATCAAAAGCTTGAGAGATGACATAAAACATGGAAGTACGAAAGACATAGATCATAATGAAACATTAATAATGATAAAATAGCATGGGAATAAAACATGTAATTGTGGAAACCATTAAGCACATGATATTATTTCCATAGTATCCAAGGCATTGCTGCCAAGACCATCTTAGTGGTCAAAGTCCCTTTCTAAATCGAGTTCACTCCTCGTTTCAGTCCTGTTTTACTGAACCGGTTTAACCTGCCATTCCAGCCATATATATCTCATGAGATATAAATCTTTACCCAATTCATTGGAGGGAGATATAGGTCCCACCCATCTCATAGTGAAATCATTCTTACTTGTGCCAAAAATAAACTTAAAACACTCATCATAACCCAAAGAATAAAATGGGTTTCATAAACATCATCCCATTATCACATAATCCATATAAAGCAAATGGATATTTCATCATAAGAAAATTGAAACCATGAAAATCATAGATACATTATACTTGAAACATACACATGTGAAATAATTTCATCTTATATGGAAAATGGTTTTGATAAAACACTTGAAATGAATTCTTGAGGAAAATATCCTTTCTTCTTCAAAATCAATTTATTTTCACAAAATGTCATGCAATTTTAAAAGAAAGAGATTTTTTTGAAAATAGTCATGAAATATTTTGGAGGAAACTTCATGAAAATAAGGCTTTATATAACCGTAAAAATTCGTTCGTGCCGTATAAGTTAAAAAAACATTCTTTTCGTACTTTTGCCAGAAAAAGTCAAAAAGTACCTCGTAACATAAACAAAATAAAGATTACTTACATACCATGTAGTAAAAGTCAAAAATGGGTAAAAAGGAATTTAAAAATACATGAAAACACTTTTATAAAACATGGACATGGATGGTAGAAATAACCCCAGTAAATACTTACAAATATGCAATCTCTGATAAAAATGAGATTTGCAAAATTATCCCTTACCTTAGGTCCGATATGCTTCGTACATATCCGAAACTCCTGTATAATGATTTAAATAATGTTATTGACTTATTAAAGAATCATATTAATTTATATGATATCATAAATGGTTCACTTATTACTTTATATTACCCGTTCTTTTGTAAATTCCATGTTAAAGAGTGTTTTGGGTAAAATCGTTTCATTTGTCGTCCGTGTTTTGACTTGTAATTATTCATATGATTACTTAGATCATGATTACTTACATCCAGAATTTAAAAAATGATTTATATATAATATATATTCAGAATATACATATATATAATATATCAGTAAATGGAAATTAATACACCGTTCATGGAGACGGTAGGCCGTACGTACACATGAATGCTGTTTTCGTTTCCTTATTGAGTTGAATGGAATTAAGTAGATGACATACATATATATACACATAAATAAAGTATCATTATTATGTCATATATTTCATTATTACTTATTATATATACTTTATAATCATGAATGGTTAACGTGGAGAATGAATCTCATCACGTCGTGGAGACGGTAGTCCGTACGTACGCACGAGCGATGATAGTGTTCTCATGATCGTGGAATTGTATTGGAGTGTATGTATACTATTTCAGAATCAATATAACTTTACAATAATCATATATAGTTATTATTTACACCATTATACCCATCCAAGTAAGGTGGTGGTGGAAAATAGATTACACCACAGCGTGGAGATGGTACTCCGTACGTACGCACGCGCGGCGATTTCATTTTCCGTAGGATGGATAGATGGTGAAATAGGGGTTTTTCATACATATAATAACATATCAGTATATGAGTGATACTGATGTCATTAATTCATAATTAAACAACTTAAGAATAAGAAGTGGAAGAAGAAATAAAGTTGAAATAATCGGTAACGGACATTACCTCTTCTTTGAAGCGCCCCTTTGAGTCCTCCTCTTAGGGAACTAAAATTGGTCTTTGAAGAAGACCATGACCTCTAGGATGTTTCTAGGGAAGTGTATAAGAGAATTTGGAAGGGGTTGGATGAGCTTTAAGGCTCAAAGTGGTGTGAGGAAGAGAGGGAGGAGGTGCCCTTTTATAAGGGAGGAGAGGGGCACCTTTGGAATTCTTAAAAATATTAATTTATAATAAATCTAACCCCACTTAAAAACCTCCAAAAATCACTCATATTCGAATATTAGATGATATAGAGTTTTAATCTCATCAACCAATCAAATTTAGACATGTTTGGAGCTTATTTTAAACCTTATCATTTTGATTTATCCTTATTTAATCTATTTAGGTTTATTTGTGGTAATAAAATTCTAAATTTTAAATTATAACAAATAATTACTTATTTGTTGTGAATTTTCCATAATTGTTTACTGTATAACATTATAGACCATATAAATTTAAATTTATTATTTTTAAATATTTTTGTGATTTTTAAACAATTTTATAATATGTTATTTTTATAAAATAACAATAGTGTCAATTTTGACACTATTCAATTACTTGAATTTAAATAAAATATAGAAAGAAGATATGTTCACAATAAAAGATTTAATAGATTCATAAAAGTTCATATGTATCTAGAAAATTTGTGTATAACATTAAATAGTTCATATAATATTTATTTTATTATTTTTAAAACCATTTATTTGGTTTATCTCTTAATAAAATAATTACTTCAACATTTTTGTATAATTATTTAATATACTTATATGTTGCATAAAAATTAAAAATAAAATCCTATGATGAAGATAAATCTATTAAATTTCACAATAATACTTTTACTCAAATTTATCATCTTAAAATCACAATTTTTATATTTATTAAATTATGAAGGTGACAACTTTGGCATCTTTTAAAATAAAATAATATAAGTGTCATAATTGCTTGTATAAAACTCCAAATGGTCAAATATTCGACCATTGGATGATTATAGTTTAAATTTAAATGACCAATAAGTTTTGGTCGGGGTTTTGTGCCTTTTATGGTCACTATTAGTTTAATAAAAACTATATTCTTGATTTTTCACTAGATAAATAATTTCTCCATCACTATTGTGTCACAATTAATGATAATTATTTAATCCCAAAAAATTCTAAATAAATTATCATGATGTAGATAATTTTTTTAGATTTCCGTAGACTATTAATGTTTGAAGTTTCATGAAGTTTATCACTAAATTAAAATTGTTATACTTATAGTATTTAAGAGAGTGACATGTTCTCCCTTTCTTTGGGTTTAATAATAATTAAATTATTTTCGTGGAAAGAAGTCCATTAAATGAATCTAATCCGACACTTAGGTTATATGGGTCGACATTTAGTCATCCAATAGGATTTTTTCAAGTGTTAGGGTAATTTTATAATCTTATATTTACCCTTAATTACCCGATTTACCTTTAACTATAGTAAATAAAATTTACCGTAGTTACTATTCACAATGCCCAAAAAACAAAAAGTAGCTTATTAACATAATTTGGACCCACTGATTCCAAATATGGAATCTATTTCTCCAAATTAAATACACAAAAGTTTCAGAAATTGAATTAAAATTAATCCCGTTGTCGAAAGAAAATGGGGTTTTCTTTAAAACATTGGAAAAGATTGAATTAATTTAACCTATGAATTCAAGGTAAAATCAATGCTAATTATATTAAATGGTAAAAATATATTATATTTATACTTTAAAACCATTCAATATTATAATTTAACTACATAAGATATTATGATGAAAAAAGTTGTTTTTAATTAAAATATAGCGTGTTTTTACTATTCATTAAAATATAAAAGTCATCAGAATAAAATGAAAAATTTATCCAAAGTAAATTTTTATTTCCTGATTCCAAATAATAATTTTATTTTGTCAAATGGAACTTATAAACATTTCAAAAACTAGATTTAAATTGGGTGCGCCATCAAAAGGCGGCAAAACTGTATTTTTTGAAAAATACTTATTTTACCCGAAAAATTTATTTTGTTCTTATAACATGTTCTAGAAAATGTGTAAGATGAATAATAATGTTATAAAATTCAAAATTTAGTTAATACTATTCATAACAGCTAGTTCATAATAATATTATAATAATATATTGTTGTTTAGTAACACCTGGTATTGCGTACACCACACGCTATCGAGGAAGGTTGCGATTGCGTGTAATGCAAGCCAAGTCAGGGTTGCGTGTTGTGCAAGAATCCTTCATTGTTTCATATAATAGAATACAAACATATTTCATTTATACATTGAATATATATATATATATATATATACTCAATGTTGTGTAGAATAACTATAATCAAAATTGTGTGTAACACGATCCAAGAATAGTGTTGCGTATACTGCAAGCTAATACGGTGTTGCGTATAGCGCAAGGTATTCTTGGTGTAGCATACAGCACAAGACATTAATGAAATTAAAAGAATATTTTTCATAAAATCTCAGGGTGTTACATGTGGGTAGACTATACCCCCATTTACCAAAGTAATCCACTACAGATATCATATAAAATAATGGAAACAATTAACAATGAACCAAAACATGAATTAACAACCATTTCCCAAACTGGGTAAAAACCCCAACCAATGATAAATATGCCATGTCATACTTATAGTTCCAAAACCGAGGAAAACACAAAATAAGGGAAAATAGATAAATCCACACAATGGTCCTAACTCCAAGTCTAGATCCTCATATATGAACATTTCATGCCCAACTCAACTCCCTAGCATAATTCCCTTTCCCTAGTCCTGACCTGCAACCATGAAGTCTGCTTGGGTACCTAATGGAAGCCTGAGCTGAGTGTGAGTAAAACTTAGTAGGTCACCACCAATAGTGTCTCCTAAATATCAAGTCTAAAAATATTGAGCATGTAAGTGATAAATTAATGAAAATATAAAAAAATACAATTTGGGGCCCATTATTTAACAATATTCACTATAACCATTTCCATCATTATTTCCATTTTCATCATTTATACCATCCTTTTTACTAAATTCATTTTCATAACATATTCCATAGATTATGAATTTACATCATTTACACAAAAACCTAATTCAATCAAATATCATGAATAAGAGAATAATTCAAGTTCCCTTTCTCACAAGGGATAAAAATTTCATAAAAAAAATCATCACACTTTCCTTGGAGCCTCGGTCTAGGTAGTCTCATCAAATGAAACAATTAGAGGTACAAAGCCTCAATCCCCTTCCCTAACCCATGCATTATGGGGTGGGGTTTAGAGCGTTAGTCTAACATGACTCATGGGAATATATCCTCAAGTCGAATACCCCACAACTACCAAGCCATGTGCACATTCTTCTTTAACTATTTACCACATATACCACACCATAAACCATATAAAAAACAATACACATACCATTTTCATCTCATAATTACTCAGCATGAGAGTTAACATCAAGCATTAACCCATTATCATAATTACCAACTACATTGCTCAACCCATTTAACCCATTTACCTTTCTCATGTATTAACCCAATAGCACATAATCCATAATTTCCATACTTTGTCCATTTTAATATATTCATAAATTCAAAATAATTTACTCCTATAACATGTTCATCATTATATATTAATTAACTCACTTATTCATTTCAAGTACAATTCAAAAGTCATTTATCAAAATCACTTTATTTCACCCAACCCATTCATATTAAGATAAACAATCCCTTATTCCATTATCAAATTCTAGACACAACCACACATCTTCCATTTTTAACTATACTAACATCTCAACATGTTCAACATGGGATCTACTGTATCACAAGTTAATTCTATAATTAACCTTACCATTTTTTATGTTTGGGAATGTTGGTGCACCCCATGGGTGGACCTACAAGGGTGAAATCATCCTCAATGCATCCCATAGGGGCCATGAGGTGTTAATTTCATCATTTATCCCACCATTTTTCCAAATCCTATCAAATGATTCAAGTAAACAATAAGAGAGAACCCAAAACACCACTACACATGCAAAAATCATCTTCAAGTCTATAAGATTTAAATTTTAGACCACCTACCTTGATTATAAAGAAAAACACATGCTCAACATTGGCCCTAGACTCTGATTCAGACACCCTGAGGAACCCTAACCTAAGATCCATTGGAAAAAAGGGTTTTAGAGATTTGAAGAAATAAGAGTATAAAAACAAGACCTAAATTGAAAAAGAAAAGAAAGAGAAGAATTAGACTCACATGGAGCTTTGATTAAGACCAAAAAACACTCCAAATGACTTATAATTGAAGGAGATCCACCCTTGGGAAGATTTTGGAATTTTGGTTTTTGAATGGGGTTGCAAGGGGAAAAATGAGGAGAAAATAGGGTGAAGAACTTAAAATTATGTTGGGGAAAATGGTAAAGTCAAACTTTTTAAAGGGGTGTGTGGTTTGGAAGCACTGTTTTCTAAACAACGAAAAAACCATTTTCCTTATTCAATCCAAGAGGGGTTGAGTTTCACGGTTACTTGGGGAGGCCTGCGTGGTTTGATAAACCATGCACCAACTGTGTGGAACACCTCTATCCAAAATTTCACAGTTTGTCTATCTCCCTCGTACGGTTTACTCTAACAAGGCTCTAACAATGCAACATGAATAATATGGCCCAATTTCTATTTATTTTGTGTCCTGAACCCCCATAACACCCCTGATTTTCTTCATACACTCGGTAAACATTTAATTTTCCAAATTTAAGGGATTTAAACCAAAATTTAAACAAGAACATACCTCCATGAAGTCTGTGATATTATAATTACAATACATAATGAAATTATCATTAAACTAATTCTGAATGTCCCTAATCCTATTTTGGTTTTTAGGTTTGGGTATATTAGTCTTGGTAATATAATTTTTAAATTACATTCCAAGGTTTTAGTGAATAGATTACAATGTATTTTATGTTCCATAATTTTAGAGATTCAAATTGATTTTGTGCCCTAGTGATTAAAAATAAATAATGAAATTATTACCTATGAAATTTTACACTCTATGAATTATAGATGAGTCACAAAGAATGGATCCATGTCATTGAAACATGGTATGATGGAATCTTTTGATAGAGTTTATTTAACATTTCTAAAATTTTCCTTAACAAAGCGTGGGTTTCATGAGTTATGTGTTTAAAATATTATGAGATGTATCTCAATAGTATCTTATAAGGTAAAGATAAATTGGATCATCACAGATCCTATTACACCATCAACAGGGATATTATAAGGAGATCATATTTGTCTATATCTATTCATCATTATTGTATATAGTTTTTGATCATATTTACAATGTAACATTATAGGGGAATATCAATAGAGGTAAACCAGGTAGGAGGGGTCCATTTATTAATAATTTTTTTCATAGATATATGAATCCATTTTTTAAGTATATTAGGGTTGAATTATACGTTATTGAACATCTTATGTTATATAGATTAGGAAAAAATGGTTAAATTAAATAAATATGAGGCATTGGTTAGTAAATGAATCATCAAAGAGAGAACAGATGAACTTTGTCTTATGAGGAATGTTAGATAAGTAAGAAAATATAATAAATACCTTTTATTAAAAAATATTTTTGAAATATATAAGAAATATATATTCTAATATTTCATTTATTGGGTGGGAAGTAGATTAATGGTTATAGGGGTAAATGTCAATCCAAATCTAGAGTGAATATGCTTCCCAAACCCATCAAACAAGCGATACGAACATATATTATATCATGGTTTAAAATTATATATATTATTATTGATAAATTAATTTTCATTTTTTCTAGAATCTTTTAAGGGTAGACTGGTGGGAAAAAACTTTAGTTGGAATGGTGTCAGTTTTTTTTATTGAAGGACACCAGTGGTTTGGTATTTTAGAGTATGGGAATGTTTAATGATGCTCTCTTGGTGAAAAAATATTGGAATTTTATTTCCTCCTGAATTTCACTTTTTTTTTCAAGTATTAAAATAAAAATATTTCACAAGATCTAATTTTCTACATTATGAAATTATCACAAGGATTACTTTCTTATCACTACTATAAAAACGGGCAAGAGATGCACCACATTTTATCAGTGCTAAGACAAAAGCACTGATAAAGTACCCCTTTATGAGTGATAAAATTTTGGCATTGATAAATTCATTCTTTATCAATTCTAGAAAAGTGCTGATAAAGAAGCCCTTTATCAGCACTTTTTTCTTAGATCTTATAAAGAGTGCGCTTTATAAGTGCTAAAAAAGAACTGATAAAGAATTCCTTTATCAGTGCTAAAAAAGCACTGATAAAGCCATAGTCCCATATTTTATAAACTTCGGTACATAATATCCTCTATTTATCGCACCCTTAAACCCTCGCGGTGCTATACCCCTACAACAAATCCCCTCCCCCTACGATCTTCTTTTGCCGGAGCTCCGTCGCTAGCCCTGCTCCTTCTCCTCCCCCTCAAACCCCTTTTGTGGATCCTACTCCCTGCAAAACCTACTTCCTCCTCTCTATTGAACTCCCCGCTAACCCTAATACTTCATTTCTCAATGGTGGCGGCTCCTCCTGTGTACCTCCCCCTCGTGGTCACGCCTTCCCCTCCCAACGTAGCGCAAAAGGCTCCCTGAATGCTCGATGCTTCTTCTCTCCCTCCATCAAGGGTGTGATCTACTCGAGGTAAGTCTCCCACTTCTCATTTTAGGTTTATTTTTGGTGGATAGGTTTTGTGAGAGTTGTTTTCATTAGGGTGATGTTTGGATTCTTCCCCATGATCACCACCCTTGGATTAGATGCTAACTAACATAGAGTTCTAACAATCTATGTCATGGAATCACACACATAGTAGATTCTTATACTTGGTTAGTAGATGATTTGAACTAAAGAATGAAATTTTTATGATTCCTCATGGGTCCTATTGATATTTAAAACTAGAATTTATTTTTCACCATGTGTCATATGTATGATGGTTTGATATTCTCAAGAAACCTCAAGCTAGACCTTATTATACATGAATATTCTATTAATGTTGAGTGTTTTTTCTCATCCTTCTGGTGGGTGTATCTATATTGGGGAAAGTATTATTTTTGGAAACCCCTTCATGAAAAAGAATGGTTTTGATAGTATCTGCCTCATTATTAATTGGTTACACTTTGTGGGTGTCATAATGTGCTGATGATTGTGTTTATGGGGAAGGTTCTATTTATTATTGTGTTTATAGGGAAGGTTATACTTTGGTATGGGCCTCACAAGGGTTGTTATATAGGGAGGCTAGAGTGATGGAGAGGTAGATAAAATTGAGTAGGAATCAGCTATGAGACTTGGACTTGGCTTTGGTTTGGGCGTTATCTCTCTCGTAGTGTTTTCTTCAGTTTTCTTCATCCTTGACTGTTGCTCTCTAGATATGTTCCATATACTTAGTGTCTGTTATTAGTTGTTTATAATTTATGTCGGTTTTTTTTATAGTTACATAAAAGTGTGTGACACCATTTATGAAAAATTATTTTGTATAAGTGTTTATTGGTTATATAGTTTATGTTTGACATCACTTATTAAATAGAGACTGTTCTAGTAAATAACTACCCTTGGTGTGTCTGGACATGTGATTTTGGTGAAGTACACCTACATTATGGAGAACCCAATTATTTGATTGGGGATGCAATTATTCTTAGGAGATTTTAAATGTCTTTCACTTGGTTGGATTGTATTTCAGCTATTTTTATTAAATCCATTAATTTATGGTGATAAATTTATAGACTGACCTCTAGTGGTTTGGGGGAATTCAACATGTAATACTAAGCTTGGAATGGATATATTAGTGCTCTATGATTATGCATATGGTTTGAGTTGATATCATAATCTTGTAAGGTAGTGATCTTCTGGGATGTAGGGTTTGCAGCACCCACCCACAGTAGGTGTGTTATGCAAGTCTCTTCTCAGGAGGCACTATCATTCATAGGCACCTTAAGGATATCCCATTACTCCAAGGAATTTAATATGATTGTGATGGGTATAGACATATCAAATTGCATTTTCTTAACATTCATGCTACAGTCAGAGAGGCTATCGACGAATAGCCTAGGCAGAGGAAGGAAGTGGAGAAAGGAGGTTTGTACAACACTAAAGTGATGGAGGAGATTAGGGAGTAGCATGAGGTGATGGAACTTTGGTTTGATTCTAATAATACTACCCCTAAGTAGACCACTCCTATATTGGGAAGTTAGTGGTTAGAATCTCAGATAGTTGTAGTCACTAGTCTTTTTACTAGGAGGCTCTAGGAGTGTTTGGATGTACGATCTATGTATGTTATACTTTTCTTGTAGTACTATTAGAAATAGGTACAAGAAACTATTTTTCCTAATTTTTCCAATTATTTTCTAGGTATATGGTAGTCTATATTAATCTATATTTTTATAAGGAAGTGGTTCTGTTCTACTATATTTAGAAGTATTGTTTTGTGTATTTGAATCATAAATAATAATATTTGAGATTCAAATAGGATGGAGATGAATAAAGATTGGATGAATGCTAATCATTTGAAAATAGAGTATGAGAATAGAGTGAAAGAGTTCATCATGTTTTCAAAGGATCTTGAAAAGGATTCTTCTCAAATACTTTGTCTGTGTTTACGTTGTTGTTATTCTAGACTAATTACTCTAGATAAGTTGGAGGAACATTTGATATTCCACGAAATAGATTGGAGTTATAAATGTTGTAATAAACATGGAGAAAAAGAGAATGTAGCTACTGGATGGGATAAAAATGCATTTTTTGGATCATCAGATATGAATACAAATATGAATAATGAAGAAGACTGTATGGAGGATGTGATTACAGATGTCAATTATGATGAAGATTATATTGAAGAAATGACAAGGACAGTTGAAGATGAACTCTGTGATTGCCCAAAATTGTTTGAGAAGTTAAAGAGTTTTGCAAAGATGACATTTTATACTAGTTGAATTAAATATACAACATTGTCAACTATACTGAAGTTGTTTAAATTGAAAGCAGAAAACTAATGGAGTGTTGTCAGTTTTACAGAACTACTTGTTTTCTTGAATGACATGCTCCCGGAAGATAATGAGCTCCCATACCGAACATATGAAGCTAAACGAATGCTACACTCGATGGGTATGATTTCTGAAAGAATAAATGCCTTATTGAAAGACTGTATACTATTTTTCAAGGAGAACACATCACTTAAAGAATGACCAAAGTGTGGTGCTTCTCGATACAAGAAAGATGAATCCAGTCCCACAAATGTTGTATGGTACTTTCCAATCATTCCAAGGTTTAGGCGTCTATATGGAAGTGAAGAAACTGCAAGACAATTTCCGTGGCATGTAGATAAAAGAAATAAAGATGGGAAATTACAACACCCGACCGACTCTCCTCAATGGAAGATAATATAACATGAGTATCCTGAATTTGGAAAAAAGCCGAGAAAACTTCATCTTGCGTTATCTATATATGGAGTGAATCCTTTTGGTTTTCAAACCAGCACTCACAATACATGTCCTATTATGTTGGTAAATTATAACTTGCCACCCTGGTTATGCAAAAAGCATAAATTTATCATGTTATCTATGCTTATATCAGGACCAAAACAACCAGGTAATGAAATTGATGTTCTTTTGTCTCCTTTGATCGAGGATTTGAAGTTATTGTGGGATTCGGTTGTTATGTTGTATGATGCTTATAAAAGTGAATACTTCATGTTGAGAGTGATGTTGTATGGGATGATAAATGATTTCCATTCTTATGGACTTTTTTCAGGCTATAGCATTAAAGTCACTCAAGGGTGTTCTGTGTGAGAAGAAGATACAAAATCAATTAGGTTGAAACATTCATTGAAAACTGTATTTCTAGAACATCGTAGATTTCTACCTCGTCGGCATAAGTACCGATCTTGGATGACATCATTCAATGGAAGTTCAGAACAATGCACAACACCATCTACACTAATAGGTGATCAGCTTTTTGAGAAAGTAAAGGAAGTGAACAATGTTTTTGGTAAACCATTTTCAAAAAACCTTAAGAAAATCAGTTGGAAAAATAAATTAGTTTTTTTTGAATTACCATACTAGAATTGTTTGTACATCAGAAATTTTATTGATGTGATGCACGTGGAAAAAAATTTATGTGATAGTGTTATCAGAACGTTGCTAAATGCCCCTGGAAAAACAAAGGATGAAATTAAGGCAGGGTTGGACATGGTTGACATGGGAATTTGAGAAGAGTTGGCTCCCATGAAAGGTGAAAATAAAATGTTTCTTCCTCAAGCTGCTTACACTCTTTCCAGGAAGAATAGATATCAGTTTTTCAACTTCTTAAATGATGTAAAGGATCCAGATGGGTATTTATCAAATATCAAGAACATTTATTCAATGAATTATTTGATCTTAAAATGTTAGAAATCACATGAATGCCATGTTTTGATGAAATATTTTATTCCTATAGCTTTACATTGTATTCTTTCGAAGAATTTTTATCATACATTAATCAAACATTATTTATTTTTCAAAGATATATGTATCAAAGTTTTAGACCCAATGAAATTTCCTGCCATGGAAAGAGAAATTGTCATCATATTATGTGAATTAGAAATGTTATTCCCACCAATATTCTTTGATATGATGGTCCATTTGATGCTTCACTTGGTGAGATATATTAAATTTTGTGGTCCTGTGCACTATAGATGGATGTACCGCATTGAACGGTATATGAATATTTTGAAAGGGTATGTCAAAAATCAAAGTCGGCAAGAGGGTTGTATATTGAAGAGATATATTGTTGAAGAATCCATTGAATTATGTACTGAATGCCTATATAATGTGGAAAGCATTGGTCTCCTGAAATCTCGTCATACTGTATGCATTGAGGGTGAGAGAATTTTTGGAAGAAATGTTGTAACAATCAATATTACAGATTGGGAGTAGTCCCACATTTATGTTTTGCATAAATTTTGGGAGGTTGATCCATATATTGAAACACAGAAAGAAATTTTTAGGCAGTTGAATCCATCAAGGGATGAAAAACAGATATCAAATACACATAATCACCAGTTTATAAGATGGTTTCAGGAGCATATTTTTAAGGAGTTAGATGAAAATATAAATTCAATTTCAGAATTACTTCGATGGCTAGTTGCCGGACCAAGTGTGTATGTATTATCTTACAATGGTTATGTAATTAATGTTTATACATTCTATACAGATGAACATGACAAAGATAGTACCATGCAAAATAGTGGAGTTACACTTGTGGCTGAAGCGATGCATTTTTCTGGTAGTAAGGACATAAATCCAATTTATGCAAATATGTCAAACTTTGGCATTATCAACAAAATATGTGAGTTAGATTATATGACATTCCAATTGCTTATTTTTCAATGAAAATGAGTTGATAACAAGAGTGGTGTAAAATAAATGAATTAGGATTTGTGAAAGTTGATTTTAGTAAAGAAGGGTACAAAGAAGAATAGTTTATAATGGAATCACAAGCGGTACAAGTATTTTATGTTCCAAATCCCGCAAACCAAAAGTGGTCGACTGTTCTGTTATCATCCAAAACTACTGAAGGGTCTGATGAAAATTCAGTTGAGGTTGATCCTTTTAGTGGTACGTCAAAATCATTTCACAGTGGTCCCAATGTAGATGATGTTTTATATGTTAGAGGAGACCACAATGAAGGGATTTGGATAATCGATAGAGGTTTCAAATCCCTTCTGCATTTGAGAAAAAGAAAGGGAGTCCAATAAATAGGTTATATTTTGTTTGTAATACAGATCTTATTATCTCATGTTATTATCTTATCATTACTAAATTTATGTAATCTAAACTGACTATTCAACCACTTTTGCAGATAATGACTTTTGCACATTTTGGTTCCCTTAACCTCGAGGATGAACAAGTCTCTCCAGCTATTATTACTGCTGCTGCTACTGCGGCTACTCATAGTGCAGAGCAACAACATGTTTCTGAACCTGTTGCTTCTCCTAGTGTTGAGGTCCAACAACCATCAGCACATGGCATTGCTATCATTTTATATGAACATATAGATGATGTTGATATTGATGAAATTGTCAGGGATGAAGGAACGATGTTGCAGAAAACCCAGGTGCATCACAATTTGGAAGTGTTAGCCCAAGTTCTTAAGGGGAAAATAAAAGACATCCAATTTGATGTTTGATGGAATGCATGAGGCCAGCATGTGAGCCCTAACAAGGATATGTTTAGTAGTTACATTGGAATTTTCACTCGACAACGTGTGCTGATTGATATAGATTCATGGAACCATGTTGTGTCTGGGCTGAAGGCTGTGATCTGGGAAGAAATTATGGTAACATTATGATATTATTTCGTTAATTTACTAGAAATAAAAATAATGAAATTGTGTCTTACTCTTCTCATTCTCTTGCAGAGTACAATTATAGTACATGATTCACACAAGAATTATGTACTAAGGCTTCTAGAAAGGTTTCATCGAGGTTTTTGCACTATTTTAATAAAATATCACCTGAAAGAATCTGAAGGTAAAATAAACCCGCACCCACCCCTTGCTTATGCTCACCTGATATCCCAAGAAGCATGGGATTCATTTATTGGCCGCTGTCGGGATGCGAAGTTTCAGGTACATTATGGCTGATAATATATTGTTTGAGGATATGTGTATTCATCACTTTGATTTTCAATATTTCATTTATGAAACAACAAATATATACTGAAAATAAGGAATGTGCATCAAAACCAACATACCCCTATCATAAAGCAAGGATGGGTTACGCTTCACTAGAAAAGAAAATGGTACGTATTTTAAATTTACAGAAATATTGTTAGGTACCAAGAAACAACATCATAATTATGTTTCTATATTTATATGTAGATTGATGAGTCTAAAACCAAAGACACTTCCATCTACGTCATGTGGTATGGAAGGAGGAATGTGTGAATAAGGAAGGGAAGCTAGTAGATGAAAACACACAAAAAGTTTGGGAAATATGTGTAAGTATGACACAATAAAAAGATTTGTTTTAAATTTCTATTACATAAAAATAATTAGTTATTTTCCTATATCCGACAGTCTCAAGAATCAACTACTCCAGTAGCAGATGTAGACCTATTATTGACAGCTTTGAAGCGGCCAAAATAATACAGTCGTGTCAGAGGTGCAGTGTTTGGGGTGACACCCAGAGTATATTATGAGAAAAAAAAACGGATGATAGAGATGAAAAAATGAAACAAATGAACAAAAGAATAGTAACTCTTGAAGAACTATTTCAATGACAAGGAGAGTTTCTAGAAACTTTTATGGGTGGGAATCAAGGAGAAGACACAACTCAGGAACAACAAGTGCATGAAGATCCCTTCCCACCCTCACCATCTTTGAGGCGAGCCATTACCCTCAAAGAACTGTCTTAGCTGTGGTAATCAATATTTTAATAATTGTTCCCATGAAATGTGAATCAAAAAAACACTGATAATTTTCCTATATTAATCTTCTACAGGGTGATAATGACTGTGATTTATATCTATTAACACCCACCTATCACCTTTTGGCAAGGGCTACGGTGTTCAACATCCCAGAGGAAAAGCTGCATAATAGACGACTTCCAAAAGATCATCTGAAAGTGACGATTACTATAGCTCATGAGACAAATTCAGAGCTACCTATTCCACTTGATGACGATGATATTAATACAATCAAAAAGGCTATTGGGACATTCATTGCATGGTTGTCACAACTTGTAAGAGTACTTGTGGACAAATTTGTATTTATTTCCATTTTTTTCAAGCCAAACCTTTAACAATTAATGAAAAAGGGGTCTAAACCAATGAATGTTATTATAAATAGAAAATGTGAATGGGGTGACAATAAACATTGGCTCAAAAGTATGTAAAGGATCAACCAACTGATCCAAAGAGCTACTGAAAGCACAATAACACCACCTGTTGTCTATCCACATTTACAAGCATTGAAGAATCATGTGGATACGAAGATAAGAGGTGGTAGTAGTCATATAGTTGTTTTTGAAAAGAATATATACAGAGAGGAAATTCAAGATTTCATTGCTGCTGAAAATGTAAATGATATCCTTGAATATGGTTGGTTGGGAATCATAGTTGTAAATTTATATATGAGGTATGTTTTCATGAATTGATTTTCTAAAATCTGATATAATGTGAAAATTATGACTAAATTAATTTTATATTATTGATTTACATATATATGAAAAATAGTTGAAGGAATTTTCTCATGATCAAAAATTCGGAATCATTAGTCCTCATACCACATCAACTCAACATTGGATGCTAATTGTAGTGAACTTGGTTACTCTAAAGATTTATTTTCTCAATTCAATGCAAGGATATCCAATAAACCGACCACACATGATGGAGTTTGTGAATCTGTAAGACACTAAATCCTACGTTTTAGGTCTAAACATAAAGTAATATAATAAATATTATCTTTTACAAGGGATTCTGTTATGATAGGACGACGTATCATTATCATCTCAAAAAAGGAATAATGACAGGGGATAAGCATAAGGTGGTGAGCAAATACTATGTCTGGACAAATATCAGGGTATATATAATAAAATTTTATTATCCAAACACATATCAACACAAGTTACTTATTCTCCTAATGATCAAATTTTTTATAGTGTCCAAGATAAACAAACGATTATGATTGCAGTTATTATGTTTGTAAATTTATGAAAGAGATAGTTTTTTCATCAACAAACTAGCATCCGTAAAGAGATATTTTCAAAAACAACAACTATTTCATTTTAATTTTTTATTAATTTTTTATTTATATATTTTTCAGTACTAATATGACTGTAGAAAAGACTCATACTCACAAGAAGATATATATTTTTTCAGAAACGAGTGGGCTGCATACTTGATGAAAGATTGTACACAAATAGAATGAAGATCTGACTTGGGGACTTGTACAATTGGAGGCCATTTTTGAGAGGGGTTAAAGGGATCAAAAGATGAAAAATTATTGTATGTAAATTTTTGTAGAAAAAATGTAATTGTTATTCAATAAAACATCCTTTATCCAATGAGTCATTTTCCTATTTTAACAGATAAAATGCACCAGCAACATGCAAGAATGATGAACCACTTTTCTTTGGGATTTGGATAAAAAACAGTAAAATCTCCAAAATACCTTCATATCTGACCAAACACATTAGGATTGTGTTGATACTTTAGGGGAACGATCCATGGGTCATTTTTGATGTGTACGAGTCAACCTCGACTAAATTCGAGGCATGATGTGGCTAGTATCACTCAAAGTGTCTCTTTCTTTTAAAATGGACAAAATTTTAAGTAAAAACAACAACTGATGTACGGAAATCTGACCAAACGCATTAGTATTGTGTTGATACTTTAGGGGAACAATCCATGGGTCATTTGTGATGTGTATGAGTCAACCCCTCCTCAATCCGAGGAATGGTGTGGCCTGTATCACTCATAGTGTCTCTCTTTTGTCTAAAATGGACAGAATTTTAAGTGAAAACAACAACAGACATACGGAAATCCTTCCAAACACATTAATATTGTGTTGATAATTTATGGGAAAAATTCATGGGTCATTTTAGACATGTACGAGTCAACCTCGCCTTAATCCGAGACACGGTGTGGCCGGTATCACTCAAAGTGTCTCTCTTTTGTTTAAAATGGACTGAATTTTAAATGAAAACAAAAATTAATGTACGAAAATCTGACCAAACACATTTGGATTGTGTTGTTACATTAGGAGAAAAATATATGGGTCATTCTTGATGCGTACGAGTCAACCCTGCCTCAATCCAAGACACAGTGTGGCAAGTATCACTCAAAGTGTCTCTATTTTTTTTAAAATGGACAAAATTTTAAATGAAAACAACAACCAATTTATAGAAAACTGACCAAATGCATTCAAATTGTGTTTATAATTTTGGAGAAGGATCCATGGTCTTGTGGGACATGTAAAATATAACCACACCTCAATAAAAGGCATGGTATTGCCAGTATCACTCAAAGTGTCTCTCTTTTTTTTAAATGGACATAATTTTAAGTGAAAACAACAACTGATGTACAAAAAACCAACCAAACGCATTCATATTGTGTTTAAAATTTAGGAGAAAAATCCATGGGTCATGTGTGATGTTTAAAAGTGAACCCTATCTCAATACATGGCACAATGTGGCCGGTATCACTCAAAGTGTCTAACTTTTGTGTAAAATGGACATAATTTTAAGTGAAAACAACAACTGATATAAGGAAAACCAAAAAAACACATTAATATTATGTTTATAGTTTAGTATAAAAATAAATGGGTCATGTGTGACATTTATGAGTAAAAAACACCTCAATTAGAGGCACGAGGTGGCCGGTATCACTCAAAGTGTCTCCCTTTTATTTAAAATGGACATAATTTTAAGTGAAAACAACAACTGACGTATAGAAAACCGACCAAAAGCATTAGGATTGTGTTGATACATTACGATAATGATACATGGATCATATGTGATGTCTGAAATTCAGCATAGTTTCAATATAAGGCATAGTGTGGCCAGTATCACTCAAAGTGTCTCTCTTTTGTTTAAAATGGACATAATTTTAAGTGAAAACAACAACTGACCTATGGAAAACTAACCAAACACATTCTTATTGTGTTAATAATTTAGGGGAACAATAAATTGGTCATTTTTTATGTGTATGAGTCAATATTTCACCAATCCGAGGCACGATGTGGCCGGTATCACTCAAAGTGTCTCTCTTTTGTTTAAAATGGAAAAAATTTTAAGTGAAAACAACAACTAACGTATGGAAAATGGACCAAATGCATTCATATTGTGTTGATATTTTAGGATAACTATCCATTGCTCATGTGTGACATTTAAGAGTCATCCCCACCTAAATAAAAGGCACGGTGTGTCCGGTATCACACAAAGAGTCTCTCTTTTGTTTAAAATGGACATAATGTTAAGTGAAAAAAACAACTAACGTACAGAAATCTGAAAAAATGCTTTCGGATTGTTTAGATACTTTATAGGAACAATTCACGGGTTATTTTTGAAATGTAAAAGTCAACCTCACCTCAATATGAGGCATGGTGTTTCCAGTATCACTCAAAGTGTCTCTCTTTTGTTTAAAATGGACAAAATTTTAAGTGAAAACAACAACTGACATATGGAAATTTGACCAAACACATTCGTATTGTGTTGATACTTTAGGGGAACGATACATGGGTCATTTTTCACATGTAAAAGTCAACTCCAAATCAATATAATCCACAGTGTGGCTGGTATCGCTCAAAGTTCCTCTCTTTTGTTTAAAATGGACAAAATTTTAAGTAAAAACAATAACTGACATACATAAATCTAACCAAACAGATTCGGATTGTGTTGATAATTTAGGGGAATAAACATAGGTCATTTTTGACTTGTATGAGTCAACCCCGTCTCAATCTGAGACATTTTGTGTCCAGTATCACTCAAAGTGTCTCTTTTTGTTTAAAATGGACACAATTTTAAGTGAAAACAAAAACTGACGTACATAAATCTGACCAAATGCATTTGGATTGTATTGATACTTTAGGGGAACTATCCATGGGTCATTTTTGACATGTAATAGTAACCCATCCTCAATATGAGGCACAATGTCACCGGTATCACTCAAAGTGTCTCTCTTTTGTTTAAAATAGACAGAATTTTAAGTGAAAACAACAAATGAGGTACGAAAATCAGACAAAACACATTCAGATTGTGTTAATACTTTAAGGGAATGATACATGGGTCATTTTTTATGTTTATGAGTCAACCCAACCTCATTACGAGGCACGGTGTGGGCGGTATCACTCATAGTATCTTTCTTTTGTTTAAAATGGACAAAATGTTAAGTTAAAACAACAAATGACGTACATAGATCTGACCAAATGCATTCATATTGTGTAGATACTTTAGGGGAATGATCCCTGGATCATTTTTGATGTGTAAGAGTCAACCACTCCTCAATACGAGGCATAGTGTGGCCGGTATCACTCAATGTGTCTCTCTTTTGTGTAAAATGGACATAATTTTAAGTGAAAACAATAACTGACGTATGGAAATACAACAAAACACATTCATATTGTGTTGATAATTTAGGGGAATGATACATGGTTCATTTTTAAATTGTAAAAGTAATCCCCACCTCAATCTGAGGCACAGTGTAGCCGATTTCACTCAAAGTGTCTCTCTTTTGTTTAAAATGGACAGAATTTTAGGTGAAAACAACAACTGACATACAGAAATCTGACCAAATGAATTAGGATTGTGTTTATACTTTAGTGGAGCTATACATGGTCCATTTGTGATGTGACTGAGTCAACTCCACCTTAATCCAAGGCACAGTGTGGCTGATATCACTCAAAGTGTCTCTCTTTTATTTATAATGGACATAATTTTAAGTGAAAACAACAACTAACATACGGAAATCCAACCAAACACATTCAGATTGTGTTTATACTTTAGGGGAACGATCCATGGGTCATTTGTGATGTGTATGAGTCAACCTTACCTCAATACGATGCACAATGTGGACAATATCACTCAAAGTGTCTCTTTTTTTTAAATGGACAAAATTTTAAGTGAAAACAACAACTAACATACCAAAATCTAACCAAATGTATTAGGATTGTGTTTATACATTATGGGAAATATCCATGGGTCATTCTTGACATGTAAGAGTCAACCTCTCCTCAATACGAGGCACGATGTGGCCGATATCACTCAAAGTGTCTCTCTTTTGTTTAAAATGGACAGAATTTTATGTGAAAACAACAACTGACGTATATAAATCTGACCAAATGCCTATGGATTGTGTTGATACTTTAGGGGAATGATACATGGGTTATTTGTGACATGTACGAGTCAAAACCACTTCAATTCGAGGCACGGTGTGGCTGGTATCACTCAAAGTGTCTCTTTTCGTTAAAATGGAAAGAATTTTAAGTGAAAACAACAACTGACATACAGAAATCCGACCAAATGCATTAGGATTGTGTTGATACGTTAGGGGAATGATCCATGGGTCATTTTTGACATGTATGAGTCAAACTTGCCTAAATCCAAGGCACAGTGTGGCTGGTATCACTCAAAGTGTCTCTCTTTTGTTTTTAAATGGACACCCAAACCCCCTGGATACCCCCACCCCCAGACAGCCCCACCCCCATGGACATCCACCCCAAACCCACTGGACACCACCTACCCGCTTTGGACAGCCCCACCAACCCCTTGGACACCACCCACCCTCTAGAAACCCCACCTCTTTGGACACCTCCACCCTTGGAAATCCCCCCCAACCCCCTAGACACAACCCCACCCCCTAGACACCCCCACTCCCCTGGACACCCACCAACCACCTGGACGACACCCCACCCCTCCTAGAAACCACCCCACCACCTGGACACCCCCACCCCCTTGGACAGCCACCCACACCCTAGACACCACCCCACCCCCTTGCACAACCCCACCAACCCCCTGGATAGCCCCCACCCCCTAGACACCACCCCTCCCCTTGGACACCCCCACCCATCTAGAAACCCCACCCCTAGAAATCCCCCCAACCCTCTAGACACCACCCCACCCCCTAGATACCCCCATGGATAGCCCCCCACCCCTGGACACCCCACCCTTTGGTCACCCACCAACCCCCTAGATGACACCCCCACCCCTACTAGACACCACCCCACCACCTAGACACCCTCACCCCCTAGACACCCCGCCCCCTTGGACAGCCACCCCCACCCCCTGTACACCACCACACCCCCCTTGGACAGCCCCTCCCCACCCTCAAACACCACCCCACCCCTTGGATCCCCCCACCCCTCTGGACACCCCCACCCCTGAAATTCCCCCAACCCCCTGGATACCACCCCACCCCCTTGGACACCCCCATGGACACCCCCCCCCCCGGGATAGCCCCCACCCCCTGGACACCCCCACCTCTGGGCACCCACCACCCCCCTGGATGACCTCCCCACCCCTCCTAGACACCACCCCACCACCTGGACCCCCACCCCCTAGACACTCCCACCCCCTTGGACAACCACCCCCACCCCTTGGACACCACCCCGCCCCCCTTGGACAACCCCACCAACCCCCTGGACCACCGCCACCCCCTGGACACCACCCCACCCCATGGACACCCCCACCCCTAGAAATCCCCCCAACACCCTGGACACCACCCCACCCCCTGGACACCCCCATGGATAGCCCCCCCACCCCGGGACACCCCACCACCCCTCGACGACCCCCACCCCTGAACACCCCCACCCCTCCTCGACCCCACCCCACCACCTAGACACCCCACCCCTGGACAACCCCACCCCCATGGACAACCGCCACCACCACCTTGGACACCACCCCACCCCCTTGGAAAACCCTATCCCCCTGGACTCCCCCATCCCCCCGAACACCCCCGCCCCCCGGACACCCCATCCACCCGGTCACCCCCACCCCTTGGACACCCCCTACCTCCTTGGACAGCCACCCCAAACCCCTGAATAGCCCCCAACCCATTGAATTTTGAATTTAATTCTTTATATATTTAAATAAATTATGAATTATGTGTTAATAGTGTATGGGTATAATTGTTGTATGGGTATACTTGTTGAAATTACCTTATGAATTATGTGTTAATTGTTTATGAGTATACTTGTTGATATGCTAATTTTTTGCAGGTATTATTTGGGTGTGCTACTGCTGATTTTTATATTACAAAAGGCAGGGCATTTATCGACACTTTTTTAGTGCTGATAAAGGGAGCCTTTATCAGTGCTAAAAATGTGTTGATAACGAAACCATTTATCAGTTCTTTTTAGCGATGATAAAAGTATACTTTATCAGCACATTTTAGCGCTGATAAAGGGGACCCCCCCTTATTAGTGCTGAGCCTTACAACACTTTTCAGCACCGCTAAAGCCCGTTTTGAGTGCTGAAAAAAGCCTATTTTTGTAGTAGTGTATGGAGAAGTTTTTGCAGGCCTAAAGTACTTTTTATTTAAGGTGTTTGATGACGAATGGGTTTTCAGTTAAGATCTGTGTTTAACTATGGTCATGTGATATTGATTTTAGGTTTATGTTATCTAACAATCCCATAGTTATGGATTCTATTCTGTTTAATGATATTATTATAGATGAGTTTTTAGGTTGGTACTTTGATATGGTATTCTTGTTATGAAAATTAAGAGACATGAACACTATATTCAGTATCCATTTCTATTTGTGTGGAGGGAGAGACAAACTATTTTATAATCTCACAAAGAATTTAAATTATTAAATGATTTTTTTGGTTGGTTATTGAAAGGTCACTTTAGGCTACATATGATATTTTGAAGAGTATTTGTCATGTTTATTTTCCTTTGATGATTTATTTATTTAAGGGATGTTTTCAAAACAATTATTAACTTTAATGAATTTTATTTTCCAAAATAATGTTACATATTTCTATATGTGTATGTTGGATGATTAATTTTTAGAAATTTTTTTTCATGTATAATTTTAATGACGATTTTTTTACCAATCTATGTAAAATGAGGAAATTAGGTTATTCCTTAACTTTATTATAACTATAGTTTTAGTGAAGGATTTATTATCATGTTAGATACCAATATTTTTATGGATTTTTGTTTGATTACATGGTTTATATGAATGTGACATAATTTGTTTTTCTTTAATAATAAAAATTTACTAGATTAAGTGAAGATTCATTGGTTTGTTTGTTTAATGGAATTATGGAGAAAATGAAGATATGGTGATGTACATCAATGGATACCTTCTATCATAACTCATTAGTGAAATCATTTTTAAGGTTATATTAATGTTAATTATGATGTATCTTTTTTTTATTATGATACTTGTGTTGTGGTTATTGTTGTGGGGTAGAATTCACCTTGAATGGTTTGGAGTTATTTATATAAGATTTTGTTTCTTTTTGGAGACCTTTGGTTACATAAGCTATTATAGTATGTTCAGGAATAATATTTTATATGGATCAGGGATGGCATGATGTTATTATTAAATTTGATGTCAACCAATAGATTCCATTATTAAATAATTGTATAAAACCTTAAATGATCTGGGTCACATTCTATATGATATTTAGTGTACCCCATCTGGTTTTAATCAGTGTGTCGTTTGATTTGGTAAATGGGATAATGATATGGTATCACATCATGTTTTTAAGTTTAGAGGAAGGTCCAAGATTCATGTTTGGTATATATGTGTGTCTACTTTATTTTTATCATTTATACTTAAAGACATATAATTTTATTAGATTTACTATTTCATAAAAAACTAATCTATCAGGTGTTAATTTTTTAAAAATTAATTCTACTAATTTTTTATTTTTTTATAAAATTCATTTATTTTATATTTTCAGTACACTTTAGAAAGATTTGATCATTTTTAATATTACTAATTTTTCATAAAGTGTTTTTTATTTTTTCAATATTAGTGTGGGGGGGGGGGGGGTTCCTTGTTATATATTTTATTTTCTTATATTTGTTTATATTTATATATTTATGTATTTTAATTATTATAATTGTATTAATAATTTAATTTCACTTTTTGCTAGTATATAATAACAAAGTAAGATTTTATTTTCTATTATAGTTAACATGATTTTGAATTTCATCAAAATTAAACACAATACTACGAATATTATCAAAATTAATTACATTTGGTGGAATATATATCTATAAATGGATTAAGAATCTAATGACATTACCAAAAATATCAAGGATCATAATTCACAATTCCCTCAAAATAAATACAAAGTGATGATCTTCCTCCTATTATATTTATGCAAAGAGTTAAAAAGTAAATATTTCATTGAAATATATCTAAACATGTATTAATATATTTTTATGTAATGATATGATGTAATAACTCATAATTTTTAGATATGAGTAATTACCCTCTCTAATATATTTATAGTATGAATTTTAATAATTTTTATAGTAAAATATTGATTATTATTTTCAATCATATCTTCTTAAAAAGCATATATAATAAATAACTATAAGGTATATAATAATTATTAATAAGAGTGTGATCAATCCTAATTAAATAAATAGTTTTTATTATAAATAAATTGTTTTCCATGTTCTTTGTGATTTTACTTATTAGCTAAAATTATATATTTTAAGATTTTAATTATATAAAATATATTTCATTTTTTGGAATCATCCCATCCAACTTAGCCTATGTTTATTTTTTTACTTTTATGAAACAATTGATTTTTATTGAATAATAAAAAATATAGTTTTTAAATACCGTAACTTTTATTGAATCGTCATGTTATAAATATGAATTAGAAATTTACAAAACATTTTATATAATTTAAGAGATAATTATGATTTGTAATCAATGATTTTAATATATATCCATGAATTTTAAAATTTTATTACACAATATTTATCTAAATGATTACCTAGTTCTTGCACGAGGTATGAAAAGTCAGGATTATTATTTTAAATCATTACCATAATAAATATTAGTGTAAAATTTTATTATGAATAGTTTTATATTATAATAAGTAACAATAATAATAGTTTTTATTTTTTCAATTTATCCATAATACTAAACAATAGGATAATTTAAAAAATTATTATGTAGGCTCGACACAATACTTGAAAAAGAATAGAAAATGTAAAAGTAAATGGTTTTTAAATTATTTATAGTGATATGATTTAGTTTAATTATGGTGATTCATTATTTTTCAGGATAAAAATGATATTTGATAAATTATATAAATGTTTCAATATGAATTACATAGAAATCTAAATATTTTTAATTTCAAATTAATAGAATAACCCTGAAAATGGATTTAAATAGTATATAATGTAAATAAATATTTATAAATTATTCAAAAATCATAAAAACATATATTGAGTCAATTTAGGTTGATTAATAGTCTGGAAAATTCTGTAGTTTCCCTTTATTATCTACTTTCCAATTAACAATTATATTCATGAACTTTAAATATTTAATATTTTTGAAAATGATATCAAATCTATCCTATAAAATGGGACTCATTATAACTTTTCCAAAACATATATAAAGTTAAGTTTTATATTCATATTCTACCCAAAAACCTATATAAACTTCTCTTTTCACATTTATATGGTCTAGTCTTTCCAATATACCCTCATCCAAAATCATTAATCTTAATCCCAAGGAGGAAACTCAAAGGTAAAGGTAATGGTTTCCCAGACTCTTTGTACTTTATTATTTGAGATAATGTGTCAAAAATATATTTTAAAACTAAAATTATTTTAATTCAATGATTCCATTATCATGGTATCTTCATCCATTAAATCCATAAATGATGATATATCATTCATTATCTCACACTGAACACTTTTTGGAAGTTATTACTACATCAAAATATGGGGTTTTGAACAACTATACCTTTTAATAAAAATTATCCACTTATTATTTTAAATAACATAATAAATCTTTAAAATTAACAAAAAAATAGTTGATTAATTATAATATTATTTTTTTAAACACAAATATTTATTTTGTTTACCATATTTTAAAGACTTTTAAAAAACAACACTCGCTGTGGCGGTGTTATACCAACTAGGTTAATGATGATGATTTCATAAAATTACATAAGTCATGGATATTATTAAAAATTGATTCCATGATTTAATATAAAATTAATATTTAATAAAATTTATTATATTTATTTTTAATGGTACAATATCCACCCCAATAATGAAATTGTATGTAAAAAAATATAGTCATTTTTAACCATCAAATGAAATATTATCAAGGAATATTCTATGATTTTAAAATATTTCATAACCTATTAAACTATTTTTCTTCTACAATGATATAAAAAAAATAAATTGAAACTTATGGAGCTTATTTAACCCTTTGAAAGTGAATATTAACCATTAAAATTTCACTAAAGTAGTTTTGGAACCATGAACTGAATAAAATTGAAACAATTTTAAAAAATGATATTAATTAGATTAATGGATAAAACAAGATAAAATGGAAGATAAGAGAAAAAATAAATATGAGTAATTTATATAAGAAAGTTACTAATGATTTTATATTTACTATTTAGGAGTTTATAGGTGCTTCTAAAGTAATTCCAAACTAAAGGTAAGTGTTTTTCTTGACTTAATCTATTTTCCTTGAGTTATAATATTTCTTTATTGACAATGTTATTATATGATTAATATTTTATTATATACCCATTATCTAGTGTTATTTTAACTTTTTTATTTAGGGAAGTTATATCCTCATGCCATATCTTCTTCATCGATATAGTATATTGTTTCGTAAAATATAACATTGTTAAGGATAATTCCACTCCTCTCCATTGGTTATTTTTATAATCCATGTCCTAGTTCTTTCTCACAAAATATATTTTAATTTATTAATTTTATTGTTAAATATATATTATCTTATAAAAAATTAATATTTAATATTATATCTATTCAAAATGGAATGTTGTATTTTTTTATTTGAATGGGTCTCCCTAAAAACATTTTACGTAGACTAAAATGTTATTTCCTACCACTTCTGTATACATTTTGTATATTCCATCCAAAATTTATTTTCCTTACCCTTATTTCCTTTTAAGGTTCCATTATTTGGAATTATTTTGTAGTTATTGTTTTAAAATTTCTTTTTAACCACTTGAAATGAGATTTGAAAGTGACATATAACCATATTTTTATGAAACCACTATTGAAGCATTAAGTAAATTCACTTTATGATTTTGATTCCATTTATCCTCTATATCCATAATATCTAACTCCCATGGAGTTATCTTTCATGGATCATATATAAACCCTCTTATGATATAATACCTTTGGGTCACGTAAACCATATGATTTATATGATTTTTCATTGTAATATGTATAGTTGTATTCACATGGAACAGATATATATGATTTATTATTACATAAATAATGAGTTTGATATATCCATCCAATGCTTTGGGAGGTGCTTAATTTCTCATGAGATCACTATGAATGGGAAAAGTGAATTAATCCTTTTCCATAATTTTATACATTAATATGATTCTAGATTTGTTCACAATTTATGGCATTATGATTTGTACACATATATTATGTGTGAGTATGATGAAATCTTTATTCACAATTTATGAATATTATTTGATCATAATGTTATAATGTATTTTTAGTGAGCCTAGACCTATTATTATGATAAAATGAATTATGTTTATGCCAATATTCATGATCACTCATAATTTCTATGTAATTATTATATTTAACAGTTATATCATGTTTTTAAGTGAAGGATTATAGTCAATATCTTAATATTTATATTATATGATTATTGAATCCCATGATATCTCATCTCATGTTATCATGTTACACCCTTACTAATATTTACAGATCACCCTTATATTCTATATATTTCTCAATAATATTCCATGAAATATTAAGAGTATGGAGATCACAATGAGAAATTATAGAGATGGGAATAAAAGATTTTTATTATTTAAGATGTGTTTTATGATGCACATAATACCATAAAGACGTTGATTATCTGAATTTTTTTGAATGTAATATGGATATTTATGATAAATAATATGTAAGAATATATGTATGAGTTATGTGTTATTATACTTAGAATCAAATCATGGTTTAGTTATTTTTAGGGACTGGTTCAAAAAATCCAATATAAAATGAAACGTAAATAACCAAGATGAAACCTTATATAGACTTAAGTTTGGAATCTCATGTGATTTATTCTTCCCAATTTCATAAAATTCTTATTATATCCTTATTAATTTTATTATGGTATCCCATAACTCTCCTTTATTTTATTAAATGGATAGAAATTCGATAAATCATGTCAATAACAAATGTGATGGGGAATGTGATGATTTACCAAAGATATGTCTAATATTATGAAAGATAGAGTTTGAAATCTTGTAGAGGTGCTTGAACAATTGAAACTGGTTATGAAAAATAACATGAACCATGTGGGGAACTTGAATCCACAAAATAAGGATAAAGTTGCAATAGAGTCCTTTATATGACAATGACCACCCTCTTTTGGTGTATCCTTAAATCTTTTAATCACAGATCAATGTATAAACTATATTGAGAAAATATTTTCCTTACTTCAATGCATAGAGATTTTATTTTCTATTCAAGTTACCATTATTTAAAATATCATAAAACTTGAACTCGCTGTTATGAATATTGTCAAATTTAATTACATTTATTGATATATATATATATGTATGTATATATCAGGAACCCAATGATGTTACAAGAAATATCAAAGAACACAATTCCCAATTCTCTCAATATAATGGAAATGCGATGATCTTACTCATGAGATATTTTTATAACGAGTTAAAATGTAAATATTTCACTTAAATAGATCTAAATAAGTATTAAAAGAGTTTCATTTAACATTATGATGTGACAATGAATAATTTTAAGTTATGAATAATTACCCACTCTCATATATTTTCTTTATGATTTTTAATAATTCATCTAGTGAAATATTTATTATTATTTTGAATATTTTCTTCCAAGAAAGGATATATAATAATTAAGTATAAATTCTATAATAATTATGAATAAGAGTGTGATCATTATTAGTAAAAAAATAGTTTTTATCCAAAATAAATTATTTTCCATGTATTGTGCAATTTTTATTAAAAGTTAAATTTTGAAATTTTATAATTTTAATTTGATAAAATGGATTTTATTTTTTGAATAAAAACATCAAAATTAGATTATGTTAAATTTTTGATATTTTTTTGAAAAAGTTTATTTTTTGTCGAATAATAAAAAATATTGTTTTTGTAAATACCATAATTTTTTGACATCATCATGAAATAAATATTACTTAAAATATTATGATTTTTTACTTAATTTTAGATAAAAATATTATTAATAATCAATGATTTAGATATATATCCATTAATTTTAAAATTATATAACATGATAATTAATCAAATACATACATAGTTATTGCATAAGGTAAGAGAAGAAAAAATTCATATTTTAAAATGTCATCATCATATGGATAAAAATAAGAATATATTATGAATTATTTTATGTGATAATTTTGATTAATAATAAATTATATTTATGTTATTAATTTATACTTGATATTAAATAATAGGATAATTATCCAAAACACTTACACATCGATGACACAATGCTTGTTAAATCATGAGAAAAGTCAAAGAAAATGATTTTAAAATTATTTAATGTGATAAAATTTAGATGAATCAATTAATTCCATGATTTTAGAGGATAAAAATTATATTTAAGAAATTATTTAAATGTCTTAATCTGAATTCCATGGTTATATAGATATTTTTCATGTAAAATTACTTTAATAACCTTGAGTGTTATTTTAAACTATATTTTATGTTAAAATGTATTTATAAATTATTAAAATAAATAAAAAACCATATTTTGAGTCTAGTGTTGTTGGTTAAATGTTGAGAATATCTTATATTTTCCATTTATCAACCAATTTTCTCTTAAAAATAATATTCTTGTCCCTTAAAGTTTGAATGTTTGCAAACATGCCATTGAATTTTTTTCTATAAAAGGGGACTCATTATAACCATCCAAAAGATATATTGTTCAGTTTTATATCCATAGTAAACAATAGAAATGTATAAAATTAATTTTAAAAATTAATAAGGATCTGGTTTAGCTGAAATCCCCTCACCGGAAAGCTTTAAGATCAATCCTAAGGGGGTGACTCAGTAATAAAGGTAAACATTTCTATGACCCTTTCTCCATTATTATTCGTGTTTCTTTATCTTAAAACACTTTGAAACGTCCTCTAATTTTTATACCATGATTCAATTCTCATGGTATTTTCATACCTTTTATACGTAAATGATGAGATATCATTCAATACAACTCATTGAACCCTTTTCTTAAACTGTTACTACATCAAAATATATATTTTTAAAAAACCATGTCCTTATCTTTCAATTATAATCTTACGCTTTTAAAGATTTTTTTTTTAAAAAAATTTAACCCTAAAATAATAGTATAATTATAATATTTTTTTATAAAACTCTAATATTTTTCAGTTTCCTCTCCCATAAAATGCTTTGAAAAAACAAAACTCATCCTGGTGGCCTTACACAACCTAAGTGAATGATGATGATTTCATAAACTTACACCTTACATGGATATTATTAAAAAATTAATTTCATGGTGAAATAAAATATTAATATTAAAGTAATTTCATGATTATAATTCTATAATGGTAAAATATCCATCATAATATTGAATTTAATAGTAAACACATATATTATTTTTTAGCCATAAAAAGCTAGATTATGGAGGAGGATTAATTGATTTGTAACTATTTCATTACCTATTTAACTAATTTTGTTTTGGAATTACATAAAACATATAACTTTACACTTATATAGATTATTTAGCCATTATAAAATGTCAATTAACTATTAACATTGTACTAAAGATGTTTTGGGACCATGAATCTGACAACATCGAAACAGTTGGCACAAATGATAGTAATTTAATAAATAAATAAAACATGATAAATTGGAATATAATAGATAAATAAATATAGAATATTTTATAAATCAAGGAATTCATGAGTTTAGATTGGCTATTCAAGCATTTATAGGTGCTTCCAAAGCATGATCGAACTCTAAGGAAGGGCTTTTATTGAGTTAATCTCTTTTCCTTGAGTAATAATATTTCTTCTTTGATCATGTTAGTATATGATTTATATATTCCTCCATACTATTTTTTTGTTATTTTCTCTTTTTAACAAGGGAAACTACATTATCATGTGAATTTATTTCTCTTTAATTAATTTTTTTCATAAAATATTAATGTTACAATGAATAATTTCCCTCCACCATGTTATATTTTTAATCATCAAAATTTATTCTCTATGTTACCAAAAATGTTTTATTTTATTAATTTTAAAGTTAAAGATGCATTATATTCTTAAAAATTCATATTTTACATTATATCTATTTAAAAGGGAATATAATGTTTCCTTTATTGACTGATGTTTCCTTAAAACCATTTACAAAATCCTAAAAGGGTATTTATTTTTCTACTAATGTGTAATTTTTTATATTCCACACCATTTTGGTTTTATTTAACTTTTTTTTAGTTTCAAGGATCCATTATTGGGATATATTTTATAATTATGGTTTTCAAAGTCCATTTTCACTCATTGAAATGGATTTTCAGAATAATATATTGCCTTGTTTTTATGACAATGGTACAAAAATATTTAAGAAAACTATCTTTGTGGTTTAACTTACATTTTATCTATATTTTTAAAATATTTAACTCATATGGAGTTATATTTCCCAGACCCCCTCTAAAATTTTCATATGATATACTCATTTTGGGTGATTGAGTTTTTGTCATAAACTAATCCAATTACTGATTTCATCTTATGAATTACTGTAAGAAATTGTTATATAACCCTTATTATTCCATGTTTTTTCATGATTAGATGTATTATTGAATTCATATGTAACACATATGTGTGGTTTATCATCAAGTGATGGGTGGGTCCAATATATCTCTCCAATGCATTGGGTAATAGTTAATATCTCATGATATCAATATGCATGGGCCAAGTGAAGTAAGCCTCATCCATAATGGTTTTCCTAAGCTTGATTCTTGTTCCAAATTTATGCAATGATTATTTCTACACATATTTTATGTGGTCTAATGCACTTATATTTTTTTATAATTTAAACATGGTATTTAACCACAATGTTATTATAACTTGGTAGAGAACCTCCATATACTTTTATGATGCAATTCCTTATGTTTGTCGAATAATTTTTGTATTGTCATGTCTACTATAGTCTTAAAATATTTGAATCTCACTCCATATATGTAAGTGATAGTCTGTGCTTATTTTACTATTATTTATATGCTGTGATTGTTGATCTTCATGATATATTATCCCCATTTTTCATATTAATCCCTTACTCGGCTTTATGGATCACCCTTTCTTTTATTTATGTCCCTAAGATATCCCTTATTGTAGTAAGAGTATAGTGAGATCTATTAGAAATTATGAAGATGTGAATAAAATATTTTGATATTTTATTATATTTGTTTTATGATGTATCTAATTCATCAAATTCATTGGACCTCTAGATTTGTGGGAGTGTAATATGTATATTTATGCTAAAAATGATGTAGTAAAAGGCATATGATTTATAGGATATTATATATGATCATAAAAAAAGAACTTCTTCCTATTACATGTAAATAATAGAATATATTATGATTCCATGATTATAATAGGTTTATAGAATATAATTGTACCATATATCTAATTGTGTCAAAAATAATGTATTATTGTATTAAGGTTATGAATGCCAGCATGTGTGGAATAACATATATGAAATTTCACGAATATTATATAACTTTTTAATATAAGTAGATTTTGTAATTATATAAAAATTATTTTTACCTAATATCAACATTACTCATATAAAAAAATAAAAAAGATATTTTCACTAAAATTTACCTGTATCATTACACTAGTTCAATAATATTGATTCTTAAAGTAAATGTTACCATCCATGAAAATAAATTTGTTTGTGGATAATACAAAGGAAGATTTTTTGTTGTGGTGTGAAGTTATATTCATGGATCAAACACTATTTAAATGGTGTTAGTGGGCAATTTAGATCATTGGTGAAGTAATAAAAGATGGTGAACTATTCGTATCAGATGATCAATGGAAGTGTGTCATTGGGTGGTTGAACGAAATGAAAGAAATGATTAAATTTAGTTCAATTATGGAGTTCTAATTTCCATAATACTAAATATAAATTTAAAGAAATTGGATGAAGATATATCCAACAATAGAGGTATATTTTGATAATATTCTATTCACACACTGAATAATGATTAGCCAGGAGGGTCGAGTTTATCCTATAAATTTATTTCACCTATAAATATTGTCTAAGAGGAAAATATTTTAATTACCATATAAGTAATGATTAATAATCAATTTTAACTTGAGATATTTTATCTCCTCTCTATTTTTGTGGAAATTATTATTTCTTTGTGGATGTAGGGAATTTTTCTAATCAAGTAAATTTTCTTTTTTATGTGTGTTTTCCCATTTTCTAATTCATTTTTAGTGTTCTAGATGCTTTTTCTATATGATTCATGATATGTTTCCGAGATGTAACTTTATTTAATACCTATAAATATATTTATTTATTTTACTTGTGAATTTTAAAGGGTGGGATCTATGTTATAGGAAGAAAAGTGGTATCAAAGCACTATATATTCTTGGAGGATTTGAAAACTTATGATAAGTGTTTTTTCATTTATATTTAATGTTAGGTTTAGTGTGATTTATTCAGAGGTTATGATATTTGAAGAGGGAAAATATAGGATAAATAGGTTCAGTTTGCCATATTTCAGTCTCTAGAAGATTAAAATATAGTAATATCTATTTCAAAGTGATCGTGATATACTGTTGATTAGTGTCCAACCATACATGATGTATGAAAGTGAATGGGAAGAGGTAAACTGAAAGGAACTTGAACTTATATTCATGAAACTAGTATTAAGTGTTTCCTTAAATATCTAGGTTATAATGACTACTATTTCAATGATGTCAGCACCCACTAACATGCATAAGATGCCAATAACTATGAATATAGTGTTTCTAATGAAGTGACTCCTTATTATAAATATAACTAATGTAAAGTCCATGGATAATCATGTGAATGCTTTCAACTTGATAAAAATCCAGTGAATATGATGTTCAAGAGTATATTATAGAAGTCGATCTTGTCATCACTATTGTCTGAATCATGGGATGTGATGGTTATCTCAATAAGAAATTAAATCAGTATGAATGAATTAGTGTTTGAGGATATATGTGATCTAATTATGTGTGGAGATATTAGAAAAAAGGATGTGAATATGTTTACCAAAAAAAATTGTGTTAATAGTAAGGGAAAACTGACTCAATTGAAAATTCTGAACAATAAAATTCAATTAGGAGAAAGGATCCAAAGTAATTGTTTTGTTCTAGGTGTCTTATGATGGAAGTGTGAAAATAAGATAAATTTTAATAATGGTTTTAAGGAATATAGATTAAACTTTGGAAGTTCATTTATTAATATTATAACTAAGAAGGGTAATAAAAGTTTTTTATTAAGTGTAAGTAGTTCATTGGAGTACTGGATCACTGGATATAGGAAAACATTTAACTATATGTATGAGAGTGGATTCATAGGAAATTATGTTATCATATGGTTTGGTAAGGCTTATATTACTATTGATTAATATATTAATATTTTAGGAAAATGTGATGTGAATATTTGGACATATAATAAATTCTTGATTAAGTTTAAAAGGATCATGAATTTTATTTTGGTATGTTATATGTATATTTTGTGTTTCTATATAATATTTTTGGATGATGTATAAAAAATACTATGTGGTATCATGGTTGTGGCCAATGGTGTAAAATAAAGAACAATGTATTTGACAGGGATTTCAAATAGAAATTTTTTTTTTCAGTTCATCATCTATAAACAATGAATAGTTGGGATATTACTATGTTTGTCACATGATTTATAAGGGTATGGGAGTATTTTTCTGAACGAGTATTTAAAATCAAGCACATAAAGTATACAACAAGTGATGAGTGTATCCTTAAAAAAGTTAAAAAATGTATCTTTTTCTATTCAATGATGAATACCGAAGGCTTAAATACTAAATTATTTTCATAAAAATATATTGGGAACAAATACCATAAAGTATTATTTTGGTTTAATATACTATGTTACCTTCAAAAAGTATGATATATAGAAAGTGAGGGTGTAAATTCTAAAAAAAAATTGAAAATTATTTATAACCTTTACTATATAGATAACTATTGTGGAAAATAATTTTGGTTCAAAATTTAAATTCTTGATGATTAAAAATGGTGGTAAGTCCATTAGTAAATAATTTAAGAAATTTTATTAGAATAAGGGGATCGGGTTTGAGAAGGGAATACCATGAATCCCACATCAGAATGGTGTGAAAAAATATATGAGCAAGTCATTGAATAAAATAGCTTGTTGTATGACAATACATTCAAAATTTTCAAAGAATTGTTTGGTACAATAAGTGAGTTTAACAACATATCCAATGAATATGAGTCCATATTTACCAATGGGGAATGATCTAACTAAGAAAAATTCGACCAATAAGCAGGTTGATATATCACACATCAGTGTCTTTGGTTGCCTTTCATATGCCCATATTGATTCCAGTATTAGGTAAAAGTTAAAATAAATATCCAAGACATGTTTGTTTATTGGGTAAAAATTATAAATTTTAATTTTTTAATAGGGATATTGATAAATTTATCGTATTTAGAATCCAAAATGTCGACTTATATAAAGTGATCTTTTACAAGGATTGAACCATGGTAGAAAATATTATTAAGAATAAAAATATTATTGTTTTAATAATTCAATTTTTTTATTATATATAATAATAAAACTTATTTATTTATATTATTGTTACCATCATTTGTAATATCATCATACTCAATCTCACAACTCTAGATATCAAAAAAAATAATTAAATGTCATTGATCATAATATATAAATATAAGTGCATCAATAATAAAATTATGATATAGAGAAGATAAAATATTATAATTCAAAATTCCCTCAAAATAAAAAAGTGTTGATCTTCCATAAAATATATCTAAATCATGATTTACAATTTTATTATCTTAAATAAAGAGATACATGAAAGCACTAAATTATTTTTAAGTGAAAGTTTTAAAATCAAAAATAATTTTTTATTAATTTTACCCAAAATGAATGAAATATGTTATGGTTTCTTGATTATAAAAGGGGTTTCGAAAATAAATCTACCATACATTGAATCATATCATAAGTAAAGTGTTAAAGTATCAAGTTTATATATACTGATGTACATGGGAAAACCTATTTGAATTTTTATGCATCTTACAAAAATATGGAATAAGGTTTTAATTTTATAGATATATAGAGTATTCTATGATCATATCCTAATTACCCCTGAAATAATATAACAAAATGTTTTTGATTCAAAGCATCCAACTCATTCCACTAGTTGAATAATATATTTTTTAAGAAAATTTTAATATCCAAGAAAATAATTTTAGGTATGTTGAGATATGGGAATTTATTATCATGGTCTATTTGATGGAAAATATAGTCAATGACATGACCACAAATAGGGATTGAATATGAATCATTGTCATAATTAAAGAAAAATAAGCTTAAGTACTCTATAAAATATTATAGATTCATGATACAGGTGTGGTTCTAGGGGACCAAGGTCCATAGTTTATCAAACACCAGATAACCTATAAAAAATATATAAATAATCATTTGATGAAATGAAAAGTGGTAAAAAAACTCACTATTACACCCCAAAGGGAACAAAAAGAAGATAAATATCACATAGAATCATGAAATATCAAATGATGATTGTACATACCTGTAGGCAAGTGATTTTTGTTGTGATTTTGAAGAGTTAATATCATTAAATCACTAATTATATTTTATATTTTTGTGATTATATTTTCAATGATATTTTTTAAATGCGATAAATTGAATGTTTTTGTTTTTTATTGTATTGTATTCAAGTGTAGTAAGTATATTTATTAATGTTATTGATTTACTTTTATGCACTAAAATGAAGAAAATGGAAATCACATGAGGAGTATTTTCATACGAGATAATTTAATGATACATACAATCCTTAAAACTGTATTTTCTTGATATAAAATTAATAATAAATATATTGTTTTTACTATATCAGGATCTATAGATCTGATAGAAGGTATATGTAAAGTTAGTTTTTATTTATCTAATAGGAAAAAGTTATTTATAAAGAATGATTTATTTTCCCCAAACTCTAGAAGATACTAATTAAGTTTCAATGATATATACCAACATGGGTATGATACATAGACTTTAAATGAGAGGAATAAAAAATAAATATTCTTTACAATTAATAAATTTGATAAGATCTATTTATTAAAAAAATCACATTGTTATTATGTGGATTAAATTATTCTTATATAAATGAAATTCCAACACATAGAACAGTAATAGATGAATCAGAAAACATTAATTTTTGTCATAAATGAAAAATTTATCCTCCTTTTGGTATATTGTGAAAAATAATTGAAAATATACACAGACATTCAATTTTGGGATATGATATCCTTCCATTTAGAAAAATTCTAGGAGAGACTTGTTTTATTAGAATAACAATTATGAAACCATCACCAATTAATAGGAAGGATAAATTGACAATTGTTTTGGATTGAATTGTAGGGGATATATGATGACCAATTCAACCATAGTGTGAACCATTTAAATGTTTAATTTATTGATAAATTACTCTAATTAATAGGAATATATAAATTTATTATCATCATGCAATGAATAATTTTGAGGATTTCATGTTCAATTTATTAAATTAAGATCATAATTTTCTACTTATACCATCAATAAAGTAATTCATGATAATTTCAGTGAATTAAAATATCAAATTTTCAATGATTGGGATTTTTAATTATAGAAGAAACTACAAAAAATGGCTTATACCAACATAAATTTATTGCTAGATAATATATTTGTTGGTAAAAACAAGTATTTACAAAAGATGTTAAGTTTTGTTAGTATTAATTTTTAATACGAATATTTAATTTTACAAATAGATAGATCTGTTTATATTCATCATTCAATACCGACATATCATTTACCAGTAGTTGAATCTATTGCTTTATCATACTGATACCAACATTTTTTTACTGACACATAAATCTATTATTAATAATGCAATTACTAACAAATCTTTTTTCCATCCACAAATATTTTTTCATTAAACTAGTCAGGAAAAAAATATTTTATCGATAACAAATTAAGGGAAACATAGTTTATATATATATATATATATATATACATATATATTATTTCTATGACCAAAGTAAATTTTTATTTTCAGGTGGTTTGTTAAAAAAATCTCAAAATTTATTTTAAATTTCAATATTCTCAAAATATTTAATGTTTTTTATATTTATCAATATTGTTTATTAAATTTTTTCAAAATATTAAATGTTTTAATATCTTTCAGTATTATTTATTTAATAAAAATTCAAATAACTTTTATAAAAAACACCACTAATCCCTAATTGGTGACCCATCGACTACACTTTACTCACCTATGGCCCACCTCCATCCTACCTCCTTTTTGCTACAATCCACGATCTATCCTGCTATCCCCTATCTATCCTGCCATCCCCGATCTATCCTGCCATCCCTGATTCATTCCATCGACCCACCTCTATCCCACCTTCGTCCTAACTCTGTCTTGCCTCCTTGTCACTACCATCCCCGATCTATCCGGCAATCCCCGATCTGTCCCATTTACCACACATCACCCAACTCTATCCCACACATTGCTCACCTCATTGTCGCCAACATCCCTAATCTATCTTGCCATCCTTGATCTATCCCATCAACCGCACATTGCCTGCCTCCACCCCACACATTGCCCACCTCCTTGTTGCCACCATTTCCCACCTCTGTCCCACATCCATCCTTTTTTTAAAAATTTCTTTTATCAATCATTCACAAAGATTATAAATGTATCTCTAGAGTGAGGAGTATGATTTTGTGGATTGAAGGATGGTTTTAATAACCAACACATTCGATTGATTTTATTGTATGATGTTTTGTTGCTTTGGGTAGGGAAACTTTTTTATGGATTGATGTCGGGTGGCATCCCTTTCTCAATAGCTCTAGTATATTGTTTTTCATTAGTAAAAACTTTGAAAGAATTATTAATAGCCTTTGGATGATTATACATAGGATTCAATGACTGTAAATCACAGCATCAATATAATTTGTTACGATGCTCAACCTGCTATATACAACTTTGTTTAATAGTTAAAATCTCAGTGAAAATGTGTTCTATCTTCATTGTTGAGGTGTTCATAGTGTTGATTATTTATCATGCATATTATTCAACCATTTAGTTTAGGGGTTTTCTAATTATTATGGAGGAATATATTTTTGAGCCTCTAATAAATGAGGTTACTATACTAATCTTGGGTATAGGTTTATGAATGTGGGAATCCCTAAGAGTTACATGAATATTTTTTTCAATACATAATAATTATAGTGGGAACAAGGTCATTTATTTTCCAAATATTATTGATTTCATGAGTTCTAATAATCATGGAAGTTTTATTTCTTCAAACGGAGATGTGATGCTAAACCATTGAGAAGTATATGGGAACTTTCATCTGAAGGTTGTGGCCTGTTTGGAAGATTCATTTTTTTTCATATTAATAATTTTTTAAAATCTTTGGTAACTTTGTATTTTTGTGACACATTTGTTATTGTACCTAATACATGAACCATCTCCATCCATTATCTCACCTCCCACAGTGATGCCTCTCATCCCACTCTTCCACCTCACATGCTGCCCTTTCCTACTCCAACATCACCTCCCATCGGCCCAACTCATTCTCCTATAGCCCCAACCATTACCCTCAATAGTGTGAGCCACATCTTTGTTAGCTCTTTAATCATACCTGTCTTTCCCCTCCGACATCCTCACGTAAACCCCGTGCATGTTCTCTATCGGAACCCCCCTACGTCACCTCAATCCCCAGCATCCCAATGCCCCAGTATCCCCCCCATGACCCCTCCATCCACGGTGTCCTGACACCCTCCATCCCTGGAATCCCTCAACAACCCTTTCACAACCAACCTTCCACAATAACCCTAGCCCTAATCTGCATCACCTAGCATCCCCATCCCCTGTCAACCTAAATTCGATGCCACCCACCGTTAGGTTGAGTGAAATTTAAAAACAGATATATGGATAGTTTGAGGATAACACCCTATCATTATAGAGAATTAATTTCTTCATTTGATTTTAATTTGAAGAGAACTTCTCATTCATTTTATTATCTGTTGGAACCACCTTTGTAGGATAGTTGTGTGTTAGTGCCTAATATTTTCATTCAAATAATCTCTAAACAATTTCCTTATAACTTGGTTGTTAGAAAACTGCTTTATTTATTGTAAAACATGTTCGGTGTTGAGTATACAAGAATGTTGTTGTTGTGATCATTGAGTATGTACTTCATTTTGTTGTTATTTGTTGATGAGTCTCTGTGCCTATACTCTGAAATACTTTGCAAGATTATTGAGTGTGGAGTTTTAATACTTGCTGTTGTTTATTATGAAATTTATATTTCATGATTAGTTAGTTGAAAATTAGTGGTAGAGTGGTCATAAAAATGTTTTCATATTGATAGTAATGTTAGATGTTTTCTAAATTTTTCTATTATCCTGCTCAAAAGAGGTACTTTACATGTTGTTCTGTATATTTAATTTAATTAATGCATGTGTGCTATGAATTTTATTTCAAAAGGGAGGAATTTGGTTACTTTAGAGAGGAATGATTTTTTGAACCTTCTTAATACCTTTATGTTTTGGTAGCACCTTTCTTCTTCAAAACATGTTTTCTCTTTATTGAGTTTTAAAGATGAGTTATAATATCTCAATCTATTTTCTACATAAGGTGCCAAGTATCAATGAATATATTATTTTAACAGTGGAATAAGGTTCTTTTCACGTGCTTAAGTTGCATTATCTTAGATTGGGGGACATTTAGGGACTTGGGTATCAAAATAAAAATCATCATTTGGCCTTGGAGATTCTTTGTATCACCACTCTAATTTAGGCTTGACTGTTTAACTTTTTTAACTAGAATGATCCATCTCAAGTTTGAATCAATCTATTTTGTTAAAACAATAAAACTGGACATTAATAGAAACAAGAAGATTATGGTGCTCTATTATTGGATCAATTTCATGCAACTCCTAAATTTATCTTGGACAACTAGAGGTTATTGAGATCACTTCCATATTTTAATTTTTTACTATCTGTTTATGTCTTTTGTTTATTGAACTCCATTATTGTAATTAATGGTTAACAATGTTTTGAATTGTAGATTGAAACAAGGTTGAATTCTTTTTTAGAGGAAGGGTGATGTTTTGTGGATAAATTCAGAGGATAAATTTGCATTCTTTAGGTGAGTATATCATTCACCTATTACTTTTATTTCCTTAATTTTATTCTAAAGTAAATATTTGAGACCTGATTCTCAGTCTTGTCACTGACTTCTTGCTGAAACTTTCTTCTTTCTGAATTATTCTTGTGAATTTTTTGGTTATTCATTTATTTACAGTTGAGACTAATATTATAAATGTTCACCCTCAATCTCAATTGATATTTTCCATGTTGTTATTTATTTTAAATGAGTATTCATTAGATATTATTGTTGTTCACTATTGGTTATTTTTAAGGTATTTGAATTTGCATAGAGGATTACTATGCAAGTGGACCTTAGTGTTTTTTTGTATCATTGTCTTCTTACTTGATTAAATGAATTTGATGTTTCTGAGTGTCAACATGGAAACTGATATAATTGGGAGAAGTTGGGCATAGGCCTCCCTGCCATTGCTTTGTGGATTGGGTCTTCTTCCAATTTGAGCAGAGTATTGAATAATTAACTGCCTGATGTCGTGCTTCCGGAATTAGTTGATTTTGTTACTTTATTGGATTCTGTAAGTTGGCTGTCTATATTATATTCTCTGTTCCTCATATCCTAATTCTCATTTCTATTTAATAAATGGAACATAATCTTCATGCTTTACTGAAACATCCCAATGTTTATAAAGAAGTCTGGACTTACAAAATTTCCTTTATGAAGTTCGTAGTGAACTACTGTGATCTACCTTTGGTTTCTTTTGCGTATTTTTCATGATCTAAAGAATATATAGTGCATTCTATTTTGGAGATCTACTTTGATACTTTGCATCTAATTGGAGTTTTTAGTTTTTACATGAAGTTTTTTCTTTGTGCAATCCTATAACTTCTATTACTTGCATTTATGATGTTATTGATTCCTCTTTGATGTATTTAAGAGTTATTTAATTTTTCTCTTTAAGACTACAAATCTTACATATGAGGTTTTGGTGATATCTTGGAGTTACTGCCTTTTTTGGATGAGGTGATTTATTACTTGAAGGATGGATGTTTCTGGCTGGTATGGTGGATTGTGATTTTTTTTTGAGTTTTAATGTTATATAATAATGTATATCCCTCAATTATTTAATGGTGTAATCTCATTACAACTGAAGTTTGTATTCTAATATTTTTTCTTTAAGAAATTTTTTTGGGGCATGAATTGGGTGACCAATTCATGCCATAGTTTGTTGTAAAAAAATTTAGACTATTTTATGATTGTTGTTTCCATTGGATAGATTATCATCTTTTATGATAGTTTTATATCATGTGTTATTATTTTTATGTATTGCATTTAAATGATAACTATTTTTCAATTGTTTTTTTTGTGTGATAAGAACATTGCCCATGATGGTGCGTGTTTAAGGTGGAGGGTGTGGGTATATGTGCTTCTTCAAGTATAGAAGGGTGGTCCACTATAGTTAAAGGGATGGCGATGATGTTTTTCACATCGCGATCCACTATAGAAGATAATAGCTCATGTGAAGTTATGGGGATTCCACAACAGTGACATCTGATGTTTGTGAGAAATAGATTACTGATGAAGTTTCTTTATGTTTAATGTAAATACAATTAGTGTTTGAACATGTTTGTAATATGTTTCTTGAAGGTACTTGTCTTTTCATGAAGTTTGAAAATGTATTTAAATTAAATTTTAACATGTTTTTTCAAATAATGATTTGTTTTTTTTGGTATTTTAAATAATCTAATTTTTAATAATTATATAATGAATATAATAAAATATTATTTATAATTATATTAATAATATATTATAAAATTTTGATAATAAATTTTGGAATATAAACAATTATAGTATAATTTACAAACAAATATTAATTCTTGATATTGTTTATAAATGTTTCTAATATTACCAACAAATATATTATTCATATTAATCTGTTCCAAAACATTTTTACAAACAAATATACTATCTATCGGTATTATTATAATTTTAATATAACAATTTTTCTATTGCAATTACATTTGGTGACCAAGTTTTTACCAACAGTTTAGTAACAAGATAATTTTTGTTGGTAAAACATTTTACCAATAGAAAATAGACTTTTACCAATAGATATATCCATGTTGGAAAAAGATAATTATTTTTTAGTGAGAGTAACCATTTCTCAATGTGCACACATATAATGGTTTAACCATATCATTGATAAAACACTTCTAATAGATAACTAGATCACTAATGATCGAAAAATAGTTATTGAGGGTATGAGACATTATGTAATTAATATTAAATTTTTGTTTGATCAGGTGCATATCATAAATAATTTATACTCTAAATGGAATTTTTCTATGAACCCAATCTCTAACATTTAAGTATTTACTGTTTTTTGACATATGCACAAATTGATTCCCCAATATATAAATAAATGGAATCTCAAAGGATTATTTGAATATATATGGGATATTAATCCTTATCCATCATCAAATATCTTGAAACCCATACTTATTATGGGTTTAAAATACATTTACTAATTGTAACTTCAATAACGAAGTGTTACCAATATCCGGGGAGAAAAAAGGGTAGTGTTTACCAAGAATGTGCAGTTATTGTCATTTCTTAATTATTTAGCTGATAATGTGAGACAGTAGTGTAGAAGATTTAAATTTATGAGAATTTTAAAATAAATTTTCAATATCAATCATTATTTTATATATAGTGATAAAATTATTCTTATCATCTATAAATACACCAGTTAGAATTAATTTCCCAAACACTCAATAAAATTTTGTCATTTTAGATATGAAAAAAACTTGTCTAAATCATGGTGTACATATTGGATAATGAGATAAAAATCCTTAAAAATGAAAAGGTATAAAATGGAGAACCTGAATATTAGGGAACATGTTCTAGATAAAAAAATATTTTAATTATTCTTGAAGGAATTTAAGTGTTCTTGATATTCGGAATAAAGATCGAAAACTTAGTTCAGTTATAAGGTGAAGAATTATCTGATTTGGATTAGTGTAAAGATGTAATATAAACTAAATTAACATAACATAATAAAAAAACCTCTAGACACATTAATCTGACACCAAATTTTCTGAATTATATTGGGTATAAATGAGTTCCGTGTGAAAATTATATAATAAAATAAGATTATATAAATAAAAATCTTATACTTTTAATAAATTATTTTCATAAAAACAATTTTGTTGAATATAAGGAGACATATTCTAATTCCATGGATGAAATTTCATTTCAATATTTAAATATTATTGTATTAATTGAAAAGTATAAAATTTATCTTTTGTATATTGTGAAAACATTCTTATATGCGTCTATGGTTAATAGTATATATAAAAATTGTAGAAGGATTCAAAATTTATAGAAAATTAATATTAATGTAAAAAGACCTATATTCAATTAAAATTAAAAAAATCCATATATGTAAATGAGAATAATTTTAATAATTTAAGTACTCTAATTATTATCAAAAAATTAAATAAAAAAAAATTTATTTAGACCTTGTGAAGAAAATACATAGTTGTGTGATACTCGAGCCATAATCACATGGTTCGGGTTGGAGTGCCACATGAAATCAAGCACACCTCCCCATATGCTAATGTTTTCTGACTAATAGTGAAGTACTAGAATAATAGTGGGTAGAAAATTCCCTCATATGATAGTATAAAATAGTAGTTTAAACAAATAAACAATTATCATCAACAATAATTATCAAAGTACATTGTAAAAGCATTAAAAAAATTATATATATGTTGTTTTTATAGAACCCTAAAATCGGTCGTGCCCTAGGCTAACCACATATACAGATAGATAAAAAAATACAAGGAGGATCTCTTTCTATCCTTGAGCCTCATACCAATCTATGTCTCAAAATACCCATATAACTTCATAAGACCAATATATTACACATCCCTTGCACTTACCAGGAAAGAATACATAAGGTCTAAATGTGAATCATGATTCCCATAAAATATATAAGAATAAATATAGTAGGGTCTAAAAAAAACACCTCTAACAAATGATTTCGTATGTGTGTGTTTGTAAAAGTAATGGAAAATATATAAATAAACATTCTATTTGAGTAATCATGTGGTAACCAGGCCACCATGATACTTGATGTGATGCCCACAGTTGTCAGTTTATTCAGTTCTAACCAAGGTACCCCGACACCCAACAATACCTTCTTTGGATCCATGATGGAAGGCATGCCTCACACGTCACCACTTATCTAATCAGGCTACAAGGAAAACATCATCACCTATCATATTATTGTATAAGTCTAACAAATATCTTGGATAAAGGCCCATAGCCAATCAAGCCCTACTTTTGGCCAAAAGGTCATTGTACCCTTGGCACAGTCTTGGGTCAGGCCACATGGTCATCGTACCCTTCTTTCTACAGGGATGGGGCATAAGGCCAATAATGATATGGTTTAAGCCATATGGCTGTCATACCCCTGGATCTATAAATATACACCACAAGGCCATTATACCCCATACTCTAGCACATGTTTGTCCATAAGGCCTTTATAACCCTACTATGTATCTAGCTCCTAAATTTTTAGTTGCTGTAATTTCTATGAGAATGTGCTCCCCCTCTTGGGGATAAATAATCCATGATGATCCTAGTTATTAGTTTGATACCAGATACAACCCTCTATAAAAAAATCATTCACATACAATAGGTTTTATTATAAAAGGGCTCAAACATAGCACATAATTTATATGTCTCATGAACCACACACACACCATATGAGAATCACATCAAGCATAGATCTCATGATCCACTCTCACACACAAAACTATAAAATATCATGAATGGTATCATGGTTATGAACACACACACATACGCAAAAATCTTCAAAATTTCATATAAAGGCTCTAAAAGAAAATTTAAATTTACCCAAACATATCCCCTAGGAGTTTCTAACCAGGCGTGTAGTCTTATGTACAATCATCATGAACTAGTGACGGTTTATAGAAATACACAATACAACCCTTTCAATGTTTTTACACCTAGATGAATCAATGTAACAACAATATCTACATTTTAGTATCTTGAGAGGGATATATATTCGAGAAAAACTATATAATCTCTACTTTACCAAATATTCAAGATGTTATCCTATTCTAAGACTTATCCCCATGTTTTTCAATAGAGTTCCATAAACCTAATATCCAAAAATAACTAAACCACACTATGATTCTAACTGAGGTGATCTGGTCATTTCATATATATATTTACATCTTTAGAGATTAATATTCACTACATTTTGACAGTAATACTTTCCCAAGGGTTATAAATATTTAGTGTATTTAGAGATTTGATACATTAACATATTATTTAATTATAAATTTATTATCTCAAACATATTTCTTTACACAAGTTACCTTTCTAGATTCATCATACTTAATACTCTTCTTCCTAACCTATGGAGAAATAAAAACATAAGAAGGGGTGAGCTCAGATGCTTAGTATGGGTAAATATAAGAGACATAAATCAATGATCATAATTTATTATATGATAAGCATTTAGGTAATAGAAAATGATCATAAATTACAAAAATCATATCCAATTATTCAAAGATCATTAATTATAAATCATGGAATAAGGCTTTGTTATATCAAATGGAATGAGTCAAAAGTGAACAGAATCACCAATAACCACTCACAATTCTTGAGAATATATCATAAACAAAATAAATACGTTTTTGGCATACACAGAGTAAAGTATCACTTCCAAGACTATCATATTGTATTGGTTTTACTACCCATTAGGTCATTTCCATAGTCAAGGGTCACTCCTAAGACTATCATACTAGAGAAATTCCCTTACTGAACTAAGTTATCTCCCCTTTACATTCCTTATTATCTCTTGAGATATCTATCTTTACCCAATGAATTAGTGGGATATATAATTCAAATATCACTTGTTACATAATAAAAAAACATATATTTATTCCACAAGATAATAAAATATTCTTCATATCATTATTTCATAACCCATGGAAATGAAGTTGATTTTAGAAACATTTCATCATTTCATTATATCATAACCCATGTAAAATAAATGGGTTTCATAAAGGTTTCATCATAACTTAATTTACTGATAAGAAATAAATAGGTTTTATAGAATCGTCCTTAGGGTTTCATCACCATAAGCCATATATATAATTAAAGTGGATGGTATCATATGATCATATCACTATTGAAGTTAAAAAATCTATAAATGAATAATTCATAAATAACAAATACTTATAAAATAACATTTTAACCTTTCTTTGAAAACTTGATAAAAATATCCTTTTATTTTGATAACATTTCCAGTAAAAATTCCCCAAATATTTTAAATTTTTTTCCTTGGAAAATAACCAAGGAAACATGTAAAGGAATATTCAAAGAAAAGAACAATCATGTATGTAGGAAAATTTATTGATACTATATATGTTAAAAGAGAACATTCTTTTAACCCTTTTCCAAAAAGTCAAAAATGAATTCTTAGAAAAATTCATTAAATGTATTCATTTTAAACCTTTGTCGATAAAGTAAAATTTAGTGAAAATTAAATTTTTAAATTTTTTTGGGTAAATACATACATAAAACAATTTTGAAAAGTATGGACATGGAAGAAAAAGTTCATCGACTAAAAAGAAAATAAGGTTTACTTTTATGTAGAAATATTTTCTTGATAATTTGAAGTAACAAATAGAGGAAAATGATATTAATAATTAAAAATTACAGTATTAACCATAGAATTATAAAATATAAGGGTTTTAATGGATAATATTTATATAATTTTCCTCATTCTAAATTTATCGTAGGCAATACTAAAAAGAAATAAGACCGTAGCATAATTCGATTACCGCTTTGGTAACTTATTAATCATGACTTCTATAAAAAAATAACTTCAAATTAGACTTTAAATAAAAGATAAATATATTATTGATATAAAATATCAAATTTATATCATATACACCAAATCAAATAGAAAATTGGCGAATATGACAATTGTTTCAATGAAACAAAAGTGATACGAGAAACCTTTATCTGAAGTCGCATCTTGGTACGTACACATTCACATAAAATTTATAATATATATATATATATATATTATAGAACCATATTTATAAATAAAATACTAGTTTTTATTCCATTATAATTTCCAATTATCCTTTTATTAAAATTTTTTTCATTAAAATAAACATTAGGGTAAAAACTGGTCTATTTTTAATGCATGTTTTGGTTCCATAGTTATGATACCATCACATAGGTCATGATTTAATCATATAAAGAATATTAATCATTAAATAATTATCATATTTATTTATATTATACACTTTTATAATCATTCATATAAAGAGCTGATAAAAAATGAATTACATCACTTCATGGTGATGGTAGTCCGTACGTACGCACATGTGATGTTTTCACTTTTCAATGGATGGAATAAAAGAAATATAATTAATAATTCAGCTTTATAGATTCATTATTAAATCATAAATATTATATATATTCATTGAATATATCCTTATTACTATAAATGGAAATCAGAACATAAAATCAAATCACAACACTTATTGGAGGTGGTAGTCCAAATGTATGCACGAACACCATTATCATTTTACAACTGAAGAGAATATAAGAAGGAAGATATTATATTATAAATATAAAAGAATTATTATGTCATAAATATTACATATGAACATTAAATTCATCATAATAACTAACGACAAATGATGGTGATGAGAAACATGTATCACTTTGCAAGGCGGTGTCCACATATACACACAATGGATGATTTCTTTTCCCATTTGATAAAGAAGGAGATGAATAATAGTTGAAAAAATAAAAAAAAAATCAAATCATAGTATATATATTATACTATATTAATCATTTCATTATGGATATAATAGTTTTAGAGAATGTGTTCGATGAAATAAAATTGGAAGTACAAGGTTAAGAGTTATTGTAACACCCCGAGATTTTATGAGAAATATTATTTTTAATTTCTTTGATGACTTATGTTGTACGCTACACCAATATTAGCTTGTGCTATACACAAAACTTTATTAGCTTTTAGTATATGCAAACACTATTCTTGTCTTGTGTCGTACGCAAGAGCGACCTTCCTCGATAGCGTGTGTTGTACGCAATACCGAGTTTCACTAAACAATGATATATTATTATAATATTATTATGAACTAGACATTATGAATAGTATTAACCACATTTTGAATTTTATAACATTATAATTAATATTACACATTTTATTGAATGAGGTATGAGAACAAAATAAAATTTTTAGGTAAAATAAGTATTTTTCAAAAAATGTAGTTTTGTCACCTTTTGATGGCGTACCACCTTTAGATCTAGTTTTTGACATGTTTATAAGTTCAATTTGAAAAAATAAAATTCTTCTTTGGAATCAGGATATAAAAATTTACTTTGGATAATCTTTTCCTATTATTCTGATAACTTTCATATTTTAATAAATAGTAAAAACACGCTATATTTTAATTAAAAAAACTTTTTTCATCGTAATAATTTATATGGTTAAATTATAATATTGAATGGTTTTAAATTATAAATTGAATATATTTTTACCATTTAATATAATTTATGTCATTATCATTGATTTTACATTGAATTCATAGGTAAAATCATTTCAATATTTTGCAATGTTTTAACTTTTATAACTCATTTTCTTAACAACGAGATTAATTTTAAATTAATTTCTTCAACTTCTATGATTTGAATTTGTAAAAAAGGAATCCATATTTGGAATTATTAGGTTCAAATTATGTTAATAGGCTACTTTTTATTTTTAGACATTATGAATAGTAACTATGGTAAAATTTATTTACAACATTTAAAGGTAAATCTGGTAATTAATTGTAAAAATAAGATTATAAAATTACCCTAACACCTGAACAAATTATATTGGATGAAAAAAAGTCGACCCATATCACCTAAGGGTCAAAATAGATTCATTTCATGGACTTTTGACCATGAAAAGGATGTAATTATTATTAAAACCAAAGAAAGTGATAACATGTCACTCTCTTATATATTATAAGTGTAATAATTTTAATTTAGTGATAAAATTCATAAAACCTAAAATATAAATAGTCTACAGAAATATTATAAAATTATATACATCATGAGAATTTATTTAGTATTTTTTGGGATTAAATAATTGTCATTAATGGTGACACAATATTGATGGAGAAATTGTTTATTTAGTGAAAAATCAATAATATAGTTTTTATTAAACTAATTGTGACCATAAAAGACACAAACACCTAACCAAAACTTATTTTTCATGTACATGTAAACCATAATCATCGAATGGTCGAATATGTGACCATTTTGATCCTTATAAAAGCGATTATGACACTTATATTATATTATTTTAAATGATGTCAAAGTTTTCACCTTCATAATTTAATAAATATAACAATTTAAATGTTGTGATTTTAAGATGATAAATTCTAGTAAAAGTTTTATTATGAAAGGTAATATATTTATCTTTATCATAGGATTTTATTTTTAATTTTTATGCAACAAATCAGTATATTAAATAATTATACAAAATCGATGCAGTAATTGTTTTATTAAGAGAAATATTAGATAAATGGTTTATTAATATTAAAATAAATATTATATGAACTAATTAATGTTCTAAAAAAATTTTATAGATGAATATTACATGTTAAGAATCTAATAAATTTTTTTTAGAATATATCCTCTGTGTGGATTTTATTTAAATTCAAATAAATGAATAGTGTCAAAATTAACAATATTTTTATTGTATAAAAATAACATATTATAAAATTGTTTTAAAATCAAAAAAATATTTAAAAATTAAAAATTGAAATTTATAAGGTCTAAAATTTCAAAAAGTATCCAATTATTAAAAATTCACAAAACATAAGTAATTATTTATAACAATTTAAAATTTAGAATATTATTACTACAAATAAAATTAAATAGATTAAATAAGGAGAAAACAAGTTGATAAGGTTCAAAATAAATTTAAAAAACGTCTAAATATTATTTTCTGATGATATTACAACCCTATCTAATATAATATTCTGATTTTAGTCATTTTTGGAGGTTTTTATGTGTGTTTTGAATTTATTATAAGTTAATATTTTTAGGTTTACAAAGGTGCCCCTCTCCTCCCTTATAAAAGGGAGCCTCCTCCCTCTCATCTTCACAACACTTTGAGCCTTCAGGATTGGCCAAACCCTAACCGTTTCTCTTCTCCACTTCCCTAGTAACATAATAGAGGTCCTGGTCTTCTTCAATGACCAACTTTAGTGCCCTAAGAGGAGGTTTAGAAGTGGTGCGTCGAAGAAGAGGTAATATTCTTTACCGATTCTTTCAAATTCATTTATTCTTCTACTTACTATTATTTTGTTGTTTCAAAATAAATTAATATCCTCAGTATCACTCATACAATGATATGTTATTATAAATATGAAACAAACATATTTCACCTTCTATCCATCCAACAGAAAATGAAATTACAATGTGTGCATATGTACGTAATACCGTCTCCACGCCGTGGTGCAATCTGTTTTTCCACCACCACCTTACTTGGATGGGTATAATGGTGTAAAGAATAAATATATATGGTTATTATAAAATCATATAGATTTTGAGATATTATATCATCCACTTCAATTCCATTCAATAATAATGGGAACGATATAATCGCTCATGCGTACGTACGGATTACCGTCTCCACGACGTGATGCGATTCATTCTCTATGTTAACCATTCAAGAATGATTATAAAGTATATATAATGAATATTAATGATATATATGACATAATAATTCTACTGTATTTATTTATATATATATATATATGTCATCTACTTACCTCCATTCAAGTCAATAAGGAAAAGAAAACAACGTTCATGTGTACGTATGACCTACTATCTTCATGAACGGTGTGTTTCAATTCCTTTATCCATATATATATTATATATATATATATATATACTGAGTATAGATATATAAATCATGTTTTACATTCTGGAATTAAGTAAATCATTATATAAGTAATACTAATATCAAGAACAAAATTCCAAACACGTATAATAAATGAAACGATTTTACCAAAAACCCTACTTTAATATGAAATTGAAAAAAGAACGGGTAATATAAAGTCATAAGTGAATAATATATGATATCATAAATATTATTATGGTTCTATTACAAGATAATAATATGTTTAAACCCACTATACCGGAGTTTAGTAGACAAACGGAAGAAATTGGACCTAAGGTAAGGGATAAATTTTCAAATCTCATTTTTATCTGAGATTGCTTATATGTAAGTATTTACTGGGGTTAAATATTTCATCCATGTCCATAAAAATGTTTTCATAAAGTGTTTAATATTCTTAAATGTATTTTTAAAGTCATTTTTACCCCTTTTTGGATTTTAATTTGTGTTATGGAAGGAATCTTTCTTTTGTTTACCATACGAGGTACTTTTTGACTTTTTCGGTAAAAGTATGAGGAGAATGTTTTTTTAACTTATACGGCATGAACAGATTTTTACAGTTTCATAAAGCCCAATTTTCATGAAGGTTCCTATACAATATTTCATTATTATTTTCAAAAAAATCCTTTACATTTAAAATTGAATGACATTTTGTGAAAAGAAAATGATTTTTAAGAAGAAAATATATTTTTCTCAAGAATTAATTTCAAGTGTCTTGTCAAAACTATTTTCCATCTAAGATGAAATTATTTATTATGATTATGTTTCAAGTATAATGTCTATATTATTTCTATGTTTTTATTCTTATTATGATAAAATTATATCCATTTTTTTATATGGATTACGTTATGACGGGATGATGTTTATGAAACCCAATTTATTCTTTGGGTTATGATGAATGATTTATGTTTATTTTGTGGCACATGTTAGAATGATTTCATTATGAGATGGGTGAGAACTATATCTCCCTCCAATTCATTGGGTAAAGATTTATATCTCATGAGATATACATGGCTGGAAGGGAAAGTTAATTCGGTTCAGTGATACAAGACTAGAATGAGGAGTGAATAGAATTCATTAAGGGACTTTTTCCACTATGATGCTCTTGGTAGCAATGCCTTGGCTACTATGGAAATCATATCATGTACTTAATGGTTTCTATAATTACATGTTTTATTCCCATGCTATTTTATCATATTTAATGTTCCTTTTTGATATATACCTTACACACTTCGAACATTTATGTTATTATTGATGATTTTGATGTTTTATGTTCATGTTCTTACGTTCAAATGTTTAGCGATTGTTTTATGTTCTCCATGTTTACCCTTATCGAGCATTTGAGCTCACCCTTTTTATGTTTTCTTTTACCCATGATATAAATAAAGGTTTTAGGTAAGAAAACCAAAGGGGAAGATCTTTATGGAAGATATTGAAGATCTTTCACCATAATTAGAATATTATGTTCTGAGTTTCCAAAGACACTAATCTAATATGGTCTTTGGGCATTTTTTTGTAATGTATTAAGTATTCCACAAAATTAATGTAATATCCATGTATGTCAAGCTTTGGGTCTCTACAGTTATACCTCTTTATTGAGAAACCTCCTTTTAATTGCACCTTAATCCTTTAAAGGATGATATTATGATAAACAAATAATAATTGGATGTGGTAAGGGATGTTAATAAAGTATTTGGGTAGATATTGGAAAAATTAATATTCTTTTTAAGTGTGTTTAAAAGATTATAAGTGGTGTATTTTTATAAGAGAGGGAGAGGACACATTGATTTTTTTCAAATGATTACCATATATTAATATATTTCTAAAGAAACATTTTTCTAGAGTGACTAAAATTAAAATATTAGATGATAAAGGGTTGAAACATGACCAAACAAATACGATTTATATATGTTTTTAGGATATTTCAATCCTTAAAATTTTTGTTCTAACCCTTTTTAAACCACTTTAACTATTATTAAGGCAACATACTTTTTTTTATCAAAATTCACAATTAATAGTTACCAAAACATAAAGTGGAAACACTATTATTTTTATAATGAAGATTTAAAATATATATTCCATTTTTTTAAATTAAATTTCTATAAGTGGAAGATGTTACCTTTAAAATAAGTCTAAAAAACATAAAAAAACCTTTTTTTAGAAAAAATCCATTTTCAGGCATAAAATAGAGTTTACTTTCATTCCTTGAGATATAAAAACTATTACATTTAAGTTAATTTTTTTATTAAATATGTAATCAGTAAATTTAATTAAAACAAATCATAAATAGTAATTAAATTAATTTATTAATATAAAACACCCTGCATGCATAATTTTTTTTATAAAAGTATATCATTTTTACCTTTAAATGATTTTATTTTCATTTCCAACCAATTGATAACAAATGAATTCATTTCGTATTTTTATAAAAAATAATTTTTAATAATTTAGTTTTTACTATTCATATCCACCAATAAAATGGCTATAATATAAAAATAAAAATAAATTATAATAATTTAATAGTATATCATGGTTTTTTTAAACTCAGTATTATTTATAAAGAAGGATATCAAATAATTTAAATTTATATATAGAGAAGTATATCATAAAATATTAGGTTGTTAAAGAGAAAACGTCCCATAATTTTATCAATGAAATCCATTGAAAATACATTGTATACTTGCCCGATTCTATGATGCTCTGGCGGAATCAACCCTAAATACCTAAATTAAATCTATGAAAATATGAGGGTAGTGAAGGGAGGATAAAGAATCAAAGAAAACTAATGATATTACTTTTGATAGCAATAAAAAATCACTCAAATTATCCCAAAATGAGATTTATAGAGAGGCATGGGGGAGGAAATTCATTCAAGGAATGGACTTTTCTGAGCCCCTTGCTTGGTTAAATCTTGACGACCACAACACAAAAAAAGATGAAAAATCCCCAACTTAAATTGAGACTGGGTTAAAATAGTCGGTTGGAAGTTATTGGCTCACTAGGAAGCTGAAAATCCCATCATGGATCCTGGGTGAGTTGATAGACTATTACAAAATTAGTAACGGCTTAATAGTAGGCCAGTGATCCCAGCAGTTCCGCTGGACCACAGGTTAGCCCGCCAGAGTTTCGATGGGTGATCACATACTTGCCAGTAGGCACTACAGCTGTTGGTACACTCCAAACCTTTGCATCATTCTCCTAAAAATCATGGGACTTCCTTAAAATTCAAAAAATGTCTTAAATAACAATTTTAAGATGTATTAAACATTATCCTCATTGGATGAACTTAGGTTATTACAACATATCTATGTTTTTTTTGTGTCTTGATGATTAAAAAAATCCTTATTTTTAATCTAATGGTTTTATTTTATGTTTTTGAGATTTTATCTTTTTATAATAAGTGAGTTATTTATTTCAAAAAAATTTATTTTAAGAAAATATAAGTCATTTATTATTTTGGATTTTTTCTGTTTGATTTATATAATTTTTAGTGATTATCATACACATAACATGATTTTCTGACAGAGAAAAATCAGTATCTTCTTTGAAGATTTTATTCTGTGAAAAATTATTTTATCTTATGGATGATGAAATTTATCTCTAATTTATTAAAATTTATGAATATAATTCAAAAGGAAATAGTAAGATGTATTTTATCTTACAAATAGAACATTCATAAAATAATTATCTTACAAGCATAAAAGGATGCCATGGAAATTGATCATCTTATTCGTGTAAAAATTATATTATGAAGAAGAATTATCTTATGATTATCCAATGAGTTATATTAGAAATAAATTATCTTATACAGATAATGAAATCATATTATTCTACACAGGGAAAGATATGATGTTTTTATCTTATCAAGTTTCTCAAAAATTTATCTTATGAGAATAGTGCTATAAAATTCTTAACATTTGAAGCATAATCTATTTCACAAATCAACATGATAACATTTATAATGATATAATAATATCTAAATAATTAATTTCATGTTTTTAAGAATATCATAAAATAATTCCAATCTATGGTTATTTACACCCTAGGAATCACCTACCAAAAGCACATCTCCAACAATTTATTTACCCAGAAACCACATTTTACCAACAATTCCTGTGGGGTTTATATTATAACATGTTTAATTGTCATGTAAAACACCAATCAAACATCATTTTCTTGACCTTTACCAAAAAACACTCGGTTCCACCTACTAGCGCACCACCAACCACCTGATCCTGATTCTTAAACTCACAAAGATACCTCATGATCACTCAATGAGCACACACACACACATACTCACACACCAATGTTTAGACATGGAACTCTGTGTAACCCACTATTGGATCACCTAACACTTTCTCCTATCGCTATTCTCTCACATTGAGAACTGGAACACCTATAATCTAACTTAAACTTAGATCAACCCAAACAACCATGAGTTTAATGTTTACACACCAAATCTCATTATAATTCATCTGAATCATGATCATGGTATTTAACTAAGAACCTATCACATTGGATATACTTTACCACCAAACCTAGGTGTTACTAAATCGTTTAATGGATAGTCTTTCACAACCTCTACTATCATTATGACACAAAATTAATCTACCTTGGATAGATATATCCTACACACCACCCATTATCCCACATAATGATTTATCCTAGATTTACCACTCATTCATGAGCACAAAATTAAAAAATTTATTACCTCTCATTCTCATATAAATAAGAATTCCATTAAGATGTTTCCAAAATTCATTTATAATAAGGTTCATACTCTCCAACCAGATAAAGGTATTCTCACAACAATGACTTACCATACATTACACTATGATCACTAACTCTAATGGATATCATGACCACATGAAAAGTGATCCTCTCAAACCAATCTCGCCTAACCATGAGAACTATGGAACTTCATTATGTTCAACCTATATCAGCCATGCCACTGCACCCGATCCTCCACTAATGTCCCCTATTACTATAGGGACATTTTGAATTCTAACCAAGGAACCATAAAACATATTGTCTATATGAATCTCTTGAACTCATCAGTGATCTCACTCAGAGAGTTTCCCTGGATTGATACTACAAAAAAGTACCATCGGAGTGATTCCTGGGTTCACTTATAATCTGAAAAAATATCAAGGAACCCACCCAAGGACTGATAACCTATTTTCAACACACCTAGTAACCACACATACCTAATGTGAACCTACCCTTGCATATCAATAATTATACCTAAAGCATATCCAAAGATAAATCCCTTCTATCTAAGTTAGAGTGACCAACTAAGAACCATCTCATAGGTCCTCTCTCAAGATCCTACTCAATATCACCAAAAACCAACATCTCTATGATCTTGTGCACCATTATCACATACCTCAACTCATACTCTAATGAGGTACATATCATCAAACAAAGTCTTAAATGGGTAAACGACTTATAATATGATCCCACAAATGTTAGTTCCATATAACTAGGAGCACCCTTAACACTCATATCCAAAACTATCATCTCCCTGATTCCAAAATTCACCACACATGACCTGTCACATGGGTGTTGACTCAAAACCAATGATAATCCTACCACATTCTGTCCCTTATATTTTTTACCACATAGTATCCTCACTAACCATCTAGAGTTAATTTCATCCCAAAACCAACAGTCATGGAATCCTTTGATCCTACCCTCATGTTCTAAACCTGATTCTTAGAGCATAAATAAAATCCACAATAGGATCCCAAATCATATCACTGAATCCTTTCTCCACAACCCACTTGTGGTTTTTATATCCTTAGGAAAATCATGGGCATCCATGTATTATTTAGTAGGCTTGTAATTCACATATTGAACCTGTCGTGGTTCCTTGACTGAGGAATCAAGTTCCCCCACTAACCCACTAAGGGTCTCCCTGAATCCCCAGATAAGAGGAATGAATTCCACCATCAGAGGTTATACAACATGAGGATCAATGTAACACCCTGATATTTTAATCAATATTTATATAAAAATAATTTGAACTCTCTAGTAGCTTATATTTCACAAAATTTTGAGTTTAAAGGAATCGTGAGATAGTATAAAATGTACATTACAACCTAGACATTAAATTGGTGGGAATAAATATGAAAAACTATAACATGAAACTAAATTATGAAAATATAAACCAATTAAATGTAAAGGAAATATTCTAATTTTTATTCTCCTAAAGTAATTTTGTCTTTGTAAATTAAATTAATTACAATTAATAAATTTAATAATTAAATAAATATTTTATATGATCAATACAATAATTTTTTATTCATCCAGTATATTTATGGGAATATGATAAGAATAAATGTAATTGTATGAATAAAAAGACATATTTTTCAAAAGGGAAATTTTATCTCCATTTAATGGAGAACCCATTTTCAATCTAAAAATTGAAATTTTGATAATTTATCTTTAAAAAATATTATTCTTTATTGAAATTGAGATATTGAAATTTACATTGGATAAATTTTTATTATTTTTCTGGTATGTTTCATGTTTTAGTGAAATACAGTTTTTTTTAAAAAAACAAAATTTTCTTTAAAAGTATTTACAAGGTAAGATTATGTTTAGAGTTTGTTTTAAATTCTAATTATATTATTATTTTTTATAATTAAAGTTTTTTAAAAACGATTTTATACATGATTTTATTAGAATAACATTTCATGTTTTAAAATGAATGTTTTTTGAGAAACCATTTTTCATGCCATTTTACAGGTTTTATTTTAAATTAAATTATGAACATTCTTTGTTTTGTATTTTGAAAAATAGATTCCGAAATTGGATTCAAAATTTCAAAATTTATTATATAGTTACATTTTATTTTTTTCCAAAACTAATAGCAACCATGGTAAATTTTTTTACCACAGTAAATGGTAAATTATGTTATTTAGGTTAAAAATAAAATTATTAATCTATAACAAGACCTTAACAAATGGAAAAATTTTATTGGTTGAATTAAATTATACCATTAACACTTAACGATATAAATTAAGTCATTTAATGGAAATGTTTTCATCAAAATGACTTATATAATATTTAAATCATATAAAGACACAAAATTTTGTTTTCTTTGTCTTTAGTATCTATTATGTGTCCACATGAGGGAAATAAGTGTTATAAATGAATATCAATATTAAATTTTAACTTAATAAATATATTTTCATGATATAAATTTATTTTTTATGTTTTGGGCTACTTTGATGAAATTATTTAAATTATAATATTTTATTTAATAAAAAATTTAAAGATGTCACATTCATGTTTTAAGAAATATTTCATTTAAAAAAATGTTATACGATAGATAAACTCGACTATAAATATTATTATGAAATTTAAAATATTTTTATTCATCAAGATGTTTTATTATTAATTTTTAGTAAAAAAATATGTATATTAAATAATTACGCAAATTTGATGTAGTATGTAACATCCTAAGTAAGTAATGAATAATATATATTTTAATCTATGTCTAATAATGAATTAGATAGTGTTTTAGAGGCTTAAAATGAGAATAAATCCAATCTTAAGCATGGAATACACTAATATTTTTAAAAGATTGTGTTTACTGCCTTTTGATAGCAAACCATTTTAAATATATATTTTGACAATTTTATATGCTATGTTTGTGAAAATAAAATTATTCTTTATTATTGGGACATCAAAATTTACTTTTTGTGAATTTTTGGTATTTTTCCGATAAAGTTCATTTTTTAATGAATAGTGAAAAATGTTGTATTTTAATTCAAAACCTCTTTTTAATCTAATTTATTTATATGATTAGATTATATTTTGAATTGTTTTTAAAGTTATATTAGAAGATATTTTTACCACTAATCCAATAGTGGTCATTGGAATTAATTTCACTTTGAAATTGGATTTAAACTAGTGTCAATCTTTTGATACTTATTGTTTCATAAAAACACGCTATTTGCTCTGACAACGGGAATTAATTATTAAATTTATTAATGAATCTTATATATTTGGAATTTTTTAAAATAGACATCATTTTTTAATTCAAAATATCAAATATAGCTCAGGGTGATGTTTTGGTTTTTTTCTGGAAAACTTCAATTTTTGATGAATAGTGAAACCACTAAGTGGTACTTATAAAAAGTGATTTTTTCGTTTAAATGAAATTTTACCACCTCTGTGGTTTGAATTTCAAAAATTCGACATACATGGTTGTCATTAAGAAGTAAAATGTGGTTCAATGGGATTAAAATAATTTTTTGGTGAATAGTAACTTTTACGTTTTTAATCGCGATTAGAGGCAATAAGTGTAATTTAAGGTAAGAATAATGTTTTAATAATATGAGATGAGATTGAAACATGTCCTACCCTCATTGGATGTGTCATGGCCGACCAAGAAAATCCATTGGTCAACTTGGGGACCCCATGGAGCCACTTTGGTTGGGAAATGACATAAATAACTTTTTATTTAATGTAAAAGTAAAAATGACACAAACATGAGATGTTTTACTAAAACAATTTTTACATGGGGTTATACAAGTCAGATTTTTTACTATAAATATTCATTAGAAATCTAAAACAATTTCCTATATGATGATATTTGTTTTATAATTTTTAGACATTAAATATATTAAATTAATTATGACATCATGATGAGGCAGTGATTACCTCATTAATAAAGGATTTAAATAAAATGAAAAGATAATGTAAAATCTATGACCTGAACTTGTCCAAAACCTATTGGATGGGTATATTGTGAACCCTTATCACCTTATCCTATAATTATATCAATTTGGGGCCATTTAAATACGAAAATCATTTTAAAATAAAGTAACATTTCTTTACTTTCCAATAGTGCCCCTCCTCTCCTCTTATAAAAGGCCCCCACCTCTACCTCCTTACCCACACATCCAAAGCCTTTGGCTCGGCCAAACCCTGACCATTTTGTCTCTACAAATCCCACTCTTACTCCCTAAAGCCTCACTTTGGGCAGAAGTCTTCCCAAGGAAGCCTTTGAGCTCAAACCAAAGGGAGTTACCCAATTTTAAGGTAATGTTTTCACTTGAGTCCTTTTGTTTTATTTTGATTCTCCAACCCCCTAAACTCTTTTTATTAATTTATTTTGTAACAAATCCAGTATATTAAATATTCTAGGATTTTTTTATAAGATTTATTCGAGCTACACTTACACACACCTACATCTAATGGTTAAAGAACATACTGTTTCCGTGGATGGCGAATTTCTGCCTCACGAAACGATGATTGTTCAACACTCATATATCACCTTCAAAGGTGGCCATTAAGATGTCACTATATTTATATATTATATATAGTATGTTTATGTTTTACTTAAGATTCTGTATTTTTCATTTATGGCATATCTTTATGGTTACCATTATGAGTAAACGCGATATCTTCATTTTAGGAAGTGCGGACTACCGCCCCCTCAAAGTGATTTGATTCGTTAATACCATATGTGGTACGTATAAAGGATATATTTAATGATATTATATATGATACCATATTGGAATTAAAATAATATTTTTTATCATTATTTTTTAATTCCATAAAATACGAAATAGAAATTAAAGTAGCGTTCATGCGTACGTACGGCTTACCGTCTCCATGAATGGTGCATTTCATTTCTTACCTCTAAACGTTATGTAATATTATAAATGAATGTATATACTGGATATATATGATATATATGATATATAAATCATGAGTATAACTCTGGATATAATGGATACATGAACAAATTGTAATTATAAAGAGCATATTTTGAATCAAGTACCAATGATCGTTAAAATGACCGTTATTAACTAAAATAATTGCATAGTGTTCATGAAATGGTAATAAGTGATATAAAAGGAATAATGAACTTGAAAAAGGTTCTTAAGCAAGTATAAATTAACTCAAGTTTATTATTTAGGAGATTAAAAAAACGATCGAGTCAAGTCGGACCCGAGGTATGGGACTTCGTCTCAATCTCCTTTCAATGAGGCATATTTCGTTTTATACACAACATTATTTTATACAGTGTATAAACCCCTTTTTACTTTTATGTTTATTCAAAAGGAATCTTTTTTATGCGAAGAGTTTACTAAACGAAAAAAGGGAATGTTTTTTTGTCGTACGTATGCGGTGACAATGACTTCTCCACCGCCATGACCATTATTTGAGTTTCGTCTTCCTCTACAAGCCATACTTTTTTTAAATAAAAATAAATACCATGTTTTACTTTCCTTTTATTTTGGTATTGAAAATGGTTTTCATAATGTTTTTATATCAATGTGTTGTATTGATATCTTTTTATTGAAAGGTGGAAATGTTATGTTTCCTTTATGCATGTTTTATGTGATACGATTATGTTGTGGTTCTCGGGCATTATTTTGAAGACGGGTGGTTCCGTGATAAACTAAGGGAGGGTGAGCCCGATATAGCTCTCCAATGCATTGGGTAACATGAAGGAGTGAAACATTAAGGTTTCTCCAAAGAGATTTAGGGAATATACTGTAATGGGTATTCCAAATGTACCCAATAGGGTTACTCCCTATGTAAGAATGTTATGAATGCCTCAAGTTGCCTTTATGTCTTATGATTTCTAGGATTTATTCAGATTTTATGAGGTATGTTAAAGTGCCTATGTTTTATGGGTAAAGTATGATTTCATTATTATGCATATATGAACGCATGTTTCCTTTCTATATTTTTATATCCCTTACTGAGCTTTTTATACTCATCCCAAGTTTTTTTGACATGTTTTTCACAAGTCAAGGGAAAGGTACATGATATGATGATAGTGTCAAGGAAGTGTCAAGAAAGAATCCATGTTTTATTTTAAATATGTTTCCATTGATGGAAAAAATTAATACTATCTTTATGTAACCACTTTGTTTAAATGTTGAATGTAATGCAGGTTTTATGATCTAATTCTCTAAAACTCTAAACCTGAAAAGATCCTCAATGTGAATTATTCATTTAATTCAATATTAAGTAAGGTTTAAGGCTGGGGCCTTATATAGTAATTATTTATTTAATATGAAATATCAAATCAATGTTATTAAAAATATTAAAATAAAGATAAATTAAAATAATTAATACATTAAACAATTTTTCATGATGAACTTGGTCTCTTAGAGATATTTTAAAATGTTTGGTTTGAGATTTAATTGTTATATAGATATTTAAAAAAGAAATAAATGAAATGAAAATTGTCAAATTGACATTATTGATATTTTATCGAAATAATGTTTTATTTAATTATTTTAAAATAACAAAAATCTCTTTAAAAATTTAAAAATAGTTATAAAATAATTTAAAATGTTCTAAATATTTCATTAATGCATAAATTGACATCATATAAGTTAATATTAACTCATTTAATATTGTATTATTTAGTACCCTAGTAAAAATTTAAATTGGTTAACTAAGGGTTAATTAAAATTATAAGATTTAAAATAATAGAAAAACTTGTCGAAAATATATTGGATGATGAAATTACACCCTTATCTCATATAATATTTGAATATATGACATTTTTTGGTATTAGTAATGAGAATTGATTTATTATAAATTGATGTATTTATAAATTCTAAAGGTGCCCCCACCTCAATTTTTAAAGGGAACCTCATCCCTCATTTCTTGAAAACTCATTAAGCCTTAAAGATCATCCACACAAAACCCATTTCCCTTATAAACATCCTTATAAACATTATATATGTTTTGGTCTCCTCAAAAGGCCATCTCTATTTTCCCTAAGAGGAGATCTAGAGGGAGCTCACCGAAGAATAGGTAATCTCCTTTACCATCTCTCTCAAGATCATTTCTTAATATACTTACTCTTAATATAATATTTACATTATAAAGTAATAACTCTAGTATCATATATATTAGGAGATGTTATTATGATTAAGGAACAACCATATTTCACCTTCTATCAATCCTATAAAAAATAAAATCCCCACGTGTACGTACGTTCGACCTACCGTATCCACACCAGGGTGTATACTATTTTTCATCACCACTTTACTTAGATGGGTGTGATTATTGAAATAATAAATATATATATTTATTATAACCTGATATTGATTTTGGAATAATATATACACCATCTACTTCAATACCATTTCATAACTAAGGGAATGATATCATCTCTCGTGCGTATGTACGACCTACCATCTCCACAACGTTATGTGATTCATTCTTGGTGATCACCATTTAAGAATGATTATATGAATGTGTAGAATGAATAATATAATATATACTACCTTAATATAAATTTTTATATGACATATGTATATTCTATGTGCAAGAACCAAAACTTATATGACAAAACATGCATAAGAAAATGAAGAAATTAACACTCGAAAGAAGAGTAATAATGAAATATTATTAAAAGGGTTTTAATATGATCATATATGATGTCATAAATATAAATATGGTTTTAAAATAAGTTAATAATTTTTTTAATAGATTATACAAGAGTTCCTGACACATATGAAGAAATGCAAACCTAAGGTAAGGTATAATTTCACAATCTAATAATTATATGTGATATTTTATACATAAGTATTTACTGGAGTATATTTATTATCCATGTACTTGTTACATAAAAATGTATAAAAAAATATTCTTACTATTCTTTTGAAAACATTTAAGTTATTTTCCCCATTTTTGAGTTGCTACTTAATGGTTTGAAAGGAATCTTTTTTCTTTTTTCCTTTTGAGGAACCTTTTGAATTATCGGAATAAAGTATGAGATTAATGTTTAATTTTAAATTATATGACATGAAGAGATTTTTATGATTTTTTACAGTATTATTTCCTTGAATTTTCCCTTACAATAATAAAATTTTATTTTTGAATACAATGGTTTCTTTAAATGTTATGCACCATTTAAAAAATGTTTTCAAAGAAGAAAGGGCATTTTCCTCAAGAATTATTGTCAAGTAATCTCTCAAAATTATTTTATATATAAGTTAATATTATTTGGTGTTACATATTATTTAATAGGGATACATTTCAATTATACCATCCTTACTATTCCTATGATTTGATTATGTTTATGATTGAATTATATTCATAAAATCCATTTCTTTTTCAGGGAATATGTTATGTTGGAATGATGTTTATGAGACCCATTTTCTTCCAAGATCTATGATATTATGAATTATTTATGTTCTTGGGGCACACATATGTATGGTTTTTATTATGTGATGGGTGGGACCTATAACACCAACCAATGGATTGGGTAAAAATTTATATCTAATGAGGTAGAAAGGGCTGTAGATAGAAATGATATCGATTCAGTAATAGAGGGCTTGAATGAGAAATAAACCAAGTTCAATATTACAGAGCTGGAACGAGGACTGAAATTGATTCAGTAAAACAAATTTCCACTGTTATGGTCTTGGTAATGAGACTTTGTTAATATGGAAATAATATTATATGCTTAAATATATGAAAAATATTCCAATTCTTATGTTTTTCTCTATGGGAATATGTTATTGGATGAACTTATATGATTTATCCCATGACTTGATTTCATGATCTTGGATATGCAGGATTTAATTTTCAAATGTTATGTTTATTTTATTATGTTTTATGACTATGATATGGTTTATATATCCCTTTTTACCATTAATGAGCATATGGGATCACCCCTTCTTCTATTTCTTTTCCCCGTGATATGAATATGGGTATTAAGTAAGATGTGTCAAAAGGGTTCTAGATATGAAGGAATAAGTGGGAAATGATGATGAATTTTTAAGAACCATCTGTTTATGTTGCCTAGTTTCTAAAGACAATAAAACTATACAGTCATGGTGTGGTGTTTTATGTTATATAATGGATATTATTCAATTTATATATAATATCTATATATGAAAAGTATTGGGTTTTATAATTAACATGACCCACCATTAGAGTAAAATCATGAACATCACACATAATAAGGTACATATCATGTGTGTCCTATATTCCTAGTATGATTCATGAACACTAGATTATTTATAATAGGAAAGGACCATAAAAAAATATCACATTTTAGGAAACATAAAACATTTGTTAATTATATCTACATAGTAGTGAAAACAAAGAATAAAAATCCCATTACTTAGATAACTAAGACTACCCTCCAAAAAAGTGTTCATGAATCACCTATCCAAGGTACATAAAAATTTCCAACACATTCCTATAATGATTTTCTACTAACTCCACAAATAATAGAATAAAACCAATATCTAATAACACTTTTCAGAACCCCAACTAGAATCACCAAGTTCAGGCTGGAGTGCCACTTGACCTCAGGCGTGCCTCCTTCTAACTATCATTGAGATCGTAGAATAAAAGTGGGGAGACTATGACATCATATTAGAGTCTAAAATAGTAATAAAAATAGCTAAATATGAATTAGTAATAATAATAATAAGTACATAGTAAAATCAATAAACAAAATTATATATAAAATGATGCTATCATAGAAAAATAAAACTGATCAACAACTACACTAACCACCTATATAGATAAATAAATAAAATAAAAGGTATAACTAATTTAATATCTAAGCCTAAAAAAATACTTTTTTTCTATATACTCAAAATGTTTTACAATCTGAAATCACTTAATATATCATAAACTAACCTGAAAGGAAAACATAAAGTCTTCACATGAATCAAGAAGTTCATGAAGTGTGTAAGTGTAATCTCAGTAGGGTCTCACTAAGAACCCCGAATATACTATGTCATATGTATGTGTATTCATGAGAATAAATAAATAAATACATAAACATGCTCCTCGAGTGATTATGTACTGACGGGCCACCACAACATTTTATGAGATACAAATTCCTACCAGGTCATTGGGTGTTAAAAAAGACACTCTAATACCCAATAATAAATTCCTTTTCTTCATATTTGTAGGGATGTATCACATATCACCAATAATCTTATTATGAACAAAGTCAATGCTAATATCTATTGAATAAGGATATTGGGTCAATGTTGAGTCAAAAAAAATTCTATTTACAATTTCTAACTTAATTTTGAATATTAAAAACCACTTCTTTAAAAGTTCATATTTTACTTACTTTTATACTTCCCATGTACTTAGAATGTTTTTTAGGAAATATATTTCAATGGATGTGGAAAGTTCTAACCATTGGTTGGAAAATTGTTTATACTTTCTAGAAGATATTAAACGAGGAAAAAATTATTTTAATTGGTGAACATATACTTTGTACACTGTAAATAAAGGGAAAAGTTCACTGGATGAAGGATTGTAATGTTTAGAATAAAAATAACAAAAGAGTCTCAATGGATGAATTTATACAAATTCTATGAGACAAAATTCATGAGATAGAAGTAGACATACTTTTTAGATGAATTTTTAATGCCTAAACGAATGAAAGAACTTTATGTATTCTATTAGATGGACATTTCTATTCCATGAGATGGAATCCAAATAATTGTAATGTACTAAAAAAGTGATCATTATGAAAAATCATGATGAACCTTTCAAGAGAATAATGAGTATGTTATAATTTGATGTAACCACCTAGAAGATTACATAATATGCCTATTAGATGTTTTCTTATATATATAAACATGATACAAAGAGGAAAAAATATTTTACAATTTATACAAACTAAAGATACATTAAAGTATTTGTAAAATCTTATTACAAGTGACTAATTCATTTAAATATTTACTGAGTTTTTACTCAAGGAATCCAATTGTGAGGATTCTTAAAAATTCATTAATTTCCTTTTTTATTTGTAATTTTTTTGTTCAATATAGTGTGATCGATAGATTTTTTCATTTTTGAAGATAGATATTCTGATGTTACTAATTAATGGATTTTGATGTTTTAGAATAAAATTATTACAATATAGATGATTGAGGGTTCTAAGGGATAGGGAAATATTTTTACTTATAGTCTTACTATTAAGGGTTCCTAATTTAAGGAATATATGGATTTATAGTTTGGTTAAAACCTTGGATACCATTATAATGATAATGTAAGAACCTAGATCTCTTTTTAGGTATGTTTTTCCTTTTTTCGGGAGTTTTTGAGAAAAATGAATTTTCTGGAAATTTCAGAAGTACATGCCATGTAGTTTTTTAGTACACGCCGTGTACTCTTTCCCCGGCTCGAAGCTGTGTTCTGGCCGTGTCCAGGCCACACACACGGTGTGTAAGGCTGAGGTGGAGGCCGGTAATTTCAGAGTACAAAAACATTTGAAGTACACGCCGTGTAATCTAAAAGTACACGCCATGTAATTTTTTTTTCATGAAATGGACCGAGTTCGTGTCAAACCCTTATATTCACCTTCTTCTCCAGTTTTTGGCCATTTGAAGCGACCCGTACGGCTAGATCTTTGACGGACGACTGCCTCGCCTTCCGTTCTCCGATTCGAGCACGGTTAGTTGCGTTGGAAGCGCAGCGGTGAGTTCTTCCTTCTTCTTTAGCCTTGTTTCTTGATTCCTCCTCATTTACATGTTATTGTAGGTTGATAATTTTGTTCTTTTTCTCATATCTACGTCGTTCTTAGGGGAATCTTTTATCAAGGTTCACGTATATCGATCTCCTAGGATCGAGGTAGGTGGTTTGTGACTTTCTGTTGAAAGTTAATGAATATTATGTACAAATTCCACCAATACCTGTGAACGGGGTATTGCGTGTTGCCTGTTTTTCCCTTGTTTCTTGCTTGCTTTGATTTATTGCTTTAGTAGAGGTTATTTCTTGTGATTAGAGTATTGCATTTGTGCTCAGATTTCTTTTCCATGCTTGTTCTGCATGTTTGGCGTTTTTTCCAGTTGCCATGCCTAGTCGTAGGATAGTGGAAATGTTGTTTTATTATTTTTGTTGAGCCTTAGTTGATAGCCAATTAGTTCTTGAGGTTTACTTGGACGATATACACGCGCTGAGTATATTTAGTTATACTCAGGACTATGAGAACCTAGAGTAGTAGACCAAAGGGAGATTTGAAGAAGGGCTTCTCCAGAGTGTCTTTTAATTACGACACACGGGCTATAGGGGAAATTGAAGTTGAGTGTTTTACCAGAGAGCCATTAGTACGACGCGGGCCAGAGGGGGAATTGACGTTGAGTGATTCCCCAAAGAGCCTTTATCACGATACGAGACTACAGGGGGAATTGACGGTTAGTGCTTCCCCAGAGAGTCCGCTTAATTACGTAACTGAACCAGAGGGGTGAGATTGTGTGTGCCACCTAGAGGGTTGCTAGTATTTATAGGTTGAACCATAGGGGTTAGTCTGTGAGATCTACCCAGAGGGTTACCTTTTTTCCTTTGTTACTGGTTGTTTACTTGTGCACTTCTTTTGTTAGAACTGTGGATTGTAGCTACTTGTGCTTTCCCGTTCACTATTTCTTGTTTTATTACTGGCCTTGTATTCATTGGCTATTAGGCACAAATCTTTAGGTGATTTACTAATGGGATCGTTTCTCACACCCTTTTTGGGCCATGCTTTTGGGCCCAAGCAGATTATGTTGCTGCAGGTATAGATAAGAGAAAGCACCGTTCTACTTCAGGATCTTGACTGCGCCAGGAGCTGGGGAGCGTGGGACCGAGCCGTGGCTCGCGATGCTGAGGAGCTTAATTTGTTTTCTTTTGCACTTGGTTTCAGTTGTATTTCAGCACGTTGTTGTTTTTTCTGTTTTCCTTAGATACTTGTACCTACTGCATCATTGTCATCATAGCTATATATTTACATTGCTTCCGCTGTTGGTTTCTGTTGGTATGCATGTTGTTTACTGCTTCCGCTATTTGTTATTGTTTTCTTACCTTGTATACCTTACCGAATGAGGGCATAGTTTCCCCACCGACTCACCAAGGCCCTCGCTGCTAGTCGGCAGCCTCTGGCGTTCAGGGAAACACGCTTGAGGTCATGTGGCGAACTGGGTATGGGGCAACAGTGGAGGGGCTCCGGACTCGGGATGTTACAAAGTGGTATCAGAGGTGTTCTTTTATCTTGCTTTACTATTTCGAGACCTTAGCCAGGGATAGGATGGATTCGGTACTTGGCATTAAGCTGTGATCGGGAGTAGCTAACCTGTGTACAGGGAAAATCCATACTACCTCATTAATTGCAGTTACTAATTCTGAGATTTTATAGTTGATCTGATTTCACCGAGAGTGATTCATATGGAATGTGTGGTTATTATTTTGATATTTCGGTTCTATTTCTATCGCAAACCAATGAGATGAGGGTATGCCTTCTCATGCATCATATAGGCACTTGTAGAAATCACATATCATGCATTCTTGCCATGCCATCTAGGGTGCATTAGCAATTTCATGCTGTTGTGATAGGCTCTGTGTAGATTATGCATGCTGTTGTGATAGATGTTTGATAGATTCTATGCTGTTATGTTAGAAAACTGTTGTCTTGTTTATTGATTAAAATGAATTCCAAATCTTGGTTCCTGAGGCGTTATGGGACCTCCTGGATCGGAATTTGGCATCTCTTCCCTTGTTTTTAGTGTTTCTGGAATTCTGCGTAGTTTCTGAGCTACTGCCCAGAGAAACCCAGAATACATGGCGTGTACTTTTTGGATACACGCCATGTAGTTTTCAGGCCGTGTCACTGACCGTGTGAGCAGAACACAGTGTCGTGGGAGGAACTTTGGAAACACGCCGTGTACCATTGGTAGACATCGTGTGAGTTCAGAGCTGTGTACCTGGCCGTGTCACTAACAACACGGGACGGGGAAGCTCGGGTAGAACACACTGGGTCTATAGGGAACATGCCGTGTAGTCCGTCCGGGTACCAGGCCGTGTCACGAACAACACGAGCCGACGTTACCTTCCTTTCCACACGCCGTGTTTGTTCGGAACATGCTGTGTAGTCTTTCCCAGGTACCCGGCCGTGTCACGAACAACATGGGACGGTGTAGCCTTCACCTATTCACGCTGTGCTTGTTCAGAGAATGCCGTGTAAGGTCTAGCCGTGTAGACAACCGTGTACTCAACAACACGGACCGCCGAAGCCTTGTCTAGTGCACGCCGTGTTTGTTTCGAACACACCATGTAGTCTTGGGTTGAGTCGGACCGTGTGGGTTAGCCGTGTAAGGAGACTCGGGCAGGGGAATAGTTTTCATGTACACGCCGTGTGTGGTTGTTAACACACAGTGTAGTTTGAGGTGTAAATGACTTGTAGGGCAGGATTACACTCCCATGTCAGTGGCTTAAGTCGACACACCGTGTAGTTTTATACATGCCGTGTAGTCGTGTTTTCCAATCTTGTGTGTTTTTCTCCCCTGTTCCTGTTTGTGCTCTTGGTTTCTCTGTCCTTGTTTTCTTGATCTAAGGTGTCATTTTGATATTTAGATCTATGCCTCCGAGACATCCTCTGGTCGTACGTCTGTCGTCGGGTAGTTATCAGACACCGGATATGGCTGGTCAAAGACTTCATGTCGATCCCCCAGTCGAGCCAGCTTTGGCATCGTTTGTCGTACCAGTTGTAGGAACTAATGTGCAGTTCAGAAAAAGGTTTCATGAGGATGATGCAGGCTTTCCAGGGAGCACCGCCTCCTGCCTCTTCTATGGCAGACTTGACGCGGGTTTTCCGGCAGCAGCATCCTCCCACGTTCTCGGGGGAGGGAGGACCTCAGGCTGCAGAGTCATGGATGGAAGCCATGCTGACTATATTCGATCATCTGGAGATGCCTCTAGAGAGGTGGGTCAAGCTCGCCACCTACATGCTCCGAGACTCCTCCAAGAGGTGGTGGGACGTGATCTCACAGGCGGGTCAGCAGTAGGCTATGGCTTGGGAGGAGTTCCAGCACGTGTTCTATGACTACTTCTACCCGGAGACACTGAGGGCCGATCGAGCCCGGGATTTCATGAGCTCAGAGCAGGGTACTCAATCTGTCATGGAGTATTCCTCTTGTTTCACTGAGCTACAGCGTTTTACACCCCTTCGGGATGGGATTGGGGTGTTCTTGGCGAGGAAGTTTAAGGATGGACTCAGGCGGGAGATCTGATCGTAGGTGAACATCTTCCAGCTGACTTCCATTACTTCCATTGTCAACCAGGCACTGATTGCAGAGTGCAATCTAAGAGACTCTAGAGCTGCGATCCAGGGTAGTTCTGCTTCCAGAGCTATCTTTCCTTCGGATGACAGCAAGAAGCGCCGTAGGGAGCCTACGCGTGGTGATTCGAGGAAGCGAGATGCATCATCAGGCAGTCAAGTGACATGCTACCAGTGTGGCCGGGTAGGGCACACGAGGCCACAGTGCCAGAGAGACCCCGTGGAGTGCCGATCTTGTGGCAAGTTGGTTCACCTTTAGTGTTTCTGCCAGGTTTTCTCACTAGCAGCAGGTGACCAGGGTTCTTCCATGACTCCTCATTCAGGAGCAGCACCACCAGTTTCTCACCAGTCGGGGAACTAGAGTTCTTCCGGCCGTTCGAGCTAAGGTGGAGGTCGAGGTTGTGGCGGTCAGCCACCAGTTCCTCAACACCAGCAGGGTGGTTCAGCTCAGAGTGTTCAGCCAGGGGCGCAGGGCTGCGGCACGGGCCATTCTTTCACCGTGGAGAAAACTTATCATGAGCAGGATCCCGACCCTTCTAATGTTCAAGGTATGATTTTAGTAGCCTCAGTTTTATCTTAATCTCTTTTCGACACTGGTGCAACACATAGTTTTATCTCTGTTGCTGTTGTGGAGAGGCTTGGACTCTGCATATTTTCTTCTGCTGACTCGTTGACACTAGACACACCCTTAGGGACCAGGACATCTAGTGTACGCCAGTGTAGAGAGTGCCCTCTCAATGTTGCAGGGTATCTCTTTTTATGGGATCTCTATGTCCTGGAGATGACAGGCTATGATGTCATTCTCGGCATGGACTGGTTGATTCCCTTCCAGGAAGTCGTTGACTGTTATTTCCACAGAGTCAGTGTCATTTCACCAGAAGGTGAATCTTTCCTTCATAGAGGTGAATGGGACGTTTGGGCGAGTTGGGTGGGACTCAAGCATCTTGGGCTAGGAGGGGTGATAGCCCAGATTGCTAGTCTTTATGTGGATGATCAGGGAACTCCACAGTTGGAATTTCCTCCAGTGGTGGATAGCTTCAGGGATGTCTTTCCAGAGGACTTTTTGAGTTTTCCTCCGGAGTGTGAGGTAGACTCCTCTATTGAGCTCGTGCCAGGATCGACACCGATGTCCATTCCTCCCTATAGGATGGCCACACCTGAGTTTCAGGAGCTCAAGAAGCAGTTGGAGGAGTTACAGGCTAAGGGTTTCATCCGATCCAGTACTTCTCCTTGGGGTTCACCTATTCTGTTTTTGAAGAAGGAAGATGGTACCCTTCGGCTTTTTGTGGATTATCGGAAGATGAACCAGTTGATGGTCAAGAACCGATATCCTTTTCTGCGGATTGATGACCTTTTTGATCATCTTCGGGGAGCCCGGGTGTTCTCGAAGATCGACTTGAGGTCTGGTTATCATTAGTTGCAAGTTAGAACAATAGATATACCTCTGACAGCCTTCTGGAGCAGGTATGGTCTATACGAGTATATAGTCATGCCCTTCGGACTCACGAACGCACCTGCAGTTTTTATGGCACTGATGAACCAAGTGATCCATCCTTATTTAGACTCCCTCATTGTGGTCTTCGTGGATGATATCTTGGTGTACTCTCATACTCAACACGACCATGCCACACATCTTGATATCGTTTTGAGTACACTGAGAGAGCATCGGCTTTATGCTAAACTCTCTAAGTGCCACTTCTGGATGGATTAGATTCACTTCTTGGGTCACGTCATCTCAGTGATAGGAGTATCTGTGGACCCAGAGAAAGTGAGAGCTGTAGTTTCCTAGGAGCAGCCAAAGAACATTTTTGAGGTACGAAGATTCCTAGGGATGGATGGATACTACAGATGCTTCATTTAGGACTTTTCTCGTCTAACAACACCTTTGATAGATCAGACCAAGAAGGGGGTGATGTTCTTATGGTCAGATTCTTGTGAGTCATCCTTTCAGTAGCTGAAAGGAAGGATGACGTCAGCACTGATACTAGTCTTGCCAGAGACAGGCAAGAGCTACACTGTTTACTATGATGCTTCGGGTATCGGGCTGGGAGCTGTGCTTATGTAGGGAGATGGAGTCGTTGCGTACGGGTCTCGGCAGTTGAGGCCAAATGAGAGGAACTAACCTATGCACGATCTTGAGTTGGCAGCTATTGTTCATGGCTTGCGCAGTTGGGGACAGTACCTTATGGGAGAGAACTTTGTGGGTTTCACTGAGCACAAGAGTCTCAAGTATATCTTCACATAGTGTGATCTGAATCTGAGATAGCACAAGTGGGTTGAGTATCTACAGTCTTTTGATTTCGAGCTTGCCTATACGCCAGGAAAGGGAAACGCCATGGCTGATGCGTTGAGCAGGAGAACTCAGATTCAGGTAGTTCAGGAGGCCAGTAGTGAGTGGAAGCTGATGGCTCTATTCTCTGAGATACATCTGGAGGTGCACGATAGACGGGGACATACATTTCTATCTTCTGTAGCTATTACCTCCACGCTACTTGATCGGGTATGGATGAGGAAGATATAAGACTCAGAAGGCTTAGTCCTGCGGGAGGGTGTGTCAGGAGGGGACCCTCTTCCTGGATGGACAGTGGGTGAGGATGAGACCTTGCGCTTCCAGGGACGCGTATGGGTGCCAGCATACATACGCGAGGAGCTGATACGGGATGTCCATTCCTCTATTTGGGAAGTTCATCCTGGAATCACCAAGATGTATCGAGACCTTCATCTCCAATACTGGTGGCCTGGTATGAAGAAGGATGTTGCTGGTTTTGTCTTGAGATGTTCTACTTGTCAGCAGGTGAAAGTAGAGAATCAACGACCAATGGGACTTTTACAGCAGTTACCCATTCCGGAGTGGAAGTGGAACGATGTTGCGATGGACTTTGTGACCGGATTGCCGAGATCACCTCGAGGGAACGATGCTGTTTGGCCTGTCGTCGACAGACTTACGAAGGTTGATCACTTCTTGCCGATCAAGGAGACCTTCAGTGTCGATGATTTGGGATGACTTTACATCAGGGAGATCGTTCATCTACATGAAGTTCCACACTCTATTATTTCAGACAGAGATGCGCGCTTTACCTCTCGGTTCTGGCAGGGACTTCAGAAGGCCTTGGGTGCACTGATACTTTTGAGTACAACATACCATCCCCAGACTGATGGCCATTCTGAGCACACGATCCAGGTGCTTGAGGATATGCTCTGACCTTGAATTCTTGACTTTGGAGGTTCTTGGGAGAAGCATATTCCTCTGGTGGAGTTCGCCTATAATAAAAGTTTCCAGGCGACCATTCAGATGGCGCCATACGAGGATTTTTACGGTAGGCCATGCCGATCACCCTTATGCTGGCTGGAGATAGGAGAGGCAGCTTTTCTAGGACCTCGTCTTGTTCAAGAGACTTCCGAGCAGATAGAGCTGATTCGGAAGAGGATGGATACAACGCAGTCTCGATATAAGTCTTATGCTAATCAGTGGAGACCACCTCTGGAGTTCGAGGTCGGTGATCAGGTTTTCCTACATGTCGCACTGAGGTTGGGACACAATAGGATTCGGAGATAGGGTAAACTTTCACCGTGGTTCGTCAGGCCGTTTGAGGTTTTGGAAAGGGTGGGGCTGGTCTCCTATCGGTTACAGCTACCTCAGAGGTATCGGGCCATGCACAACGTCTTCCACATCTCTCAACTCCGATGCTACTTTTCATACATGTCTCATGTCTTTCAGCCTGAGGAAGTCGAGATCGAAGAGGGTGCGTCGTTCGAGGAGAATCCTATCCGGATTGTCGATCGTAGTATGAAGGTTCTCTGCGGGCGGTCTGTTCCTCTGGCACGAGTGCTATGGCAGCACAGACGAGTACAGGACGAGACCTGGGAGAGGGAGACCGATGTATGATCGCAGTGGCCGGAGCTGTTCGGGGTTTCTCCTTATCCACCTTGTTAGGTAAATTCAGGGATGAATTTCTTTAAGGGGGGAAGTTTGTAAGAACCCGGATCTCTTTTCAGGTATATTTTTCCTTTTTTATGGAGTTTTTGAGAAAAATGAATTTTCTGGAAATTTTAGAAGTACACGCCGTGTTCTTTCTTGGTACATGCCGTGTACTCTTTCCCCGGCTCGAAGCCGTGTGTTGGCCGTGTCCGGGCCACACACACTGTGTGTAAGGCTGAGGTGGAGGCTAGTTATTTCGGAGTACGGAAAAATTATAAGTACATGCCGTGTAATTTTTTTTTCATGAAATGGACCGGGGTCGCGTCTAACCCTCATATTCACCTTCTTCTCCAGTTTTCAGCCGTCCGAAGCGACCCGTACGGCCAGATCTTCGATGGACGACCGCCTCGCCATCCGTTCTCCGATTTGAGCGTGGTCAGTTGTATTGGAAGAGTAGCGGTGAGTTCTTCCTTCTACTTTAGCCTTGTTTCTTGATTCCTCCTCGTTTCCAAGTTATCGTAGGTTGAGCGTTTTGTGTGTTTTCTCAGATCTATGTCGTTCCAAGGGGAATCTGTTGTCGAGGTTCACATATATCGATCTCCTAGGATTGAGGTAGGTGGTTTGTGCCTTTCCGTTGAAAGTTAATGAATATTATGTGCAAATTCCACCAATACCCGTGAACGGGGTATTGCGTGTTGCCTGTTTTTCCCTTGTTGCTTGCCGAATTTTCTTGATTGCTTTGGTAGGGGTTATTGCTTGTGATTAGAGTATTTCGTTTGTGATCAGATTGCTTTGCCATGCTTGTTCTGCCTATTTGGAATTTTTCCAGTTGCCATGCCTAGTCGTAGGATAGTGGAACTATTGTTTTATTATTGCTGTTGAGCCTTAGTTGATAGACAAGTAGTTCTTGAGGTTTACTTCGATGATATACACGCGCTGAGCATGTTTAGTTATACTCAGGACTGTGAGAACCTAGAGTAGTAGACCAAAGTGATAATTGACGGAAGGGCTTCTCCAGAGTGTCTTTTAATTATGATACGTGGTCTATAGGGGAAATTGACATTGAGTGCTTTCCCAGAGAGCCATTAGCATAACGCGATCCATAGGGGGAATTGACGTTGAGTGCTTCCCCAGAGAGCCTTTAGCACGATATGAGACTACAGGGGGAATTGACGGTGAGTGATTCCCTAGAGATTCATCTTAATTACGTAACTGAACCAGAGGGGTGAGACTGTGTGTGCCACCTAGAGGGTTGCTAGTATTTATATGTTGAACCATAGGGGTTAGTCTGTGAGAGCTACCCAGAGGGTTACCTTTTTCCTTTGTTACTGGTTGTTTACTTGTGCACTTCTTTTGTTAGAACTGTGGATTGTAGCTGCTTGTGCTTTCCCGTTCACTGTTTCTTGTTTTATTACTGTCCTTGTATTCATTGACTGTTAGACACAAATATTTGGGTGATTGCCTACTGGGATTGTATCTCACACCCTGTTTGGGCCATGCTTTTGGGCCCAAGCAGACTATGTTACTGTAGGTATAGATAAGGGAAAGAGACCTTCTACTTCAGGATCTTGACTGCGCCAGGAGCTAGGGAGCATGGGACTGAGCCGTGGCTCGCGATGCTGAGGAGCTTACTTTGTTTTCTTTTGCACTTGGTTTCAGTTTTATTTCAGCACACTGTTGTGTTTTCTTTTTTCCATAGATACTTGTACCTACTGGATCATTGTCATCAAAGCTATATATTTACATTGCTTCTGCTGTTGGTTTCTATTGGTATGCATGTTGTTTACTGATTCCGCTGTTTGTTGTTGTTTTCTTACCTTGTATACCTTACCGAATGAGGGAATAGTTTCCCCACCGACCCACCAAGGCCCTCGCTGCTAGTCAGCAGCCTCTGGCGTTCGGGGAAACGTGCTTGAGGTCATGTGGCAAACCGGGAACGGCGTACCAGTGGAGGATCTCTGGACTCGGGACGTTACAGATAATAAGTAAATTGTTTGCTTATTTTTATTAGAACTACTATTACCCCCCTCCTGTAGCTATGTATATACTCTTATGATCCTATATTTTGTTTCAATGTTGGTTTTACTTGTTATAAATTGTTACACTAATGTGTATCTTAGAAATGAGTATCATGTTTTATAATATGGTTGGTTTTTCTATTATTACCATGACAAGATTAAATCTAAGTAAACCACATATATTTGATTGAGATGATTATGAATATTAGAGATATATAATGAAAAATTTTATTATCAATACTTTAGCTAATAATTTTTTTATTTTAACTCAAAGTTATTAGATTCATAAAATGTAAATTACTACTTTTACTAAAGCTAAAAAGTTAGAATATATCTTACATAAATACTCACAAATACTCTCTTATATTCTATGATAATAAATATAAATAGTAAAATTTCTTCATTTAAAACTGAAAATAGTATTTGAAAGAAATTATAAGTCAATCACTTTGGAACATCCAAAGTTATTGAAACTAAAAGAGTTATTACACGAGACGATTATCTATCTTTATATTTATTAAATAGAGAGTTAATTGATAAAATGAATCAAATATTTATGAAATTTATTAATTTTCTACAATCTTTTAGAGATAATTATTTTATAGATGAAATTTTTGTTGAAAATATTATTGATATTTTACCAAATTCGTGGGAATATATTTGGAAAGATCTTGATGATACTAAACATCTAACTATGATAAGTATTGATTATTTGATTTGAAATATCATACAATTTAAGGTAGTTTAAATAGGTATATTGATAAAGGAAATAAAAATAATGGAGTTTCTTTTGCTTCCACTTCTATAGAACTCAATAAAGTCAAATTAGTTGAGAAAAGTTCCTAAATCTTCTAAAAATAAGAAACTAAAAGTTTAGATAAAAGTTAGTTCTTCTGAGGAGAGTGAAAAATAACTTTCAAATTTTTCTAAGAGGTTGAACAAGATCATTAAAAATAAAGATTTCATATATAAACAGAATAAAAATCCTAAGGATAGAATTGAAAAGAATGTCACTTCTGAGATGATTTGTTATGAATGAAAGAAACCTGGTCATATAAGACATAATTTTCCCTAGATAAGTAATAAAGATAAGAAATATATAAATTCTAATAATCTATAAGTGTATTAAGGCAAGAAAATTTTAAAAGCTAAAGAAACATGGAAATATAGTTGTGGAGATAGTTCTTCAAACAATTCTTTATATGATAGTAGTGATAATAATAAGCCTATTAAATTATATTAAATAATTACAAACCCTAATAAATTATTTACATCTAAGGAATCTTTTAAATCCTTAACTAATTTTACTTTAAATTCTAATTATCTAGATTTTGATCATGAAAATTTCATTTCTTCTAATGAAGAAAAATAAATTACATATGACGATAAGGAAACATTACCTTGTTATGAAGAAGTTTCTAGATTTTATATTTTATTAAAAAGGAAAAAATATGGTCTTTAAAAAATATAAATGTACTTGGGAAGAACATGTAAAATAAAATTTGATAATTTCAAAAAATTATACAGATATTTATTATCATAGAAAAGAGTTTTAAAAAATATAATTATTCTTTAACTCATGAAAATAATGATTTGGTTATGAAACAAATCTTTGATTATTTTTTAGAAATAATTAATATCAAAGTTTACTTATGTGAATGAAAATTTTGATAATATTTATAGAAATTTTATTCCTATATGAAATACTTTTGGGATTGGTTTTACAAACTCAAAAAATCAATTTCGAAATAACTACTTTGTTCTTAAATGTTACCCTTTTGTACTAAATGTAATAATAGTATAGATAAGAAAAATTGATGTTCATTGAATAAAGTTCAGTCTTTTGGATTTCATAAATATTATATTTCTAAGGATTTGACAGCTCTATAACATAAGAATGTTTGATTTATGTGGATCTTTAATGTTTTATTTGCTAATATTATTGGACCCTAGGAAATTTGGGTAACAAAATAATTAATATATTATTTCGGAAAATAAGAAGAATATCAGAATTAATATCTGGTACATTTATAGTGGGTGTTCCTCTAATATGACTTGAAATAAGAAATTATTTCATAATATTATGAAGTTTAAAAGAAGAAAAGTCACTTTTGTTGATAATGCTTCAGGAGAGATATATGGTATAGGAAATATTGTTCTACTTGAAAAAACATTAATTTAAAATGTCTTACTTATAAAATGAATTAAGATAAAACTCATTATCATAATCCAATTATGTAAAAAGGTTACCTTTTGAACTTCATGATTAATATATGTACTCTTAATAGTTTAGAATGAAAATTTATTCTTTCTACTGGGATACATGAGAATGTTTATACGCTTAATATAGAAGAACTTAGAAGCCAATATATACCTTTAAATAGGGAAATAGAGGATCAAAATTGGTTTTTTAAAATTTGGATTGGAAATTTTAATGTTATGACTTTTTCAAAACATTCTATGAAAGGATAACTTATATATTTACTATATTTTTGGTTTAATTTTTCTTAAATTTGTGATAGATATCAATTTATAAGCAAAATATTCTTTTTTATCTATTAGTGAAGTTTCAACTTATGATTATTCACATTTTTTAAACATGGATTAATTTGGTCAAAAATAAACTTGAATTATTGGTGGGGAAATAATATATGCATATTTTAGTTGATGTCTACACTAGATATACATGGGTCTATTTTCTAGTAAACAATTTAAAGGCATTTTTGTTTCAAGAACATTATAAACCATGTTAAAAATGATAAAAGTCTACATTTGGTAATTATTAATAGTGATCATGGAGTAGAATTATTAAATTTTAATTTTGATATTTTTTTTAGTAAAAATTTATTTTACTTAATTTCTCAGCTCCTACAACACCACAACAAAATGGTGTAATTGAAAGAAGAAATAGTATTATTATAGAGATTACTGGAATCACGTTGATTGAATAATTAATTTCTAAATTTTTTTGTAATGAAGAAATTAGTACTTCCTATTATACTATAAATCTAAATTTTCCCAAACCTTTTTTTAATAAAAATTCTTATGAATTATGGATAGAATGGAATAAAAATCATTTTTACTTAACAGTTTATGGGTTCAATCCATCATTCTGAATACTAAAAATATTTTACATAAATTTTCTCCAAAATAAATGAAGGAATTTTTCTAGGGTATTATTATTCTATTAATACTTATTGAATTTTTAATAAAAATGAAAGTACTATTGATGAAATAGTGCTTGTAAAATTTTATGAAACTGATCCTTTTGTTTTCATAAAATCTGAAACCGCATCTTCAAATGATTTTTCTATAATTGATTTTAAACCCATGTTTGAAAACTATTTACATTATATTGAAAATAAATTAACTTTTTACGAATGTATACCTCAATAATTAAGTCAACATGTTATTAAATAAAAAATATTTACAAGTCAAATAAATCTAATAATACATAGAAATCAACTTAGTGATAATATCATTAGCGGTGCAGGTAAACCTATTAAAAATAAAAGTTCCTTAAGAAATGAATGTGATCACTATTTTTTAATCACAATTTAAGATAAGTACCCCGGATGAGGCTTTTGGGGATGAAGTTTTAATAAAATCAACACAATATGAGCTCAATGAGTTTGAGGGGATTCAATCTTGAAATTTAGTTTAATGTCCTTGATATTTTCCTTTAATTATATTTTAATGGGGTTTTTATAATAAATGTGATGATAATGGAATTATAGTTATAAATAAATCTAGACTTATTAAAAATGGTTATCATCAACCATAAAGAATATACTATATAGAAACTTATGCACTACTCACTAGAATTTAATCATTTTATATTACTCTATCTTATAAATCAATCTTAAATTTTATTCTTTATCAAAAGAATGTGAAGTGTGACTTTATTAAGGAATATGTTTAGAAGGAAGTTTATGAAGAAAAAAAAATATGTTTTCGAATAAATAAATAAATAAATAATTTATTTAGAATTAGTAAGGCCCTATATGGATTGAAAAAATCCCCAAGATATTGGTATTATAGACTTACTATATTATTATTAGAATTTTTTTGTTAAGGTTACTAAATATCCAACCCTATTTATTAAATTTTTAAAATAAAATATAATTGTTCAAATTTATGTTGATTAAAATATATTTGGTTCAACTCAAAAATAAATTTCATATTCCTTTATGGATCTTATAAAATCTGAGTTTGAAATGAGCATGATGGGTGAACTAACTTTCTTGGGTTTCAAATTTCTTAAGAACCATAGGAAAATTATTTTTCTCAACAAAATTATATAAAATATTTACTTGAAAATATTTGTTATGAAAATATTAAAGGTTTTATTTCTCCCATTAGGACCTCAAAATCATTATATCTTGATGGATATTGGAGACAAAATGATGAAAATACCTTTAAAGGAAGGACAAGAATTTTACTATATCTTATATATAGTCACCCAAATTTAATTTTTTATGTATGCTTATAGTTAAAATTTCAAGTTAATCTAAAAGAGTTCTATCTTAATGTTATAAAACTAACTTGTCACTATCTTAAGGGTACTATAGATATTGTAATATTTTATTCTTCTTAGAATAATTTTGATTTAAATTTTTTTTTTCAAATTCTAACCTTGGAGGATGAAAAATGGATAGAAAATATACATCTAGAACTTTTTATTTTTTAGGAGAATATTTAGATTCTTGGTTTTAAAAGAAACAAAATTAATTAACACTTTGTATAACTAAAGTTAAATATGTTGCTACTTTAATTTTTCTTCCCAAGTGTTGTGGATTCAACACACACTCAATAACATTAGCATGATTTTTTAGAAAAAATCAAATTTTTTTATGATAGAAAAAGTTCCATTGGTCGTGGTAAAAATAAATAACATCACTCAAAAGCTATGTACCTATATATATCATGTAATTTACTTTGGTATCACGGTTAAAAAAAAGATATAATTTTATAATTCATTGAAATGTTAGAACAACTTGTTGATATTTTTATAAAACAAATAAATTGTTATATGTTTGAATATATTAAACAAAAGCTAGGAATGGTCAACATAAAATTTCCCTTCATATCCATTTCTTGTTTAACTATCTATTTTTGGTAAAAAATTTATAAAAAATTGGGAGTATATTTTTTTAATATGTTTTAATTTTTAATGTTTTCTAAATTTTTTTCTATACAAAGTTTCTTAATTTTTTTGGATAAATTTTCTTAAAAATTATCATATTTTTTTTGAAAAATTCTTGAATTTGTTTTTTTAATACAAAGAATTTACAATCAATAAAAAAATTACGTAATGAAATTTTATAATTTTTATTCATGATTAACTTCAATTTTTAGTATTTAGTTTTTTTTCTATATTATGTTATACTTATTTTTTAGGTTGGTTATTTTTTAGAAAATAATTTGGATTTTTTTCAAAAACTTTTAAGTTTCATTAGGTTTCTTAAAATGAAAAAAATTTTATTTTTAAAACTTTAAGAGTTTAGTAATTACTTTCTATCTTTTGAGAAAGGATTTCAACCATAAATCTTTGTAAGGGTTTCATTTCAAACCACTGGATCAAGGAAAAGTTGAAATTTATCTGTTTTCATGCCTATTTAATGGTGATGTAGGTCACCACACATCTATTTATGTTTATTTATGAGGATAGATCCCACCATCAATAATTTAGTTAATTCATTTTTTACAGTTCATTTGAAAGTATCCTTTCAACCAACTGGAAAAAATTACTTCCTAAAGTGACATCTCAAAAAGATTTATTAAGAGAGAAAGATCGATAAAAAAAAGCTGGCACTATATGTATTACTATTTTCTAATTTTTTTTTTCAAGGTTGAGAAGATTTATGGGTAGAGAAAGATGATTTAAATCTTCATTTTATAGATATTGTTAGAGTTTTTTATTTGTTTGATTAGTTGAGTATTGAATAGAATATAAAAATTGTGTCATTTAATCTTTTTGGAGAGTTATATTTTGTAAATATCCAACAATTAGTTGAGTTTTTGGATTTTTCTCATAAGGAGAAGAAAACTCATAAAATCCAAAGATTCTTAGCAAGTTAGAATGATTTGAAAAATATACGGCTAAAACTCCTTTGTTTTCATCTTATGAAAAAGTTAATAAATTTCATTGTATTTCTCTAAATGTGGTAATTAGGTCTATTTAGATACAAAACTAACTCATTATATGATAATGGGATAGGGATACCCTCCATGTTAATAAATTATCTTTTGATGTCTTGAGATGGTGAAATTTCATTTCAAGTGAATAAAATTCATGCTCTGGTATAAGAAGTTTCAAAATAAAAAAAGAGAATAAGAATATATAATTCCTTAAAGTGGAAGTGGGTATGATAAAAGAATTTAATTTTTAGTTAGATAAATATCAAAAATATGTAAGGAACCTAATTATTATTGTCAGGAAACTTTCAAAGAAAGAATAATTTTTTCTTTGAACTCTTGGATGATAATAATAACTAAAAACTCATTTTTTACTATGTTTGGATGAATGTTATTTCTCATATTTATATATGGATGTTTTATCCTATTTCATTGGAAGAATTTATTTCATATTAATTTTTTGATGGTTGTTTTCTCTAATTTATTTGAATGGATTCATTTCATACATATTTCGGATGGATGTTTATATTTTTTATAAATTGTCTCATTTTATTTATTTCCAAACATTTTAGGTACACTTTCTACATCCTTTAAACTTTTCAAAAATAAGAATAGGGGAGAAAATAATAAATAATAAATGTTAGAAACTTTTGTAGAGAAATTAAAATTTCAAAAAAGGGGGAGTTACATAAAGATATTACCTTCATAAAAAGGAAAAAATAAAGGATTTTACAAAACAGGGGGTGTAATTATTTTAAGGTTTTATAAATTTATTTCTTATAATTAATAATTATGTCTCTTATCTTCAAAAATGGGTAGATTGTTAAGTTTAAAGAATTATTTATACAATTTGCAACTGTATTTTGAAAAAAATGCTTATCGAAAAGTTTATATTTTACTAACTTTTATATTTATGTGTTATTAGAATGTTTTTTAGGAAATATATTTTAACAAATATAGAATGTTCTTATCATTATATGAAATGTGGTTTAAGTGATCTAGATTAAATGAAATTAGAAAAATATTTATTAATTAGAAATACATGTAATTTATACATTAGATGGATGGGGAAAAAGTTCACCAGATGAGGGCTTGTAAATTACCTAAGATAAATTATAATAAATTCTCCCCTAATTAAGTTATAAGAAGTCTACGAGTAAAAATTCATCGAAAAAAGTCATACATTATTTACAGATTAATTTTTTAAAGCCTAAACATAAAAAGAAATTTATATATTCTATAATGTAATATATTTTTTCCACTTGATAGGATCAAAAGAATTATAATAGTGATAAAATATTGATCATCGTATGACCTCATGTCGAACATTTTAAGATAAGAATGAGTTTATTTGATATTATTGAAACCAAATAATAATATTAGGGAATACAACTGTTGATATTTTCTTATAAATATAAGTAAAATTATACGAGGGAAAATTATTTTAAAAATTCATGGAATTAAAGATACTTTGAATAGTTTGTAACATCTAATTACAAGTGAATTATTCCCTATAACCATTAATGGTTTTTAAGTCATCCAATAATGAGAATTATTATAAATACCTTATGTTTATTTTGTATTTTTAATTTTTGTGTCCAATGTCTTATGATATTGGGATTACAAGGTTTTTTAAGACATGTATTCTGATCTAACGTATTGTGGTATTCCATGGTTTAATAAGATAGGTATTCTAATCCAGTTGATCGAGGCTAGGGAAACATATGTTCCTCCAATCTTAATATTGAGGGATTACATTTTTAAGGAAGACATACCATTACGTTTTTCTTAAAACCATGGGAACCTAAATTTTGTTGCATCTAATTCCTTTATATAGATGTTAAAAGTGTATATTCCTTTTATAGTGTTTCTGTAATTTTTCATTATAAATTTATAAAGTTTTATTACAACTTATTTTCACATGTTGATAATTTCTACTATGCATGTTTAAAGAAATTTTCATACTATTTGTTATAAACGATTCCTAAAATCTTATTTTATAAAGTATTAGAACAAAATTATTTATGATCAATTTCTCTTAAATTGGACAATTATTTTGTTAAAATAGCATTATAAAGTGGATAAATAATTTTATTTTTTCATTGTTTTAAACTACAATTCACCCACACTTGTATCCATTTGTATATTCTTATGATCCTATATATAAATTTTTTCTTAGATTTAGGAACATATCCAATCAATCCTTGGGTTAGGATATAAGGCCATCACAACCCTGGATCAGTCTCAGGTTAGGCCATAAGGCCGTTGTTCCCATATTTCTATACAGTGAGGCCACAATGCCAATTAAGACCAATGTCAGGCCCTAAGATCATCACACCCATGAATCTAATGGAATAGTACACAAGATATTCATACCAAATCCTCTTGAGTTAGGTCCTAAGGCCTTTATACCCCTTCCCTCTCTCTAGGTCCCACCTTATACATCGCCATAAGCTGTATAAGCATATACTCCCCCAATAGGGGCTAACCAACCATTTAAATCCCACTTATATTTTTGATTACATATACAACCATCTATAGGATTATTATTAAAAATTAATAATGAATAGTAGAAAAAGGATTAAGTGTAGAACACAATGAAAAAGTCTCATGATGATATCACACACACCATATGAAAAAGACATCAAGTGTAGATCTCATAGGCCACCCACACAGACACAATCATACCATATCATGAAAGGTATCATGGATACAAACATAATCTCATGAAAAAAATCCAAAACATATAAAAATAAAATCCAAAAATGTAACACCTAGATATTTTATGATATATTTCTCTTTAAATAAATATGTTTTCTTTGATATCATTCTTTATATGCGACACCGAGTTTAAAAAAACTGTGATATAAATATTATCATTTGAATGTGATCGTTATAACCTCGAAGTTATAATTAGAGTCAAAAATAGGATTAAAAATTATGGAAAATATTTATAAAGGTTTTATATAATGAAAATTAATTTATTAATATATAATAAATAAGTATTCAATTTTTGTTAAAGTAATTTTATGATTTGAAAATAAATTTTCTTTAAAATTTGTTTTTATTTCATTTTATGGGTTTATATTATAAAAAATTTATTTCAAATTGAGAAATATAATTTGATAAAAATTATAACATTTTTTAAGTTATCATTTCAAAATATTCTTAGAGTGATATTTTTATATTTTTTTGAAAATTTTGAATTTTCAATGAATAGTGAAAAATATATATTTTTTAAAACTGTCATTTATTTTTATTAAAAATGTACCATAATAATATTAATGTGATCCAAAATTAAAAAAATTATCATTTATTTATAAATAATATAATTAGTTATATTGTAATTTACCTTATACTTTATTTTGGTATAAGTTTATTTTTGGTGAGAAAAAAAATTTTGTTTGTTCTAAAAAAGGATTGTCATGGGATTTTACACTTTTGTATTAAAATAAAAATATATAAAATTTATAAATTGAACCTTATAAAATTTATTCCATATTTTGAAGCATTATAATTAATAAAATTTAAAATGGAAAACTTATTTTTTGGTCATCATGAATAGTAACCAAGTTTGACAATTGTCACTTAAGTAAAAGAGGTACATCTGGTTTAAAACTATGGGTTAAAAATTTTAAATTTATATAAAACAAAAATTTATCCTATATTATGAGTGTTTTTATATGAAATATATGTTTAAGGATTAAAATAACGTTTTTAAACATTATTTTGAAATTGGGAACTCGATCGCGACTTTTGTAAAGAAAAGTTATATTTTTTTCAAATTAAATATAATTTTTTGGGTCTTTACCTTTAATGGAATGGTTAGAAGATTCAATTTAACATTAGATTAATAAAAAAGTATATATTTTTTTATTATTATTTAACCAAAAATCAACTTATCACTTTGTTTCAAGGTAAAAATATTTTAACTTTTAAATCAAGCATTTTCTTAAAAATAGTTTTCATGAATTTTTTTCCATATCTTAATAGTAATTTCTGAAACCTATAAAAATTTAATATGATAAAATGGATTTCAAATTTGGATTAATAATTTAAAAAAAAAATTTATAGTATTATTTTTATTTTGTTCAAGTAATTATGTTTTCATGGAAAAAATTTAAGTTATCATAATTAGCGTTAAAATGGGTTTAAAGTTGTTACATTAGGAGATAAAGATTAAAATGTATCAAAAATTGTATAAATATGATAAATTGTGTTTATTTATACCACATTAAATTTTATATTTTAATTTTTTATACAATTGTGTCACTTTACATGAAATATATATATATATATTAATCTTTTAAGTAATTCCAAGTGTGTCTTTTCCCTCCCTTATAAATGGATACCTACTCTCCTGTATTCTCCACACTTCATGAGATTTATAGTTCAGAAAATACATACCATAATACATTATTATATTTCTTCCCCACATCATAGTTTTTCATTTTTCCCCAAAATAAAATTCACTACCACAAAACTAGGCAAGGCCAGAGCCACCCCTTTATCAGTGCTAATGAAAAAGCACTGATAAAGGGGGGGGGGGCTTTATCAGCGCTTAAAAAAGCACTGATAAAGGGTGCCTATATCAGTGCTAAAAAAAGCACTGATAAAATTACCTCTTTATGAGTGCATTTTTTTAGCGCTGATAAAGGCCCCCCTTTATCAGCGCTTTTTTTAGCATTGGTAAAGGGACCCCCTTTATCAGCGCTTGTTTAGTAGCGCTGATAAAGGGGGGGGGGGCTTTATCCGCGTTTTTTTTAAAAGCGCTGATAAAGGGTCGACTTCAAATTTTTTTTAAACAATATATTAATATATAAATATAGTTATATAGTTATATTGATATAAATATAATAAATAATTTTTAAATATATTTTAGATAGGTATAAATGTACATTTACACTTATAATATACTTAATATATAAGATATTTAGAGAAAATGGCTTATAAAAAAATTATAAAAATATTCTTAATTAATAATTTGATAATTATTAAGGAGTAATAGCCATTTTATAACAATTTAAAGACTAAAAAAATAAAAAAAATTACAAAAAGATCCAAAATATGTTGAAAACGCAACTCAAACTTCAAACGGCCATAACTTTTGATCCAGGTGTTCGTTTGAGCTCTACCACATATCAAATAGAAGCCTGCGACGAGTTCTACGTTGTTGTGTCTTGGGGGGACCCTGGTCAAACGTTTTCTGAGGCCAAAAGAGGCACAGAAGGCCTCCAAAACTGAGTTTTTATTCGGGGTACCCAGATTTTTTAACATTTTGTGGATTTTCAGCATCATTTAAGGAGGTATTATTGGATTTTTTTGGTGGGGATGGAATTTATTGCAAGGTATTACATTCATATTGATATTATTTCTATGAAATTGTATCATTTTTTATAATGCACTGCTATTTATAATCAAATATATAACTATATGTACATATTTTTTATATATTCACACCTAAAAATTAAATTTTTTAAATAAATAATGAAACATATTTACATATAAAATATACTAGATTTATCTAAATAATAACTAAAATCCATCTCATTTAAAATACCAATATTTTAATATTTATATAACTACTATATATTAATATAACTATATATATATATTAATATAACTATATATATATATTAATATAACAAAATATATATATATATATATTAATATAAATTTATATTACTGTATGAATAAATATAACGAAATATATATATAAATAAATAGATATAACATGAATAAGAGAATAAATCAATATAGGGTAGTTGAAAAGGCTTTAGGTTCACATGGGGGAGGTCTCGAGATCAAATCCAGGTGGAGGAAAGGGCGCGCTCACAAGGTTGATTTAAAGGGTTAGAACTGATAAAGGGTGTAGGCGGTGTGGGCGGGCACTGGATGTGTGGGAAAACGCTGATAAAGGGGGGCTCAAGCGCTGTAAAAAGCACCCCCATGAGATTGCTAGTATTTTTTTTATTTTTTTTATTTTTATCAGCGCTAAAAAAAGCGCTGATAAAAGACCCGTTTATCAGCGATTCATTTTATCGCTGATAAAAGACCGCTTTTATCAGCGCTTTTTATAGCACTAATAAAAGGGGTCTTTATGAGTGCTTTTTGGAGCGCTGATAAAGGGGACCAACCCTTTATCTTCTCCGACATTATTAGCTCTTTTTATAGCATTGTTAATGGCCATTTTTCGCACTGATAAAAGCCATATTTTTAGTAGTGATTCCATCAATGCTTATGGTTTAATGTAAAATAGTTTTCTCAATAAAGTGGTATAACTCTTAACTATGTACTTTGAATTTTATTTCTTCATATACATCATTTAAATATTTAGTACCAATTATAAAATAATTAATTTAGTATCTTCAATAAACTTAATTTTTATTATGATGATCAAACAACCACTATTCACCACATTTACATCCGTTAAGAAATGATAACGTCGCTCATGTGTGCGTGTCGACTACCACCTCAACGAAGTGATGCATTTCATTTTTCATCACCATTTCACAATTATGGTTATAATTATGGATAAATTGTATATATATATATATACTTTGATATTATTATAGTTCTGTAAAGTTGAATTATTAATTAATTTTCTTTCATTCCTTCCATTAAAAAGTGGAAGTATCACTCATTCGTATATATGGACTACTGTCTCCACAAGGTGATGTAATTAATTTTTCATCACCACTTTATATGAATAGTTATAAAAGTTTATATAATTATTAAATGTGAAAATACTGAAATTATTTCCATTACATATATTACAGAACCAGGATTAAACTTTAATGATCAGTCCTACCAATCCGAAAAGTGCATGAAAAAAAAGTATTTATCACATGAAACAATGATTTTAATAAAGAATTATTAATAAAAATGTGTTAAAATTATAATATTAAATTACATTTATTATGATATATGGTTATATTTCTAGAATATATGTTTAATAAATAAATATTTAATATAAAGAATTTTCCAACATGTATTAATAATGATGATATTTGAGGTAAGTGATTTTTATTTCAATCCCATTTTTAACAAGATTTTTTATTCTTGAATTTCCATATAGAAAATTAGATGATACTTATTTTGTAAAACCCTTTGATTTTTATTCTCCTTTATTTATTTTCAGATTTTTTTGGTTCCATTTTTCTCTATTTATACTCAAAATGGTGTAGAATTTGTTTTAAAGAAAAACTGTCCTTATTTCTCGTCTTTTAGGTAGAAAATATTTTTCTTCAATATCCTTTTCAATGAAATGGTTTCAAGAATGTTTTTAAATAATATTTTATGAAATTTTAAGTTCAGTTTTTCCCATTTTTTAATTTTTCTTTTTTTGAAAATTATCTTCTTGTCAGTTTCTAAGCATGGTAATTTTTACCAAAGTAGTGACCATAATATTTTTCCTAATCATTACCACATGAATGGAATTTCCAACCATCATTACTACTCAACAATTTAAAGATTCACTTAAAAGTTCTTGTGGTTCTTTTCAAATTATATGTTTTCATTAATATTTTTATAATATTTTTATTTTAAATATTAAATTTCAAATGAAAATGTTATTTTACTCAAGAAATGTTACAATGATCTGTTAAATAAAAATTTTCATTTGTGGTAACATAATTTGATGTTAATAATGATTTAATGTGGATTTGATCTAATGATATAATCCTTATTATTTCTCTAGATGGTTTATGATTATGATTATGAGATATTTACGAAACTCATTTATTTTCTATGGGTTATTCTATGATGAGATGATGAAATTTTTATAAAACCCTTCCCCTTTATATGGGTTATGAAATGATGATATGATGAATGTTTTATAATCATGTGGAAAACATATTTGTAATTTTAATTATGATATGAGTGTTCTCTAGATGATATATCCCTCTAATGCATTGTTAAATGATGTATATCTCATCAGTTAATAAGGAATGGAATGTGGAGTGAACCTAGTTGAGCAAGGGACTCTTGCCACTATGATAGTCATTGGAGTGAACCTTGTCTAAGGATTTTATGAAATAGAGAATGGTCCGAATCCACTATGATAGTCTTGGAAGTGATTATTGACTATGAAATTGATTTTCTATGATTATGTGTTTTCGAAAAAAATATTGCTTTTGCTTATTATATGTTCTTATAACTTGTGATTGATAATTGATGATTCCATACACTTATGAATTATGTATTTTATAATAAAAAATCCTCAATACATTATTTATGATTAATGTCCATTGAATTATTGGGTTTGTTTTTGGTAAGTTCTGATTATGTTATCTTGAACTTATTATTATCTTATTCTCACTTATGATCATTGATTGATATTGCTTTTTTACGCTTACCATGCATCTGAGTTCACCCTTTATTATGTTTCCTTTTCAATGATATATAAATAAAGGTTTTAGGTATTATATATCTAGAAAGGGTTCTAGTTGTGAAGAACATAGTGGGAGATAATGTTAATATTTTATGTATCAATTGTTTATATATCCATGTTTCCTAAGAAAGTAAATCATTAATTGTCTAACATGAATCACATTGTTGAGTAATGAATATTCATCCAACAAGAAGTAATAGTTATGTATGAAAATAATGTGTCACTATTGTTGGTATTAGAGTTGGTTTTAGCTAATAAATATATATTAGTGTAAGTGAACCTTGGTGAAAACCCTATGGATAAGTATAAGTTTATGATAATATCATAAATTTTTGGTAAGGTAGAGATTGTGTGGTTTTCATAAAAAATAAATCCCTGTATAGATGCTATAATTAAACATGGTTTTAGAATATAAGTATCTAGGGGTAATAACTCAAAAAATATTTGGTTGAGTAAATATCAACCATTATTCTAGTATATGCTGAATCACCACTTACTACATAGCTATTTTGAAACTCCCAAAGGATATGATTGGGTTTAATAACATTTTACTTCTGAACCATTATGATGTATTTAAATATATGATAAATAAGTATAGCATAAGTTATATCTATGGTGACATATATTTAAAATAATGTGTTGAGAGTAAGTATTTCTATAAATAAATTTTCCTGATTTTTTGGTTTATCACTATTATTGTTGTTGGTCACACTATATTTTTTAGTTTTAGTCAAAGGATAGGACATAAAAGAACCATGTTAATGATGAATGTGATAGGTAATTCAATGATTATCATCCTAAGAAACCAAATGTGGTGGGATCTAGAATGAAAAATATTGTTTCTAAAATTATGCATCATTGTTATGGTATGAATCATGCAGAGATTCCAAAAGAGAAAAGGAGGGAATAATGCTCTGTTGAGTCTTTCATGAGGATAAATACACCATATTTTAGTGTCTCCATTGATACACTAGTTACTAAGTGAGTGATAAATATCATTTAAAATATATTTTCTGTTCTCTAATGTTCATATCATGAAAAATATTTTGTGGCACATTTTTATAATGAATTTGGTCAATGGTGGACTCTTATCAAGAATATGAGGCTAATATAAGAAATTGAATCTATGGACTGGGACAATTTTTTAATATTTTTTTAATAATTAGTTTCCTTATATTATTTTTAAGAAATTAGAGAAAATTTCTATGAGATAAAGCATAAGGATGATAAGTCCATGAGTACCTATGAGGAAAATTTTATAGTACTTTCATGGTATGTTTTTTGTATTATAATTGAACCAACAAATAAAATTAATTAATTCTTTAGTGGAGTAAAACCAAGAACCTGAAGGGTGTTATCTACAAGGTTATTTTTTGGCTATGATGAAATTGTTAAATGATATACCATGGTAATAATGGATATTGGATTTACAAATCAATATCAAGTTTTTTATAACAAAAGAAATATTGAATTTGAAGGAAATTTTTATAATAAAAGTCATATAGAGAAGAATGTTAGATTTCCATTATTTTTGAAGTGTGGAAGAAAACTTGGCGGATATTGTCTTAAGGGTGTTGGTAATTTTTTAATTGTGGAAAATAATTCCATCAAGAAAAGGAATATAAAATTGATGTGAAGTGGCTATAAAATGAAATGAAATGAAAATATCAATAGACTACACCACCAACACTCTAATGTTTCAAATTCAAGGATTGTGGGAATTATTCTTACCTATAGTTAATTCCAAAGGTTAATGATGATGATCAATGTTAGAAACCTCTAAATATCACAAAAAATGTGAAATATGTTACTAATACAACTGTTGAAGTTTCTTAGTCCGAGTGGGACACTCTAGAGGGAGGTGAATTGTGTTCTTATACAAATTTCTATTAAAAAATTTATTTAAAAAGTTCCCCCAATTTAAAATAAAATTGGCCAGTTAACCAAGTTAGTGAAATTATAATCGGTTGACTTTTAGAATAGTTTCTCAAAAGATTGATTAGCTATCACTTATAACAATATGAGACACTGATACAATTTTTTAAACTAATCTAATAAGGAAAAATAGTTATAACTACTATCCACGACTAACTATCAAAGTAAAATTTAGTTTTTTTGAAAAAATGAATTAAAATAGAGAAAAAATAATTTGAAAACATAGAGTATACAAAACAACAGGTTCAGTCTCAAGAAGATACTTAGTGCTCCCCACTTGGTGATCACCTATGATGAAAAATATATATAAATAAAGATATTGATCCACAACCCAGATCAGGGTTAACACAATAGTACACAGACTATCCAGGTCACAAGACCCCTACCACAGTTCTACAAGAAAAAAAACAACCAGGTCATATAGGACCTCTTCCACAGCTCATCATGGGATGAACATGTGTAAAAATAATGTTGTTTGAGGATATCTACTATCCTACAGTTAGGGCAGGAGAAAATGTGTGTTTTTAGTACAGACACACAGACACTTCTTGGAAGATTAGATAAATAGTACACAATAGAGAAAAATATATTAAGAATGGATTATAGATTATTTGAGTGTTATTCAATTCTGTTCTGGACTCTCTGATGTATTAGAGTTGAAGGTTGAGTCCTCTTCTGAAAATAGACACTGAAAATAGAGTGTCATGGAGCATTGTGTTTTGTCTTCTAAGAGGATGAGATATTATTCTCCTTTTATTTTTTTGGATTCTCTTGAGATGATGGAAATTTTATGATAAGCAGTTCTCTTGTTCAGAATATGTTGGAATGAAGAATTCCACCTGTGTTCTCCTTTTTAGTATGGTGCTTGTGTGAGGTCTTCTTATATTTTATTCTGTATATGTGTCTACACGAGTCTACCAGTGTATCTTTATTTTATGCAATACCCTTTCTATATATATTCTTTTATCCTAAAAATGAGCATGTTTTAGGTAGACACAATACCTCGTATTTCTGACATCCTCATTTAATATGTCTGTAAAAATCATTAAAATAATCAGTTGTGATAAAAAACTGAAAATATGACCGTTAGAAATAATTTTAAATAGAATAAATTTTAAATAGTCTATTGGTTATTCCTTGGTCAGTATATCTTTATTTCAGTGACTCATGTTTTTCGGTGAGTCATTTGCATCGGTAGATCATCTTATCTCTTATGTCGGTGTCTGTATGTTATACTTAGAAAATATTTTTTCTTGTAATATTTTACAACATAAATGTTAATATAATGTACCAAATTAATGTGAGAGAATTGATAGACATAATTTCACATACTGAAACTTATATCATTATGATTGAAATGTTTAGAAATTATTAATAGGATATGACATGATTTGTGATTATTAAAAATATTAATACTAGTGTGGGTGGACACAGTCTCCTATGGGACAAAAATATCCCTAGTTTTGATGATCATAAATCATGCCATTATTCAGCATGATCATTTGATGTGGAATGAAATCATTCTACTTATAATCTACAATTATTGAAGACTATTGATAATATAGATAAGGTTCAGAGTTAAAATAAATAGTAATTATTTCAAATAAAAAATAACATATATAAGAGTGATATCAAAGGTAAAATCAATAATGATAATGCCAAACTATTTCTCCCCGTTTTGGGATTATCAAAAAGAAAACAAGTGTTAATAAAATAAAAAGTATCATAACATAATAGATAAAAGGGAAATAGATGAAATAAAATAACACAAAATTCTATTGATTAATAAATCACATTGAGTTAAAAGTCTCAAAAAATAAAAAAAGTCACGCAAACTACCCTATCATAGAATAATCCACAGTACAGTTGAGGATTAATAGGTGCCTTCCCATTCATAGAAGGATCAATAGAGGGTCCAATCGGTGGGGTCTGAAAAACTGGAGGGTCTGAATAAATTTTTAGAGGAGGTAGGATCACTCCTTCTGGAACATTACGTACAAGGATGGGTTTTTGTTGTGACAATAGAGGAGGTTGAATATGTTCTTGGATGATTGGGAAAATTTATGAAAATGCATGAGCAACTGACATTCGAGCTGGAGGCACTGATCTAGGAGGTCCAAGAGGTGCGTCAGCAATAACTACAATGGATTCACTTTGGACATGTAGGTGTGCCTTTATTATCTTGATGAAATCCTAAATAATCTCACCACCACATTTAATTTATTTCTCAAAGTCATCATTATTTTCCATAAATTTTTCCAAAAGAGGGGTGAAGTATTTCAACTTTAGTACTTGATCTTTAAAAGGTCTTGTGACTGGAGGAAAAGATAGGTTCTCTATTATATAATTAAATAGAATGGTCAATTGATGCTTGGTAATGATCTTTTTGAAATTGTAGTCACCTTTTCTTTGATCTGAGGATTTTTAGTTTCAACACTCTTGGAATAGAGTCTGACTGTATCATGAACATGATCATATTTTTTATCAATATTTTAAAAGTTTCTAAACCAAAAGCATCAAAAAAAAGCATGATGTTGTTTTTTTATAACAGTTATGACTACCTCAATATCCAGAGTCTGAGAGGCCTGACCATACATACAAGGAATATCTATAGGAGTTGGGGTACGAGAATTCAAAGTTTTAAGAATAGTCCCACACAACCTTTATACTCTATGGTCAAAGTATATATTGCATAATAAAGTCCAGTCATTTATTTACTCATCTTGGTAGTGCATGCAACAATTGTCTTAGTAGTTGTAATTAGATTGGGTTGAATATCCTCTATCATTTTCTTTGTAACAATAATTAAATCAGCCTCAATTATACCTACTTTCTAACTGGGAATAGAAACCTATTTCCTAGACTGCCGTATTTATGCTATTGAAGATATGAGAGAGTTTAATTCATCACTCAGCTTAGTGTTTTCTATTTTAGCTGTTTTAATCTCATCCACCATCTGAGATTGAACAGATATACTTACTGCTTAATAGACTTATTGTTTAAACTTTTTAAAATTTTATATAGTGACTGAGTCACTATGATCTGCCTCAACCACTGACTCCCTTGAAACAGGTACAAAAACATCATCATATGAGTCCTCACAATCTAATGCCAGGGCTACATACCTAGGATTACTTGCCCATTCTATCATTACATCATCCAGAGAAGTGAAGTATGAAGTCTCACTCATCCAAGTTGATGTTATTCACTATCTTGATCTCTTATTTACTGAGGCTCCCCATCAGTTTATGCTCTCCTTACTAGTTTCTCATCTTCAGCATGAGGTCTTCTTGTTTCATAAACTAAATGAGGTAAATTAATTTCTTGAGCTACCACTTTTACAATAACTTCCTAATTTTCTCTCACTTCTACATCATCTCTAGGAGGTTCTTCCAACCGAGCCAGATCCACTACTTCAATTATTTCAACATATTCACCGAGATTTTCCATATGTTCTTCATTATAAATTTCACTCATTTCCTTATCATCATTTCCAGAGACATGCTCTTCATTTTCATATCTATCATCATCTTATTCACCTTCGTCCTCTTCACAACCATTTCCACTTTCATTACCTTCACTTTATTCTTCTTCTTCAAAGCCCCTAGATCTCGTTACATATTCCACACTACCTGATACTTCTATCACCTCATCCCTATTATCTTCAAGAGAGGGATAATTAGAGGGTAAGTCAAGTGAAGGACTATGAGGTTTAAAAACGAGTCCTTTGCGAGGTTCATTGGTGTTAGGATCAGTCCTATCATAAATAGGAGACCATTAATATCTTACTAGAGTGATTAGATCTTCTTCGTATTCTTCTTATGAAGAGTAAAAAACATCCTCATTTTGTCTTGGACTAGGATCATCCATATTCTTAGGCCTATTTGGATAGTCCACCAGATTGAACTTATCATAGATCTTATCTTTATCTCCAACCCATAATCTCTTCAATGGGTTCCAGTTTATTTTCATTTTTTTACAAATCTCCTTACTTAGGAAAATCCCACTGCACTCAGAAACAACTTCTTCTCCTTCATTTATATATATCCTTTTTCTTTTAACATAGCTAAGATCATTATTAGATAAAATTGGGAATTGGTTTTTCAGGAAGGTTTGATCATTTAATTTATATGCACAACAAGGTATCTACACAAATTTACCTCGATCCATTTTCTTTGCAGATTAACCATGTATACATCTTAATATTTCAGAGAGAAAAAGTCCCCTTTCCTAGTACAGATATGATTCTTAATAAACTTAAAAAATATTATACATTCTCCACTTGACTCTTTATTTATAGGTCTCTTGTGTTCATCATTATTAGTAAGCTCCTTCATAACTGTATAAGTGAAAAACATATCACTCTCAGGTGGAGAGGAACCTTGATAATAATCCAACACACCATAAAGAGTAATTTTAAGGCATTTATCCAATTGTATTGAAGAGAAAGATATTCTATTCCCTTTCAATATTGACTTGATCCATTCAACATCACTTCCTTCCAGCAAGAACTCTATATTCATGTAAAATTCAGGAACTAGTTTTGGGTAAAAGGGTCTTTCATTATCATAAAACCACTCAATACATTCTTGATCTTGTAGTACCTTGAGAAATAGAGACATGATTTCCAACAACCATTATGAAAGAAATTATTTACCTAGGGTCACAACATGGTTTTCCAGAGAAAGATTTATAGGTTCTGAAGATTTTCTCAATTCACCTTTCTATTTATTAGAAGCACGATACTGGCCACCAACAAGAGCCTACTTCTCATGCTCCATTCAAATTAGTTTATTCTGGAGTTTAGAAGGTGAAGGTCAGGGGTGGAGATAGAAACAACAGAGATAGTGTAGGGGTAAAGGGGTAGAGTTTTTTGATTCAAATTTAAATCATTTAGGGATTTTGAAATCACAAAATCCTGAAATCATGAACTCAGTTCCACAAAATCAATGAAACAGTGTCATTTTGAAAAAACATAAAAATATAAAAAAATAGTGTGTCATCAGTATCATCATGAAATATTTATCATAACACTAACAGTGTCATCTTAACAAGGAATTGATTTCAGTATGAAAGGGTATCCATATAAAAATGTATCTATGTTTTCATGACTACTGTGTTGGCATGACATAGTGTTGGTGTCAACATGACAACTGTGTTGGCATGACATAGAGTTGGTGTCAAAACGACATTATCAGCTTCATACTATAAGTGTTGGTATGACACCTTCACTTAAATATTTCAAAGTAATAGCAACACAATGACCTATAGATTGATCATTCCTAACTCATGTCTGATATAGTAAATTATTTTAGTGTTCAATGGATTAGTGAAAATGTCATAAAGCTGATGTTCAATGCCAATTAACTCTAAATTTATATCACATTTTTGATAATGTTTTCTCAAAAAATGATGTCCTATATCAATGTTTTTTTCATAGAATTTTAAATAGGAAACCTAGATATATTAATAGCACTTGTGTTATCACAATTTATTTGGACATGTCTGAATTGATATCCATAATCTAGTAATGTGTGTTTCATATACACAAGGTGTGCACAAAATCTACCTACAACTATGTATTCCGATCCATTAGTAGATCATGCAACCAATTTTTTTTCCTACTACACCATGAAATTAGAGACTTTCCCAGAAGGTGACATATGATAGAGGTGTTTTTTCTATCTAAATACAACCATCAAAAGTTAGCATCTAGATAACTCACTAAATAAAACGTTTCTCCTCTAGGGTATAATAGTCCAATGTTGGTAGTATGTTTGAGGTATTTCAAAATCCTTTTAATGAAAAGAATATGCGATTCTTTTGTGTTTTATTGAAAAAGTTCACACATTCATACAATAAACATAATATCTAGACTAATAGAAATTCTGTAGAGTAAACTTCCAATCATTCCTCTATAAGTGGTTTAATCAATATATTTACCATCTTCATCAAGGTCCATCTTACAAGTGTTTCTCGTGGGAGTGTCACTAATCTTGGTGATTTCAAAGCCAAATCTTTTTAAATGATCCTTATTATATTTACTTTGATTAAATAAAATGAATTATTTATTTTGAAATATTTGAAATCCAAGAAAGAATCTGAGTTCACCCAGTAAACACATTTTAAACTCACTTTGCATCATCTTTCAAAAATCAACACATAAAGAATATTTAAGGGATAAAAAAATAATATCATATATATATATTTGTATTACTAAAATATATTTGGAAATTATTTTTATAAAGATATTAGGATCAGCTATAGCTTATGTAAAACCTTTAGTAATAAAAAAAGTACTCAGCCTATCATACCAAGCTATTGAATATTTCTTTAAACCATATAAATATTTTATGAATTTAAAAAAATTAATTGGAAAATGAGGATTTTTTAAACTAGGTGGTTTTTGGACAAAAATATCTTCAAATATTTACCAATTTTGGAATGCACTCTTGAAATCCATTTGATAATGTTTGAAATCTATATGTACAACATATGAAAGAATAATTATAATGAATTCAAGTCTAGCTACTAGTGCAAAGGTTTCCTAATAGTTAATTCATTCTTCTTGACTATAACCTTAAGAAACTAATGTAGCTTTGTTTCTAACTATGTTACCATATTCATCTAATTTATTCCAAAAAAATCTTTTGGTGCCTATAGTTAGGGTGTCTTTGGGTCTATTTATAATTTTTCAGAATTTGTTTCTTTCAAACTGATTTAACTCTTCTTGCATAGCCATCACCCAAAATTCATGATTTATAGCATCATTGATGTTCTTAGGGTAAAGATATAATAGGAAGGCTTTATGTTCAACCTGATTTCTTAGGTAATATCTAGTATGGGTTTCTTTGTCAAAATCTACACAAATAGCATCTAAAAGATTGTTCTTAAGAGTTCTAACAGGTGTAGAAAAAGAAGGCCTAGATATTTCAATTTATTTAGTAGGTTCAGGTTTATTATTGCTTGAATCTGGAGAATTTATAGAACTATAAGTCTTAACATATTCTTTTATAATATGGTTAGAAGATTTAGCATTAATGTACATATTTTACATATCATCCTTAAGATTATCTAGCGAGGTCTTGGGAAAATGTGGATCTATCTCATCAAATTTGATATATACAGATTCTTTCACACATTTGGATGTATCATTGAAGTCACAATAAGATTTACTAGTAATTGAATAACCTAGGAAAATTACTTCATCACTCTTGGAAGAAAATTTGTCCAAATTATTCTTAGTGTTATGAATGTTGAGTTTCTAACCAAAAACATTGAAGTAGTTAACCTTGGGTTTTCTATTGTTCCCAAACTCATAAGGTGTTTTCTTAATAATAGGTCTGATTAAAACTATTAATAATATAGCCTTCTGTATTGAAATATTTATCCCAAAATTAAATTGGTAGGTTATACTAACTAAGTATGATTCTAAAAATTTCTTTCAAGGTTTTATTTCTTCTTTCTTCAACTCCATTTTGTTGGGGTGTTCTAGGAGAAAAAAAGTTATAACTATTTCCATTTTGTGATAATAAGAATTAAATATCTTGGTTTTCAAAATAACATCAATGGTCACTTCTTAGGGTTTTAATTTTAAGGACAAAAATATTTTCTATAGTCATTGAATACTTGGTAAAATGAGAGTAAAATTCAATTTTGTGATCCAAGAAAAAGGTCCAAGTATATCTAGAGTAGTCATCTACAAGAAGATAGACATCATGCTTCCCATTAAGACTTTAGACTCTAGAAGGTCCAAAGAGATCCATGTGAACAAACTCATGAGTTTGAGAAGTTGAAACTTGTTTCGTTGGTTTTAAATATATTTTGTGTTATTTACCCTTTCAATATGGATTATAGACTTTGTCATTTTGAAACTCATGTTTGGGAAGATCCTTGACTAAGACTTTTATAGTAATATTATAAGGAAGTGTAAATTTTAGTGTCCTAATATACTATTCCAAATATGAGATTATTTATGAAAGGCACTGAAGCATGATCCATTTTGAGAAATTAAAGAATCTAAGTTAAAAGCATATACAATTTTCATTTCTAAGAGAAGAAAATACTAACTTATTTTTTGTGTTGAAAACATTTCATGAATCATTTTCAAATTTAAAATTAAAACCATCATTACATAATTAAGAGATACCAAGTAGATTATATGTTAATCCATCAAAAAAACATACTTTATAAATGAAAACAAAATTAGAGTTACCAATATGGATGAGGAAAATTATTTTTCCTTTAGCATTGTCACCGAAGGTGACATGACCACTATCAGTCCTTTTAAAATTCCTAATTCATGAGTAATATCCTATCATGTGTCTTTAACATCCACTATCCAAGTAATATTAGCTTTTACAATAGTTTTTCAAGAAGTTTTTTTACGAAACATATTGGACAAGAAAATATTTTGGTACCCAAATTTGTTTGGGTCCAGTAACATTAGTAATAAGAGCTTTGGGAACCCACATTTTATTTATGGGGTTTCTATAAGCCATATTTAAAGTATTTGAAAAATAAACTTTATTTTGTCTACAAAAACATGAAACAGTAGAGGATGTCTCATAGATGGAACTTGCAGAAAATGTTCCCAAACTGAGCATAAAACTAGATTTTTCATATTTTGATGAAAAATTAGTTATTGTCATATTCCTCCTTCTATGTTGGTATCTTATTACAAAAGTATACATAGGAGAAACATGTTTACTAAGAATTTGAACTATGATTTATTTTACATTTGTAAATCTCTCTAGATCCTTTTTTTTCTCATTTGATAATTCAAGTTCATTATTCGGCTTAAGCAATTTTGAATTTTTCTATTTTTCCAAAGCAATTTCAAATTTAACAATAGGAGTAAAAAAATGTTGTTTATTTAAAAATTTGTATTTATCTTTTAATTCATTACAAATGTCTTCAATAATTTTAAAATATTCAAACATTTCCTCAATTTTCATATTTTCAGAAACACTTTCATCTCCAGAATAATAAGAATTATGTTTAATAGGATTTGATGTTACCTCATATGTGTTTTTCTAAAAACACATATTTGATTTATCGCACTTTCCATGAGAGGATTCCGAGTCACTTGAGTTTTCCTAATAATCACTCCAAGTTTCCTTCATGGACTTCTGATACTTTATATACTTATAATCATACTTTTTCTTTTACTTTAGATGGGGAAAGTCAGCCTTTACTTTTCTCTTTATCTTACATTCATAACAGATTATTTCACTAGAAGTATCCCTTTTCTTCCAATCCTTTTTTTCAATGGCCCTTGTGATTATACTTACCTTTGTAGTTGGTATTTCTAAAGAATTTATTATCTCTATAAAATTTCTTGAACCTTTTGGTTATTTAAGGCATCTCATCATCCTTGTATGCATATGATTGTTCATCACTTGAACTTTTAGTTTCATCTTGAATTTTTTCCTTGTTCCTAGAGGTAGTAGATTTGGAAGCAACATATTTTTTGTTGGGTTCATCATCTACTTCTTTATTGACTTTTAGTTATTCCTCAGACATCATCAAATTTCCAATCAGATCCTTTACTGATAACTTACTTATGTCATAGGATTATATGATTTATACAGAGGCTTTTCTCGATCTATCTGGTAAGCATATGGGTATTCTCATGATTTTCTCTATTGATGTAACATACTTTCCTAGAGAGATCATAGTATTCATAATTTTATTACACATGAGATACATTTTATAAATAGGCTCATCTGGATTCATTTTAAAGTTATCACAATTTATAGTATATGTGTTAAGTCTTGATTCCTTAACACTAGAGGTTCCTTCCTGTGAAATAGAAAAAGATTTCCAAATTTCATGGGTAGTTTTACCTGAAGAAATTATATTAAACTCTTGAACTCCTAACGAACAGTATAGGGAATTTAGGGATTTACAATTATTGTTATTAGAAGCCTTAGTTGGGTCATCTCAAGTATGATTATCAGTAGATGAAATCTTATATTCATCAATTATCAAAGACCAAATCTCTAAACCCATACTTTTTAAGTGAATTTTCATTTTTATTTTCCATTGTGCATAATTTGTTCCATCAAATAATGGAGGTCTATAGGTATCGTCACCTTCGAATATATTATTCTTGATAAATAAATAGGCTTTTAAAAAACTAGAAATTCAAGACTGCAAGAGATTTATAGATCTTTAAAAGACAACTAAAATCACAGTTGAAAAAGATTTTAAAACAGATTAAATTTTTTTGAAATCACCAACTTGAAAAACTTCATCTGATATAAAATGTTGGTCAGAGTAAGACACTAAATAGGTGGATGAATTTAGTTCCTATAAAAATTTCTGTTAAACAGTTTATTTAAAAAGTTCATCCAATTTAAAATAAAACTGGACAGTTAACCAAGGTAGTGAAATTATAATAGGTTGTCTGTTCAAATAGTTTCTCAAAAGATTGATTAATTCTCAATTATAACAATATGAGATATTGATACAACTTTTTAAGAAATTATAATAAGGAAAAATAGTAATAACTAAAATCCAAGACTAACTATCAAAGTAAATTTTTGGAAAAATGAATTAAAATAGAGAAAGGCTTAATTTAAAATATAGTAGAATTAAACTAGTGGTTAGGTCATAAGTAGAGACTTATTCGTCTCTACTTGGTGATCACCTACAAAAAATAAATCTATATAAATAAATATTTGATCCAAACCTTTGAACGGAGTTAACACATCAGTACATAGGCTGTCCAGGTCACAAGACCTCTACCACCATTCTATGTGAAAAAAAAACTAGGTCAAACATGAACTCTTCCATAGTTCTTTATGGGATAAACAATTGAAAAAGAATGTTTTTTGAGGATATCTAGTATCCTTTAGTTTAGTAAAGGATAAAGTGTGTGTTTTTAGTATAGACACACTACTTGATAGTTTAGGTATGTAGTACATAATAGAGAAAAACAAATTAAAAAGGGATTAGATATTCTCCAAGTATTACTCAATTCTGCTTTGGAATCACTAATGTATAAGAGTTGAATCTCATGTCATGTTTTGGAAACAAACATTGAAAACATAGTGTCATGGAGCACTATGTTCGTTTTTAGAGGAGGGCGATATGTTATTCTCCTTTGATTTTGTTGGATACTACTTAGATGATGAAACTTTTATGATCATCATTTCTTTTGTTCACTGTATGTGGGAAATGATAATTCATTGTGCATTCTTCTTTTCAGTATGGTTCACATGGGAGGTCTTCTTGTATTTTATTCTATATATGTGTCTATGTGAGTCTGCCCATGTAACTTTCTTTTCTGCACTCTACTTTATATATATATTATTTTAGCAAGATAATGTCCATGTTTTAGGTAGACACAATACCTTTTATTTCTGACATCCTCATTTAAGATGTCTGCAAAAATCATTAAATTAATTAGTTGCATTAAAACACTTAGAATATTACCGTTAGAATTAATTTTAAATAGAAAAAATTTAAATAGTCTATTGGTGAGTCCTGGGTAAATATCTCTTTCTATTGGTGGATCATCCCATTGATATGTCATTCTGTCGGTCTTTCAATACATCAGTGACTCATTACATCAGAGAATTATTTTAACTAATTGTTAGTCTTTACGTTGTCTGCACTATGCATCGATGGATCATTTGTACTAATGATAAGTCATCTGTGTCGGTGAGTCATTTCCATCGATATATCTCTTATCTCTTTTATTGATGTCAGTATGTTATACTTAGAAAATATTCTTGCTTGAACTGTCTTAAAACATAAATGTTAATAGAATGTTCTAAATTCTTGTGAGATCATAGATAGAAATAATTTCACATACTAAAACTTAAATCATTATGATTGAAATGTTTAGAAATTATTATCAAGAGTTGACATGATTTTGGATTATTAAAACTATTAATAATAGAGAGGGTGGCCATAGTCTCCTATGGTCTGACAAAGTGTGTTATGAGAATGAAGTCATCAAAGGTACACTTTACATCCACTCTATAATTTCAAATGTGTCATTTGATTATAGATATACCTAATCTTTAATATTTTAAATTTTTTAAAATGATGTTACATCACCACCTTAGTGATTTGATGTTGAGTAAGTAGTGAAAAATTTTAATGGTATGATGATCAAATCTAAATTTAATAACCCCACTATGGTAGATTTTTTTTTGGGAATTTGGTTCCTAAAAATCTTGTGATTCACCATCAATTTAAATTTTATGTGATTTTGTGTCTATATTAGATCTCTCCATATGGATCCCATATCAGTTTTCAAGGGAGGAAAGACACATTTTATATTTTGAACCAACATATGATTTTCTTTTAGTGTGATAATGAATATGAATTCTTGATGGATGATACTTATATTGTGTGGGTTTTACTAGGTATTCATGAGGTATATTTATGTCAAATTGTTGAGGATAAACTCAAAATTAAATATATTCCAATTATTAGAGTTTATGTGGATATATTTAATGAATACTCACACAGTATTCCCCCAAATAATGTATTTTATTTTTAATTATAACTCATGCCTAGTGCTCACTTATTTTAAATTCCCCATATAGAAAGGCCCTGATTAAGTTATTGTAATTGAAGAATCATTTCCATAAGAAGTTTTATAGGGGATGTATATTTCCTAGTGCATTATAATGGGGTGTTACTATTCATTTTTTTAATAAGAAAGAAGGGAAAATGAGACTTTTAAATAATTATAGAGAACTTAACAAAATTACTATCCAGAACAAGTATCCTCAAATCTATATCTGTGATTTGTTTGATCAATTATAAGGAGCTTAATATTTTTACATGATTTATTTTCAATATTGATATCATAAATTAAGAGTCAAAAAGGAGGATATACCAAATATTAATTTCAAAAAGGGGTGTGTTTATTTTGAATTCATAGTAGTTTGATTTGGATAAATCAATCCTTTTACAATCTTCATGGATTTAATTAATAGAGTCTTTATATATTACCTTTATCAAATTTTGGAAGTCTTTATAAATGATGTTGTTATATATTCAAATATAAAAGAAGAATAGGGTGAACATTTGAGGATTTTTCTAAAGACCTTGAAGAATGAGAATTTGTATACTTAATTTTCCAGTGTGAATTCCGGCTATAGAAATTCACATCAATGGGTCATATAATCTCAAGTGAGGGTATAACGATGAGTCCTTCAAAGGAAGAAGTTATTAAAAAATAGACTAGACTAACCATTGTAATTGAGATCCACAGATTTCTTGATTTGAAAGGATGTTTCACATACTATTTTTGAGATTTATGAGAGATATCTAATCTAATAACCATTTTGAATATGAAGGGATCCAAGTTCATTTGAAAAAAATCAATACATGGAAGTTTAAAAGGAGATAAAAATAAGTTTGGTTAGTAAACCTATACTTACATTACCCTGCAGTAGTGATGTGTTTTTAATATTTAGTGGTGCATAAAATAATGGAATGGGATGAATCCACATGAAGAATGATATGGAGATAGCTTATGCTTCATGATAATTAAAAATTCATGAGAAATATTAGTTGACTTATGATAGGGAGTTTCTAGTAGTAATATTTTTATTGAATATAAAGAGACATTATCTTTACAGTGTGGAATGTGATATATATATATATTGATAATTAAATATTTGAGTATATATTCATCTATAAAGAGTTTAATTTTCACTAATGGATATTTTTGGATTTGATTTAAGATTTTGAATGGTCAATATATCACCACCCTGTGAAAATAAATAAGTTGGATGATGCTCTAAGTCAGAAATACTATACTAGTTTGTTTATTAAGGGAATTAATAGGGATATAATAATTATGGAATTATATTATATGGATCTTGAAATCATAAGTAAAGGTTACATATAAAAATCTTCTTAGATAAATTTCTATCCATCCATCCATGTGAGGATTAAAGAGGCATAGAAAAATGATGTGGAACTATATAAGAAGGTGAGAAATATTCATGAGTTTAACCTTGATTGTGATGGAATGATAAGGTTTAGGAAGAAAATATGGGTCACATCAATAATAGATCTGAATGATCTATTTGTTGAAGATCATATTTCATTATTCTATATTAATCTTTGAATTACAAAGATGCATAGAGATATAAAAGAGTATTTCTAGTTGGAAAAAATTAAGAGGGATATTGTAAAGTATATATCTTGGTGATTGGTTTTCTAGAATTTTAATCATGAGAGATAAATGTATAAGGTCTTTTTACAACCATTAACCATACCAGAATAAAAATAGAAAAACGCCACATTGGAATTTGTTATCAGATTCCCCAAAACGTCTTAGGTACATATTACTATTTGGATTGTAATTGATCAACTTAAAAAGTCAGCAAAATTCGTTACCATTATATAATATTTATAACTTAATATTATTTCTAGTAAATACATTAATTTAGTTGTAATAAGTCATTGATCACCATATTCTATTGTATCTAATTGGGATCAAAGGTTTTCCTTGATGATCTGGAGAAGTCTTTTGAAATATTTGAATATAAATTTGAGTTTTAGTACTACATATCGTAGTAAGATAGATGGTAAATTTGGGAGAACCATTCAATATATATAATTATTATTGAAATATTAATCTATTTATTTAAAAGGTGGTTTGGATCAACACATTTCTTTGGTGTAATTTTATTACTATAACAGTTATCACTCAATAGTTCAGATGTATCCTTATGAGTCTTCCATTGTAATGAAGTGAATTAATCCAATATTCCTCTATTAATATGGAAAAGGAAAGATATTGGGACATAATATAGTTGAGGATATAGAAAAAAATGTTAGATCTATTCAGTAGAACATTAGGGTACCTTATAGTTGATAAAAATGTTATACTGATAATCATTATAGAGATCTAGAGTTCATAGTTGGTGGAATTGTATTCTTATGAATATATCCTTGGAATAAGTTTATGATATTTTGAATGTAGGGAAATATGAGTCCTATATATATCAATAAATTTGAAATTATTTATTGTATCATAATGGTAGCTTTTTATTTGGAACTTCAACTGAATCTCTCTCAATTTCATGATGTGTTTCATGAATCTCTCCTGAAGAAGTACATAACATATCCTTCACATGTAGTAACATTAGAGGTCATACCAATAGAGAAAGACATATCTTATGAATAATATCCATTTTGGAGTCTGTTTCATAGAGATAAATCTCAATTAACTAAGACCTCTCATCTAGTCATTGTTTTCGGGTGAACACACAAATTAATGGAATCCATGTGGTAACAAGAGGATGTGATGAGGCATTAGTATCCTTTGTTGTATGTATTGAATTGACATATTTTTGATGGAAAATTATTATAAGGGGGGTATATTGTAAAAAAAAATATTTTTTGAAACATTTATCTTAAAATAAATAATATTTCTAATATAGCATGCATTACACGCAACATCGAGTTCAAACAAACTTCAATATAAATATTAATATTTAAACATGATCATTATATCCTTATTATTAAAATTGTTTGTATGAATAGAAATACCAAAAACACAAAAAATATGTATAAATGTTTTATATAATTCAATTTCATTTAATATTTCATAATAAATAAGTACTAGTTTTCATCAAAGTCCTTTTATTCTTTGAGAATACATTTTTTTTCAGAAATGGTTTTTATTTATTTATGTGAATTAATATTATTATTAAACTATGATGGTTTTATAAATTTTTATAAAATAGATATAATTTTTCAAATAATAATATAAAAAGTACATAGGGTGAAATTTTTGGATTTTTTTGAAAGGATTGATTTTTTATTAAAGCGTGAAAATATTGTTTTTTTTAAAACATCCATTTAATTTCCTTGAAAATGTATCATAATTCCTTAAATTTGATACTTAATTAAAATATATAACATTTAGGTATAATTAATTTATTTAATATCATATAAATCACAGTTATGATTTATTTTTCTATAAGTTCATTTTTGGGATTAAAAATGTTTATATTTTAAGAAGTTTTTTTCCATGTTTTACACATTTATATTAAAATTATTTTCTACCACATATATAAATTGAATCTGGTAAAATGGAATCCAAAATTTTAATTATAATGTATAATTTTTTTAGAATTCCTAATTTATTTTTGGTGTTTAAATAATTCTCTCATTGTAAAAAGTTAAGTTATCACAGTTAAGGTAAAAATGGGTTTAAAGTGCTTTAAATAGAGTATTAGGCTCAAAATGTATCAAAAAAATGTATAACTATTATTTTTTGAGTTTATTTCAACCCTATTACATCATTTATCCTAATTTTTGGTAGCTTTGTTCCACTTGACAAGATTATGATATCTATTATTTAATCTTTTAAGTAATTCCAAGTGTGCCCTTTCCCTCCATTACAAAAGGATACCACCTATCCTCTCTTATTCCCAATTTACAAGCATTATATATCAGAAAATACCTAACATAATACCATATTATATTCCTTTACCATGTCTTAGATATTCAATTGATTCCAAAATACCATCCTTTCCAGGCATTAGTTGTAATCCAGAATAGGTTTCTTTGTAAAGAGATACAAATCCTAACTAAATACTTTCAATTTTATTTCTTCTTCTACCTCTTAAAAATCTATAGTACCCATTATAAGAAAATTATTTAAGTGTCTTAAATTTAATTAATTGTTATTATGATTATGGAAAAACCATTATCCACCTCCTTTAAATCCGTTGAAAAATGACAACCTCGGTCGCACGTATGTTTGGACTACTACCTCCATGAAGTCGTGCTTTTCAATTTTCATCAACATTTCACATTTATGATTATAATTATGGATATAAAAATAAATATTATATTAGTGTAGTTTTTTTATTTATAGTTATAAATTAATATTCTTACATCCATCAAAAAGTGAAAACATCACTCGTGTGTACGAACATACTACCATCTCCCTGAAGTGATGTAAGTCATTTTTCATCACCGATTTATATGAATTATTATAATAGTGTATATATTTTTTAAATATGAAACTAAATACGTGATTAAAATTTTATATATGATGGAACCATGATTAATGTACTAGTAATGGGACTACCAAACAGAAATATGCATGAAAGGTGGAGTAGTTATCACCCAAAATTGTTATTTTAATAAAGAATTAATAATAAATATGTATTAACAAGTTAAAATTAAATCATATATTTTTTGATATATATATATATATATTATTATGATTATATAATTGATTTATAATAAATCTATATTTATTATAAAATAGGTTTGAACACATATGAAGAATGACAAGTCTTGAGGTAAGAGATTTATGTTTTAATCCCATTTCAATTGGAATTATTTAAGCTTGAATTTATAATGAGGAAATTATTTGATAAATATTTAAAACACCACATTAATTTTTATTATGTTATATTTATTTATGGAATTTCTAATTTTTTATTACCATTTTTTCTTTCTGTTAGTTAGAATGGTTCATAAAATGTTTTAAAGAAAATATGAACTTATTTTTCCTCTTTCATTCGAAAACCGTTTATCTTCCATATGTATATTTTATAAAATAGTTTCAAAAAGGTTATTGATTATTATTGAATGATTTTTAAAGTAAATTTTACCCATTTTTTGTTTTTTATAATTTTTTTAGAAAAGAATATCTACATCGTGTTCTCAATAAGGTACTTTCTACCAGAGGAGTGAATATAATATTTATTTGAAAAATTAAAAAAAAAATTTCTTCCATTTTGAACACTAATTTTTTAATATTAATTTACATTTTTTCATGGATCATTTCAAATAACTGTTTTTCCAATTTATCTTTTAAATATTTTTAATTTAAATTATTGATTTCAAGCTGAAAAGTACATTTTTATGGATAAATATTCCAATGATGTTTTAGAGAATATTTCCTTATATTATAAAATACTTCTAAGTTAACTATTATTTAATGGGGTTATGATTCAATTATACATACTTATTATTTATTTGGATAGTTTATTGTTTTGATGATGAGATTCTTCTAAAACTTGTTTATTTTCCATATGTTATGATATGATGAAATGATGAAATTTTATGAAACTAATTTATTTTTAATGAGTTCTAATATGATTTATGTTTTATGATCTTTTATCCTATGTATTTATGTTTTTTATTTTTATACAGGGGGCCCAAGATTATATATCCCTATAATGCAATGGGTAATGGTGGATATCTCATAAGATAATATGGACTGGAATGGGGAGTGAACCATGCTTAGTATGTTACTCTCTTTACTATGATATTATTGTTAGTGATACTTGACTAAGGATATGATGAATGGGTAGTGATATCAATCATTTATGATAGTATTGGAAATGATCCTGTACTTTTGAAATTATTTTTTTTCTTATTTATATGAAAAAACTAATATATTATTCTTATGATATATTATCTTGGCTTATGATTTATTATTAATGATTCCTATCACTTATAAAATTTTTTATATTAGAAATCCATATTCCATTATTTATGATTAATGTTCTTTGAATTATAGGTTATGACTACTATATTTTATGAACTTTATCTCACAACTTTATGATTATTTTATGATCAATTTTGTTCCCTAATAGATATCTGTAATGTTTAGACTTTCTGAGAATTTTATATCAACCTTTATTATGTTTATTTTTCCCTATGATATGTAGAAAGGTTTTATCTATGATGTGTCTAATAAGGCTTATAGTTGTGAATAAATTATTATAAGATGATGTACGTCTTTTGTTTCTGTATAGTTTGTTTATGTATCCATGTTTCCAAAGACACTATTACATTATAGTTCTGGTATGGATCATGATGTTATATAATGTATATTGATATAATAATATGTAATATTTATGTATGAAAAGTTTAGGTTACTGTTCCAAAAGGTAAAGGTAATGAATTCATATAGTGACAACACGACCCAAAGGCCCACCTCAACCCAAACACCAATAGGTGGGTGAAATTCCAAAAACAATTCCTTTAGAATTACAATGGAAAGTCCTTAATTAATTAGTCCTTTACTGATTCCAACTATTAAAGATATGGTCTCATCCCACATATTTTTTGGGAGACCACATATCACTCAAACATATCCCTTTTATTCTAGTAAATAAATATCTTGGTGAAACACTTATTCTATTTCTACAACCTATATCACATCTTAAGACTACCCATGGTCTCTCACCATCACATCAAGTACTATTTCCCCTTGGTAACATATTCCTTAGATGATACCAAACATCCAAAGTTCTTCCAATCACTTATCCTAGTCCAGGGGTATAACACCACCCACTTTATATAAATCATGGGTCTCTTGGTCCTTAACCTCTTTACTGGAGACCAAGAAAAATTCACACACACATTCAAACCCATTCATAAACACTCACACAAACACACAGATATATATTTATATGGATTTTTATGATAGGGTTCCATCCTCAAAGGGATATATAAGCCTCAATAAGATTTATTGAGACCTTTTAGCCCGTCTATACCTCACTTATGTCCATATCACCACTCAATATCTTTATTTAAATCACACGCTATAAATAATTAATTATATTCAATTATAATTAAGTAAAATATTTTATAAAAAATGGTATAATTTTTGGAATGATCATAGAGTATTAGAATCATGCTAGAATGATGGCCACCAACACCCGTAGGGTACATGACATGCCATAAAAACCAACATGCATGGAAGGCCTATTGTTTACATCTAGAAAACCAACAATGTAATCCACTCTAATGGATACTTTATATAAATTTATTTAAATGTATTACCACCATCAAAACTTCTTCCAATGGTATGAAGATAACATCCCAGAACATCCTCTACACAAGCCACACAAATCTTCATTATCCTATATTAATTCAACCATGTTCTGGTGTAATTGAACCCAAATACCTAAATGACATCAAGGTAAATAAGAAAGAAACAAAGGTAGGTTTCATAAAGGAATAAAATATATGATATTACTTTGGATCATCATCATAACACACTTTGATTCTCCCCCGGCCCAATAGTGATTGAAAGTGAGGAATGAGAGATGAAATTTATCCAATTAATGGAATTTCTTGAACCCCATTCTTGGATAAATATTAAGATCCCTTGTAAGGAAAAAGGTGAAAAATATCCCTCTTAAAATAAACCTTGGATGAAGCCACCGACAATCCACGGGGTCCCGCTGGTTAGCCGGTGGGCCCAACTAAGATCTTGGGTGACTATCTAACCTTTAGAATTAATTTTATTCCCAATAGTACCCTTGGCCCACCAGTTACCCTGTTAGATAGCTGGTGGTTTTTTTAACCACCAGGCTACTCTAACCAATTTTTGGATTTCTCTCGAACACCTGGGTACTTCCCTGATCTTTAAACCATGTCAAAAAACACTAGTTTAGTATGTATAAGTCTTCCAACTTGAGCCTTGGTTCTTATAGAAAACCATCCACCATACATAAATTTCAAATTTCTCGGGGAATTTCTGAACCATTACTATGTGAGTCATTACAATTTGGTTTGTCCAGAAGTACGATACAATACTAAAAAAAGTATATTTGTTTTTCCCAATATATGGTTGTTTTTACCATCATATATATTGGTTCCATATATTCATATAATGATAAATGAATTTCCAAATATATATATATATATATATTGTTTTTATAATTTATTTTATATAATTATCATATATAGATAAAATAAATTCAAAAAATAGAGGGAATATAAGAAAATTATTTATAATAACCATTATATATACAATAATAAATGATATTTATTTTTAATAAATTTAATATATTCATATTAAATTTTATAATATTTATATCATGGTTTTAAAAAATACACATCATATAATGGAAATGATTATTTTAAAATAGTTTTACATTATTATTGATAGAAATGTTAAAAAAAATTAATTTGAAAAAATTAGACAATAATAGAGTTACAAAATTTGTCTTTAATAGAGTAATAAAAAACCAATTATAGATTTAAATGATAAAAAATTATTCTGTAAGCAAAAATGTTTTTTTAATAAAATATATATTCCAAAAACAAACTGATACCGGATGGTCCTCCAAAATGTACACCCCCCATAACAATTGTGGTTTTCTTGTCTCCACTTTTTTACTTTTTTTCCTAGATTTATTACATTACATAAAAATATAACTGTTAATTTTATGATTATAAATTCAACATTGTAAATGTGAGAATGTATAAATTATATTAAATATAATAATTATCATGTAAAAAAATAATTTATGGGTTTTGAAGATACTAAATCTCTTTAAATAATGTGAAAAATCAAATACCTTTAAACTCAAATAATTTATTTCATAAGATAAATAATAGTATGAATAAAATAAACAAAACATTATTACATTGTATATTTTTATATTATGTAATCGATAACAACCACTTAAAAACAACCATCTTGTTCCTTCCTCAAAAAGTAATCCATAAACTATAAGATCCGTAAAAAACTTTAGAAGGACCCACAAAATGTTTCAAATATATGATAGTATTATCTCGATTATGAAAGAATAAGATAAAATCAACTATAATGTTATGATGTATATTGCATCAAAAATTAATCCTAAAAAACTTTTATAGACCCATGACATTAATGATTGAGTATGCTCATGTTCAAGTGATACCCAAATTCTTTACCAACTCTTAGCTGTATATGTTACATTTTTTTACATTTTCTTCATTCTTTAAAAGTGATACTGAATTTCATAAAATATCATATTATAAGGAATAAATCCATTAATAATGTATAAATAAAATATTACAACTGTTTCGGGTATGATAGGTGAACTTATAATATACTGTATCATAGTGATATCGCCTCATATGAAATCTCATACTAATAGTAGGCGTATAGCCAATATTGATATTAAAGATATAAAATTTATGTGCATAAAACTTTTAATCTCACAATTTCACTAAATCCTCATATAAATCATATATATTTGATAATAAGTTTTGAAATCCCATCCAAACTATTTTGTATAAACAATCATAATATCTATCATTTTGAAAAAATACATTATAACAAAATTAATCCTTATTTCACAACCTTCTGTATAAACGATTGAGACTTTATATAATTTCAAAGGATTAATAATTCCAAATTTAAATCCATAAAAAAGAGTGGAAACTTAGAAATAATCAATTCTAGTCAATTTGTAATGGGGTCTACCATGATCTCCATCAAACATGTATATCTTTGTACAAACATGTCCAATAAATGTATCAACATACTTCACATGTATTCCTATATAATATAAGTTTTCCAAAAAATAAAGTAAATCCATGAGACACGGAAAATTTAAATCTCATAGAAACCAAAGCATACATTCTAGATTATCCTTAAATATGATGTCTAACCTAAATTAATACATCACATGTTTTTCATCCATGTAGTTGATAACATCATAAGTTACTAACTAATAACGGTCATTCATTTCCTCAGTCTAATTCAAGTTAGGTCATAGATGTCGTACCTGTCATACATGAGAAAAATAAATCTTGTCTTAGTTATGAAAAACCTAACATATGATCTAATAAATACCCAATTACCCCTGATTAACTTAGCCTTATATCTTGAATAACAAAGATATCAATATATTAAGTTTCACATGTAGGATTCATTTTTATTATTAAATAATGTTGAACAATATAATGTATAAAAACCCATGTGTATGACTAAAATTTGTGTAAAATTTTATATGATATAATTTATGGGTGTAGTATAGACAACAATTCATACTTATCTCTCTTGAGTGAACTCTTTATCTCCATAAAATTACTTACTCACACTAAATCAAACATTTTTTCACAACCCATGGAATTTTAGAAAAAACATATGTTAGGAAAAAATGGGTGATTTATCTAGAGAAGTTAATTATAATTTTACTACCATGTAATAATAAATCCTAAAATATTGAATAATAAAATTTAAATTTTCATTAATAATAAAGTAATTATTTATAATCTAATACTAATATTTATATCACATAAACTATCTCTTGGATTAGGGAAAAACTAAAAACATTTATAGAGAATCCCCTACATATCTAATACCAATGTAATTTTATATGCCAATCACTTGTTTGTTATGTTAGTGGTTTTGTTAAAGTGTTTTCTACATTATCCAGTAAATCAACTCAATAAATTTTAAAACCACCCCTCTAAATTATTTATTTATTCTAATGACATTTTCCAAGGATATATCTCCCCATTGGGTGATATTGTGGTTCCTTTTCTTCTATGATAACACCATTATTGTCACAAAACGAGTATATTAGGTAAAATATAATAAAAACTAAATATAGTTCTATAAATAAATTAACAATATAAAACATTCCTTTTCAATATCATATATAATAATGCACTCAAATTATGTTGTGAGATCAGATATCATTTGATGTTTAAAACAATTTAAATTTTTAAATATGGAATTACGACATAATAGAATACCATATTGCGATCTTGAATCATATTTATCTGTTTTTATTATAGTATTAGTTAAACCCTTTAAAATAATAAATTCATTGTAAATAATATCTATGAATACATCTATATGTCTTATCAAGTACTTACAGATATTCTTTATGACAATTTAATGTCTACCACTAGAATATTATTCGTATCAACTTGTTATGATTAACACATAAGACAAACAGGGTCAAGTACATAACATGGAATACATCTAAGTATAAGGAATATAGTACATATGTTTCCTTTCTCTTTATATATATGTATATTAAGGTTCCATAATAGCCACACAATGTAACACTAGTTAAAACCCCTTATTCTATTTCTCCATACTATAACTTTTTAAGGCTTTACTGTTATAAGTGTTTTGACTCAAACCAAAAAACTTATTAAATATTTCTTTATAGGTATTTGTAGCTAGTATGATGGACACCTCAATAATATCCAACCACATTTTTTAATGTCACAAAACAATTTTATTTCATAATAAAAATGAATATTGAAACTCCAAGATGGTTTCATTGACACACAGATAGACACTTGAATTTTTTTGAAACCTTAGTAACACTGGTTTAATTATAAAAATATTTAGTTTATATTCTATACACACCCTTGAAGATGTTTTCATTCACTAAAGTAGTTTTTAAATAGATGTTATAGATAAAAATTCATAAAAAAATAATTTAAAAATCAATATATTAATAAACTTTATCATAGATATTGGTGATAGTGTTTCTTTATTATAAACACTGTGAATTTTAATGTAACTTTAACTAATAAGAGATCTTTTTAAACAATAATCTATGATCCAGGTCAAATTTTATTTATAAAATCCACTTACACCCAAAATATCCATTTAGGTGATTTCAAAAAGCACAAAACCTGATTCTTTTATGGATTGTCCATTGTAGATCCTGTGGAATATAATAATTACCCAAAATTAGAACCCTTTAAAAATTCTTGATAGGGGATGGTTCATCCTATATGAACTCAAACATATCATTATTTTCCACATGAAATAAAAATCATTTAGGATCACGATGAATCATAATAGTCATTTGAGGGTTTTATAATATATTATTTGGTTTAGTCTCCATAATTATTTTTCAAACTATATAATATTAAATATTAGGAACTCTTCTTATTTGTAATCCTTGAATAAAACTATGTTTAATATTTCTCCCCCTATTTACTTATCTAATTAATTTTATCTCCTTAAATATTATATACTAAGACACTAAGACTTTATGAAATTATGAATTATAAAAGTATAACCAATAATTTCATTTAGAAATCCAATGGGTATGAAGTATTCATATTTTGTGCCATGTTTATTATTAAAATCATGATTCCTATAATATTCACAACAAAAAATTTTGGTGAAAGAAAAATTGGAACATTTTATACTCTATATCTCTTATAGAGACTTTATGACTACCTTTAATAGAATGTACGAAAAATATAAATAAACTTTTTCAAGTGGATATACCAATAATGATAAAATATTATTTTATAGAATCATGATAGATTATACCATGACTAACATGGCACTATTACAACTTTTAGATACACCATTCCACTATTGGGTACCCAAAGGTGTGATTTGTGAAGAAATTACACAACCACACTAATGATTAAGAAATATTTACTTATATATCCCAAATTAAATTTAAGAAATATATAATAATAATTTTTATAATTCATTATATATTTTATTTTATAACATTTTGAACATTTAAATGATTTTAAACTTGTTCTTCATAAAAACCACTTATATTATTTACCGAAGTTTCTATTAAGGTTTACGAATTGATTATTATTAAGATATATGAAAATATCTTTCTAGTGTCCATTATTTTGTTATATAATGGTAGAATCTATTACAATGGTCTTGTTATTTTATAAGCCTTGAAACATTTAATGAAAAATATAATAATGCATGGTTCAAATGTTTATTTTTCAGAACTAATGGGAAAGTAAAAATGTCCGGTTGATGAAAGTGTGGAAGTAAATCTTTGGTAAAGTAAACCCTATTTTACATGTACGATTAATTGGAGGTTTACAAAGGATTTTTTGGATTAATTATGGGTCATCATAGGTATATTTTACACTATTAATTGTAGTACAACAATTAAGGTTGTAGATTCCATGGAAAATCAATGGCGAACCAAATTAAAAATGAGCTCTCCATAAATCTCAGAAGGTAGGGAACCTAATCAACTATCTTATCCCCAATATATATATATATATATATATATATGTGAGTATTAGGGTCATTTATGAATGTAATTATTACTATGAATCACCATAAAGTTATATATTTCATATTCCATTAGTATTAAGAAAGTAGCAATGTTATCCTATGGAGTAGGACTAAAATCTGAATCAAATAATATCTTATTATCTTTCCTTTAGTTTCATTTTCACTTTCTAAATTAGTTTTTAGATGTTGAATTTTTGAGAGTGAGTGTTTTTTTTGTGTAATATAAGGTGGTTCACCTTCTAATTTCCATACATCATTTCTTTGGTTTTTCTAATTCCTAGAAATTTGGGACATTGTTCCAAGCATTATGTTCTAGTGGGTTACTTTCAGATCGGTGGTTCAAGACCCAAGAAGTGGTACTAAAGATTATGGTTCAACAAGTGTTAGTGTACTAAAAATCAAAATATTTATTAATGTTTTAGTTTTTACTTTTTTTTATTTCAAGAGTTATTCTCTATTAGAGAATGAATGCTGTTGAAGGGATGAAATTTTGGGATTATCAGTTTTCCATTAAATATTTTTGATTTAGGAGGATATATATGGAGGTTTATCTATTACATAAGGACTTAGAGATTATAATTAAAGGAGTTAAACAAGAATAATATGATAATTTTTAATATTAATGGTTTTATATTAATGCACTTTGTATGATTTTAATGTCTTCGATAAGGAAGGATTCATACAACATCCGGTAGGTTAAGACCAATATAGAGATAATGAAGGACGTAACTTATTTTTATGAGAATCCAACAGAAATTAATAATGTTTTCTTGATTTAGAGATTATTTACCATAGGAATATCATAAATAAGGAAATATATTGATCATGTTATTGAATTCAATAAGATACAAAGTCAGTTGGAATTGGTAAGAGTGAAGTTTTCAGATCTTTTGTGGGTTTTCTTGTTGCCGACATCACTCCCATAATCTTTTGATTCCATAGTTTTAAATGTTACAAATTATAGTTCCCAAAAAAATATTGAGTTTTTTGATATTTATGATATCTTTATAAATATGAAAATATAATCGTGGTAATTAAAAAAACCTACTATAAGAATGATTAATATAGAAGGTAGAGGATGTTCTATTCAATAGAAATTTTAGTAGAAAGTGGAAATTAAGAGAGATAAGTAAAAGGAAATACACTAGACCTAAACCCATATACTGAAATTAGAGGAATAAGGTGAGTATGAAGAAGGATGATAGAGACCATATGGTTTATTCCAGAAGGGAATATTTAAGAAGTTCTATTAATAGTATAGTTATGGGAGAAATTAGTTTTCTAATCAGTATAAAAACATCATTGGAATCATGGACTATTGATTATGGATTTCCATTTATTTATATATCTAATAGGGGGAGTGTGACCAAATATGTTGGAAAGATATTCAAAAAGGTTATTCTTATAGACAATGCAGTTATTGATATGGCAAGGAATGGTTATGTGAAATTAAATATCTATAAAAAACTATTAGAGTTATGTAGAGTTTGGAACATACTCAGTTTCTAGAAGAATATAATTTTGATTGGATAGTTGGATAAATCATGATATTCTTAAAATTTATGTTGATATATTGTGAAAGATAACTCAAGGAACCATTGTATTGTTTAGAGTAGTTGAAGAAGGAATATTGTATTGGATGAGAATATTATATTGAAAAAATAATTTGGAAATCAAGAATCCTAGAAATTCAAAGTTCAAAATTTACATCTTGGGAATATTAGTAAAAGTAATATTAGAGTCTTAGAAGAAAAAGTGATATTGAAGCTTGGTCAAATGGATTTTGGTACATGAGAAAAGTTATTCTAAGAAATTAGATAAAGGTTTCATCTATCACAAAGAGATGGGAACTTAAGCCATAGATGTTAAAGCTCATTCATATATATGTTTGGTGGATTATTCCAGTATATTCTCTTGGAGGGGATCTATATTATATTATCTTCATTGGTGAGTCAATATATAAGGTATGTTTATATATTTATAAGAAATCATTCAAGGCCTCAAAATTCTTTTTTTAACAAAAATACATGCTGGAGAAAGTGACAATAAATAAGATTAATTTCTTAAGGTCCTTCAATAAAGGTTAATAATGTAGAAGAAAATTCTATTGGTTTTGTAGGATACAAGGAATAGGATTTTGTAATACAATAAATAGGATACTAAAAAAATATTGAAATAGATCACATGAATGAAATTTTAAATAATAAATATCAAAGAAAGAGGTTTTATGTAGGGTGCCCAAAGGATTTGGGGATAAATCTATCAATTTCTATTCTTATATCATTAACTTAATTATTTATGAACCTATAATGGATGGGTTTATAGAATATTTTTTTTTGTTTTTAATAACTATTTATGTATATCATTTTAAAGTTTTGGGAACTCTGACTCATTTCTATGTTGATTCCAATGATAAGAAAGAACTAAAGCAAATTCCAATTTTTTTTCCATATTTGTTATGGTGATAAAATATTTGGATTTTAATTGTGGGAAAATTATAAACCCGATAGCACTATAAAATAAAAATTTCTATTTAATGAGTAGGAAATTTTGAAAGATCAAAACATGGTGGAAGATGCTATTGAGAATAATGAATCAATTAAGCATATCTAAGTTAATCTTAATAGGATAACCATTTTTTTAAAATGTTTATAAAGAAATGAATTTATAAGAGAACCTATAAGGATAGATGTACCAAAAATATCAAGGACTATAGATTATTAGGGAAGAGTTTTAGAAGGTGATTTTCCAGGTGTTGTGTCCTCATAAATATAAAAGAATAATTTGAGTTAGGGAGGTATACTAGGATTATATGATTAGTTTATAGGATTTATATTGGTATATATTTCTTTATCGTTATAGATATTAGAAATAGAAAGGGATCAAAATAATTAGAGAAACTTAGAGGTTATAAAATCAAGAGCCAGTTATTGCAGAATAAATGGATTTATTATGTATATATAGAACCTGGTAGATGATGGATTTTCCATAAGGCAAAAAATAATAGTAGAAAAAATGTGTTTATTTATTGGATGAGGAATTGAATGGTAGAAAATGGTACACGGACATGTTATATGTTAGTGGGTTATAATATAATGGGGTGATATATTTTCTAAAATATTTTCTCTAATTATCAAACATATAACCATTCAGACTATTTCAAGTATGATAGATATGTAAATATTTTATATAGAAAAATTATATATAAAAATATATTTGCTTCATGGTGATTTATAGGAGGTTAATTTATAAAACTAGCTAGAGGGTTTCATTATATATGTAATGAAGTTATTATTTTTAAGATAAAATGAATTCTTTATGGTTTAGAGAAAGTACCAAGGCAGTGTAATAAATATTTCGATGCTTTTATAGTTGAAAATAACTTTTTCTTGAGGAATACTGATAATTACTGTTATTTTAAGGTGTTCATTGATGAATTCTATGAATTTTTTTGTGGTTAATATTATCCTATATAGTATATACAAGGATCAGATAAATTAGTTAAAAATTAATTCTTATGGAATGTCTGAGATGAAGGATCTTAGAGTAGACAATTGAATTTTTGGGATGTAGATTGAGAGCGATAAAATAGCTATATCTTTGGTTTTTTATCATAAAAAGTACATATATAAGATCCTTGAAATATTTATAATGTTTGTATGAAAATATGTCTTAACCCCATTTTCTAAACACCTTTTTTATCCAAAGTTTAATAACCTAAAATAGGAAAAGAGGTAGAATACATGGAAAAAGTTTTTATAATTCTGTAGCTGAAATATTGACATATGTGATGGTCTATAAAAGTTAAAACATTTCCTATGTATAAGGATTTTTCATCTTATATATATATAATCTTGGAATGGATCACTAAGAAACTATGAAGTGGTATCTATGATATATCAAAGGTTTTGAAGATGTATCCTTATTTTTCAGAATAGATGATCCATTACATTGGTATCTTGATATGGACTTTAGAGGGGATCAAGATGTATAAAAGTTTACCAATTTATTATTTTTAAATTTAATTGGAAAACCATAGTTATTATTTTAAAACTCTAATATGTAGTTTCACTTTCAACTATATAAGTAGAATACATTGATGCCATAGACACATAGATCTCGATGAAGTTATTATTAGAGGAACTTATAAGGAGTTTGGATAGTGGATTTTTGGTTTGTGATTGTAAGGGAAAAATTCATCTAGAAATGGATATGATGTTTCATTCATAGATGTAGTACAATGAGAAAAATTATTATTTAAATTTTAAGCTATTAGAGGATGGAGTTCTATAACTATAAAAGATTGATAGTATTCAAAATTGAAAAAAGATATGTACTAATGTATTAATATAGGAAATTGTAATGAAACATTGTTCCCTAGTGGGACTTAAGTTAATGGAAGAAAGGTTATAGATAATTATTTTTTTGAAGGATGATCGGATATGAATTTTACCCAAGTGTGTTAGTGGTTTCCTTGAATCCTTGAATGTAGTTTTCAAGTAGTAGATTGTTTTGATAAGAGAAGAATTATTTTAAGAATTGATTTTTTGATTGTGGAATAAGATAATACAAAATGTGAATCTTGGTCTTGGAGTAGGTTTTTACTAGAAGAAGTCTGATTGATGCATTCATGGTCTAGATGTTCATGTTTTGGAACTTGGTGGCATGTGACCATTTCCGGATAGTGGATGTGAAAATAAATACCTCAAATAGGCTGAACAATGTTTGATAAAATTGAGTAACTAAAATTTTCCAAAGGATATTTCATAATCATTAGAGGGTTGTTTAAGGATAAGTTTCACTATTCATTGAATGACATCAGTAGAAGAGGTGCAATCCACAGGCAGTCAAAGGTGATCGTGATCATCAGTGGGCCCTCCATTAATCAAATAATGTAGTGGAATATAGTCAAATTACTGGGACCCAATATAAATGGGTGTGTTGGGGTCATTTGTGATTGTAATTTTTAATAAGAATCACTATAATGTGAAATATTTATTCTTTTATAATCATAAGTAAAGAAACTGTGTTCACCAAAGGTGTAGGATAAAATTATCAACTACACCATATCTTATTTAATATCCATTAGTTCTATTTTCACTGGCCTGTCTTGTTTTGGAATGTTGTGTTTAAAAGTGTGAGCATTTCAATATGGTGGATTTAGTGTATCTTTTTCTTTAGTTCTAGTACATTGTATCATGGTTTTTTGGATTCCTTGATATTATAGAATTTTTTATGTGATTGAACATTCTAGAAATAAAATTCATCAAAAAAACAACCCAATAATGATATAAAAATATTTAATTTAAACAAGATTTATTAAACCATGAGTAATAAATTACTATTAAACCTTTTTTACACATAAATTATATAAGGTGTACCCATGAAAGTGAGTTGAAAAATAATTTCATAATCATTAAAATTATCAATAAGATATTTACATAATTTTCCCATCCTAAATCCAATCAATGTATCTTTATAGTTTTTATATGTTGATTATGCACTTTATTTTTAAATACCTTCAAACTTATTATTAATAAAAAAACATTTGACCATATCATCTAAATATTTTAGTAAATTTTATAAACTGTTTATAACCCCCACCTTATTGTATAATCATTAGCCTATATACATCCATATGAATTAATTCTAATAACACATTATATTTTTCAAATTTTACACAGAATTTTATATAGAATAATTCATATTCTCAATAAAAAAATAAAATACTTTATTTCCCAAAAAATATAAATAAAATTTATATTTATCGAAGGAACATAATTTAATATAACTAGCTCTAGTAACTCAAATTTTATGTGTACTTTATTACATTGAGATAAGATATAAGATGTCTCATCTCGAAGGGATGACTAGTTTATTATTCTTAAAGAAACGGATACAAAAATGGGTCCCATATTAAATTAGAAATGTAAAAAAAATATAGTGAAGGTAAATATTTTTCATCCATGAAATCATTCAAGGATTACTAATTCATATCGTTTTAAAAAGAAATAAAAATAAGGAAAATATAAAAGACTCTATATTTTTTTTTGTAAAATGAAATATATCATGATTAAATATGGTATAATCTACATAGAAATATAAATATATAAAAAAATTCCAATTACTCAATGAATTGATAATGAAATGATTCCACGTATAACATAAATGAAATTATATCATGGATAATAATAAATGAATTATAAATGAAGGAAATTCACAAAGTTGAATTTTATGATTTAAGACATCATGATATCATTTTGCACCAAGTACTTGCACCAAGATAGTTTAAAATATGGGTAAGAATAACCCAAAACCCATATAATAAGGCCAGCTAACTATTTTATCTCAAGAGATCTATTGGTGAATCAAGGGGTTACAGAATTCTAGGCCCCAATCATTATTTCTTGTCAAACAAAGTTCTCATATATTTAATAATCAATTTAATTCATAAAAATCTAACCTTATCAATAAATAATAGTATTGATTAATTAGGAAAAAATATAAATATTTCACCAGAGAGTCAAATAAATTTCAAAGTAAAACAATGTACGTAGAAATGGTATATAGGTTAGAAGATAAGTATTCCCATAATACAAATTATATATATTTATCTGATGAAATATGATAAAAAGAAAGTGAATGTTTCAATTTAAATCTATTTATAAAAAAATTAATTAGTTGTAAAAATGACCATCAATTCATTATAAATATATAAATATAGGTTTTCGAATAAAATATTGTTCTTTGGATAATAATAGAAATTGGAAGTGGAATATTTAAAGCACATTTCAATTAAATAATTTTCTTTTCAAAACCATTTAAAAATTGTAGAAGAATATAAATATCATTAAAAATTTATGGTAGTGGGAACGTCCATTTACATAATATAGTTTATAAATATACATTCCTTTTTACTTTTTATAAATAAAGTCAAAAATATCCATTTAAAAACTATTATAAAAATTCATTTCCAACATATAAAAATTCAAGGTTAATTTAAATGTATATATTAAACTATTCTTGTACATAAAAAGGACTACTGTAAAATAATCTTGAAAAAGATATGGAAATTGAATAATAATATACTAGATCAAAAAGATAAATAAGATCAACATTTATTCTAAAAATTTATTTTCCTGATTCTAGTTACAAATAGAGGGAAAGTTTTAAGAAAGAAGGAAACTCATAAAATATTCATATTATAAGAAAATATATTATTTTTATGAAGTATATATTATAATATTTATTTATTAAAAAATAACCAATCCTAGAAAAATTAGATTTTGAAATAAATTCTTACCTCATTGGAAACTTTTAAATAATAACCCCTTGAAAATGTAAAATTTAATTTAAACTTTAATAATAATGAATAAATATATATTCTTGTTAAATAAATCATAGGGTTAGTTGTAGATTCATATAATATATAATTATATTAATGTCATAAGTATAATATTTATTCATTAAATACATTTTTTACCATTCTTGAAAGGTGTACATGAGAAATTAGTCACATCGCTTCATGGAGGTGGTAGACTATAGGCACGTACGAGCGTCTTTCCCACTTTTAACATGAGGAAGGGAAAGATGGTAAAATATATATTACATTTCTATAATTTTAATTACTTTTAAATATCATATATATTCCTTAGATCTATATTTATAACCATAAAATTAAAATTTTGTTTAAAAATGAATTACACTGCTAAAAAGAAATGATAATCCATACATACACATGAGTGATGTTTTCACCTTTCATAGGATGGAAAAGAGATGAAAAATAAATTTAAAATAATAATAATAATAAAATATAATTATATTTATGATGCTGGATTTATTTTTTTATTATAGTTACGACATATTTATAGAAGTATAAGAAGAAATAAATTTTAAAGAGTTGGTAAAAATGATAACCTCTTTTTTGGTAGACATCCTTTTAATAATTTATTAAGAACCATTATAATGACATTTTAATTGGAACAACACCAAAATATAATTTCTAGGAATGTTTATAATATAAATAGATGGTTTTATCAGATTTATATATCTAAATAAATTGTAATTAAGAGAATGGAGGGGTTTCATTTTTAAGGTAAGAAATGGGCTCTTTGGCCAATTCATGAAATATTTAAACATAATACTAGTCTCAATCCTGTTAAATGGTTCCAAAATGAAAATTATTAGAGTATAATTCAGTTATGGTATTAATATAGTCTTCCAATAAATTTTATTCTTGTTTTGATAACTTTTTTAACCTTATCTCTTGGTTTAACCCATTGGTTAACAAATTTTAACATTTACTATAGTAATACATTTTTTCAAAATAAAACTGTTATAATTTTTCATATAATGTAATTTTCTGAGACAGTCAAATTTTTGGGTAAAAATTAAAAACCGTTTAAATATATAATGCGTTTTATGACATCATAATGACCAGATAGTGATGTAATAAAATACTATAATCTTTATGTTCGGCCAATATATGTTTTACCATTAAAAATAATGTGATTTTGGGTTGGTTTGACTTACTTTTTAAATAATTAATGGACCCCTCGAGACTAATTCAACACCTTTCCTTTTTAAATTAATTTCCAAGGGAGTGTGAGTAAACTCCACATAAGAAAGCCTAATATTTTAAGAAGTTCAGACTTTGGCCTTAAAAAATATTTTTTTCCTCTTCCCTTTGCCAAAAACCATGGGATGGTTTGTGGTTTGGATTAATTTAATGTAAGGGGACCCAAACCTAAATAATAAATAATTCCCTCACCTTTCCTTTATAAACCCACCCCAGCTCCCACTTCCTCCTCACTCAAAGCCCTTGGAGTTCATCCAACCTCTGCCCTACTCTCTCTAGAATCCTACCAAGATTCCCCAAGCTCTCAAGAAGCCTCTCACAAGCCTCTCTCTAGCCTTTGGAAGCACATTTCCAAGTAAGTGTTTTTTCTACCTTTCTCATTTTAGTCAATTTTCTTTAAGTTGTATTGCCCTTTTAATTCCAATTATGAATGTTGGGGTATGGTTTCATACCTCCCCCATACTGCCCTATTGTTGTTTGAATGGTGGGAGACCCCTTTCTTTCTCATTAAATGCTTCCCATGTACACCCGTTACTATGCCGAAATTCCGAATGGAACTTATCTCTCTTCTTTTACATACACGCAATAATTTTGTATCATGAATATAAATTCCATTAAAATTGTTGGTACATGTATCTATATTACCTCCTTACTTTCCATTACATGTAAACATGATGAGGAACCCCTTTCTCTTTCATCAACCATTTTTATGAATTCTTATGTCACGCCGTTACTCTGCCGAAATTGCACCGATTTTATAATCCAAGGCCATTGTGTAGTGGATACCATGCTCATTTCTCCATCAAGGGTATCCAAATTTATGCACCTTTAATTGTTGATTACAAAGTTTCATGTATGTATTTTATATTCCTTTATCATGTAATAAATGATTATGTTTTATGAATCCATGTTTTATGATCCATGTGGCACACTTATGCATGAAATGAAATGTTTAAGAAGGGTGCACCCTTATAGTGCTCCAATGAATTAGGTAAAGTATAGTATCATGATACTTCATGTGCAATGAGTGTTGGCTCATGATAATTCAAGTGCAATGAGGTTTTACTCGTGCTTTATATGCAATGAGTATTTACTCATGCTCCATGTGCAATGAGCCTTGACTCATGCTAATTCCATCTTAAGTGTTGTTTCCACATTTCCATGTTATGATTATCATGCTTTATCACACCTTTATGTTCATGTTTCTTTTAAGCTCCATTGATATGCCTATTGTCTAACTTGTATTGTACTCATGTTATTCCATGTGTACTCCCTTACTAGGCTTTATAGCTCACCCTTTTCTTATCATTTCCCGAGGTTATCCCATGCAATGCTATGTACGAAGGAATGTAGTGGTAATGTAAAGGAAGTTTTCAATAAAGATGTTGTATTTCATGTTTTAAGTTCTTATATAATGATCCTAATCCCCAAAGACACTAAAACTCTTGATCTTATTTGTTGTATCAATTGAAGTTTTATGTAATAAATCATGTTTAAGTTTGTAATAAAAGCAGGGTTGTCATAGTTGGTATCAGAGGATAGGTTTAGTTATTTTTGGGATTAGGAAACCCTAGTAAAGCCTTAGATACAAGACTAAGTATAATAAAAACATCCTTAAGTTTTGGTAAGTACTGAGTAAGTGGTTTATCAAACAAATACATCCCTGTCTGGATACGAGCAGGTAGAGGCAGCTCTGGTACAGATGTATCCTAGGGGTAAAACCCGAAAACACCGCTTTGAGCTAGACTCGAATGGGAACTGGTGACCAACATTGGGCCTTGCTGTACTCTTGGTTACGACACTCCTGGGGGATATGTTTTGATAAATTCAAAAGCTGAGTATGAAACCTTATTATGGGAATTAAAAATGCCCCTACGAATATATGTTAGAAAGTAGATCATGAAAATCCTAGATTGAAGCCTATAGACTCAAGAGTTAAGGAAATAAAATTTTATTTATAACTCATAAAATTTTGTCTTTGGATTACCATTTTTTTGTTACCCCTAACTTTCCTTTTATTAAAGCCAATGGCATGTAATAGGAGGACTCGGGCTAACAACCATTGTGAAGATCAGTGTGATGACTGTACTAATGAGATTGCCAATCCAATGGGAGTGGGAATCACAAACTTTGTCATGCTTCTGTCTCAGATAAATCAAGTTTTGAATAGAAAAACGGGTCAAGAGGAACGTTCAACCCCCATAAGAAAGAACAAGTCACTATTGAGAGCTTCATGAGACAATTTCATCCTACTTTTAGTGGATCATCCGATCCCACGATTGCTGAACAATGGATCAACTCCATTGAAAAGATATTCTCCATCCTCCAATGTTCTGAAAAATAGAGGGTTCTCCTGGCGGCTTATCATATGGAGGGTGAAGCTGATCAATGGTGGATGTTGATCAAAAATACCAAGACTGAGGACGAGATCAAGGTTTGGAATGGATGGATTTCCGGAAGATGTTTTTCGATAAATATTTTCCGTGCACCCTCCGGCTTAAGATAGAAAGGGACTTCCTTTCCCTCAAGAAAAAAGATGAAGAATCTGTTGGAGTGTACAAGGAAAACTTCACGAGGCTTGCACGGTACACTTTAGGCTTTGTCATTACCCCCGAATGCAAGGTTGACCGCTTCTTTGGTGGGATAAAGCCTAGCTTGCAGAAAGCATTAGCGATCCATGACTTCGACAACTATGATGAAATTGTTCGATGTGCCCTCAAGGTCGAAATGGAGATCGGGGAATCAAAGGGGTATCATGGGGATAAGAAGCGTAAGGTGGACTTCAATGCTGGTGGTCCGATGGATAAATACAATAGTTATAAGAAGATTCAGCACCCCACTTTACTAAAGTGCGGAAAGAAGCACCCTGGAAATTGCCTTAAGGGGACGAAGAAATGCTTCAGGTGTGGAAGACAAGGGAACCTAGATGTTTACTGTTGGCAAGAAATACCCACTACTGCGACAGAGGAGAGGAACACTCCGTTCGAACCTCAATGCATTGTTCAATGCTACAAATTCAAAGAACCGGGTCATTTTGCAAATCAGTGACCTAATCCAAGGGTTTTAGAGACAACCAAAAACCGCCAAGGCAGCAAGGAAGAGCTTTTTCCGTCACTTCTGCTGAAGTGAACCCCGACTACGAAGTGGTTATACGTACGCTAGTTATTCATTCAAGTATAGCAAACATACTTTTTGATTCAGGTTCTGTGCAATCTTTTATATCTTGAATGTTTAGTAGAAAAATCCCAGCACCACCACAAATCATGGAAGTAAAGATGTCGGTGAGTACAGAAAATGGGACAATCATTGCATCCCATGAATATAAGTCCTCCCCTGTTATAGTCTGTGGATTGAATTTCCTGGTGAACCTCATCATACTCCATCTGGTGGAATTTGATGCAATTCTTGACATGGATTCGCTTTCCTCATATATAGCCAACATAAATTGGCGGGAGAGGGAAATCACACTCCATATGGAGAATCGACCCCCGATTCTTTACAAGTGTAAGGAGGAAGATGAATCTACTTTAGCTCTATCATCTCAAGAATGGATATTACTTACTTATGAGCATGCGTATCTAGCTTAGATGATTGAGTCCAAGGAAGAAACCATCCTTGAATAAATGCCTATTGTGAGGGAATTCGCTGAGGTGTTTCCTGAGGAACTGCCTGCTCTTCCTCCTATAATAGATGTTGAGTTCTCAATTGAACTTATACCTGGGGAGCTACCAATATCCAAGACTCCATATAGAATGGCTTTTGTTGAGCTTGAAGAGCTGAAGAAACAACTATAGGAGAATCTGGATAAATGGTTTATACGCCCAAGTGCTTCACCATGGGGTGCACCCGTCCTCTTTGTCAAGAAGAAGGATGGGTCAATGTGGCTTTGCATAGATTATCATGAACTTAAAAAATCGCGATAAAGAACAAGTATCTTCTTCCAAGAATTGATAAATTGTTTGATCAGCTGCGTGGAGCACAATAATTCTCTAATTTGGATTTGCGGTCGGGATATTATCAAGTAAGGGTGAAGAAGGAAGATGTCCCCGAGACTGCTTTTCCAACAAGATACGGTCACTATGAATTCATAGTAATGCATTTCAGATTCACCAATGCTCCAGAAATATTCATGGACTTGATTAATAGAGTCTTTAGAGATTACCTTGAAAAATTTGTGGTAGTCTTTATAGATGATATTCTAATATACTCCAAAACCAAGGAGGATCATGAGGAGCATTTAAAAACTGTACTAGTGACTTTGTGCAAGGAGAAGATCTATGAAAAGTACATCAAGTGTGAGTTCTGGTTAAAGGAGGTCTCATAATTGGGCCATATCATCACAAGTAATGGGATATCTATGGACTCCTCCAAAACAAATGCAATTGAGGGATGACCGAGGCCAAGATTGGTAACGGATATCTGTAGCTTCTTGGGGTATCTGGATATTATCGACGATTTGTGAGAAATTTCTCATGATTGTCCAACCCTCTTACCAAGCTAACTCGAAAGAGAGTAAAGTTTGATTGGAGTGATGAATGCGAAGAAAGCTTCAAGGAGTTGAAAAGGAGGATTATCACTGCGCCTGTGCTCTCTTTACCCACAAGTGGATAACTTTTTGTTGTTTTCAGTGATGCTTCAAAGATGGGATTAGGTTGTGTGCTGAAGCATAATGATAAAGTTATATCCTATTGTTGTACCTCTCGTACCCCTCGTGGTTTAATTTTCATGATCACAATCACTCTCTTATTTATCTAATCGTGTTGTAAGTGTTTGTGTTGATAGGAAAAAGGTTGCCAAGGAATTAGGGCCAAGAAGGACTGAAAGTGGACTGATTTTCAGTCCACCGGCCAACCGGTGGATGACCATCGGCCAGCCTATGGAGCCTGGACAGAAGGCATCCCTCTATCCAGACCACCGGCCAACCGGTGTCCCACCACCGGCCAGCCGGTGGGACCCAGACAAATAGTGACAGCTACTGTCTCAGCACCGGCCAACCGGTGGCCTCCTCACCGGCCAGCCGGTGGTGCCTGAGCCCGAAGGCCTCTCCTTTTTCAAAGCACCGGCCAACCAGTGGCCAAGCACCGGCTAGCCGGTGAAGCCAGTCAAACTAGCCATTGGGCTTTGACCAGCCTGCTCCCAACGGCTCCGAAGACCTTTCCAACGGCTCCGAAGACCCTGAACGGCCATATGAGGGTTCCCCCTCTATAAATAAAGGACTAGGAAGCCTCGGAACAATAATGGAACAATAAGGAAGCCCACGGGACACATTTTACATCATTTGGAGAACCTCCGGCGCATTCCTTCAAGGAACCCCACTTGCTCCAACTCATTTCCACATCCAAGGAGCACCATCAAAGAAGCTTGGGAGCGCTCTTCATCAACTTCATCAATCCATTGGCGCCCAAGATTTCTCCACATTACGGGTTTTCATTGTTTTATGATTTTGAGCATCAATTTGGGTTTGTGTCTACAAACCCCCATCTCTTTTTCTCATCCTCTCTTTTGGGTTTTCACACCGCCTTAAAGGTGTGAAGAGGTTAGTCAAGCCTTCCCTTTAAAAGGCTTGAATCAAAGGTGAGCTAGCCTTCACCTGTAAGAAGGCTAGTGGGTTCTTGCTCAACCATTAAAAGAAAGTGGGTTCTTGCTCAACCAATAAAAGCAAGCTGTAATAGGTTCTAGACTACCTTAAAGTCTAGTGGGTTTCTTGCTAAAACCATTAAAAAGCAAGCAGTAGTAAATCTCTCAACGGTTGAGTTGGGAGCGGAGACGTAGGCTTTGGTTTAAGCCGAACTCCGTTATCATGTTTTGTGTCTTGCCTCTTTTATTTCCGCTGCACTTTTAACTTTGATTTTAAATTGTTAATTATTTTAAAAAGGCAATTCACCCCCCTCTTTCCATCACTTTTCTCCGCCCAACACCTATGCCTCAAGGAAATTGAAAATCCAGGAGCGAAACTATCCAACGAATGATCTGGAGTTGGCGGCAGTGATCTTTGCCTTGAAAATCTGGAGGCATTATCTCTATGGAGAGAAATGTGAGATATATACTGACCACAAGAGTCTTAAATATATATTCACACAGAAAGAGCTTAATATGTGCCAGATAAGATGGATAGAGATCATCAAGGACTATGACTGTTCAATACATTACCACCCTGGGAAAGCGAACAAGGTGGCATATGCCCTAAGTTGAAAGGACCCAACAATTCTATCCATGATGAGAATTGAAAAGGATCCAATCTTCTTATACTTAATGAAGATGGATGTGGTAATCATAAAGAAGGGAACATCATCAATCCTTTCACAAATGATTGCTAAACCATCTTTTTTCAAAAGGTTAATGGATTCTCAAAAGGATGATGTGTGAATTTAGGAAAAAGTGGAAGATATCAAAAAAGGGAAATCCTCAAAGTTTAATGTTAATGAAGATGGAATTGTGCGGTTTGGGAAAAGGCTATGTGTTCCATCAAGTCTGGAACTGAAGAAGGAAATTTTGGATGATGCACATAGTTAAAATTTCTCTATTCGCCCAGGGGGAATAAAGATATATCGAGATCTCTGAGAAAACTTTTGGTGGGATAATATGAAGAAGGAGATCGCTGAATATACATCAAAGTGCCTGATGTGTCAGCAAGTGAAGGAAGAGAGGCAGAAGTCTAAGGGGATGATGCAACCATTGCCCATACCAGAATGGAAATGGGAGAATATCACCACTGACTTTGTCACTGGACATCCAAGGACATCCAAAGGCAATAATGCAATTTGGGTTGTTGTGGATCGTCTTACAAAGACTGCACACTTCATTGCTATTTGTGAGGATTTCTCTTTGGATCAAATGGAACAGATATATAATAGAGAACTGGTAAGGTTTCATGGATTACCACAATCTATTGTGTCTGACCGAGAACCAAGATTCACCACTAAGTTTTGGAAGAGTCTTCAACATGCTCTTAATACTGAACTGAACTTCAGTATGGCCTATCATCCTCAAAATGATGGCCAATATGAGCGGACTATCCAAAAACTTGAGGATATGTTGAGAGCATGCTCAATGGACTTTAAAGGAGGATGAGATCAATATCTTCCTCTAGTTGAGTTCTCTTATAATAACAGTTTCCACTCGAGCATCCAAATTCCACCATATGAAGCCCTGTATGGGAAAAGGTGCAGAACACCGGTATTTTGGGATGAGGTCGGTGAACGTAAGCTGCTTGGACCAGAAATGGTCGAAGAAATGGTGGAGAAGGTGAAAACCATTCAGCAGCATATCAAGGTATCCCAGAGTCGAAAGAAGAGTTATGCAGATAATCGTCGACAAGACATTGAGTTCAAAGTTGGAGACATGGTATTTCTACACATATCTCCGTGGAAGAAGGTCATGAAGTTTGGAAGGAAAGGGATGTTATGTCCAAGGTACATCGGCCCCTTAGAGATTCTTGATCATGTTAGGGTTTTGGCCTATAGACTCGCACTTCCACCTGCCATGACCAAAGTACATGATGTCTTTCATGTATCCATCTTAATGAAGTACATACCAGACCCTTCACATGTACTCTCTTCTTGAGGTGGTACAATTGGAAGATGATCTTTCTTATGTGGAGAAACCAGGGAAGATCTTAGATCATAGAGAAAACGTTCTACAAAATAAGACAATGCCCCTATTCAAGGTGTTGTTGAGAAACCACAAGTTTGAAGAAGTGACTTAGGAATCAGAGGATATGATGAAGCTGAGTTACCCACATTTGTTTTAGTGTGGGAAAAGGTAAATTTCGAGGGTGAAATTTCTCATGGGGGGAATATTGTAACGACCCAAAGTTTCATTAATGGAAATCCCTATTGATATAATTAAATATCTCTTGATGTTTATATAAAATGTCAACTTCTTTTGTTTTATGATAAGAATTTTGACCGTTGCTAATATAGCCGTTGAACAGTGATCACATGATTAGTATATATATAGGACTTTAAAAAATCCTTTTTACTCATACAAAGGAAGTGATGGCCTCATCTAGTAGAATTTCCCCATACGAAGCCCATTTGTCGGAGCTCAGAAAAGTGGTAGCGTCTTTGGGCTTTTCCCTTGACCAAGCCCAAGATGAGCTTCATCAGGTCAAGCTCGAACGTGACCGTCTACGGGAAGAGTGGAAGTTTATTGAAATTACCACTCGAGCGATGTTATCCGAGCCACCCCAAGAGTATGTCACCATCGTACACCTTACCCTTAGGTCCAATGTGGCTATTTTAAGGGGTTATGTAACAAATAAGTAGTACTATGTTCATGTACATTAATTTTTTATATAATAATGAATATAATTTCTAGTCATTTTTGATACATTGTAAATAGTTTTTAAAGTACAAATGGTGTTTTTAGTTTTTATTTAATTAAGAAATATATTTTATTAAATTAAGGGATTTTTGAATTAAATAATATTTTAATAAAATAATAATAATAATATTAATTTAATTTTTATTAAATATAAATTATCTTATAATTTTATGAATGCAATTAAATATTTTATTAAGGTTTGAAATCCATTTCTGTCAAAACCTGTGAATTTTCGATAAATGTCGGTTTTTATTTTAAATTTAGAAATTAAAATATTTAGAAAATTATTTAGATAAAATAAATGTTATTTCTGGAATCAGGATGTCGAAATTATCCAACGGCAAATTTTTCATAATTTTCTGAGACAATCAAATTTTTGGGTAAAAATTAAATACCGTTTAAATATATATTGTGTTTTATGACATCATAATGAACCAATAGTAATGTAATAAAATACTATAATATTTATGTTCGGCCAATATATGTTTTACCATTAAAATAATGTGATTTTGGGTTGGTTTTACTTAATTTTCAAAGCATTAATGGACCCCTCAAGACTAATTCAACACCTTGCCTTTTTAAATTAATTTCCATGGGAGTGTGACTCACCTCCACATAATCAACCCTAATATTTTAAGAAGTTCGGACTTTGGCATTATGAAATATTTTTTTCCTCTTCCCTTTTTCAAAAACCATGGGCAAAAACTAAGGGATGTTTTGTGGTTTGGATTAATTTAATGTAAGGGGACCCAAACCTAAATAATAAATAATTTCCTCACCTTTCCTTTATAAACCCGCCCAAGCTCCCACTTACTCCTCACTAAAGGCCCTTGGAGTTCATCCAACCTCTTCCCTACTCTCTCTAGAATCATCCCAAGGTTCCCCAAGCTCCCAAGAAGCCTCTCCCAAGCCTCTCTCTAGCCTTTGGAATCACACTTCCAAGAAAGGGTTTTTTCTTCCTTTCTCATTTTTTTCAATTTTCTTTAAGTTGTATTGCCCTTTTAATTCCAATTATGAATGTTGGGGTATAGTTTTACACCTCCCCCATACTTCCCTCTTATTGTTTGAATGATGGGAGACCCCTTTCTCTCTCATTAAATGCTTCCCATGTACACCTGTTACTATGCCGAAATTCCGAAAGGAACTTCTCTCTCTTCTTTTACATACAAGCAATAATTTTGTATCGTGAATCTAAATTCCATTAAAATTGTTGGGACATGTATCTATATTACCTCCTTACTTTCCATTACATGTAAAAATGATGTGAAACCCCTTTTTCTCTCATCAAACATTTTTATGAATTCTTATGTCACGCTGTTACGCTGTTGAAATCACACTAATTTTCTAAGCCAATGCCATTGTGTAGTAGATACCATGACCATTTCTCCTTCAATGGTATCCACATTTATGCAACTTTAATTATTGATTACAAAGTTTCATGTATGAATTACACAATCCTTTATCATGGAATAAATGATTATGTTTTATGAATCCATGTTTTATGATCCATGTGGCGCACTTATGCATGAAGTGAAATGTTTAAGAAGGGTGTGCCCGTGTAGCACTCCAATGAATTGGGTAAAGTATAGTATCATGATACGTCATGTGAAATGAGTGTTGACCCATGCTAATTCAAGTGCAACGAGGGTTTACTCGTGCTTTATGTGAAATGAGGATTTACTCATTCCCCATGTGCAATAAGCCTTGGCTCATGCTAATTCCATGTTAAGTGTTGTTTCCACATTTCCATGTTATGATTATCATGATTTATCATGCCTTTATGTTCATGTTTCTTCTATGCTCCATTGATATGCCTATTGTCTAACATGTATTGTACGCCTCATGTTATTCCATGTGCACTCCCTTACTAGGCTTTATAGCTCACCCTTTTCTTATGCATGTCCTCAGGTTATCCCGTGCAATGCTAAGTACGAGGGAATGTAGAGGTCATGTAAAGGAAGTTTTCAATAAAGATGTTTTATTTCATGTTTTAAGTTGTTATATAATGATCCTAAGACCGAAATACACTAAACTTCTCGATCTTTTTTCTGTATCAAGTTACGTTTTATGTAATAAATCATGTTTAAGTTTGTAATAAAAGCAGAGTTGTCATAGTGTAGTTCTCTATATATTTATATTTGAAACACTAAGCTTTAAAGGATCCTTTATAACTATTTCATTTATGCTTAGAATGGAATTTCTCTCAAAATTTAAGAAAAATCTCCTTTCCTTCAAGAAAAACCCACAATGTTTCCTAAAAAATAATCACATCTAGAAAGTTACATCCTTCCCATAATTTAATTTTCATCATTTAATTTTTATTTGTTTTATTTTTACTCTATTTATCCTGATCTCTGTTTAAATTATTTTACATGGATCATGATTTCTATTTTATGATGGAACTTGATACCATATCATCATACGATGAAAATAATTGTGAGACAAGATCTCTTAATAGGCTTAGCTTTATACCATAAAAGAAATAAGAAATCCTAATGTATGGATTATGTACATAGTCCATATGATGCCTTTATAATATTTTAATGTTCTCTTTATACTCAAAAATTATTTCCTCTTATGTTTTCTTTATATTTTGGAATTACTTATCTATATCTTCTCGTTTGTTAAAAGGAAAGTAATTTTTGAAGCATATCTTCTTAAAATTATTCCATTCCATTATCTTTACCTCCTCATACCCCTTTTTAATTTTAATAAATAACCATCATTGATCAATACATTACTTAGAAAACACATTTCTATAATAACCTTCTTCCTTTAATTACTTATCAAATCCATAAATGTATCTTTAAGGGAATTGATCCACAGTTCTATTGTCAATGGATTTATAGTTGCACTGAAGGATAGAAAATTTTTATGTATGAATTAGTAAAAAATAAATGAATCATGCTATTAGTAAATTTCTTGTTTCATAATGGAATTTTTATTGGTCATAACCTGTGTCAATATCCCTAATACAGTTATAGTCTACATAGCTACAACACAATTAATGTTAACTTTTTCATGAAGAAGTCCCTAAATTGATTATAGTTGTTAGTATAACTTCCATTTCTTCCACTAGGATTAATTTATAAATAATTAAATACAGTATATTATATACTAAAATTATTAATCACAAGATATAATTTCAAAACTAGTGAAAAACTTATCACAAATTTAAAAGTTATACATAACTAATCTCAGAATCATATTGTATTTTTATTTTATAACATTCCTAAAATAATTAAAATATTTTTAGATATTTCATATTTTTTATAAGAAAATGTAAATTAATTGAATATTATTCCACAAGAGTGTCAAAATAGGTGTGTTGTAAGGTCATATTCATCGTGTACCATAATTATAGTCAAGATATACTCGAACAACTCTTTTTTGAGTTATTACACCTAGATTAATCAGGGCCAAAACAACATCCAATTTTAGTATCTACACATTGATGTATTTCCTAGAAAAACATATAATATCTACCTTAGAAAAAATATTTTTTATATGATCTTACAATTAGACATATCATCAAAGTCTATTGAGGTGATATGTTCACTAATCTTTGTTTTCCTAAATATAGTAACCAATATATCAACTGAACTTCCTATAATAAAATTTGTAACAACCAAAAATATAGTAAATTAGTGTTAGTGTATAACTTACTACATTATAAAAGATACAAGGGATCTCATAAAAAAGGACCAATCACTTTAGTAGGCTTAAAGAAATAGATAAAGTCGTGATTCCCTTAGAAAACTGGAAATAAAATATAAATCCTAGTGAAAGTAGATATTATAAATCTTTTCACTCATCTAAATATTCAATATTCGTCTCCATCCCCATACAATCCAAGTATTAAGTCTATGCCCCCAGATCTTTTTTTCTAGACATCATATAGGAACTGATTGGTTGTGTCTTGTGATGTTTTTTATTCTATTTTATTTTTGATTTCATATATTATATAACCTGATATGTTAAGGATTCTAATCCATAGAAAATATCAGTCATTGAAGGTGAATATTGGAAGAATTTGACAAAAAAGAAAGAATCCATGGAGCCTTAGGCATCCTTTCTCATTCGTCACATGCCGTGAGGTTTTCTCGGCGATTCCTCAGTGGGGGGAGGCTGACGCATCTTTAGATTCATCTCCCCTTTTCATCTATCCTTACTTCTCATCCCCCTTTTCTTTATACCCTAGTGTGTTTTTTCACAAGGTGATGGCCTTGACACAAAGGGTTTGACGGCCCAACCTAGGTGAGCTTCTCTCATAGCACCATGCTTGATTCAATTGCTTCTTTGACTTCCAGTTCGTCCATATATCTCTCTATTGGTTTGATACAATGGATTCTTAGAGGCTTTAGGATGTTCAGGTGGTTTAGTTATTGGTGTTCCAAGAGGTGTGTCTAATATGTTTTTCTTACGAGATGCGGTGGTCCTCAATTGAGGCACTCTATTTGTTAGCTGCTCCTTCCCCTACCCTGACGTTGTGTCCCTTTGCGCCTCTTCCAATCGGAGCTGGGGTGGTGGTACTAATATGTTTTGGGATGTATGGGTTGGCAATCATATGGATTCTGGGCGTGAATGAAGTGAAGACAGATATGGTATACGACCTCTTTGATGGTGGTGATGTTCAATGATTGTTTTAACAACACCAAGGGAGTTTCTTTTGTTTCTAGTTCACTTAAATTTTCGGTTTTTCTTTCTGAACTGTTGTTATGGGTGATGATGGAGAGTTTGTTTCTAGGTGTTTCTTCCTATAAGCCATCTGTAAAGGTTTATTGTGTTTTTTTGTGAATTCCCGAGTTCTAGTTGCGATGATTTCTGTTTTGTTTTCTTTACTACGGTCATTGAATCCAGTGGTTTGGGTGGTGTGGATATTGAGTAGACAATGGCGTACCATGTTGATGATGATAGATGGTAGCAACTTGACTCTAGCTGATGTAGTGACTCTTGATCGAAGCTTATTCGGGCTAGGGGTTGGTTTTGAATTTCAATTTTCATCTAGGCATCTTACGGTTGGATTCTTACTTGATGTATGTGGTTACCATTTTCCCTTAAAGTGGATTTATTGAAAATAAAAAATAGAACTTTCAGTCAGTATCCGAAGCAAGGAAATATAAAATATGGGTAATCTGAAACACTCAGTAATGGTTACATTCAATTGAAGCTATCATGAGTAAATAAGCTGTAAACAATATGTCAAGGTAAATAACTAAAAAAATATACCATTTAATCAATAACTTGAGACTAAAATGAATCCATGGATAATATAAATGCAATAAACTCATGAATAATAGTAACTACATTCTCAAGGAAGGAAATTAATAATGTATGAAATCCTGATTTCATACATCATAATATCTATACCACCATGTCCTTACATCAATAAAGTTTAAACTATGTGTATATATACACCAAAAACCTATCTAATAAGGATGGTAAATTGGTTTATAACATTAGATCTGTAAATACATTAAGGGGATTTATAATTATGAGAACCACCTGTCACTACATGTCTAATGAACTCCTTATATTTTTAATTCTCAAATTAATTCATGACAAATATTCCTTATTACCAAATATCCATATTGATTAAATGATATGAAATATCAAGATTTATACAATCAATCAATTAATTTTTATAGTAAAACACTTTATGTTAGAATGATATATGGTTCAAGAAATAATAATACTTATTATAAAAATAACATGTATATTTTTGATGAAATATGATCACAAGAAAGTGACTATTTCAAGACAAAGATAATGAAAAAAAATTAATAAGTGGTAAAATATGACCATAAATTAATTAGAAATATAGGTTTGGTAGTAAAATTAAATCTTTTGAGAATAATACAAAATGGAAGTGAAATATTTAAAATATATTTTCATTAATTAATTTTTATCTACAACCATTGATAATTTCTATAATAGGTTAAAATCATAAAATGTTTTTGGATTCAAGACTTACCATTAACGTTATATACATTAAAAATATGTATTCTTTGGACTTCTTATAAAAAATGTTAAAAATGAACCATCTGGAAAATATTATAAATATTCCTTTCAAAATTTTAAAAAGAAAAGTATAACTTAAAATTTCTTTAATAAATCATCTATGTAAATAAAAAGTACTTTTTTAATTTCTTTTGAAAAAATTATAGACATGGATTAAACATATACCCAATCAAAAAGAAAAATTTGATCACCTTTATTTAAAATATTTATTTTATTAAGATAATTTAAAGCATTGGAAAAGTTGTAATAAAATAAGTAAAATCCTTAAATATCAAGATAATTTAAAAAATAGATGATATTTATGAAATATATATTATAATATTCCTTCAATGTAAAATATAAGCAACCCAAAAAAAACAAAATGAGACTGTGAAAAAAATTATTACCTATTTGGTAACTTTTATATTTTAGCCCATTTTAAGTGTAAACATTAATTGAAAAATAATTCATCATGAATAACTATATATTCATATTAAATATTTTTAATCTTAAGTATATACATGTCATAAAATTAAATAGGTGTATAATAACAAATATTTCTCAAAGGAGTGGAAATTGAGATTAAATCCCTTATCTCATGACTCAACTTGGTTGAACATACTTTATCCTCTTTTATAATGTTTTTAAACATGTTATCAACATATATAAAATTATATTAATAGTCATAACATCATATATGATCTAGTTATAACATCTTGTATCCCGTTAATTAGTAATTTTTCATTATTATCATTATTTCATGTGTTAACAACTTAGTTTTATAATGTTTGTTTAATCATGGATGTTATAATGTTATACATATAATATTTATTCATTAGATCCATTTTTATAATCATACTTGAAAGGTGGAAACGAAAAATGAATCACAATGCTTGGTGGAGGTGGTAGTATTTACATATGTACTAAGAAGATTATCATATTTTCATGGGTGGATTGGTAAGAAGGTAACATGTATGTTATATTAAATTAAGTATAATTATGTTGTAAATATAATATATCTTCATTTGTTCCATCTTTAAAACCATTCAATTAAAATGTATATGAAAAATGAATTCCATCGTTACAGGGATATGGTAAGCTATACATATGCATGAGCGATGCTTTTTCTTTTTTTGGGATGGAAAAGAAATAAAAAATATTTGTAAAATAATAATAATATATAAGTATATTTATTAAAATTTATATATTATTTCAGTATGGTTACAAAATATTTATAGATGTATAAGAAGAAATAAATTTTATTGAGTCGGTAAGAAAGATTGCATATTCTTTGAGAAACATTCTTTAGATCCATTATTAATGACACTTGTAATGGTATTTTATAAAGAAAAACCTCAAATTCATAGATTGGGAGGTTTGGAAGAAAAATGGGTATGTTTTGGTCAAGATATATGACTCAATGTGGTTTATAAAATAGATAGGAGGTGTGCCTATTTATAAGGGAGGGATGTGGAACTTTTGGGAATTTATGAAATATTAAATTATAATATGTGGCTAAATTATGTCAAATGGTTCCAAAATGACAACAATTTGAAGATAAGGACAATATTTTATTAATATATTCATAAAATTCAATTAATATATATTTTGATATCGTTTTAAATAATATCATTTGGCTTAACCCCTTGGTTAACCAATTTTAACTTTAATTGTGGTAATGAGTTTTTCCATATTAAAGGGTAATAATTTTAATTATATGGTAAAACAAATAATATTATAAATGTAAAAGGGTTTTAATTTTAGAACATTTATCATCCTATTTGTTCTCTTTCAATATTTTTATGATTTTTAAATATTTTAATAACATATTATTTTATATAAAATATCATTAATGTCATTCTTGACACTATTCATTTAATTTGACTTTAAAGATATGAAGATAGTAATATATTTATAATATAATCCATTTAACGATACAAAATTCATTAATATTAAGTATAAAATTATTTTGGTTCCATAAATAATCCTAAATATATTATTTTTAATATTTTTAAAATTATTTACTTTGTGTTTTCCATTACTTGCACAAGCACTGAGTCAATGTTGTATTAACATTTAAGGTAATTATATAAACACTTCAAATTATAAACAAATTACCCTAATTAAAATAATTTATTTATTCTCAAAAGAAAATTTAATCTTTATCCACAACTTATTTTTTTCTCAATGTGAACATATAAGAGATATTAAAAAGAAAGAGAGTGACATTTTTTTTATTTTTCCTTAAAATATTATATTGTTCCTTTTCATGAAAATGTGTACCAAAAATAATTATATATATAATAATGTGATAGAGATATAAATAAATTCTTCCAATAAAAATGAATATGGAAAATGGTGGTCGTATCACAAAGTTTGTAACTAGTTTAATATGACTTACTCTTCACTACAGTGATATATTTTTATTTTTTTTACAATTCATTATGTTCAACTATAAAGTTAAAATTATTAAATAATATATATTATAAATATTCAAAATTTTAAATACATTTTCAAAAATTAAATATCAATTAGTGATAGAAATTTACTTCATAATAACCCCGCAAAGTATGACAAAACACTTTTTCAGGAAAATGCATTTTTCAAGCATAATATGGTTTCAAATATACTCTATGATTATTAATAATCATTATATGATTTTAAATATATATATCTATAATAAATAATATTTTTAAATAATTTATCATTAGTTATTATTTAAAATAATTAAAATGGGAAAAATTTATGCACATAAAAACAGTTTTTTGAAAAATGGAATTTTAAGCATAAAAATAAACTTAAACCTAAATCAAATATACCATTGACTAAAATTGAATTATTTATAAATTATATATTAATAATGATCTTATTTAAAAATAAATTTAAATCCAAAAGAGAATGGAAATTGTAAATTAAATTATTTAATGAAAAGAAATGACGGTTTAACAAAAATTGGAATTTTAACTATTCATAGAATAATCTTTCTTTTCAGAAAAATAAAAAAAAATAATCCTATGTAAATTTATATATTATTTACCTCAAAATAAATTTTATTTTTTCAAACAAAATTTATAAAATTTTCATAAAAATTATAGTTCTCGAAAACAAAATAAAAATTATATTTAATGAAAATGTATTTTAAGGCATAAATGTCTAAAATTATTTTGAGTACTTATTTATTATACATTATTAAATAGTGTTTTATTAGATAAATAATTTAGAATAATATTTCCTAATCTATTTTTCCCTATTCATGCCCATCACTTCAATAGTTAGGTCGTAAAAGTCATATTTAAATAAAAATATTTTTGTACTATATCACAATTTTTTTAAAGCTCGGGGACGTACATTAAGAAAGACACCCAACTTATTGTTATTTTTTTAAAATAAATTTCATTGGGTTACAATAATATTTTTTTTTCAATTATAACGTTAATTCATTCTGTAAATATAGATAATATATTTTTTTATTTAATGAAATATCCCCTGATTTATTGTCGGCACATAAATTTATTTATCCCTTAACTAATCATCTTCTATTTTAGAGTTTATAAGTATGAACATAATTGTGTAATTCAGAATTAGTATTTCATATCAATGATTGAAAATCGAATAATATTTTTATAAAATTCAATTGTTTATGATCATTTTTCTCCTACTTTGGATAAGAAAATTTTTCACGTTATGACAATATATAATAAATTTTAAAAGTATGAATGAGTTTAATTTAGTTTTTATATATAAAAGAGAAACTTATTGATTCGATATCAAATTTTATAAATTATTCAATAAATATTTTTTTCTAAATATACCCCTATAAATTATGACCCCATAAATCATATATATTATTGTGTTAGGATTCATATTTCACTACACTATGAACAATCTTTAGAACTCATATATAAATTTAGCAATTTAAGTTGCAAACCATGTCATTTATAACCCACAAGACTCTCATATATTTGAGTGGACAACCCCTTACCTAAATTCATTTTATAAATTATCTTAATGAAATACCTCTATATATCTAAATTTTATGTTTAACTATTTATCATCTAAATATCATAATTTTATTTAGATATCTAATTTATAGAGTTAGCTTTAACAAATACTCTGTACACTTAAAAATTAATTGGAAACTAACTTCTCAAAATCACTCATATTGAATGATCTTGGCCTTGATGAGTTGTTTACTTTATAAGGAATATTTTAGTTACAATTTTAATATATTTTCTTAACATCACCATTTCCATATATGAATTATATCAATTCTCTATAAATTTGTATGATTTGTATGATTTTATTTATATATTTTATCCTTTTAAACAAATTAATACGATTGATTCACATTAATGTATAACTCTTATATGACTAAATATTTCTCTTATAATAGATGTATTGAAAAAATTAATTATAATATATAATAAAAATCCATATGAATATCATGTATAAGACATATGAAACTGTTTCTTATAATGGATGAAAATCATATGAATGATAAACATTTCTCATGGAAACCTATGTTATGATAGGAAGACAAAATCTCCATTCTATCTAGAATTTATGTCCCTTTTCTAGTGGATGTCCTTCTTGAAGTACCACTATCCAAAGATTAATCCTCAAAAGGAATATACAATTTAATACAATTTTAAATCAAATGGAAAAAATTATTATAAATGTTACCCATTTTAAAACTATAAAAAACATAATTAATTCTATCAAACCAAAATTAAATATCATAATACACCTAATGTGAAACTCTAATGTATGAAATGATATTTAAAATAATAAATATAAATATTTTAAATTAAAACATAAAAATAATCAAAATATAAACACTTTATAGACCATAATTTTAAATAATGATTTTAAATAAACAATGTAACACTTAAAATGTTTATTAATGAATGTAGATAATTAAAATTATTTTATATAAAATATTTGAAAAATTAAAATATCATATATTCCAATAAAAACACTTTATATTTCCCTTTTTTTATTTTAAAATATTTTATTAATAATATATTTCAATATTTAAATAAAAATGAATTTTTATAAGAAATTTATATTTTCTACATTGATTGATCCATATTTTCTTCCTAAGATACAGATTTTTCATTTCTATAATATTATATGATATCCTATATTTCTTCTTATGATATAAATGATAAAAATTACCAATTATACTATTAAGCCTCTATAACTACATGCAATATCTTCAAATATCATCGAGTGATATACAGAATATATTTACTTTAATAATTCTTATCCTTTATCACTATCAATGATTGGAATTTTAGGTAGTGATATATATATATATACACACACACACACACACACACAAATAAACATAGGTGAATTGAAATACTTTGTAACTAGGTATTATCACATACAAAAACATCCTCTATCTTTTTATGACATTCTAATGAATGTAAGGGATCTATACCATGGACCTGATGGATAAATATATATGTATATCACATTATGTGATCATATCATAGAATATAATATTTATAAATAACAATTTTTTTATATTTTTTACTTTTATTTTTTCAATGTTTTTATATTTCTAACATTATTCAATCATTCTTTAAAAATAGTCCAGATACCAATAATGGGGTTTGAAGATATTAAAAATGCCAAAATATAGTAAAATATTAAATCTCATTATGCTTGGATCATTAATTAAATAAGATGGAAGAACAAAATGGGCCATTGGACATATTATATAGTGATGTAGATGGACTAATGAATACACACTCAAGTAGGAATTATAATATCATTATTACCTTTACTGATGAAATTAGTTGAAATTTTCATGTATTTCCTATTAAAAACTAGTTTGAATCCATTAAAATGTTCATGGTGTTAAAAAATGTTAAAAAAAAAACTTGGAAAAAGTAATATGATATTTAAACTTATTCAAGGTGGGGAATAATTAAGTCAAGAATTATTAATCATCTGGAATATTTTGGAATTTTTTCACAGCAAACTCTTTTTGGTACACTTTTGTATAATGATGTATCTTAAATGGGGAATTATTCCTTGATAGACATGGCTCAATCATTGATTAGTTAATTTAATCTTACTATTAATGTATGGGTTTATCCTTTTGAAATGTTTAATTTTATACTTAACAAAATTCCATATAATATATTCATAAAAATGTTAATTATTTTGAGTTCATACTGGAAGAACCTACTACCAATGAAAAATTACAATTTTGTTTTCTAAATGAAAAATAACATGGATTTTCTAGTGTCTAATTATAAAACTTTATTAGTGGTAAAATGTTATAAAAAAATTCATGACATTCACTATAGAGAAATCTAATCACTAATAACTATATCAAATTTCCTTTATATTTTATTTATATAGTAGTTTATTATGTTTATGAGATCTATAGGATGATTTTTAAACACTTTTTCCTTAATGAGAATATTTTTTGATATAGAACTATATATATGTATGATAAAACCCAAATTGTTTTAGTATGAAAATGGTAGAGATAAAAATTTAAAAAATAAATAGCCCATTTATAGATTGAGGAATGAATATCAAATTTGGGATGTTTTTTTTATTATATAATCAATGTGTTTAGAATAATAGAAAATTAGGATAAATCCTATGTATATCAATGAACTAGTGGGATCACTATCATATTTATGCTATTTTATGAGGATAAAATAGTAATCATTAGAAATGATAAAACAGTATTATTGTATGTAAAGGATTGGTTAGGAAAATTATTCTTAATAAAATACATGGTTAAAGTAGTCTACCTACTAGGTATAAAATTTCATAGACATTCATCATTTATGTTTCTTAGTTAGATTCAAAACACATATATTGGTAAAGTGATAAAGCACATGAGCCTTATCCCAGTTGGAAAGGTCTCTGTTGGTGCATCCAAGCGACTATAGATCAAATCCAGGTGGAGGCAGAATTTCCAGGGTACTGTAGCAGGTACTGTAGTAGGAACTGTGCATTACTGTAGCAGGTAATGTAGCAGCCACGGTTTGGCACTGTAGCACCCAGAAATATGCCACCATTTGGGCCTTCAGGCCTCTGATTTGGTCCCTGAGCCCTTCATAGGCCTTCGGGCACCCAGGCCTTTGGGTCAGTTGGGCCTTCGGGCCATCTCAAGGCCTTCGGGACACCTTTGTGCAGATGCAAACCAGACAAAAACTACAAGGAATGAGCTCTACAAGGAGGATGAGCAAGGAGCTTTCACCACAACAGAAGCTAAACGGATTGCAATAATGAGAGGGTATGGCACCTGCCATCGGGACAAGCCTGTGCATGCACGGAAATGCCTAGCCGAAGAGCCATGCGAAGGTGGAGAGCTGATTACACGTTGAAGATGATGGGGAGGAGCAGTTCCAAGTTGTTAAGTCTGGGTTGTATGTAATGTTTGTGCCTACGGGCAATGAATTCCTCCATTGCCTAAAGGCATGTAATCATTCTCCTACGAGCATTGTAGGGTTCCACCTCATCCCTTGAAAGGTGGATTATCAAAAATTAATAAAAAATGAAGGCCTTCGGGCCATTGGATGGATGGTAAAGTGATAAAGTGGTTTAGCAGAAATAACTCCAAGATAATGTTTTTTACTTGAATTAGATGGAATTAATTGCATTAATATTCATTGTGATTTTATAGAGATGGAGTAGAAACACATGAATGATATTCCCAATGATTTTATGATAGGAGTAGTTAGGTATTTCATGCCAAATACTGAACTCAACACATCTCAAGATTTATGTTTAAAATTTGATACTAAATGAATCTGGGTGAGAGTCACTACATTATGGTAAATAATATCTTTAAATACTTGGAAAAAACTATATATTTTCCCAGATATGGTACCTTCAAGAGGTGGGGTAGGGTGTCAATCAAAATTTAAAAAAACATAAAATTTTTACCCACTCAAGAATATAAACCTCCCAAAATTTATAAAATATAAATGGAATAGAGTATAAAAAAATCAATATATTAGAAGTTAAATAACTTAGAATATAATCCATGGTCGAGTTAAAAAATCCAATTAGATATAAAAATAATTAAATTTGAAATAGTGAATGATGTTTAGGATAGAAATACTTAAACTCCATTAAAGATTATTAAAAGGATAAAATCAATTTAGACTTGAAGTAAGTGTTATCTTTTAATCCAAAGTAGTATGAATATGTGATATCCCCGAGCTGGATCACAACCCAATTATCGGATATGAGAGAAACATGACATTATTTGTTGCTCCCTATGAGTGAGAGGTTGTCGACTAAAAGTGAGGGTATATGATAAAATTGTGGGGAGACTATAACCCATATCAATGTGAAATAAGAATGGAAATGATTATATCCATATACAACCATATAATTAATTAATTTCCAATAAATACAAAAAACCCATTTGATATCAAAATGAAGATATATTCAATCTATACAAGTCATGTATAAAAAGAAAGATCATATATACCAATATATAAAAAATGAAAAAAAGGAAAAAGACCTGTCACTTTATAAAAATGGTACTGAGTCCAAGCCAGATCATTTCTCCCAAACTTAGCACCAATTAATAATCAAGCATCATCCACATGGTACATTCCCTTATCCTATCCTACAACCATGAAGTGTACTTGGGTTCTAATGAGGACCTGAGCAGTGTGTGATTATAACTCCTTAAGACACCAAAAATGACATCTATAAACATATCCATTTTGAGAAAAAGTATATGATGATGTGAATAATTAATAAATGTAAACATAATAAATAAACCACCATTAATCCTGAGGTTTAGATGTGACACCTGAGATATACCATACCATCTTTGTTCAGTGAAAAATATCTCAAATCAAAATATACAACATAAATTGGATCAAATCCAAATCCATGGAGCTTCTAAGACATTTTACACCACTAGGTACAAGTCTGAGTCCAATGAGCTTGTACAAGGAATTCTACATCACTAGGAGCAAGGCTGAATCAAAGGGATATATCTTAAGAATTCCTAGTTAAGGGGATCAATGATGAATCAAAGGTATATTACCAATGAATTCAAATCAATAGGTATCAATATAAATACAAGAGATTTACCAAATAATTACAAGTCACAAGGCCACCCTATAATCCAAGTTGCATATCCTTGCCAATGTGATCAATGTAGAGTCCAAGGATCATATCCAAGGAATTAAAATTCTATAGTATCAAGATGAATCCATGGATCACATCATAATCATTACTATTCATTTGGGTAAATTTTGAATCCAAGGGATTACATCTACAATATTCCAAGTCAGTAGGCACATTGTTTTTTTAATGACATAATTTAATTAATTTACGGATAAAAAACCATGTAGACTAGATCCCAGGATATTCCATTAGTATCCCTAATAGCACACTTGATATATATCTTGAGTCCATGGTACTAATAGGGTCTCATATTAATTTGTATGAAAATTAATAGGTTAAAAAACCTCTTGTAGTGGATTAGCTTTCAGTTAAACATTCAAATAGACTACTTGTTTCCCACAACAAGTTTTAATTACAATAATCTAGGGTATAAAATATTTATTTTATTTTTAGGTAAACAATGTGTTGTATTAGTGTGAACACTCATCATATGCCCAATCGAAATAGTGAGATTTTAATTTTTTTCCTAAAGAACACATGTGTCTGACTCATCAAATCCAAATCATTTTATTTTTTCAGTTGATTTGGGTTCAAACAATGAGAATTGGAAAATTAGACAAAAACCTATAATTGGGTACAAATACCCATAAATGGAGTGATATTGATTAATAGTTAACGTAAGTGAGAAATGAAAAAGATAAATGGATAAAGACCCTTATAGTTCTCTGTAAGGATAAATGACAAGAAAAAACACCATGAATTTTAGAATAAACTATATGGAGAGGATAAAGGGAGAGTTCAAATTGACCTTCTATTCAAATAGAGTGGATGGATTAGTAGAATCAAGTGTTTTACATGTTGAATCAAATTATGTTAAATTAACTAATTTTAAGTCCCTAGATAGACTGTATAGATTGGATGCATTGTTTTCCAAACCATACACCAAATATGAATTTCTCACTACTTCAAGAACCACACAATGCATGGGTTTCCCACACAAATAAAAAAAACATGTTTCAACATATGGTTCCCACTATTTTTTGCACCATATTATAGGTGTTTGGATTACATGTTTTAGTAAAAATTTCACCAAACATTATAAACATACTCAGAATACATTTTATGTTATTCAAGTACTCCACTAAATATTAATGTGGTTAATAGAAATGTGTACTAGGACAATAACCTATTAATGTTTGGTGTGCATGGTTAGGAATAACCATGAAACCATCATAAAAAATTATACTTTTTATTAACTTAGACCTCCATCTACCAAAACACATCCGAGTCCTCTCCACCCCCTAACCACTATAATAATTGATAAAGAAATGAAAGAATACTAATATTAATATAAAATTACAGAAAACATCACCACATAAAGGTATGAGGTTTTACTTACTCCCCACCATATAACAATTTATCCAAGATATAAATTCCAAAACATCACCAAGCCTCATATATGAATAAATCTCTCCATTGGGAATATATATCACAATATTAGTTCCTTGAATCCCCTTATATATTGCCTTTCTAACATTACCCATGAATTGGAGGAAATTTATTTCAATACAAATTTTCTTGCTCCAATCCACTATCGAAACAAGATTATACTAAAAAGGTGCTCTGACCTTAGTGTGAGTACTGTCAGTGTCTGTCACATTAGGTATATTAAGATAATATCTCATAAGATACAATATGTGCAACACATCATGAATAGATCTGAATAACTGAGGGAGAGATAAATGGTATGCCATTTTTTCTACCCTCTCTACTTCCTCATGAAACCCCAAATATCTGGGATTTGTCTTCCCAAATATCCAAACAATTTTTTTTCCCAAACATGGAAAAACCAAAAAGAATAGTTGGTCACCTAACCCAAACTCAAGAGAAATATATAGTCAATCAATATACAAACTCTTTCTACTATGAGTGTTCTCGAAATTATTTCTGATCAACTACACATGCTCCAATGTATCCAGCAGAAGCCTCATTTTAATAATCACAAACTCACTAGCCTCTATCTAACACACATGTAATTCATAAGGCCTACTGTAAAAGGATTAAAATATATCAATATAAATGAATTCCTAATAACTATTTTTGTTGGAGAACTCTTCCAAATCCTAGTGTTAGTTTGAGGAAGTTCCAAATTTTTATATCTATACTCTTGGTATGTTATCCAAGATCTAGATAGTAACATTATAATTTCAATCCATCTTTGGATGATAAAACATTATTAAATGAATTTTCATACAAAGAAACTTTAGAAAAGCCTTCCCGAAGCCTAATGTGAAATGAGAATCTCTATTTGAAACAGTACCCTGATGAACCCCATGTAAGCATACTATATTTTGAACATAGATCATTCCATGATCATCCATATAAAATTTCCTTTAGATAAGTAGAAAGTTATATACATTTTTTTTTCAGCTGATCGACGACCAACCTTACTGAGTCACTACCTCATGGTCTCCTTATAAACTCTGGATCAAGATTCATAATGATTTCATCCTATTTCCTCTTAGGAATGGGTAATGGTTTCAAAATAAAAGTTGGTTAGTGTTGCTAAGATTTCTACTACAGATAGGTGGTGCACCATATGAAAAATCCCACTATAGCACTCTTTATCACCAACCACTAGTACTGCAATCAAATATCATGATACATCTTAGTTATACCTTGGTGTACAACCCATTTTAAGGCAGGAACGTCCATTAAAAATTCCTCAAACATGCTCATGGGGTCTATGAAATTATCTTTTATAGGAAGACTTTCATCTACATTGAGAGAGAGATATAGTTTTGTCTCCCTATCATTAATGAAATATCTCAAAAAAAGATAAAATAAATTATCTAATTAGATCCTATTCACTTAAATAAGGTGTGAATACATGATAGACATGGATATAAGGGTCACTCGACCATAGTAATCATTCATTTATAGATGAATCACAATGCAAATTTCTATAAACTGAAACTCACAACTAGACTCATTAACTACATGGGCCTATGAATTTCATATCAATGCATCTGAAACCAAATTTCATTTTATAAGAGTGTATGAATACTCAAAATAAAATTATTGAAAATTCATGCCTCACCTTTTCTATAGAAGGTCAAGGTCCTACTATGATAATATTTAATTTATGGTCTTATGGTCTGTAAATTCCAAAAACACCTCACCTAATAGGCAATATCACAAACAAATTATATCATTCTCCAATTATGAAAACTCTAAGTCATGTGTTATGTATTTCCTTTCATGAGGACTCAACTAACTAAAACCATATGTGATTATATGACCTTTTTTGAATCCTGATTTCTCCCTGTCCAACCTCTATTGGATAAAAATACATGGTGTACTCCCTATCTTAATTAAGCATGTTTAAGATTAGTGCTATAGTTAGTCTTCCCCCCATATTCTAAAAATAACTCTCACATGTATCAAATAAGAATAATTTCACTCCATTTTTGGTCAGGCCTTTCATTAGTGTTTATAAACAAGAGCATCCTAGACTAATCTTTGGTAGTTATCGACTATGCACAAAAGGTGTGTATCTTTAAAAAATTCTAAAGACACTCCCAAGAAACCACTTTTTTGACCTTATCATGGTCTACCAGTACTATTGCCTAAAATATAACATGAACTAAGTATTTTAACTAGTCTATCCAAAAGTATAAATTTGAGAGATTGGAATATAGTTGATTCTCCCTTAGTGTTACCAAGACAACCTCTAGATACAACATGTGCTCATACTTTGACTTAGAGTACATTGTATTATCATAAAAAATTACCATGATGCTTTCCAGATATAGGTGTAATACTAGATTAATCATGTCTGTAAACATATATGGTTTGTTATTCAGATAGAAGGTTATCATAAAGTACTCATACAAACCTTGTATTCTTATTTAAGTGAGCGTTAGGAATTTTCGAGTGTATCACCCTAAACTAATGATAACCTAATATCAAAATGAAATTAGGGAATACTAGGGATCCACTAAGCTGGTCAAACATATTTTCAATACCCAGAAGTAAATTATAATTTTTGATTTCCAGTTTGTTCATATTCCTATAATCTACACACAAACTCAATGAAATTTTTACTTTATTATTTGATATGACTAGAGAACATGAAGGGGTGGTTGTTATCCATATTAATTCCTTACCCTCTAAGTCCTCTCACAAAATCTTTATATCAAAAAGTTATTCTAAAAGAATCTAGTATGGAAGAATAGAAATAAGATCTGTTCTAGAAACGAGATCAATAGTACTCTCAATATATATCTCTCTCCCTCTCTCAGGTGGTTTCATTGAGAAATCATCAGGAAAGAAATCCATGAATTAATCCACAGTTAGATGAAAATCTCCAAGATTTCTCTACACATCATCTAGAATAATACTAAAAACAGAGGGTATAATCCTAGATGACTGCTCATGGTCTGGTCCAACATGAACTGCCCTAAAATTCTATTATCTAGAAAGGAATTATATTTCACACTTGGAAGATGTGAAAGAAACCCATTGATTATAAAACTCAACATTGCCTTGGTATAGTACGAACCGGTCGATCATGAGGTTCAAATCAATGTCTATAACCTCAAAAATAATTTCATCCTAGAGAAATCTATCAAAACAAACCTTCAGGTCATAATATCTACATATTTTAATTCCATCACATCTCACTCCCAATGAAGTCTCAATGGATATAATCTCATACCATATATCCATATACCCTCAATAAATTAGTTATATATGAAATAATATGAATATTATACATTGAAAAAAGTATAAGATTACATATAGGCTCCTAAAATTATACCTCATACTATAGAATGTCAAACATTAGGATCCATAGGGTTAGTTTGAATGACATTTAGTAAGCATGTACCCCAACCCTGTGATCCTTCCCATCTCGATGAAGATACAATTCCATACTAGTGATATGTCCCTTAATCATGGGAACCAATTTCTCCACCTCAACCCAAACAACTGATGGAGTTGTAACCACCTTCCTATGAAGTCCCCTCTATTCTGGACACAAAGCCTTGTCTGGATCCTCTATCACCATAATTATGCTAAAATATCCGGTTGAACCATTAAAAAAATACCATCTTCTTAGAATCTAAGGTCTCTATTGGAACCCATCACACTGAGAATGGACATCGTAAATTCTACCACATTGGTGGAACCATACTTCACCATCCCACAAAGATTTGTATCACTACCCAAAATACTCTTTTCTACCCTCACATTGACAGGAATCATCAAAATACCACTTATGACTCACTGAAAACCCACTATCTATATCTTTAGTGGAAGTCACATGAATATAACCTCAAAATTCCCCTAGGTCTCTCTCAGTAATGAGATCCAAACTCATAACATATGATAATGTAGGAAGGTGATATAAATCCACCCTAACTCATATTGCATACCAAAAGTCATCATTAAAATACTTCTCTCATTAAAGATCAGCATCTGTAAACATCAAGGAACATTTATGAAAATATATAAATTGGGTGTTATAGTCCATCACTAGCATACCTCCCTAATAAAAGTTTATGAAATCATAAGCTCTAATTTGCAATACAGTCTCAAAAAATATATGATCAAAGAACCCATTCCGAATGTCCAACATAGTATTCCTCACATATTGGTCTACCTAGACCAAGATATCCCAACAATACACCACCATTACTCAAAGGATATATAAATAATGATTCAACCACATATCGACAAGGTCTTCAAGTGTCCAAACAGTAATTGTATAGATTCGACCCAAAACTAAGGCATCTGGGGACCACCATTCCCTGTGAATAATGAAAGATTATATAACTAAAACTCTATGTTATGATTTTATATTATTGGCATTACTCATAGATCCTTTCTCTCCATTCAAGACACAACTTTCAGAAATATATCATAGTGATGAAAATCCGTCACTTTCCCCCAATGATTTCGGAGGCTTGTGCCTAAACAATGGTAGGCCATGCTCATCGCTACCCTATTGGTTTCAACTGGAGGATATTTTGGAAGCATTTCAATACAATTCCTTACACATGACTAAAAAAATATTACCATAAATGTTATTTATATCATACTTTTTAGGAAAGTAAAAATAGGTATAACATCCCACTATTAATTACACCTTATATCATAAAAGAATCATAACTGATAAAATCTCTATCACTCTATTTATTTGTACTCAAGGTCAGTCCACATATATATAGAGAGCATGTCATTTCATCTCATTTTCTTTTTAAGAAGAATTTAATAATTTATGTTTACTTAGATATACTTTCAAGTACATATTTTAGAGGAAAATACTTTGTAATTTACATTTAGAAATTTATTTAACTAACACTATAAAGTAACCAAAATAAATCATTATAGGTTAAATTTTCAATCAATTAAAGAATAGATTACATAATATTTCATTATCAAATTATTTGGGAATGCAAAATTTAAGATGATGAATAGACATTAAATAAATGACATAAGTACCACATCTAATTAACCAATTTCATAAAATCATGCGATTGACATGTGGGTACTACAAGCTAGATATGATGCATGTACACAAGCCCTATTTTAATTCCAACCAATAGATAAAAATCCCATTAACTATAAATTCCAAAATCATGTGTTTCATTATAGGTTATGTTAGCCATCTGTAAATGAAGAATCCAAAATAACAATACTATCCTTAGAAACATAGTCTTTACCTCATATATGGTATAGGTACTCCCAAACATGAGTTTCGTATCATGTATTGAAAATACCCTATCTCCCTTTTACCTTACCTAAATAGTTAGATGAAAGAAAGTGATCTTGATACCACTTTGTCACATCCCTTACCCAAATCACCAAAAAATAACCAGATTAGATAAAAACATGACCTTACACATGATTCGATGTTTGGAAAATTCTAAAGACTAGCTCTGGGTGTATATGGTGTTATGGCGGGGATAATATACCCTCATACAATATTTCAATAAGTATATAGTAAAAATAAAGACATCACGATGGGTTTTAATAAATAATTATAAACAATATTATACCAAAATGAAGCTATATGCTTGTTAAGAAATTCATACATATAAGGAAAATTATATTCAACAATACCTAAAAATTTAATAAAAGGATAAAAACTAGAAACTCCACCAAACTCGCCTTGAGTCCTATCCCAATATATTCTTCTATGATCAACACCAGATAACAATCAAGATCTATTATATAGTTCTTTCCATAGTTCTATATTGTAACCATGAAGTATACTTAGGTACTAATGATGAACCGAGTAGGGTGTGATTAAAAATTAGTTGTCCACCACAAACGACATCTATAAACATATCATGTCTGAGTAAATGTGCCCGATTTCGTTCATAATAAATAAATGAAAACTTGATAAACAAATAAACTTTTATGATCATGTTTTGAGGTTCCATTTGGTATTGACGATTCCAACTTTGACCGTAATTCCATCCACAATCTATCAAAATTTTTCTTTAGAAACATATATATTGTTATCCATAAAATATCTTCTGTCACAAGATATAATAATAATATTATTACAAAATAAAAAAAGAGATATTATAAAATTAGTACCTCACAAATGAAATCTCAAAGTAAACATTAGAAAACCCATACAACAAAAATTTATCAAGAATTGAGGTAATACACAACTCTTTATCAAATGAGTTTCAGTATCTTATATTCCTTAAAGCCCAGTCTTAATTTATAGGCATCTAAGGAACAAACATCTCCAAGTTCTTTAGGAATAGTTTTCACTTCTAATAAAACTGAAATTCTCAAATCTATCTTCCATTGAATTGAGTATTGTGACTTCACAATGCGCTATAAAATATATGAATAAAATATATCTTTGGAAAATGACTCATGTTTACGTTTACAATCTTGGAATTTTTAGATAATAATCTGATACTTTTAAAGGCTTACATAAATTATTTCTTAAAAATGATAAAAGTGATTAATCTATTGATATTTAACATTATATACTATCAGAATAAATCAAATTCAATAATAAAAATACTTAGAAAAACTAACTAATAAATAGTATTACATGGAGAGCATAGACTTTGAACCAAAACAGAATGGGTTAGAAGTCCTAGAGAATTTGGAGTGATTGGAAAAAAGAACAAGTAATACAGAATGGATTCAAGTTGAGATAAATGAGACGAGACAAACCAAATGATATAAATAAAATTTCATACCCCTAAAGAAGTCAGAAATTTATGATAATTAAAATTCTATCATAATTTGATCAAAATTATCCTAATCATAGATTACTCACACTCTAAACTAATAATTTCACTTCCCCTTCTTAGTTACATTGTTTAAAATTTAGTTAGGTACCCCAATCCATATTTAAACGAAACAATTTCCATTAATACAATGGTTATTCTATTGAAAGAGGACATTATTTAATAAATATAATAAGTATACCCTTCCTAAAACTAAAATGTTTAATTAAGTAAGATAAGAATTAGATTATGAATATCCAAATGAAATTATAAACTCACTTTTAAATTATTAGAAAGAAGACGTTCACTAGATGAAATCCCCAATCATTAAATGCTTAGAACTTGTAGAATTACTCCATATTCTATTCAAGAGTGGATATGAAAATTTTAATAAACCTAGACATAGGATAAATACAAGACACATTATCATATCTCTAGATTCCAAGCTCCCATCTAAGGCTATGTTCCCCGAGTCCCATTTCACAGTTACCCTACTCTCAATTTATAAGTAGTAGCATTGGAATGAAACTTTTCAATTACATAATTATCTTCCCTTGATATTATCCACTTATTTTGAATTAGACATCAATTTATATTTACATGAATTTATTTGACATATCTAATATTATAAAATAAAATCTTTTAAAAGTCTTCAAATTTTCCATGAGAGATAGTCAGATGAACCAAGATATCTAAACATTTGTTATCCCTATTTGACATTTCACTTTAAATATATGATTTTTTAACCTTTTACTTATCCATTTTTTATTTTTTAAAACTCCAAATATGTCGGTAATGTCTCCATGTGATAATATTCTTAAAATTCCATTGAAGGCATCCTGATGCATGTGCATGGGGGGGGGAGAATTAATGTTTTCAAAATTACAGATAAAACCTTAATACAGTGTGTAAAAAGGTACGGAAGTAAAGCCTATAATAATTTTTTTCATATAATAATAATCTCAATAGCTTTATTATCATGTAACACCAAGATTTAAGAAAATTGCGATATTTTATAAAAATATTTTTATTTTATTATGATCAATATAACATGGCCACTGAATTGATGGGTATGAATATGTGTAACTACAATATGAAATATATTTATGAACAAATTAATAAATAAAAATTTATTTGTTAATTCTTATGAAATAAGCACTCAATTATTTTGTGAAGTTATTTTATGCTTTAAAAGTGCATTTTATTCAAAAAAATGACTTCATAGCATTTTGTGAGTGGAAATTATAGTCAAATCCTTCCAATTTTATAAATTTTATTTTCCAAAATTTAAATTAATTATTGAAATCATCATAGTAAATTAACATAGCGTGATTTTTTTTTTCAAATGAATAATTTTTCTGTTAATAATGGAAAATACCAATTTTTTGAATACAATAATTTATTTTCATTAAATAAATTAATTTTAAAGTCACATAATATTTTGAATAATTTATTAAGGTTAATAATGATCCAATTTATTTATAATAATATAAATTTTTATGTTTTAATAAATAAAATTAAAGACTTTGATATATGTTAATTTTTTGGAATAAAAGTTGAATTTTCTAAAAACTATTTTTCGTTTCATTTTATGAATTTATAATAAGAATGATTTCTTAAAATTACTCAGATTGAATTTTAAAAAATGGATCACATATTTATAATAATTTGTTTTAAATTGGTTAAATAGGTACCTTTTATTTTTATTCATTATGAATATTAGCTTGGTAAATTTTTTTACTTTTGTAAGCTTAAAATAGAAAAAACATGTTTACATTTATGATATAAGGTCTCAAAATCAACAAAAAACTTTAATTTATTTCATTTTATGAGTTTAGTATGATGATAAACATCATAAATTAGAATATATGATTTTTTTCCATTTTCATTTGATAATTACATTTATAATATCTTAAGTAATGAAAAATACAAAATACCATGCTCTAGCTTTTAAATTCCTTTTATATGTTCACACAGGGATAAAAAAAAGTTTCTAATGAATATTAAAGTTCATTTTAATTAAAATTAAATTATATTTATGGTGTTAATGTATTTTTAAATTGTTCTTACTATGTAATGACCTTAATCAAGTATATAACACTGAGACAATCCTTGTGTAAACAGAAGAAAAACTAATGTAAATAATTTTAAAACATAAAAAGTAATATTTTTTGGATGAATTATGGAAGCACACAAATTTTATGGTTAATAATAATGTATAATTTATTTTGAAAAAGTTTATATTCAAATTAATTTTCTATATTGATGAATTTGAAGTCAAATTAAATTAACAGTTTCAAAAATGATATTAATGATATTTTATAAAAATGAATATTTTATTAAATTATTCAATAAGCCTAAAAATCATGTAATAGGAAAATTAGGATTATAAATCGTAGGAAATTTCATAACTAAGACATTTATGAGACAAATTTTACCTTATTGGTAAAATTATAACACTTTTAGATTGTAAAATTTATTACCACAATTAAGGATAATATTGGTAAACTAAGGGGTTAAAGAAAAAGACAAGGTTTAAAAAACAAATTAAACCTATAAAAATATTAAATTATATAGTTATTTAAATTTTTGAAAATATTATGTTCACAATTAGTCCCAAATTTCACCAATTTAAAGTGAAAAGAATTATTATATTTAAATCTTTTTATTAACTTCAATTATGTCCTCTCCCCCATATATAAAAGGGATGCCCCTAATTTCTACTGATTATTCCACTTTGAGCCATAAGTATTGTTAACAAATACCAAATTATCTTTAAATATTACATATATATGAATTATAGGTTCTTTTATTCTTAAAATACCATTCCATTAGTCCTTAATAAAAGATCTAAAGGAGGTCTATTGAAGAAGAGGTGATCATCTTACTCGACCTCATACAATTTATTTATTATTCTAAATTCACTAAATCTATTGTATTCATAAAAAAGTAATAAATTAGCTATCTTAAATATACTGAAATTTTATTATGATTATGTAACTACCATTATTCAGCCTATTTCCAATCAAATGGGACCTGAAAGTATCTCTCCTTCATATGTGTGGATTACCATCTCCACGCAGTGATCCAAATAATTTTCCATCTCAATTTTTTTGGGATGGTTTAAATGATGGATTTAACATTTATATATTATATTTATGAAATAATTACAATTCTTGAATTTTAATATTATATCTACCTTCTTACCATCAAATTATCTATAAAATGTTATTGTTGCTCAGACGCACGTGTGGACTACCACCTCCATGAAGCGGCGTGATTTCTTTTTTGAATCCATTTTAATTGGATATTAATAATGTTAAATTTAATGTATATATATATATTTTATTATATAATTATTATTTCTTTATTATAAAATAATATTTAAATTTCATTCCTTCTTTTCCTTTGAAAATTAAAACAACGTTCATGCGTATGTACAATATACCTTCTCCATTAATGGTGTAAATAATTATTCTATCTCTAACTTTTATTGATGATTATAAATAGGTATATAATGAATATATATGATATTTATATCTTAAATAGAATTATATAGATTATTTTACCCTAATAAAAAGTACAATAACTGAAACTGCAGAACCCAAACTTCCATGAAAAATGAAAGAGTTAACACACATAGAGGATGATTTTGATAAGGAACTATTAATAAATGGGTGTTGAAATGTTATAAGTGGATCATATGTAATTATATAATTATGTACATGATTCTGGTATATAATTATAATATATTTATTTTTATTATATAGTAGTTTAGATAACTTTCAATGTATGTCAAACATGAGGGAAGAGATTTCTCGTCTCACTTTTGATTCTATGAGATATATTCCATATTCAGAACTTGTTTATATTGTGTAGTGTATATAGTATAAATGAATTTGTTTTATGATTCTTATCATAATAATTATGGGTATTTAAAAATCCATATAATTTTCTCTCTTTTATGGTATTTTGATTTAGAGATTACCATTGTTATAAGGGTTTATCATCTCAAATTGTTTTCTTTGGGAAATATGTTATGTTATGTACTTATATTAATTTTTATGGTGTATATAAAACACAATTTCAAATTTTATATCATGAATATAAGTATAATCATTATATGTAATGTTTAATGTGTAGTTATTTTTTCATAGGGATTATGATTCAAAATTTTCAAAAGTAGTATGGAATTAATGTTTCAATATCATTTGAATTGGGATTTTTTACAATTGAATTTCTATTGAAAGAAATATTATTATTCCTTTCTAAAAAATAGATTTAATTTAATTATCATTTTTTATTCATGGAATTTTCATGTATTACTACCATTTCCCACTCTTTGGTACTTAAAATTATTGAGATTTTGTTTTTAGGAAGAACAAACATTTTTTCTTATTTGGTTGGTAATATGTTTCTTCCATGTCCCTCCTATATTTAACATTTTATCATGAATGATTTTAATACTATACTATGATTCTTTAAAGTCAGTTTTACCCATTTCTTAAATTTTTAATTTTTTTAAAAGGAATATTATTTTTTCAAAATGAGGCACTTTTTACTTTTTTATGAAAATGTGAAATGGATATTTTTTTATCTTTCACAAAATGAATTTAATTTCTAACGTCCTCACTAAGAAAACCTCTGAATCTGCCAATAAAACTTTATATGGTTATTTTGAAAGAATATTTTTCCATAATATTGTGGAATATTGTATATTTTAAAAATAATATTTCAAATTGAAAAGAGTATTTTCCTCAAGAAATATTTTAAGAGATATTTTAAAGGAATTTTAATTTATGATAACATCCTTAGATGTTACCTATTATTTATTGGTGATATGATCCAATAAATCCATCATTATTCTTTCTATATATGGTTTATGATTAATATTAAGATATATTTATGAAACCCCTTTTTTATATAGTTAATGATATATGATGAATGTTTTAGGATCTTATGGCACAAAAATGGATTGTGATTATGTGTTAGGTGGTCCTAGAATTATATATACCTTTAATTTGTTGGGTAAATATGGATATCTCATGAGATAATAAGGACTAGAATAGGGAGTGAACCCTTTTTCATTATGGTATCTTTCCATTATGATAGTCTTTTTTGTGAACCTTGTCTAAATTACGATGTAATGGGGAGTGTAACCAATCCACTATGATAGTATTTAAAAATGCACCATGATTAAGGAAACTATTTTCTTTTCTTATTTGTATGACAAAACATATGTCCTATGACAATTTTACTCACCCTTGGATCATATTATTTTATTCTTTTATGATTATTATCTTATAAACAACCAAGATTTATGCCATGATTCAAGATTAGGATATATGATATACTATGTATGGATTTTTAAAATGTCGATCTATTGTTCTCATACACTTATGATCATGTTATACTTAAGTAATAATTTATATGTCCATTCTTTATGCTTAATGATCATTTTATATTATCCTTTATTTTGTTTCCTTTCCCCTCATTATGAATAATGGGTTTAAGTAGGGTATGTATAAGAAGAGTACTATGTGGGAATCTTGTTGTGGAGGATATTGAATATATTTCCTGAAAAAATAATCTTCGGTATCTAGTCTCCAAATAAATTAAAACATTACGGTCCAAGGGAATTAATATCTAAAATATATTGAATATTTAAATATTAATATGTAATATCTCTGTATAAAAATTATGGGTCACTATAGTTGGTATCATATAAGATTTTAGTAAATTATTGGTGACTGGGATTAGGGAATTTTTTGTAAAAACCCTTGGGATATGTCTAAGTGTAGGATAACATCAAAACGTTTTGGTAAGGAATATATTATTTGGTCTTCCTAGAAATACACCCCTTTATAGGTACTAGAAATTAATAATGTTTTGGGATAGATGCATCTAGGGTTAATAACACTTATAAAGAGCTAGATAAGTATATATCATCCATCATTTAGGTGCATGGTGAGTTTTCATTTACTTCAAACATGGTTCTAAAATTGAATGGGATATTATTGGGTTAATTGAAATCTTATTTATGAAAAATTATGAAGTATATGAAAATATTATGACAATGGATGACCTAGGTTAATCCTAAGGTGTCATATATTGAAAATAAGTTACTATAATTTAGACATCCTATAAATTATTTTTAATGATTTATCAGAATGATTATTGTTGTTCACCCTTTTCATTTTGGTTTTTGTCAATGTATTAAATTAGGATAAAATATGTTAATACAAAATTTGATGGAAAATGGAATTAATTTCCTCAAGGGAAACCAAATGAAAAAATATCTGGAATGAAAAACCTTATTGGCATACCTAATTAGCGATCTCATTATATGATGAAAAATGATAACTTGGGTGATTTTCCTGAGACACCAAATTAGAGAAAAATAAAGTTCAATGAAAACCTTGGAGTGAAGACTATTTAGTTTTCTACACGTATATTATGTGGAAGAATAACTTGGGGAAATGTATAAGTGGAATGAGAATATTTTTTATGGGTTGAAAATATGTCTATTGAAAAATTAATTATTGATAAAAAAGGAAGTAGTCTATGGAGTGATACAAATTTGAAAATAAGATACCATTTTTAGTTTAATCTATTATATGTGGGTATCATTGGAATTATATGAGTCAATGACCTAATCGAAGGGTTAAATCCTACCAAGGAAGGAAATATTTTATTCTAATTATTTAAGTGAAAGGATTGAAGTATTTATATATTAGGATTCAAGTATTATGTTTTATTAGTGTTATGTCAATAATATTATTCTTATGAGAATCATGAAACATAAAAGTATTGTTTCATAGTATTTTTCTTTAAGGACTCGAAAACATATGTCGAATGATACTGATAATGAAGAAATGTGATTTAGTGGTAATTGCTTATTTTTTGAAAACATGATTAAATGAAGGATAACACTTAATATGTGTCTGATGTTGAGTTAATAATGTTTAGTTTTGATAAAGAGGTGTTTGAGATTGATGAAGTAAATCCAATAGTGTTGGTGATATTGAAATTGGTTAGTGATTTGATGAAAAAGTGATTTAGGTCATCTTTGATGAAGTTTATTGAATTTTTGGATTTATAGATCAAATTCAACATTTTAGGATTTAATTTGATAAATAATGATTTTGTTAATTTTTGGAAGAATGTATTTTTTCATTTAGGTTTTTATATCGATAGAGGTTATTAGTATGTATAATGAACCATCCTGAATGCCCTCTCAAAATGGTACATGACCAAACCTATCACATACTCGATGGGCGTTCCGAATCCCCATGAGTTAGAGATTAGAACCCGACCATCAAAAAAAACCAGAGGGAATGATTTCACCCAGCCTAAAAAAACCACATGAAACATATATATACAATAAGAACAATAACAGAAAAGATAAGTATATTTTATAACTAAAAGAAAAGACCACAAACCAAGAAACTCAAATTAGAAACAATATCCAAGTACAGGTCCAACAATAAAGGATGACCAAAATATGAAAAAAGATTACTAACCCATGTGACAACTTGGGTATACTCCCACCATATCACCACCGACTACCCAGCTCAGCTGACCGAAACCTGACCACCTCATTATGGGGCCTTTCCTTTCCCTATATTGAAATACATAACTAGGCCTACAAACCTCTAAAGGGGTATGTAGGGTATGAGATAACAGACTTAGTAGGGTCCCACCTAGGTATTTCCTATCAAGTATTTGTACAAAAACTCATTTATTACCATTTTAAATAAAACACAACATTAAAACTGGTAAATTAGTTTTATCAAAATCATAGAAAATATATCCCATTTCTAACAATTCCAAAACATAGGAAGGTATATAAATTTCTATCACAATTTACTTTATCATTTATAAAATCCCAAAGAATGTAAATTAGAACAAAAATCGTACAAATCCAAATATAGGTGAATCAATCCAAGGAAATAAAGAGATTATTCTAGAAGAATACTTGTACCATAAAAGATTATTTCTGATCAATAAGTCCTTAGAAATCATACATAAGGAGTATAAGAACACCCCATTTTTGATCAACCCAAAAATGTCAATAACGTGCCCTAAGAATAACAAGCCTAATAATTTGAGGAAATCCACATGATAAAACCCTAAATGGTAATATGGAAGATGACCCTAAGTTAAAAAATTCACCAATATTCCCAAGGACTCCCATGTGATTCATTTCATAAATCATTTAAATTATGTGAAAATACCCCATTTTTTCAATCATAAAATACCCAAGAAAAAACTCCTTTTATCACAAATATATTTATCCAAACAAAAACATCTTTCCAAAATTATTTATAAATAATTTTATAAAAATAGGAGAAATACAGTTTATCAATAGAGGCTAGAGAAGAAACCATGTATCTCAAAAATCTGGGTCGCACTTTCCCACAAAGGATCTAACAATAAGAGGACCCAAACAACAAAAAAAGGCTCTATAATACAACTACACAACTTATAATTTATTAAATTTTAAAAAAAGGGTTGGAGGACAAAAAAACAATATAACTCAAGAAAGAACAACAGCTGCACCACATCCAAGAAAGGAAATAACCCCCAGAACAAGATTACAAAAAGGTCTAGAAGTAAAATATAAGAAAAAACACCATAGTTCAACAAATCCGATAGCATAACAAAATAGTTCTTATGTGATCAAAGAAATAAAGAAGTAGAATGTAATACTCACCTAGAGAGATAAAAACCAACCAAAATGGTGATGAATCATTTAATGAATCCATTTAGATCAAATGAAGACTCCCAAAGTCACTGGATAAGCCTTCTAAGATGAGATAAATAAGACTAATTGCTGAATGAAATAATATATCACTCATATGACACACTAAAATCCTAATCCATGATACTTATATGGTGTGTAATCCCTTTACACATCATAAAATCCTCAGGACTCAGATATTCATAAAAACACTTCGCATTTTATTAAAAACTAGTTATTTGACATTATACGATATGTATTGTGTACATGGACTGCAATCGATTTTTGTTTGTATTAGGTTCATGGAATCCTCCCTACAGAATAGGCATGTCCTGTAATCCCATTACACAATGTGTATTTCTCTCACATATTATAGAAACTATAGATTCTTACATCAAAACCCCCATAAAAACATGGGATTCTATAAACTCTGGGGGAATTCCTTAGTTCCATTAACACTATTATACATAAATTCAATTAATTAAAAAAAATAAATAACCCCAAAAATTAAGTCATTTCCCCCCAAACAATTCTCTCCAGCCCTAGGAGTCCCAAGATGCACCCAATTTTATAGGAAAATAATAAAAGGGAAGGTAATTACCTAAACACGGGTAATGAGATGTTACAAAGACTCAACCATAAGACTTTACATCACCAGGACGTCATGTGTAATGAGGATGTCTTGTAAATAGGTTTGTTTATTGACCCCCCATCAAAATCACATGCTCCCATGTCTCATAAAAATCTGATTCATTCCTCCATAACACTCAGTCTGATGAAATATACTTCCCACACAAAACATTCACTCGAGATTCCCCAATCTCTATTCTCTACTCTTTAATTAAAAAATATGGTTCTAACTCAATCACTTCCCAATTTGGAACATTAGAGTGGTTATGATGATATTTCCTAATCTTTGATATATAGAAAAATTCATTAATTCATGTCAACTGAACTAGTAATGGAAAACGATAAGAAATATGCCCATGCCACTCAATGACCTCAAATGGTCCAATATATATTAGAGCCAACTATCCCTATTTTCTAAGACTTTAATGTCCTAGCCAAGGAGAAAAGTTCAATAAAACTTGTCACCTATTGAAAACTACAAAGGGGATACACCACTTTTATACATAATATTAATGATGAATTTATGGTATAACTATACACTAACATATATCCCGAATCCTTACAGATGTCTCATGAACAAAATTTCATCCCACCAAATAAGCTTCACTCACTTCATCCCAAAGAAGATGTGACTTACATGAGAAACCATAAAAATCCCCAAAGGCATCCATTCTAATAGATTATTGATAACTATTTTTGTAAGTGAACACAATAATCCCCAACTGATTGTCCCATGATCCACCAAAATCTAAGATATCAGTATGGTGCATATCCTCCATGATCTAAGGAATGAACTCCATCTGATCGTCTATCTATGGATGATAACCTTTACTCAATCTGAACTAATTCCCCATCACCTCTTAGATACTTCTAAAAAACTTCTATGTAAACCAATGATCCTTGTCTGAAACAATGTATTATAGAACCCCATAAAACCTCACAATTTTATGCACATACAACTTACCCACATCTTCAACTTTTATGAAGTCTTTGATCAAAATAAAATCAATTCACTTTATTAACCTATCAATCACCAAGTATATATGGTTCATCCCTTGGCGATTCTATGATTATATGACAAAAAAATCCCTAGATACGTCATAATATTTCTATACTGGCACTGGAAGAGGATGAAGGATTCAAATTCTCTAACTTTATCTATTGGGAGGTGTAACAAAAAGACATGTAATCAGAAATGTCTTGCTTTATACGTGACCACCAGAATCACTGTCTCACATCATAATACAATGTTTTAGTACCCAAATGAACAAACCACAAATAACTATGATAATAAAAAACTTGAGGACCGTACTAGTGTTGGGAAAACAAACTGATCCACAAAATAGAGTATGCATTCTCAATAGAGTGACCAACCTGAAATAGTATCCCCACAAATAGGGTTGATCAAATTCTTATGTAATCACCATCCTATTAATGAATATGTACAATAGACTCAAGAAGATATGAAGATAATTGAACACTGGTCAAAACCATACCTAATGAATCCTCTTGAGCATTCATTTGTAGCTTAGAAAAAATCCCCATATGGTTATACACTAATTTCTATTCCACAAGATCTTGTTATAGTTTTTTATAACTAAGAGCATATGCAATGAAATTCTCTTACCCCGATGTGTAGGAAATATTGAAGTGAAAGGTCTGAAGGAATTCCAACCATCATATTTTTCTGAGATTTGAGTATTTCTGAGAAAAGATATAGATCAAAATCTTATGGTCAAAAAATACTGTGAACCCTTCCCCAAAAAGATAATACTACCAACACTTAAGTGCATGGATAACTGCATATATCTATAAATCACGGTTGGGGTAATTATCCACTTGGGGTAAAATTTACTGAGATATATAGTCTACCACATTATCATCCTTCCGGAGCACACAACACAAACCATTCCTAGAGTCACTATAGAAAACCACATACCCCTTCCTAATCTCAAGTAAGATCAATATAGTATTTGATATCAGAAGTTGTTTCATCTCATCAAATGAAGACTGACACTTCACATCCCATGTGAATTTCACCACTTTTTTGGTAAGAGATTTCAATAGTGATTCCAACTTAGAGAATTATTTGATAAACCATTATTAGTATCCAACATGGCCACAGAGTCCCTAAATCTCAAAAAATTTCCATGGATATTCCCCTGAAAATACATCATTTACCTTATTAGAATCAACTAATAATCCATACTCAGAAATCATTTTCTATAGGAACATCACTTATTTAATCTAGAAAGTGTATTTTGAATGTTTTATATATAGATGGTGACTTCTTAGGATCCCCAAAACAAAATTAAAATGATGCTCATGCTCAAACTTGAATCTCGATTAAACCAAAATAACATCCATTGACACTACCACAAAAGTGACGAGATACTAAGAAAATATCTGATTCATCAAATCCATAAAAACTGTAGGTACATTTTTTAAACCAGAAAACATCACTAGATATTTATTATGGACATACTAGCTACGTAAAGTTTTCATCATTATGTCACACTATATAACTATGAGAGGATGGAAACCCAAACAAAGATCAATCATTGAAATCCAATTTTCCCCCTTTAACTAGTGAAAAAAATCATCCAAATGAGGAAAATTTTATTTCTTATTAACTATTACTCAATTGAACTTTTGATAGTCCATGTACAATTAGAGTGAACCATGTTCCTTCTTGGAAAAGATATATGGGGCTGCCTATGGAAAAACACCAGGGATACGAAATGACTTTTTTCATCTAATTGTCTAACTAAATCTTTAACTCTTTCAGATCCGTGGGTTCTATAAAATAAGAATGTATCAATATCAGTTGTTTCCCTTGTACCAGTTAATTCTAAAGCTATACCTCTCTCTTTGGAGGGAGATCGAAGAAATCATCTTGGAAAATGTTAAGAAATCCTTGAATAATGGATGAAAGGTCAAAAATAGAATAAATTTCATCGAGATCAACAACAATAGTAGAAAACAAAGTCCTAAGCTCTCGGTGGGAAGGTCATGCACATCCAGATCTCAAATACCACTCTCCCAAAAAAAGATTTTGGCTCCCATAAACTAGAATAAATGAGACTCAAAAAAGATAAAAACCAAAAATAGAATGAAAATAATTAAGACAATCCATCGCGATGATGAAATCAAACAAATCTAAATTATGAACAAGAAAATCACAGACTATCTATTCATTAGTTATCAATATTGCAAAAGAAAGACACCAAAACCTCTTCTCTTTCCTCTTACCAATAGGTTTCGCTAACAACATAAAAAGGGACACAATTTCCGCCAGAAGATTAATCATATCAAAAAAATGACTAGATATAATGAGTGAAAAACTAGTATCAAAAAAATAAATCACTATTGAGGATGAAATAATGATGGTACGTCTCACTATCACTAGACTAAAATATACCTCCAATTTAAAGTCATATTATTTGTGAAGTTTTATTACTCATGAGGCTTATGGATGGAGATCTGTAGTATTTGAAGAATCTTACTATGACTTAGTATCCTTTGGGACTAATGATTCTTAACCATATCAAGTTGTAGAAATGGACATATAGAAGCGCTAAAAATGACTATAACACCAAAAACTATTACAAATTTTTTTAGGGGAAATACAAGAATTTTAGGTCCATGTAACCTTGCCACACTAATTTTATTTCATATATACACTAATAGATTTATCTGGGGTTTCTAGGGAGGCCTTTCACTATGAGTCACCTCTGCTACACCTACGATTACCTTTTAACCTTCTCATTTTCCCCAGTGTGCCACTAAAACTTCCACCAGGTGGAATGGAAGTGACATAATTATCCTACCTAGAATTCCATATTTCTCTCTATCATTTTTTCCCCATCCAATGTCTCCAAATAGGTTTAAATATTCCTTATAAATACATGTGATATAATATCTAGTTGAAAACCCTAAAAATAATTTTATCTAATAACAGATAAATATTCACTACCTTGGGAAAAAAAACTAGATTAGAAAACTGATTTGTGTGTTCCAAAACCACATGATCTCTAGGATATCAAGAGAGAAACTCTAGAGACTTTACCATTTTCAATGACTCTAGACAGAATTACTAAAATAAAAGAGTCTTGAAACCCTTCCATTCTAAGACCAAATACTTATCAGCATGTACCATGGAATCCCCCCATATTTTACCGGGTCCCTCAAATAGAAATGCAACAAACCTCACCTTGATACTATCATGTATATATATGAAATCAATTATTAGATTGATCTGGTCTATCCTATCCTCCACCTCTTGTGGTTTATTCGTACCCATAAATATTGTGGCCTCCCATGCAAGAACTCCCATGAAAAATCCTTTTCTCTCTATATCCTAGTTGTACATAAATTAATATGGTCTAAAATTTTGATACATTCTAATCAACATCAAGAACTTCCCACATGATATACTAAAAAATTATGATTCATTTGAAGATTTTCTTGAGGATCAATGAATACACACTCCTATGGAACTCTCAAAACACGTCTTGGAGGCATACTTCTACAAACCAACACAGAATAAATGACCTAACAATAGAAAAATCACAACTAAAACTAGAAAATCCATAATAATAAATTGAGTTAAACATTATCAACTGAAAACATGAGACACATGTGTCAATATCACATGGTAACTTGAGTCTCATCATGGAATGAGCTTTCCTAGAACTCATCAAAATATACCGATAAAGTCTTGAAAATACTATATATAATCTTACAAATTTTCCTTGATAATGAATCTTTATAAAATGCCACATTTGATACTAAACTATAACAAACTATCCCAAATATCCTTTTAAATTGGTACCCAACATATACTATTACATTCTCAAAGAGCATTCTCAATCCCCATGGGATGTTGACTAGCACCTGAGAATCAAAAAACAATTACAAGGAATGATTTATCCATAATTGAAATAAGAACATGGAACATTTATATCCAATGGGAAGAATATTTGAAAAGATAAATAAATTCCATAATAGGAAGAAAAACCAAAAAAAAAACTCAAGAGTAGAAACAATATCCAATTATTGGTCCAATAGAAATGGACAACCAAAATATAAAATAAGGAAACTAATCTATTTGATATCCTAGGAAGAATCCCACAACATTACCATAATATACCCAACTTAGTTGCCAAAAACCTCACCACCTCACTGCGACACATTGTCTTTCCCTATTTAAAAGACATAACTAGGAATACACATCACTAAAGGGGTACAAAGAGTGTGATATAATAGGCTCTGTTGGGATCTACCTAGGTGTTACATGAGAAGTCTTTATAAAAAACTCTAGTATGATAATTTTAAATAAAATATGGGCTGGAAATCCATAACCCCCTTTTATCAAAATCATGGTAAATATTTTAATTTTTAAAAAATTTCAAAACAATGGAAGGTATATCCATTTTAAACATAATTTCATTTATTATATATCAAAATAAAAAGCATGAATATCAAAACCAAAATAATAGAATTACAAGAACAACTAAATCATTCCAATGAACTCAATAGGTTTGGCTAACAAACTACTCATCCTAAAAAAATAAAAATTGCACAAAAAATCCTTAAAATAGAGCCCAATGGAGCAGAGGAACACCCCATGAGGGAACCCCCCAATAAAGTTACGAACATGTCCATAGAATGAAATTCCTAGGGAGTAGAGGAAATATCCATGTAAAAACCTCCCAAAGGTAATATGGATAATGAACCTAAGATAAACCTTCCACCTATGTACTCAAGGCTTCCCATGTACGATATTTTATAAATCCTATGAACTCTTTAAAAACACCCCTTTTTTCTTCATTCATCGAAAAACAGAGAAAAACCACCTTTTATCACAAATAAATTTACACACACAAAAAAATAATTCTAATTTTTTTAAAAAAATTATGCAAATAGGAGTAATATTGTTCATCAACAAAAGATAGAGATGGAATGAACCACCTCCAAACATGGAGTCACACATACCCAAAAATTATCTACCTATAAAAGTATTGAGAAAAAAACAATAGAGGCCCTATGATCATCATACACAACACAAAATTGATTTAATTCAACATAAAAGGTTTCCAGAGAAGATGAAATAACACACCTCAAGAATGATCACCCCATGCACCACAAACAACAAAGGAAACATCCCATGGAAGAATATCACACATGGATCTAGAAAGAAACAAGAAAAAAATCCCCATTGTTCAAAGGATATGATAACACAATAAAACAGTGATACTATGATTAAATAAATAAATAATGAGAAATGATTCATCACCCAGAAAGACTAAAGCCCACTACAATTATGATTAATCACCAAACGAATCAATTCAGATTGAACGAAGAACCTTTAAATCATCAGAGAATCCTTCTTATTAGTGATCAATAAGACCTGTGGATGAATGAAATAAAATATCACTCCTAAAACACCCTAAAATCTTTATACATGACATTTTCAATGATTTTAATCCTATTACACATTGTGTATTCCCAGATACTTGGATACTATGGAAAACTGATCCGTTTTTATTAAAATTATTTCTTTTAACATTATACGAGGTGAAATTTGAACATTATTTGTAGTCCATTTACTCTATGTATCAGGTTCATGGAATCAATCCTTCAGAGATTTTATGTTATGTACTACCATTACAAATTTCCATATACTACAAAATCTGTATATTCTTACACCAAAACCCCAAAAAAACGTGGGAATTCTACAAACTCAGGGAGAACCCCATAATTCCACTAAAACATTTATACCTAGAAGCCATTAATTTGAACAAACATACATCTCAAACATCAATTAATTTCCCCATCAAATTATCTCAATCCTTGGGTGTCCCATAATTCACCCAATTTAAGAGGTATATAAGAAAAGGGAAGGGAATTAGCTGAAATAATGTAATGGTATGTTATAGTATGTTTTTAGAGAATATATGATCAAGGTATTTCAATGTTTGGTATGTAAAATTATGAGATACTTTATATTGTTTGGGGGATAAATGTTAAAGTTGATTCTAATAGAATATGTGTTCAAATATTTTAGTATTTTGGGATTTGAATTTGGTCAAACATATTTTGAAGTATCCTTAAGGGAAAATATTTATGGAATGGTTTATGCTGATCTTTTGGGGTTATTGTTGTGGTTTAGTGATAAATGTATTATATTTATTTATATTGGATAACTTATGCTAACCATTTTAGTTCTATAAAATATTTAATGAAACAAGGGATAAATATCCATTATTTTATGGATATTATGATCCATTAAAATATTTTGTATTTCTTTATGCATGAAAAAATAATCTTTAATATTCATTTCTTGGAGTAAGATATTGAGTTGAAATTCATTGAAACACAACCAAGGGAAAACTTTTTGCTTATAAATTGGAAATAAATTAGGTGTTAACATTTTCTAATTTTTTTACTCTTAATAATAATTGAAACCCTCAAATTTTAGAAAATTATTCTAAAACAATTTTTTTATCATTTACCATTATTTCTGAAAAATTGACCGTCTTTTCAATTATCAATGATTTATGGTTTTATGGTGTTTGAATTTCTCTTAAAAATGTCTATCAATTAATTTCTACAAGTCCTTGGATATTTGTTTGATCACACATGTCTATAAATTAAATTACCAATGATAATATCCTTATATGGGAACCTTATTATATTTAATTTTAGGTAACCTTTGATTTTCTACTTCCCCATTTCAAAAAAAGTTTTAAGATCCCTCTCTATGATGTGAGTTTTGAATAAGTGTATTTTTATATATCATACATTTCTATAAAATATTTATATATTTTATTTGAAAAAATCATCATCATTTTTGAAATCATCATATCAAAATGAACTTAGGGTAAATTATTTCGATTTTTTATGAAATGATTTATTTTTCATTGAAAAGTGAAAAAAACGATTTTTTAAGTACTATCAATTATATTAATTAAATAAAGTAAATTATATTTCACATTATATTTTGGATTTGGTATATTTTATTTATAATAATATAACTAATTCTATTTGAATCAATGATATTCATGTTTATTATATAAGTTAATTTTAAGGATTTGAAATTCATTTTTCTAAAAACAATTTTCATTAGGTTTTAAAAATTTAAATTAAAATTGATTTCTAAGAATTATAGATATTAAATATTGAAAAATGGTTACAATATGTAGAATCATGAGGCTGAATTTTTTTAAGTAGTTCCCTTTTATTTTTTATCATTTGGAATAGTAATTGTGGTAAATATTTTTCACCTAGGAAAGTGTAAAATATGTAAAATATGATTAAAACTCGAAGATAAGTTTCCAAAATAAACCCAAAACATTCATTTATTTCATTTCAAGACAATAATTTGACCATATACATCATAAATTTGAATATATGGAATTTTGGTTCTATTTTCTTTTGATAATTCATTTTATAACTTTTTAATTAACAAAAAATACAAAATGTCACTCCCCTGCATTTTAATATAAATTTTATGTTCACATAAGTTAAAAAATAAAATTTTAATAGATATTAATGTTTATTTCTATCATAATGTAATTATATTTATGGTTTTATTTTTTTAATTCGTAGTGATTATATAATTACCTTAAATTCTTATACAACACTGACACAATGTTTGCACAAGGAGTAGAAAAAACAATATAAATGATATTGAAAATAAGAAAATTAATTTTTTGATTAATTATAGAATCACATGAATTTAATTATTATTTATAATTTATAATTTATGTTTACATTTTTCATATTTGTATTATTTTTTTTTATTTTCCTATCTTTATAGTAAAATTAAATGAATTGTTTCAAAAATAACATTAAGGATAATTTATGAAATAGAATATTTTATTAAAATATTGGAAAATAATTAAAATATTTAAATTAAAAAAATTGGGAATAAAAATGGCTTAAAATATTATACCTTGGAAATTTTTGAGTGAATTGTTAAATGATAAGTAAAATTATAAATCTTTAAGATTGAAAAAGTCGTTACCATGGTTAAGGATAAAATTTGTTACCTAAGGGGATGAAAGAAAATATAAGGTTTTAAAATAAAACTTAAACCTACCAAAATTTTATGAGTTCAAGGGATTTCAACCATTTATGATCATATCTTAGAATTTTTTCCCACATGATCACACTTTCACAAGAAAATGAATTTTTTATATTTAAATATTTTTATTAATTTTATTTCGTCATATTCCCCACGTATAAAAGGAAACCCTAAAATCCCTTCTTTATAAGAATTTTATCTATATATATAGAAAATAACTGACCAAATTTTAATCATAAACTACCTACACAATAATAATAGGCATTATTATTCTTAAAATACCGATCCAAGGGTCGTTATGAAAGGAACTAAAGGAGATATATCGAAGTAGAGGTAATCATCCTAGCCACATCATTAAATTTTTTTCTTCATCTCCCACCTTGAAATAAATTTTATTCATCATAAAATAATAAATTAAGTATCATTAATGTAATGAATCTTTATTAGTATTATGTAACCACTTTTATCCACCCTCTTTACAATCAAATGAGAAGTGTAATTATCACTCATGCGTACGTGTGGAATACCGATTCAGCGAAGTGTTACAATTCATTTTCAATCACCATTTTATAGAGATGGTTATTATAATGGGTTTAACATTTATATAATATATTTATGAAATATATTTTCTTATGTTATTTTTATATCACATATACCTTCTTACCTTCCAATTCATTGGAAAATGATAATGGTGCTCATGTATAAGTGTGGACTACCGCCACCAAGAAGATATCTGATTTTTTTAATCTATAATTTAATTGATTGGTCATTATGATAAATTTAATTTATATATATATGTTATTTATTATATATTTTTAATTGTTTAATGATAAAATATTACCTATCTTTCTTTCATTTATTTCAATAGAAAATGAAAACAACATTCACACATATGTATACACTACCATCACTTAGAATGGTGTAAATGATCTTTATATATCTAACATATGTGGATGATTATAAATATGTATTAATGGAATATATTATATTATATCATCAATAAAATTATAATTATGATGTATCCTTTATAAATGTAAAAAGATCATAATAGAAGAACTGAAACATCCAAGGAAAAGGAAAAAAATTAATACTTAAAAACAATGATTTTAAAAAGGAATTATTAATAAATGCGTATTGAAATATTATAAGTTAATAAAATATGATATTATAAGTTTTTAAATTATTATTACAAATAATTATAGTAAATTTAAATCTATTATACACAATATTTGAGTTGTTTTTTAGCAAGTCTAAGTTGAGTTATGGGATTTCTCATCTCACTTTTTTCTTTAATATATATGGAATTTTCACCAATTGTTTATTTTATGTGATGTATCTATTTATCTTGAATTTAATTTTTGATAATTTTAATAAATACTATAGGTATTTAAAATTCAACTAAATTTCACCCTTTTTATATGGTTTTGATTATGATATTACTAATGTTGTAAGGGTTTATAATATCCAATTATGTTCTTTGAGACATATGTTATGTTATACACTAATCTTATTTTATGAGGTGTATATAGATACCATTTTTCAGTTTATATTCTGAATGTACTTATATTAATTGGATTTAATGTTTTATTATAATTTATTCTTTCATGGGTCTTACCATTGTAATTTCACCAATGCAGTAAGCAAATCAAGTTTCAATATCATTTGAATTGGGAATGTTCATACTTAAATTTCCATTAAAGAAAATTATATGATACTTTTCTAAAAAACCCCTTTTAATTTTCTTATCTTCTGGTTTTTAATAAAATTTTACTCTAATTTTACTATTTTTCTCTTTTTTTTACCTAAAATGACTTATAAAATGTTTTCAAGAAAAGATGAATTTATTTCCACTTTTGTCAGGAATCTTTTTCTTGCATGAACATGATTTCTTCAAAATGTTTTCCATAATGTTTTTAATAATCTCATATGATTTTAAGTTAATTTTTACATATTATTGAATTTTTAAAAAGTTTTTTGAAAAGTCAGAAATCATCATTTTACCAAATAATTTATTTTTTACTTTTTATAGAAAATGTGGAAGGGATTTTTTTAATATAAAAAAATAAATATAATTTCTTACTATAATACCCACTCAAACCTTTGAATATTCCAATATAATAATCTATGGTAATTTTAATTTGTTTTTCATAATTATTTGGAAATTTTTTTAATTTAAAGAAGTGATTCCTAAATTAAATGGATATTTCTCTCTAGTAATATTCCAAGTGATATTTTAAAGTAATTTTATATTTATAATAGTATAACTTGATGTTACTAATGTTTTTATGGGGATATGATCCCATGATAGAAACATTTTTCTTTACCAGGATGTTTATGTCTAAGATGATGATATTTTATTAAAAAATATTTCTTTTCCATGTGTTGTGATTTATGTTGAATGTTTTATGATCTTGTGTCACACAAATTAATAGATTATGACTATGAGATGAGTGGGATCATAATTATATATTCCTTTAATGAATTGGATTAAGATGAATATATCATGAGATTATATGGAATAAAATGGGTAGAGAACTATGTTCATTATGTGATGTCCCAAACCAGGGTGCCACTAGAGGTGTCCCGAGCATCGTTAGCTACTCAGCCTCAAGCACATCTCCTTGAATTCTAGAGGATTCTGATTAAAAGTGAGGTCCTAAGGTGTGTTCATGGGGATACTATACCCTCATTACTAGATTGTAACACAATAGATAAATATATTTTAACTTGATATTTATACTAAGAGGAATATAGGTAAACAAAACAACAGAAGTAAAAAGGTGAAATAAAACATAAATGAAACAACTGCAAATGATATATGAAAGTTGATGATTATATATTTCATGTCAATATAAATATTAAAAATATAGATACATGGAATCATAAATAAAATTATATAAAAAAGTAGAAATAAGGAACTAAAAAATATATTGAGATTCTCAAGCTAAAGCTCAATCATCTACTATCAGCTCCATTATATGAAATAAAGTAATAAGGTGTCTAAAGTAGTACAATTGTTTTTTTGTCAAAATCTACATACATGTGGTTTTCTTGGATACCAGTGGTGCCTAGATAGGGTGTGAGATAAATCTTAGTAGGCCACCAAAAAAATTGTCTATAGCATCATGTCCATGTAATATAGAATGAAATAGTGTGCAAGAATGTATATATAAAAATATTGTTGTACCGTAATTTAAATACCCAAGTACTCACTTCATCCCTTGGATAATGTTTGAACATGTGACCAATTAATTAATTAATTAAGTTTTAATTTACATATTTAGTCGTGTGGGAAAAAGGAAGCATTGATATCACCTCTTGATTATAATAGTGAAGGTTTCATGATGTAATGAGGAAAAATGTATTGATATTAATAATAAAGTCTTTTCAAGGTAATAACCAAGGAAACCTATGCCTCAAGGGTCTCCAACTCAGTAGTAACTATAGCCTGTATAATGGGTAAGAGTGTAATCCAAGGAGAGTTTTTCGGGGAATTCCACAATGATGAAAATCTAACCAAATCCAAGGAATACCTCCAAGGTAAAATAAGATAAGAAACGGCAAGGTACAAAGATGTAACTGAGGAAAATATTTTCCATATAAGCCAAGATGGATCCAAAGATTGTATCCACGGCATCGAGAATAGTTAAAAAGGGATCCTATGGTTTCATACTAGGCATCCACTGAGTGGTGAGGATCGAGTTCTAAAGTGGGTATCAACCAAGGAAACAAGATTCCTTGAATCATAATGGCTTCCTCAAGTGATCAAGGTATTCCCTTGGGAATATAAGATGATATCAAGTCAAACCACTCATAGAAACATAGAAAGGTATGTATACAGTGCACCTTACAATTAAACCATTTAATTTTTTATCCCATATAATAATTTGTCCATTTAATGTGTCAATGGTTAATTACATATCTTTAATATACGTGATAGGGAATCTCAAGACATGAATCCATTTAAAATTCATGTTAGTCATAAACATTTAATATATTTCAATTGGATACCTTCCATTAAATATGGATAGCAGTGCTATAGATGTGCAACCGAGTTCCTCCATTAAATTTAACTTTTCCTAGTAATATATATACAATATACATTCCAAATACATTTTAAATTTAATTATTAGGTTCAATAACTTATCTTAGATGGTTCAAGTGGGAAGAAAACATTGTACTCACCAATTTTGATTTACAATTCAACTAATTAAAGGGGATTACCATTTACATGGTCAATCAACACACCCAAATAGTGTAGAAAAAGTTATAACATACCATTAATCTATAATAAAAGAAATCATCTTTATGGGTGGTTTTTGTTAAGGGACTAACCTCAAAAAATGAATAACATATATGTAATTGGTCTTAAAACATAGTTCTAATGACTATAATTATGTAATATAAGGTAAACTAGTGACACTAAATGAAATCACTATTACCACCAGACAATTTATAAATTGAATAAACTTGAGGGATGAGTTATAGACCAACTAGATTATAATATTATGATTCTACTCATATAGTAGAAGCCTCTAGTTTGGCATGGATTAAAATATATATGAATATAGAATAAAATCCCTAAAAATAGGGCATATGTTCCTGCATCTAAATAACATCATTGAGAGGAATAATAAAGAAAAATGGCTAAGAAGGAATAGAGAATGTACCGAGAGGAATCCAATGAGATGAACGAAATCTCAATCAGGCTTTGGATGGTGTAATAATAGAAAATCCTATATTAGATCTCCTTGGGGGTTTCAATTCGAGATAGAGGAAGGGGTGAGGGTTATGCCCGAAAATAAGTCCACTACCTCTTTATTTTATAAAAAATTGCTCAGTAATTTATATGACGTGTAAATCATATACACGTCGTGTAAAGGTTTGGGTCCTCACCCATGGGAAAAACCATATGCAGGACATGAAATGTCTTCATCAGGTAATTTCACATCTTTTAATTGGTTTATAGGATACCTTCAGCTATATTGTTCATTTCTATTTAAATGAAAACTTACCAGACCATGACCAAACTTTAGGGTCTAAACCAAAAGGTAATTTTTAATACAGATTAAATAAGAAATTAAAAGGATCGATATCTTTAGGAAAAACATAGTTCTTATATTCTTCCCCCCTTAAAGTAACTTGTAGCCAAGTTCACCTTCCAAGAGTGATGAAACCTTGTTAGAGAATAACACTAACCACTAGGAACATACGTCATCCTCCTACTCCCAAGTCCCATCCTATACCTGACCATACTTCCTTAGCATTGATACTAGAGGGGAAGAACAACCTCATTTATCCTTTATTCTTTGGTTGATGATGAAAATATAATACTCATAAAAATAAGAATCAACATCTAACTCAACTATATCTAGACCAAAATTATGAGATGAGTATCCATGATACCTATGACACTGTGAAACTTGGAAATTATCATTCATGGAACGTCACCTCTGAAGTAGTAGAAACTAGTAGGCTACCAGCCCGACTATCATTAGAATCTAAAATGGACCGAATAACCACAAAAATATCTTCTATTTCTTCCATATCCATATATTCAGTACCAAGGGTGATACCCACAGGAAAACATGAACTCCAACCTCGAACTCCAGAGGTCATCTATGGAAATCGACACACGATTTCTATTTAGAATGATCATCAGTTATACACTTACTAATCAGCTAGAATTTCTCCAAATTCTCCCTCATGAGTTGAGGACCTAGTGGGGATTCCTCTCATGCATCTATATAGTTAAGGTTTTTATGAAATGACCTACCGTACAAGGTCTCAAAATGATCCATATAAATTGTCACCTAGAAGCTTATATTATATGATAACTCAATGAGAGGGATATGATTCACCCAATAACTAGAAATATAATGGATTCATGCTCAAATCATGTACTCTAGAACTTTTATCATTTATTATGATAGTCTATGAGTCTGTTGTTGAAAGGCTGTGCTAAAAATCACCTATGTACCCATAGAATTCAATAAAAAAATTCTATAACCATGAACTGAAACAAAATACCCTATCTAAAAAAATATAATGAAGCACCCCCTGTTGTTTTATGATCTCACAGACTTACATTATTCTCAGTTCATCAACTAAGAATGTCCCCCACATATAAATAAAGTGGGAAGATTTTTTAGTCTATCAATTTCAACCCATATAGTTCCACTACCTCTAGGAAACCTAGGTAAGATGACTAAAAATTACATGGAGACATCATCCCGTTTTCATTTAGGAACAGAAAATGTTTGTAAGAAGACTGTAAGTATTTGGTACTCTTTCTTCACCTGTAGACAGCTATAACACCTAGTGATAAATCCTGATTTCTTACATTTCATCCTATTCTGCTAATGCTGGAATCACACATCTCAATACATCTTGGAGATTTCTGGATGAAATTCCCACTAAGGATCATGTGACTCATAGAGCAGTTTCTATATCATATATGTAGAAACACAGACACATCCATGAATATGAATGACATCGTATCTTTCCATATACCAATCAAGAGGTGGTTTATCTCCTTAAATACTCTCATAGAGAAACAAGCCCTTAGGATCTGAAAATTTACTTCTATTCAACTTATCAAGGATAGAAGAGGTTACTATCAAGGTTGAGAGATAAAACTACTCGTGATTATCATGTATATCCAGATGAAGCTCAGAACATAAGGCCTTAAATTTCCATTCTTCACTAGCTTTCCTTATGACATGTTCCTGAGTTTTCCAGCTCAGTACATCAGAAACCAAATTTCCATTTATAGGTGTATAGGCAAGATTAATATTGAATTATTGAAGATAATCAAACCATTTCAATTTTTGATATTCAACTCACACTGTGTAACGATATATTTTTGGAACTCATGGTCCATATACTGCATTAAGTTCTCACCCAATAGAAAGTTTCTCTAGAAATATAAGGCATAAACTACTGCTTCTAGGTAAAGGTCATGCGTTAGATAGTTTCTCTCATGAGGCCTCATCTTCTGAGAATCATGTGTAATGATTATGTCCCCCTACAACAATACTGATCCTATGAAGAGGCCTAATGCATCACAGAACACATTATAGTACATTCTCGGCTATATAAAAATCAGAATGGGCCCTGGGACAAGTTTTCATTTCAACTCATGAATATATTTCTCACACTACTATTACTATTAGAACTTAAAAACCTTATTTGTATGACCATTATGTGGTGTAGGAAGGCATGATATGTCCTATATTAAACAATTTTAATATACATCCATTCCCAAGATACTCTATATATCAAACACATTCATGGACTGCTCGCAAAAAACTATATCACACACCTTCTTTGGGTCAATAGAGAATAATATTTCTGAGATAATATGGCCCAAGAAGTGAATTTTGTATTTAGAAGTGTCACATAACAATCAAGGAATAAATATAATGCTATATTTGTGTACTCAGAATGATATAAAGGCAATTAACATGGTCTCTACAAGTTTGAGAATACACCAAGTTTTCAAACACAATGACTATGAAAAAAGAGTCATGATAGGGATGGAAAAACCTATTCATTAGTGGTGGGAGCATTCAAAAGAACAAACTACATAACAAGATACTCATACATAACAAGCCTATATTGAAAATTTTTATGAGGTATGTCTAATGGACTAACTCAAACATGATGATAACCTAATTTTAGGTCGATTTTTTTTAAAACACTCCAGATTCTCAGAGCTTGTAAAAGTGATCATCTCTATGAGGTAGTGGATACCATTTCTTAAATGTATGTTGGTTCAACAGTCTGTAATCCACACATAGAAGAAGGGTCCTATCTTCCTTCTTGGGGAAAAAAATGAGCGAAACCCAAGAGGAAGTACTGTTCCACATAAAACCCTGGTCCTCTTTATCCTTTAACTATCACTTGAGATCTTGAAACTTAGTAGGTGCAATCCTGTATAGATAAATGAACTATGGAGATACTCCTGGAACAAGCTAGACCATAAACTCTACCTCTCTCACATGAGGTAATCAAAAAAAATAATCAGGAAAACATCCCTAAAATGATCTACCATTGGAGGGGATTTAGCCTGTTGCAAACCACGATCCTCCATAAAGATATTGAGAATCTAGTTTTTCAATCCACCTAGCCCATGATTCCCTAGTTCATCTCTACCAACTTGGAAATCCCACTCAGTCTTATGTAGATAAATAATTTCATATGATGATGTAAATGATAAAATAAATTGATAATTGTCTATAAAGGCATGATACCGAACAAACAAATCCATCCTATGAATGACATCGAATCCTATCATCTCAAGAACATAGAGGTCCATCAAAAAAGGGTAACTACGTACATCATGGGGATGCAAACAAGATTAAAATATACCATATAATTGTACTAATAATGGTGTATCTAGGTTCATTACACCATATTAATCCTATATTTACAGCCCAAGGATATCTATAATAGATAAATAGATGAAGGAGTGTGAAGAACCTATATCAAATTGATCAGATACTTTAGTAGAGGCTACTAGAATAGTACCTTATATTTTAGATGTTCCTATAGACTAATCCTCAGGTATCAGTAGTAGTGCATGAAACTGAACTGATCTATGACCCTATGCAGTAGCTAGACTTCCATGATCGAAAATGTTATGCTAGCATTGCTGGTGATCAGGAGTTTGGCTACCAAACCATCACCTCTTCTTTGGCTAGTAATACCAATTCTAATCCAACTCCCCACACAACATAATGTAAAAGAACCTACACGTGATGGTGGAGTCGGTGAAGAACCTATTACACTAGAAGCCTGTGGAAAGGTCTGATATAATATCTTAAGATTCCCCATATGATTGCAAAACCAACACTCCAGATGGTCTCTATCACATAGAGACATCATGAGACCATGTTGTCCACACTGGTGAAACACCATTGTGCAAGTAGCACGAGTACTCATGTTTCCATTTCCATGATGAGAAAATCCAAGGGATCACTTTCTTTTCCATGGTAGCCATCATCATACCTCAGAACTGGTCATCTATTTTGGGTACTGTTGTCATCCCTCAGTTTGCGTTCTTTGATAAGATCCTGATTGACTTTTTTAGAGATAGTAGGTAGTAGATATACATTCACCTAAGTACAGATGGAAAACTAAATCCCATCCTCAAACCATCTATCAAGCGAAATAACATCACTGGATTGAAGTGGAAAAAATCACTATAACTCAGCAAAACACACTGAATACTCAATGAATGACATAAGATGAATGAAAAATCTGGATCTATCAGCACTCAGGTTCTGAGGAAAAAACTGATCATAGAAATAATTCATTAAATCATCTCATACCATGCCCTCATGGTGACCATCCTAGGTAATCAAATACCACTAGAGCTTGTTCGAATCACATAGAATTTATTAAATAAACTTGACCATCCAGAATAGAGGCATCTCATGATGCTCGAAGATAGATAAGGTGGCCTCTTTTTATGAATCAGTAGCCTGTGGGATGCCATCCCCTAAGAAGGTAGGAGAATATTTCTATTGGAACTCATGAGTCATATAAGACATCATATGTGTAGGATGTGAAGCTCTTTGAATGGAATGCATCAAATGTATAAGAATATCACATAGCTAATAGTTATTTCCTAGATCGGGTACATATGAAGGTGCCTCAAGTTTCATTCTTAGTGGTAAGTCTAGCAGCTCAGTTCCCACCTAGTCTAAAGGATGGTTTTCTTTAACCTCCTAGTTCACAACATGAGGACTCATGGCAGCATTGGTTTACATTCCCACCTTTTCTGGATCATGGTTGTCTCTAACCTCCTTGTGCACAACACGAGGACATCATGGTAGCATTGGTCTAAAAATACCAAGTACAGACCTCAAAATGAGATTTAAGTAGATATATAGAAACACTATCAGATGTTGAATGTAATAAAGGCCTCAATACCCATGGTATACAACCGAAACTACCTATATAAATGTATAGGTATTGGTATGTGATAAAGTATTTACCACATGGGCTCTAGTATATGAAGGTTTAACCATAATTTACCTATTCATTTACTAGAAACCATTTAATTTTACAAGTCCTGATTCACTTTATAGTTCATATTTTCTTATTTCCATATATCAAGATTTATTTAAATGTGTTTTCTATCTCATTTATCATAGACCATAATCCATATTACTGATATTGACACCCTTTTAAATTATAATTAAAGGATTGACTCAGTAAATTACTCATTACAACTCATGACGACCCATAAATCCTCATGAATTGAAATAAAAATCGATTAATCACAACCCAAGAGTAGAACGAACACAATATAAAAAAAGGCTCACTCTATAATAACATGTATATTATGTTATTAAATTAATAAAAATTACAAATATTTTATTGAAATATGAGTGGATTGTGAATTCTAGGTGCATACAATGATTCTTGTTTCAATTATCCTTTCCCTCATATCATCGGGATAAGGATGAATAAAATCCTCAATCATAATAATAACAACCACCACAAAGCTTGTGATTCACCCAAGGAAGAAATGATATCCACTTCAATAGAAAAAAACACCACACAAATTATAATAATGCATCTCAAAATTTATCCCGAATAAGGGTTCATGACATCCAAGTACAACCTATAACCAAGTTCCTTATAATTTCTAATATTTTAAATATTGTATCGAAATAGTAAATTAGTAAAGGAACTACTCTAATACCACTTTTTAATATCCTATTCCAATGTTCCACTAAGGATGCCCTGTGATCAGTTGGCCACTAGGCCTCAAGCGCATCTCTCGAAATGCAAGAGGATACCGACAAGTAGCGAGGGCTTATGGCGTATCCTTGGGGAGTCTATGCCCTCATTATCAGAGTGTATCACATCAGATTACTATAACTTAACATGATTTATATAGCAGAAGCATTATGGGTAAACAACATAGCAAACACAGACATGAGAAATAATCAAAAACTGAACCAACTGATAATGATATTCAAATGATGATGATAATATATGTCATGCCACTATAAATATGGAAAACATGTATAAATGGAAACATGAAAAACAAGTTATACAAAAGTAAAAAAAGGAACCAAAAACTATCCCCCAAATCCTAAACTCCAGCTCGAACATCTTCTATTAGATCCATCCAAATCAATCAAGAAATCAAGTGTCTGAAGTAGTACACTTCCCTTTGTTTACACCAGCATACATGTAGTTTTCCCTAGGTACCAATGATGCCTACATATCATGTTAGATAAATCACTGTAGTCCAACACCAATTTCTTTCTATAACATCTAGTTTTTTTTAACATAAACTGAAACAGTGTGCAAGCTTGAATATATAATAGTAAAACAATATGGTAACTTAAATACCCATATACCCACTTCATCCCTTGGGTGATGTCTAAACATTTAACCAATTCATTATAAAATTAATTTCTAATTTATATATTTATTCACATGAGGAAAATATATCAATATTATCACCTCATGATAGTGATAATGAAGGTTCCATGATGTGACAAGGTAACCAGTATTAATATTAATAGTAAATAGGTTCTAAGGTAATAACCAAGGAAACATAGACCTCAAGGGTCACTGACTCAGTAGTGACTACAACCTGGATGAGGGATAGGAGTGTATTCTCAGGAGTTTCCTCTGAGGAATTCCATAATAATGTAAATCTAAAAGAATTGAAGGAATTCTTCCAATGTAAAACAGTATAGTCAATGACTAGGTTTAAAAATGTATATATGGAACTTCATGTCTATACATGCCACTCCATTTCTAAGGAGTGTGTCTATGGAATACTGGAATAATAAAGTAGGGATCCTATAGTGTCATATTTGGGCATCCATTGATTGATGAGGATCAAGTTCCAAGGTGGGTCTCAACTATGGAAACTAACATCCTTGAATCAGAATGGAGTCCTCATGTGCTCAAGTAATTCCCTGAAAATCCAAGGTGATCTCGTGTAAAAGAAATCCTATAATAATGTCAAGGTATGTATAAAATGAACCATATAATTATTCTATTTAATTAATTAGTCCATATATTAATTATTCCATTTAATGACTCAAATGTTCATTCTATGCCTTTAATTCATGTGGAAAGGCATCACAAGACATAAAACCATTTTCAATTAATTTTATTGATAATCATTTAATATGGTTGACACCAATACCTTCCATTAAACATCTAAAGGGGTGTAATGGATGTTTAACCAAGATCCTTAATTACATTTATGAATTCCATGTCACATATGTACAATATACTTTACAAATCCATTTTAAATTTAGTTATCTTGTCTATGAACTTACCTTAGGTAGGTCAAGTGGGATGTAAACATGGTATAATCCATTTTTTAATTCATAATTCAACTAACTAGAGGGCCTTACCAATATAAGGGTCCGTTAACACACCCGAATGGTGGATAAAAATCTATAATAGACTACTAAGTAAAAAATAAAGAAATCACCCTACTACGGGAAATCATCTTTGAGGGCATAACCTCTAGTAATGAAAAACATATATGGAATGGGTATTAGAATATGGTTCTAATGATTATAATAAATGAATATAAATTAAACATGTGATAATTGATGAAATCTGTGTTACCACATGATAATATATAAAAAGATGAAACCCGAGGGAGGAGTTATAGACCATAAACCTCATACTCTTATGATTATCCTCATATATTATTAGCCTCTATTTTGGAATGGATTGGAAGAGATATGTAGAACACATAAATTTCTTTAAAATTGGGCATATGAACCCACATATAAATAACATTGTCAAGAGGAATTATTAAGATGAATGACTAAAATGTAACGGAGAATGCACTGAGAGGAATCTAATGAGATGAACAGAATCTCGGTTAGAATTTGGATGGAGGAATGATGAAAGAACTTATCTTAGGGATACTTTGGAATTTTCAAATGAGAGATAGGTAGTGGTGAGGGTTTTTTTCTAAAATGAGACCCCTTCCACCTTTTTCTAAAAACTAATCAGGCATTTACATGTCTGTAAATTATTTAGATGTTATGTAAATCTTAGGGTCATTCCCTTGGGAAAAATCCCTCTATAAAATGTGAAAGGTCTTTTCAAGGACATTACACATCATATAATGATTACATGAAATTTCATCAAATTACACATTGTGTAATTGGATTGTTTCTTACCTTGATCCCTCATATTCCTTTCTCCTAAAAAACAAACCTACCAGACCACAACCTCACTTTATGGTATAAAACAAAAAGAGAACATTACATAAGCCTAAATCAGAAATTAAAAGGAACCATAACTAAATGGAAAAATAGTTTCTTACTCTTTGAGGGACTCTTTCCACTATGAAAGTCTTGGGAGTGATCCTTGAGTATGGATATGAAGGAATTGAACAGAACCCAATCCATTAGGATAGTCTTGGAAATGATCACTGATTAAGGAAATGATTTTCTATGATTACATGTATTCTCAACATTTATATATTATGCCAATATTATGATCTCCTGGATCATAATATTTGATTCTCTTATGATTCATATCTTAAGAACTACCAAGATTTATTCCATGATTCAATATTATTATCTACGATATTTAGGGTATGGAATTTAGAAATTTTAGGATCATGTTCTCATACTTTTATGATATTATTATTCTTAAGGGATCAAGGATTTTCCTCCTATTTACCTTTAATAATCATTTGATATCACCCTTTATTATGTATCCTTTACTGAGGTTATGGATAATAGTTTTAAGTACTGTAACTCTAAGAAGATCACCATGTGGGATGATCCTTTTGTGTGATGTTGATGATCATCCATGAAATAAAAAGATTGTTCATCTAGTCTCTAAATAAACTAAAACTCTAAATTACGTGGGCTTGTGTTTGTAATTTACATTAAATATTTATATTTTAAGATTAAGTATATATGAATGAATTTATGGGTTGTTTTACAACCATCCTCTCAGCATTTTCATTATTACATAAGGATCAGACTATGATACAACCTTATTCGAGCTATCTTATCCTGAAACCAATGCCACTACCACTTTTTATACCTCTTTAGCATAGTCCAAACCCTACACCACAAGAAATTTCATGCATCCTGTCTTTATAAATAAAATTTTTATAGAAGTTTCATCCTGGATGCAACTTCATAAACCATCAATTATTCATGATACCAAAAATTAAATGATTCCACAACATCCATCCTCATGTAAAATTTTCAATAATATAACTAATAAATAAAAATATTAAATTTCAAAAATACAATTCCTTCAATAGGTGAAATACCTGATCGTTACATGATTGAAATAAGAATAATTTCACCCTCATTCAAGTTATGAGGGGATATCAAAATAAAAATAAACACAAAGGTAGAAGAACTCCAAAATATGACAACTACTCTCCAGATTTTTGGCTCCCCTCGAATGTCAAGACCCCCCAGTCCCATTGTATAGAATCCTTAATCTCTATTTATAGGTAGAATCCTTGATAGGTAACTTTTTGAATTCACATATATCTTACCTTTATCATTTTAAAATAATTTAAATTAGTCATCAATTTATATTTCACTAGAATTTATCTTACCTTATCAGATATTGGAATACTAACTCCTGAATAAATCTTAGAATTATCTAAGTGAGGTAGTAAGATGAACCTTGATATATGTGTATCTATTATATCTATTTAATATTTCACATTATGAATTTGTTCCTTCTTCTTATACCTTCTTAATTTTTAAATAACCTTACGTATAGGTAAGGCCCCCATGTGATAATCTCCTTAAAATTCACTCAAGAAAATCTTGTATCAAAATAATGGGGGAGATAAATTTGAGAGATTGAAATTGGAGATACGTCCTTAGTATGACATTGATATAATAATTATGGCTTATTAATCCTCCCATATATTTCATTACATTTTGGAGATTAGAATATAGTGAAACATTATTTAATCCATATTCTTCTTGAACCCATTCCACTCCCATATTTGATGCCACTACGATGTATTCCAAAACCTACACCACATACCATTCATGAATAATTATTTATAAAAAACCATGTTACAATACATTAATCAACAAAAGAAACTAATGAATCTTAGATTATCTATTGTGTAAAAACATGTTTGATGCCAACCCTCTATCCTTAGGTAACATCGATTATGATACAATGCATAGGTGATGAAACTACTAGACTAGATCTCCTCTATGATTTAAAGTGGTTTATGGCACAAGATCAGACTCAAGTTATGGCCATCCATTATTTTTTCAAGATCCATGGATTACTAAAATGCATGGCCATGACTATGGGGTAGTGACCATGAAAAATATAGTAGAACCTCGAGATTTCATTGATTGTTCCCAGTGTTTTTATGGGGGTAGAAATGTTATCCATAACCTTGATTAAATGAATATGGAAGATGGTGCACATGAATCTTGGATGGAACAATTTTAGAAATTCAAAACAATACTTGAAAATGAAGCTATCCCACATTGAAATATTCACTATTCATGCTCTACTTAATAAGTGAGTCCATGTAACTACCCAAATTAAAAGTCTTATGGTGGTTATAGAAGCCCTAAAACCACCTTGTTCTTCCCCACAAAGGTGAATCTACCCACCTATAATCCCAAATACCCTCCTTTGATGTGCTAATGTATCTTCTTAACTTATACTTTCTCAAGAATGCATACTATGTGTACCAATATCCTACTTCCTTAGTGGGATCTCCATATGGGTGAGCTTGGATAGATGAACCTCATGGGTTGTACAAGTGGATTTCTCCCCTTAGGATGAGGGCTATATATTGTTGGCCCTATTTTTTATTACTTAGACACTCAAACACATAGTAAAAATAACCAAATAAAACAAATATTTTGTTTCTATTTATTCTATTCAATAAAATTTTTAAATATAAAATACCAATAAATTATTTATAGTAATTATTATATGGGTATTTAACATTTAAAATCCTCCATCATTTATTCCCAGAAAAATAAAATTTATGCAGAAAAATGGCTTATAAATGACTCAAGATATTAGTTTGTATTTTTGTTCAGCCGCGATAATTATGCCAAAATCTAGTAGTTTTATTAGAATCCATTAATGTATGATTCTACAATATATGTAAGGAACATCACTATATTTGATACTATGAAGTATCTTCTTTGAATCAATATGTTTATTACTAAACTATGGGCAATACTAAGAATATATTTCTTGATAGAGTTGTTTTATACTAAAAAAAGCTAATATACAAGTCAATAAACATAAATTTATTCAATGGATGAAATATATCCGTAAAATAAATTATAATTATAAATTAATTTATAGGGGATATTTATTTTTTTCATGGATATATAGGAAAACATAATATAATTTCTCAAGAAAATTCTAATTTTAAAATATGATAGGTATATTAAATCATTGAATATTATATGTTCTAGTGACTATCTATAAAATAATTTAGTTTTTTATTAATCCTAGATTTAATTTATATGTTTTAAATCATGGGATTATGAAATGTATCATTGGTTTATTTCTAATTAAAATTCCCACATTATTATTCATTTTAGTGGGTTTTATTTATTAGGTAAGAGTAAAAAAAGGAAATTCACCTATCTGGGGAAACATTGATATTGCACATAATAAAGGTATATAAAGATAAGTATAGGTTCATGATAAAATGTTATTATTTAGTTGAGTTGGGATAATACAAAGATACAATGTTCACTCAGGTGAGACAAGTATTACTTATTATCTTGGCTATCTTGCAAAATTTTATCATATAAAATTTCATACATATTATCTTTGACATAATCATGTGTTTATACTTTATAATACTTACAATTAAAAGTTGATAATATGGTATTCTACATGTGACCCTTTATACTTTAATTCCTCTATTTCATTATCCATAAGGATGATCTAATCTAGGGGGAATTGATGTTGGTTGAAGTGGAAAACATATGGGTGCGGGGATGAATTAATTTTCTAATTAAAATTTCTATTTGAAAATATTTAAGACCAAATACACAAATTTATAAAAATATCCTAGTTGCTAAAATAGTTTTAGAATATACTTTTATCTTTTAAAATTATTCATTAATGTTCATTCAAAAATAAATTAATATTATTTTTAAAAGATCTTTTACTTTTGAAATAATCTTACTTGTATCAAAAATCACATATAAAACACTTATTATTTTTAACTATCAATGTAGTGTTTATATATATATATATTATATTTTTTTTTGTTTTAAAAACACAATAGGGAAAGTAGGAAAGCACACAGAGGAATAAAATGAGAGGTTCCTTATCAATCCAAGAGCTAGTCATCTCAACCTAACAATCACCCACTACCAAGCAGTTTGTTAAGGAAAAACATTGATCCCAAACATGGATTGAGTTTTATATATTTTAACTGACCATATGAAATATAGGATACAAAACCTCTTAAACAAATTAATGTGGGATAACATACATAAAATAATAAAATAAATAGTTCCATGCACTATTCAATATAATAAGGAATCCCACATTAAATAATAAACAAAATACAACAAACATATCTAAAAAATTATGATAAAATAGAGAGAAAAAAAATAATAGGTTAATAAGATTTTATGTAGATCAATTAGATTAGATTAGATTCGTTAATTTTATTTTGACCTATCCTTGAAATGGTTCAACTTATTTTAATTGATAGATCATTAAAACAGTGTGTTGTAGGAGTGTTCATTTTAATTCTTTAGTGTATCAAAATATATGTCTTCCAAATGAATATTCTCTATATATCTTTTCTAGGTGTGGATATTCTGATTAAATAGATTTCCTCACTAATTATTATTTATATGATATTCATAATTTAATCTTCATAGTAGTTACATTATTAAATTCACTGAGTCAGCAATAAATTCTATATAATATATCCATGGAATATTTTAAAATACCTCACTAATTTAGTAAGACATGGTCACTTTGTTTTCACTTAGGCATACTTATTTTGGATCAAAGTTACTAGGAATGGTCAGTTATCATAGAAACATGGTTTCTTCTTGCATACATATCATTTCAAAAAGTGGTCACTTCACTTCTTTATACGGTCACTTGATTTATTCTTATAGAAAATTTATTGCATAATTCAATTAGTTCATTTTTCTGGAAGATACTTGACTTCTTACGGTTGATTTATTTTCATATTTGGTCAAATAATTTGTAATTTTAGTAACATAAATTTTTAGAGTGGCTTCATTTCATCCCATAGACACTTAATGTTTCCTTACAGTCACTACATTACACAATGACAATTAGTTGAAGACTTGGGAAAAATTTTATCACCTGACACACAATAAGCTAGATGTTCATGCATCAGGCTTACTCCCTGATGTGGTCACATGATCTTCAAGGTGACCTAGATTTGATACACATGATCCCACTTAAAATTGAATTCCTGAACACTTCATGGATTATAAAAATTTGTCTCTTCTAATATAAAATAACTTGATTGTACATGAGACCTCTTTGGGTTAAACATGTGGTAACTTCTATCACGTCACTTTACCTTCTTGGCATGTTGAGCTTCTTAGTATGGTAGGTTTCATACTTACTTAATGAATTAGTAATTTTTATAATAATAATACAATCTCCCCCTTTTATAATAAAATATCATGACATATATATTAAATTTATTAAATAATAGATATATGATAAAAATTTAATATGTTGTGATTTCTCTATTGACCTCAATTTCATTCATAACATTTTGTCCTATTTTTTCTCACCCTTTTAGGATTATCAAAAATTATAACAGAGGTAAAATAAAATAAAATAAATAGTATATAAATATTAGAAAAAATTATAGAATACTAAACACAAGTGAATAACAAAATAAAAATTTAATCAATATCTCAAAGGATTTGAAAAAAATTACAAGGAAGTCCCTATTAGGAATGATTTTCAGAATCAGAATAAAAAAATAAGAAGTTAGTAGGGTGGATATGATACTTTACATTAGAAATATAGGATTTGGATGATTGGATAGGTTGTGGTACATATGTAGAAGCATGTCCGTGTATAACCAAACACCAAGAAATTGGATGAATGTTTTAAACTGCATATCTAGGATATAAGACAAAAGGATTAACATAAGTGGATGTAGAATCCATAGGAGTTAAAGTAATGTGTATGGGATGTGGAGATATGATTTAAATATTTGATGTATATAGGTAAGTATATAGAAAACTAATAATTTCTTTTACATATCTGGATCCATGTTCTATATTCTGAAAATAATGCTTTTTTTGTTTTCTGTAAAGGATTCAGGAACTGCAGAAAAAACATTTAGATTTTCTAGTTGAGGATTGATTTAATGAGACAATGGAGGCATCCTCAAATCACTAGTGGAGGTATGAACATAGTCTTTGTTTGTGACATTGAAAAGATATTTTTGAGATATAAGTTAATATCTCTATTGATAGTATCTCTATTTCTTGAATCTTGTTTTACATCATTTCATAATAACTCTAAAGTATTATCCTCATTGGTTTGAAAAAAATCATTCATAAATCCAATGGTTTTTGAAAATAAATATCTAACTGTCCACTCATACCTTATGATTTTTCTAATTCTATCTTTATTACAAAAAAAAATTTCAGAACCAAGAGGAGGTATTAGGGAAGAAAAGGGAATATTGGATGAAAAAGAAGTCTAAAAAAATATATTTAGAAATCATTGATCTATACTCAAATAAGATGATGTAGATTCCTCATTGAGATCTACCATTTCATGTTCTACAACTTATACTTCCAAAATATTATTACCTTAATCATTATAAGAATATTCAAAAACATTATCTGGATCAATACATAGATCCACTTGATCCATTGGTCTAAATGGATACTTTATAAGATCAAACTTTTTATATATCTTCTCAGAGTCCACCACCCATTATTTTCTCTTAGGATACAAAATTACTCTCAAATTTCAACATATCTTCTGATTTAGGAATAAAACATCTAAAAAAATTTTCTTTTACTTCCCTAAGGAACTAATCCCACATAAGATAACATGGATGATATAAACATTAGGTATGAAATTGAAATGAACATAGAACAATGCTTACACATATTTGAAATATTTGTCATCAAATACATTGATAGAATGATTTGGATCATATTCAACATTGATAAAATTGATAATATATTCCGGTTCATTAAAATACTAAATTGACCTTTCCATGGACTAATTATGTATTATAGAAAATTAAGAAACAACTTGCATTCACCACTGACCTCCACAACTTTCAGCCTTGTGGGATCTTATTCCCAATAAATTGCTCAATGTAATTTTGGAATTCATAATAATCATGATCTATATTATAAAAACTATGTTCATATTCATGCATAGCCTTATTAGGAATAATTTATCCCTTTTCCCAAATATTTGAATAGAAATTGAAAAAGTATCCATTTACCAATGTTCAAATGGTATCTTTATTATATCTTATAACAATATCCAAATGAACATAAAATTATCTAACTAATATTGGATAAAATATCTTACAATTTACTTTGATCCACTCATTCCAAACATTCTTTTTAATTGATTTCCACACTAATGAATTTTTGGATTAAAGAAACTAAGAAACTACTTCCACTTTAGTGTAGATTGGACCATCTACAAAATGAGGGTTGCATGATTTGACTATATCCATTATGCTACCCTTATCTTTCTTTGTGTTCTTTGAATTTAGTGATCTAGTAAAAGGTGTGGAAGTGAAACCTCATTTCATAATTGGTTTTTTTGCACCAATATTTGAAATCCAAAGGATTTGGTTAAAGAGATAAGTTAGAGAAAGTTGGTTTTGAGAAAAAGTGTAAGAAGGGATTCAAAAATGAAAAAAGAAATATTTTTTTGGGAAAAGTAGTTGGTGATTAATATTTTGATTTTTAATTTAAATTAAATAGTTTAGGGAATAAAAAATAATAAACTAGAAAAAAATCAAATGAAAACAGGTCTAAAAATATAAACACAAATAGTCATGTTAGGTATACTAACAAAAAATTCATAGAAACCAATGTACGATTGGTAGAATGGATATAAAATAATATTATGCATACCAAACAAATTTATAAAATTTCATGGAATGTATGGATACGACATGTGTTAGATATCATGGAAGCTATACTAAAAATATTAGTTAATTACTCATGGTAGGTACAGTGACCATGTGAGACATGTATCATGGTCGGCATTGTAATAGTGTGTCACAGTCTCACGGTTGGTATTATGATGACATGAACAACTTGTCATGGTAACTTAATTGACCATATGAATAAAAAATCATTGAAAATTAACACTCTATGTGAGTTATATATCTAGTTTAATTACAAAAAACCTTAATACACACAAAATTTAAGCATCTAAAATAAGAATTTATATAAATATATAGGGTAGAAGTAAATAAGAAAGTTTAGAGATATACATCCCTAAGTAATGTCCCATATAATTCATTCTCTCAATATTAAAATTCTTTATAAATATATCACTAAGATATTTTTCAATACTAATGAATTCAAGAGTAATATCCCTTTTTGAAAATGTTATCTCAAATAGTAATGACTTTTATCAATATGATTTTTCCTTGCATGAGACACATGATTTTTAGAAATTTTATTGGAACTTGTAATATGATAGTTTATAGGGATATGTATAAATTGATATCCATAATCCTGTAATGTGTGTTATATCCAAAAAATATGTGTACAAATACTACCTATAACTTTGTACTCAACTTTAGTAGTGTATAACTAAAAAATATTCTATTTCTTATTACACCATGAAACTGGAGACTTTATAAAAAAATAAATGTTTGAGATGCGTTTTTTATAACTTATATCCTCCAAAATCAACATCTGAATAAATAACTAAGTAAAATTATTGTACATTATATTATAAAAATCCAAAATTAGTTGTATGTTTATGATATTTAAAAATTATTTTGATAGTTTTATATGTGGTTTGTTTTGATTATCTTGATAATGTGGAAACATGAACACAATAATCATAATTTCAGGTTAGTTAGTAGTTATGTATAGTAAGCATCCAATCATAACTCTATAGATGGTTTGATCAACTGGTTTACCAATTTCATCAATATCTAAATCATATCTTATACTAATTGGAGTATTACTACCTTTGATTATATCTATACCAAAAAAACAATTATAATATATTTAGTCTATTTTTTTATTTAAAATTATTCTTTTAATATTTTGGAAATTCTAAAAACCAATATGATTTTCAATTCACCCATTAAACTCATTTAAAATTAATTTTCAATTTATTTTGAAAGGTTAGTAGACCAATAGTTTTTGGATTATACATAAATATTATAATCAACATAGATTTTAACTAACAAATTATAATTTGAAATAATTTTAATAAAAAAAGTAAAATACTCTATATCTTTTGAAAAACCTTTAGAAATTAAAAATGAGGTGAGATTATTAGACCAAGATATATGATATTGTTTTAAACCATAGAAAGACTTTTATTATTTAAGATAATGATTTGGAAAATGGTTTTTTTAATTTCAAGGGGTTTTTACCGAAAACAAATTCTCAATAATATAACCATTTAGAAAATAACTCTTAAAATCCATTTTATAGAGTTTGAAATTTAAATGTGATCCATAAGAAAGAAACATACTAATGTTTTCATGTGTTGATACCGAGGATAAGGTTTATTCACAGTCAATTCCTTATTCATTACTAATCACTGTTACAACTAGTCTAGCTCTTTCCTAATTATTGTGCTAGACTCATCAAAATTATTTATAAACACCCACTTAGTTCCAATTTTTTGGAAGTCTATATATATTTCAAAATGTTCCTAGATTTTTTTTATTTCATTATAATCAAATTATTCTTACCTAAACATTACCCATAATTCATTGTCTATAGCTTCAATGATGTTTTTTCTTTCAAGTTGTGACAATATGTCTTGATGTTCAAACTGGTTTCTAAGAGAATATCTAGTTTACCTACCTCCATCTAGATCTCTAAATAAAAAAAATAATTGACGGCCTTTATGAGTTCTAATGGATTTAAGAATATAATTAATTTGTACTTTATTTTTACAATTTGAGGTCTGGTTCCAGTAGTTACTTTTACAGAAGGTGAATTTTCTACTATAGGCTAATCATAAACAAAAATAGGATTTGTCTATATATCTATTTTCATGTTATAGTGATCATTAACATGGTTTTCTAATGAATCCAAAGGTTCATGTGAACTTTTTTCATCAAATTTTACAAGTGAAGTTTTTTCCATGTGTTTGGTTATTTTATTAAACACCCTATATGATTTATTTGTGGTTTCATCACAAATTAATATTAATTCATCCCATATAGAATCAAATTTATCAAAAATTTTCTTTATCTTAAGAATAATGAATTTAAATTAAAAAATATAATGTAATCAACCTATATTTTTCTTTCATTCCACAAGTCGTGTATATTTTTATATAAAATTATCTTAATAAGAAATCTATTGCCAATATAGTAGGCTGTATTGACTTATTATTCATAAAAATAAATAGGTTGGTCATACTCATTGAGCATATCCTGATAAATCTTTTAAAGAGTCCTATTCTATAATTCTACAATACTATTCTACCAGGGATTCCAAAGAGAATAAAATTTATTATTTTAAATAAGTTGTAAGCATAAGGATTCAATGTCTTGACTTTCAAAATTAGGACCATGATTACTCCATATGGTCTTAATTATAAGTTAAAAAATATTTTCTATAGATTTTTTATATTTTGAAAATAGGAAAATTCATCAGTTTTTAGAGAAAGAAATTGTACCAAAGTATATGTTGGATTTTAAGCTCCAAGAACACATACATAATGCGTACCATTTATGAAAGAAACTATAGAATCTATAAATAAGTCTATAGGAACCAACTATTTGGGTTGATAATTTGGAACTTATTTATTTGGTTTGAATGAAATCTTATGTTATTTAACTTTTTGATAGGGGTTACATAGTTTATATTTTTGATAATATTAGTTTTGGAAGATCCTTAACAAATCCTTTCCAATATAGTTTTCTATGAGAGGGAATGTTACATTTGTAATGCTCCGACACCAGTTTAATAAAGTTGGTGCATTATTTTATTACATATTCATGATTACAAGAAAGATGTACCCTAAAAAAATGAATATTTTTGTAGTTTTGGAAAACAATATAAAAACATAAGTTCAACATTATAATATGAAATGAAATACATAATAGAAATTCTATTAGATACATATATGACTCCTAGATTATACATGAAAATAATTCATAATAATCATCTTTATAACCTGGGGAAAATAGATCATAAGAAAGCTGTGAGAACATATTATCATTAATGGTAAGTAATATAGTAGAATCTATCATTAAAAAAATAGTAGGCATGGTGAAAAACTAAAAACACATGCCTTTAAAAATATACTTGGGCATAATATGGTAGGAGTGGAAGATGATTAAATAAAGCCATAAAATGATCATAAAAAAATGAAACATAACCATTGACATTATAGTATTATAATAATCACATGGTTAATAAATTAATAATGCCATAATAAGGGAATTCATAATTGTAGACATATAAAACATATTGTCAAGGCCTCGACCAAGTTGTTTGAAAATACTAGTGTAATCCCTCAACCAAAACCCAATTCTGTTTGGTCTCATAAGACCCACTGATGCATAATGGGTCTATATGAAGCCCCACCCATCACTTTCTTTTTATAATTAATTCTTGATATTAAATGGGCTAAAAAATGACATGAATATATGAAATAATTTTCCCCAATCCATACACATAAACAATTACCAATCCAAGTAGTATAGTGAATGGTATCAAGATAGCACATCCATAGTCAAAATGATCAGAAACTATTTATTCCCTTATGGTAGATAATAAACATAATATATTAACTTCAACAATAAAAAAAATTCAATAGAGATTTTATAACAAAAAAATACTCTAATAAAATTATTATTGAATTTTTGAGAGAAATTCACTTTAACTTTGAAAAGAAGAGTTCTTTTAGAAATATTATTGAATAAAAAAATAAATTAAGGTATTTTTTCCAAGGTAAAATGAGTTGTTTTATAAAAATAATGGTATACTAGAACATATTATAGAGTCCACTTGAAAAATGGTAAGAATTAGAGAAGTTCTATTGAATCAGGCTTGTTTATCAGGGAGAATTGAGATTTTTTTTATAAAACAGTAAAATCCAAATAAAAGAAAGAAGGATTATGATTGGTATAAATATACATAAAACTAAAATATAATTTAAGAGTATTAAATAATAATAATTATGAGTTTAATTGGGAATAATAAAGATAAATAGAAACCAGAAATAAATTGGAGGTTTAGGTAGAAAAGCCTACCCTTATGTTTGAATGTGTTCTGCACTTGACATTAAAATCCATGATAATAAAATTAAATCCATTAATTAATTAATTAAAATAATTATATACATGTATTTTATTCATTATAATTTTATTGAGTACCTTTATGTAATTTTTTATGAGTTATAAGATACAATTTTATTGCTCGGTAGCTTTCAATTCCTTGGTTTTCATGATCGGTATACTTGTATATGAGTATGGAAGTTCATGTGGAATTTGTATAATTATATATAATTGAATTTATATGATAATATTGGACATATATAATACTAAATAGTGATATAATTTATTTGGTTATATGGTATGAGTATGAGTTATTAGATGAAACTTTAGTTATAATCATTTAGAGACTCTCTGTTAAATTCATTACATTCTATATTAAATGTATTTGTAAAGACTTGGGGTGTTAAATTCTTCCCCATTACAAAAATTCCATCCAAAAATTTCAAAAATTTTACCACTTAAAATGAATTAGGTATGTCTTCATCATAAGTTCCTCAGGATCCAACATTTCCTCGTCAATTTTATGATTTTTCCAAAGTACCTTTTCCTACCGAGTCATCTGATTCCCCAACACATGTTCTTTAGTGTCCAAAATCCAAATAGGCTCTTCATATTAAGATATGTCTGGTTATAATTATATACCTTTATAAGTGATTATATGTGTTGGGTCTGACATGTACTTCCTAAACCAAGAGACGTGGAACACATTGTGTACCTTAGAGAGGCTAGGCGACATTATCAAACAATAAGCCACAAATAAAATTCTCTCTAGAATTTCAAAAGTACCAATGTACCTATGGATTAGATTCCCTTTCTTTCTATATATTATAACACTCTTCCATGGACATAATTGTAAGAAAACACGATCTCCCACTTGAAATTTAAAACCCTTCCTTCGATTATCAATATAGCTCTATTGCCTTAATTGAGCTACTTTGATATAGGTTAAATAGTATTTACCTTTGTTGATGTTTCCTCCACAAGCTCTGGGCCCATAATTTTTCTTTCACCAAATTTATCGCAACATATTGGTGTACTAAATCTCTATCAATTTAGTGCCACATATGGTTCCATTTGAATAATTGAATGGAAACTATTATTATAGGAGAACTCCACCAAGGGTAAATACTCATAAGACATACCTTTAGATTCAAGAGAATATGTTCTCGATGTTTCATCTAATGTTTTAAGTTCCTTTCTGAGTCCCATCAGTTTATGATGATAGGTAGTACTCCAATAACGCTCAGTATCCAAATATTTCTTGAGAATTTTCCAAAATTTTAACAAAAATAATGGATCATGATCAGACTAAATAGGGTGAGGTTCTCCATAAAGTCTTTCAACTTCATTAATATAGAGTTGGGAAATGTTATCTAGTGTAAAATCCTCCCTTATAGTGAGGAAGTTTAAATATTTGGTAAGTTGTTAAAAAATTACCCATATTTCACCCTCTTTCGTGGAGTTTTGGTAATACAGTGACAAAATCAAGGGTGATGTCATCCCTTTTCCACGTAAGAATAGGTAGAGGTTGCATGACTCCTCTAATATGTTGTCTTTCAGACTTCACCTATTGAAATACTATACATCTTAATAATTTATCATCAATTTCATGATTCATGTTGTCCCACTAGAAATGTTCTTTCAAATATCTATACAACTCTGTGCTACTAGGGTGTATAGAGAAATAAAAACTATGGGCATCATCTAATAACTCCATTTTTAGATCGGGTATAGAGGAAACACATATACTTCTCCAAAATTTCAGAATTCCATCCTAAAAAATGAAATCCGTTAACTACCATCATTCATAGCTTTAATTTTATTTCAAATATTCTCATTATCCGATTGAGAACTTTTAATTACATCCGATAAAGATGGTTGGGAAACCAATTGAAAAAGAAATGATACTTCACCTTTTTTGATAACTCCCATATCCAACCTCACTAGATCAATGTATATAGGATCTTTGTCAATCATAATTTTTTTAGAACACCATGATCCTTCTTAATCAATGACTCTTCCACCCTATTTGCCTTCCCTGGATGGTAGTGTATAGAAAAATCATAATCCTTGAGTAGCTTGATCCGTAGCATTTTACTTATGTTAAGTTATTTCTATGAGAAGATATTTTATAATTTTTTTGATCAGTATATTTTTCAAATATTTCATCATAGAGATAATGTCCCTATATTTTCTGAGAAAATATTACCACTACTAACTAAAGATAATGATTTGGTTATTTTTGTTCATGAAATTCTAACTACTTTGATGCATAGGCAATAATTGTATCAATATGCATTAGGAAACAACCAAGTTCTTTCTACGATGAATCACTATAAATCACAAATCCACCATTTCCTGGTGTTAGAGTTAAGATTGGAGAATTCACCAACCAGTTCTTCAAATCTTCATAACATTTTCACATTATTTTTTCCATATTAACTTGACCCCTTTATAAGTAAGTTCAGTTAATGGTTTAGCTAATCGATCAAAGTTCTGAACGAAACACTGATAATAACCTACTAAACCATTAAAACTATGTACCTATGTTATGTTCATTGGATTATTCCTTTCTTGTACTTCCATTATATTTGTAGGATCAACTCAGATTCCATCCCTAGAGACAATATAGACAAGAAAAGAAACTCTTAAAATTCAGAATTCACACCTTCTATACTTCCCATATACCTCATTACTTCCAAGAGTATTCAGAATAATGCGCAAGTGATTCTCATGATATTCATAGATTTTGGAGTATACCATGATATAATTCATAAATACCAAAACATTCATCAAGATATTCCTTGAAAACTATATTAATTAGATCTATGAAAGAAGAGGGTTCATTAGTCAGTCCAAAATACAGTACTGTAAACTCGTAAAGACCATACCTAGTCCAAAATACTATCTCTGGAATCTCTTCCTTCCTTACATGAAACTATGATATCTTTATCAAATGTCAATCTTTAAAAAACATTGGGCTCTGTGATGTTGATCAAATAGATCATCAGTGTGAGGAAGAGGATACTTGTCCTTTATCGTAATATCATAGATCTCCCTATAGTTAATGCACAAACTTATAAATCCATATTTCTTCAGAACAAAAATAATAGGATCTCCCAATGGAGAAACACTAGGGAAGATAAATCCCTTATCAATCAATTCCTCTAGTTGTTTCTTTAGGTTTATTAATTCCACTATGGCCGTCTATAAGGGGTCTTGGATATAGGCCTTGCACCAAGAATTAGACCAATATAAACATGATTTCCCACTCTAGAGGATGTCTTTGTAAATTCTTTGGGTATAGATCAAAATATTCTTTTACAATTGGTACATCCTCAATTTGAAAATTTCTTTCCTCAAACACAGATATTGTTTTGTCTTCCACCCCAATAATTTCATTCAATAGAGCTATTGGGGGTGGATCTAGATATGAATCAAGTGATAAGGTTTCTTTTCAAAAGATGAGGGAATATAAATCATTCTAAAAAATTTCAAATTCCATATTATTGAAATAAATTTTCCCATAAAAACTTCAAATCCAATTCATACTAAGAATTATATCAAATTCAATCATGGGTATGATGATAAGGTCTGAAACTAAAGCACGTTTATGTGTCAAAAGGGGGACTGATCGACACATATTTGTTGCAATGATACTTTCCTTAATTATTTTCACCCAAAACACCTTTATTAAATCAAATTTTAAATGTATAATTTTATTAGAAAACCAAGAAGATATAAATGAATGTAATAATATAGAATCAAATAAATCATTGTCTATGTTTGAGTAAATGATTAAAGTACCTACCACCATATCATTAGGAACATCGAATTCAGTAGTTGTGATCACATAATCTTAGCCTTTCTCCATTGTCCTTCTCTGATAAATGTTTCCTTGATACTTACAACAATCATGGGAATAATTTCCCATATCTTTACAATTTTATCATTAAACATTGGTAGCTTCCTTCTTTCCCTTTCTATCTCGAGATTTGTGGACTCTTTCTTTACCTTTTCAACAGACTCCTTTTCCATGTAAATAGGAACCAAGGCATTTCCTTCCACAAGTATCACATTTTGGAATGATCCCCTTTTTATTCTTCCCTTTATAAATTATTTCCTCTGCCCCCCTCCTCTTATCTTTCTTTCTATTAAATTCATAAGACTTAGATAATTCTTTCTTTGTCTTGATATCACATGAGACTATAACTTCGTATGATGAGAATGCTTGGAAAACCAGTTCTGTTTGGATGAATGGATTAAATCCATCAAAGAATCAATCAATATTTCTCTTTGGATTATTTATGTAGTCTGAAACATGAATTTACAACCTTGTAAAATTGGATTCATACTTCCGACCCTTTTTATCCTCTTTTTTTTCAAACTCAAGAATTGCCTCTCCATATCTACTCGCTATTCTCAAGGGAAATTTTTACCTGAGAATATTTCCTTAATGTCCCTCAATTATATTTATTCAATTTTTCCCCATTTATGTTTTGAATTAATGAACACCACTGGTCCAAATCTATCGATAGATGATAAACTACGATGATAACCTTCTCCCTTTCATTACATCCCAAAGCGAGAAATATCTCCTCTATGAAACTTACCCACTACTTCTCTATGAATGGTTTTTTGGTCCCATGGAATGATAGAGGATGTTTTAACATAAATAAGTGTAACATTAATCCTCTATATTTTGGATCAGGATGCTCTATTCAGGTAAGGTTATTGTTTATAACCTGAGTTAGCTATCCCAATATAGTTATAAGTTACTCAGCACCAGTCGCAGCTCCAGTACAAGAATCATTATATTAAATAGGAGGACAATCCCTACATGGGATATTTTTATTCATGCGGATTCCATTCATTTCATAAGGTTCTATTTGTAAATAATGGAATACACTAAATTATTTTATGAATCATAATGTATAATATTGAACTAGTGAAACACTTAACATTAATTGATATTTTATGGTTGTTTAGTCTCCTAATAATAAGAATGGTTACTTTTAGGATATATTTTCATTTAAGTCCTTCATAATGGTTTATAAATAAAATTTGAATTATCAAAGAATAACCCCCATGAGTGTCTAACTTGGTTTGTAGTAAAAACCATTCTCATGTACCAAGTTACCCTGAGTCAATCCCGGAACACCTTGTCAGATTTGTTACTCCTAGGTAAATCTATAATAGAACCACATCCACTATTAGTGTCCAGTCATGGATTTATTTTCTAGGAAGATCTGTATAATATATACCTTACCAAAATTTTAGGATATTATTGTATACTTACAATCAAATCCTATCTTAGGGTTTTGTTCCATAATATATATTTTTGAAATTTAGTTTCATTATTTTATACAAAACCTCCTTTAATACTAATTGTAATTACCTAACCCCGATTTGTGAGAGCTGGTGAATTACTTTATTACAATTTTTTTATTACAAGAAAGTCATATCCTGAAGGAATGAATTGTTTATTAGTTTTCGAAAATAAGGTGAAATAATATGTTCAAAATTATAACTTGAAGTGAAATATATAATATAAATTCCATTAGTAACATATATGAATCAAATATTATCCATGAAGGTCATTCATTATATTCATATTCACAACATTGGGAAAATGAAATACAATAAATGGGTGAGATCTGATGCTCAATAAGTGTACGTAATATAGTGTAATTTAACATAAAAATAAACACAGCGCATAGTGAACTACTAAAAACACATGCGTTTAAAAATATACATGAGAATAATATGGAAAGAATAAAAGCTGGTTAAATAAGTGCATGAAAATGATCATAAGAGAATGAAACATAAAAATTGATATTCTACTAGTTTAATAGTGACATGGTTTTCTAATTAATAATACCATAATGAGGGAATGCATAATGATGGACATCTGAAATATATTTTCAAGGCCTCAATCAAGATATCTAAAAATACTTGGGTAAGGACTTGGCCAAAACCCAACTATGTTTTGTCTCACGAGAGCTAATGATGCATCGTGGGGCTATAGAGGGCCTGACCTATATGTTTCTAAGTCCAATTCATTCCTCATTTTAAAGGGTCTAAACATAAAAAACATGAACTTACGAAATAACTTTCCCCAATCAGTACACAAAAACACTAATCATTCTGAGTGGTGTGGTGAATTATTTCATGATAGCACATACATAATTAGACTGATAATAAATCATTTAAAAAAACATGGAATATGATAAACATAAGATATTAACTTTGATAATACATAAAATCCAACATAGAATTGAAATTTAGAAAAATACCATAACAAAATCATCTTGGAATTTTTGAGAGAAATACACTTTTTAATTTAAAATAAAGTGTTCTCTTGGAAAAATATTTTCATAAAACCTAAAATAAACTAAGTTAGTTTTTAGATGATAAAATTATTTGTTTTAGATAAATAATGGTGGATTAATAAAAAATTATAGATTGTACTTTAAAATAGCTAAGAATTTGAGAAGTTCCCTTGAATCGACCATGTTTATCAGGAATAATTGAGAAAGATCTTTAAAAACCATTAATCTCCCAATAAAACAAAGAAGGATTGTGAATGGTACACATATATAGAACATTAAAAAATAATTTACAAGGTGTAAATTAGAATAATTAAGAATTTAATTGGGATTAAGAGAGACAATGAGAAACCTAAAATAAAATGGAGGTTAGGGTCGAAAACCCATACCTTATGTCTGAATGAGTTCTGTACTTGACCTTAACATCCTAGATAATTAAATTAAATGATTTAATTAATTAATTAATAACATTATCTACCTGTATTTAATTTATTTTATCATTATTAAGGTCATTTATGTAATTTTGGATGAGTTATAATATAGAGTTGTATTTCTTGGAAGCGTTGGATTCATTGGTTTTCATGATCATTATACTTGGATATGAGTATGGTAGTTCATGTGGAATTGGTATAATTATCCAGAATTGAATTTTTTTGATACTAATGAAATTATATAAGATTAAATGGTTATCTAATTTATTTGATTATATAGTATAAGGATGAGTTATTAGAAAGAACATTAATGATAATCATTTAGATTATTTTGGTGATATTTTGATTATTAAAAACTAGTTTTGGTGTATGAATTAATATTATGTATATATAATTGTTTTAGAAGATTAAATATTATTTAATAAATATTCTATATTCATCTTCAACCATAAAAATGGTTTCATGAATGGGCGTGACTGAGAATATAAATAATGAAGGTTCGTCGTCCATGAAGGTTGTAAATCGGCAACTCCCTGATAATGATTTCGTTTTTATAATTAAAGAGAGAGACAATAAAGAGATTGATGATGATTCATCCATTAAAATGATATAATTATTTTATATAAATGATACTGAAGTTTTAATGATCGTTTTTATAGAGGAGGAGAGGATAAGTTATGAAAATAAAATAAATTGAAAATGAAATTAAAAAATGGAATATGATTTATCTCTTGAAATATCATCATAGATAACCTACTTAAATGAAAGGGGTTTTGGTCGTTTGGAAAGAACAAGAGCACCTCTACATTGAGAGAGACTATAAAAGAGTATTTGGGTTGAAAATCGATAAGATCCAAGGTTTAGAGAAGTGAATTGAAGAGGGAGTGAGGTGTAGGTTTTAAAGTGGTATAGAGGGGTGATTTTTGAATATCTTATTCATTATTTTATTATTTTTCTCAAGAAAAGAAATAGTATTTATTCTTGTGAAAAAATATTGTCTTATGTGTAAATGAACTACGAAAAGTGTACTTACATCAGTGTTGAATCAAGTAGTAGTGCTTTTATCTTCTAATTTATTTATACTATAAATTACAGTATTTTACTATTCACAAAAATTCATGTATTTTAGAAAAATACCAAAAAATCCACCATAATTTTTGTTGTTGTATAGAATTAAAAAATGGACTCCATTTTATGAATTTTTTTTATATGTGAAATTAAATTTTTAAATAAAATCATTATTTAATTGAAAAATATATATTTTTATTTTAAAACTCATATTATAAAACATTAATTTATTAAATTAAGTCTCATAAAATTATCATAAAATCATAGGAAAACAAAATATTTATTTTTGAATATATTTTATGAAAATTAATTTTATTTTAATTCAATTTGTTAGTTTAAAATCGTAATTAAATATTTGTTACACACATGGATATTAATACTTAATTATTATTATTTTAAATATTCACCCTCATTTATATGGTGTGAAAATTTTATTTAAACATATGTCGGTGAGTTTACTATTCATCAGGGTTATATTAATACTAATAATGGTACATTACGTTTAATAAGGGTCTAGTTACTATTCACAAAATGTAAGTTGATCCTATCAGAATCTAAATATCTTATTAATCTCTATCGTGTATTTCTGTTTTTCGAAATTCAAAACATAGAGGTGGTACAGTTATGCTTAATGCACAACTTATAATAACAAAATTTTGTTTCAAATGACTCAATGTTTCATGCATTACATTCTATATTAAATTTATTTTTAAAACCTCGGGGTGTTACAACAGTGGCTTAGTCTCCAATTCCATTTCTAAGAGTTTTTATGAAAGTCATCTTTGTAAAAAATATTTTTAGAAAATAAAGAGTCAAAAAAAGGACAAAAATTATCATAACATATAGGAGTAATGAATAAATAATATTTGGAATCATAAAAATTTTAGAAACTATTTTCAAATTTAACATGATAACCATCATACCATAATTTTAGAATTCTAAGAGGATTATAATTTAAACCATCATCAAATAAGACTTTATAAATTAAAACAGAATTCGATATTCTGATTTGAAAGAGTCCATTTATTTTCCCAATGACATTATCACCTAAAGTGAGTTGTAAAACATCTACATTATAAGGAACATAAATCTTGGGTATTCTATAATCATGTTTCTAAAAATTCCACATTCTAGATACCATAAATTCTTTCAAGAATTCTTCAAGTAGGTTTACTATAGAAAAATAAAACAAGAAATTATTTTGGTACCCACACTTTCTTGTGTCAAAAAATATTAGTAATAAAATCTATTTGAATCAAAAGCTGTTTAACAGGTTTACTATAAATATATTTCATACATTATGAATTAAAAATTAAATTAGCACCATGAGAATAAGAACTGTTTATTGAATAGGAAGAGTTCAAGAAAGGAATAAATTATTTCTTATAAATTATCCTTCGAATGGGTTGGTATCCAATACCTTTTATGTAATTCGGTGTGGTATTTTTACCAAGAATTTTGGTAAATGTTTTTATACCACTTGAAAAAATTTAATCATCCTTTTTGAGTTTCTCATTTAAAATTTTTTGTTAATTTTTTTAATAAATGATGTTTTTATTATGAGATTACATTTGATATGAATAGATGAAGAATGTTTTCTCTTTAAATATTTGAATTTATCTTTATGTTCATTGAAATGTTCTTACAATATATTGAATCTTTTTAATAAATCTTAACTATTCATATTTTATAAATATTTACATTTTCATAGAGATTAGAAATATGGGAAGGATATGTATAGATAGGTTTTATTAACTCATATGTGTTTATAATAAAAAAACATGTGTTATCTATTAACCTTGTCTTCTCTACTCAAGTCTTACTCACTATAACAATAGTCAGAGGTGCTCGAGATTTCATATATTTCTATTTTTTCTTTTCCATTTATCCTCATATCTTTTCTTATAATTTAATTTTGGATATTTTTCTTTGATATTCCCTTTTTCTTTCACTCATAATAAGTCACTTCACTTGATTTATTTTCCTTTTTACAGTTTCTACATCTATCATAACTTCATACATAATTTTAATTCTTTATGAATTTATTATTCTTTTTACAAAATCTTAAATCATATAGATAAATTAATTATCTCCTCATCACTTTCAGAAGGTGATTCATCCTCACATGAACTGTCCTATTTAATTTTCTCTATCATCTTTTATTTTAATTTCTTGAAGGAAACACATTTTATACTAGTTTAATATTCTTCTATGTTCACTTTTAGTCATTAATATAATATAATAAGTTTTACAATCAATTCCTTTACATGAGTTTAACTTATATCAGACTATTCTCTAATGGAAATAGTGGTTATTTTCCAATAATTTGGTAATCATCATAGGATTTTCATCACTTGATCCTAATATTTAATTTTTTCTTAGTGTATGAATTGTATTCCCAATTTCCTTGAACTTGAGATAATTCCAAAAATGGATTCATCATGTTTCATTTAAAAAATATCTTATTTAATATTATAGGTATTCAGTCACATCTAATTAATATTTGAATTTCCTTCATGTGGCATAGAAAGTGTATCACAAATTTCATAAGTAGTAGAACACGTAGAAATTCTATTAAACTCATCTTCTTTTAATAAATAATATAATGTATTAAAATTTTTATATTTATAGTCATAAAAATTCATAGTATAATCACACCAATCTAATCTATCAACATTAATTTTTTCATATTTACCCTCTATTACATTCCAAATATCAAACGACATTATCTCTATATTTATCTTCATCTTAATTTTCTACAGAGCACAATTAGTTACATTACAATAATATGGAATATTAGTATAATTACCTTCAATGTGATTATTATCAAAAAATTGAATACATTTATAATTAGAATAAATTCTGAACTTTTGGGTAAAACTAAATTATACATAAAACAAAATAAATTTTTTTATACCAATTGTTTGTCTAGGGTGGTTAACTCAAGAGGAGTGTGGGTAAATTGAGTTTCCAATTACTATTTCTATTTTAAAATATTTTTTAAAAAATACACTAATTTATAAAAAAAACTCAGTTAATTAATATAATATAAGTATATAATTTCATCTTTCAAGAAGCTTCTCAATTGTTCGATCACAACTCAATAAAAAAATCGTATAACCTCTTTAACTTATGTAATATTTTTAAATTGATCAAAACTCATATATAAAACACTTATTAATTATAACTATCAATGTTGTGTTTTTTCTATATTATTTTGAAAACTAAATTAGGTTTTTTTAAATAGAGTAAACATACAAGAAAAAAACACAATGGAATAAAATAAGAATTTCAATCTGTTGTCTAAACCTATTCATCTCCACCCATAAATCACAAAATTTTGATAATTTTATTAAACAAATAAACTAATCCAAAACCTGGTTTGGGTATTACATAACAAACTACACAAAGGTCATCCATTATACACAAAACCACTTCCACAGTTCTACATGAGAAAATAAATATAAAATAAAATTATGAAATAGTTTTAGACACTCTTCAATACAATACTTTATCTTGTGTTTAAGTAATAAAAAAATTATAACATTCCCATATTAAAAATAAATCTTAAAGAAATAGAGAAAAATATAAGAGATGACAGGATTTGATGCATCTCAATTTGACTAGTTTCAAGTGATAAATTTATACATATATATGTCATTGAAATTATTTAATAATGTTTTTACTGAGTGTTCGGGAAAATAGAGTGTCATTTCAGTGTTTAGTATAAGTCCTCAATGTAACAAAATTTCTCTCATAAATATGTGTATTCTCTGTATATCTTTTTCAATGAGTAGATCTCTCACTAGAAGAGATAACCTCTCTAATTATCCATTGGAGGATATTCACAAATTAATCCTTATACACATTTCATTCTTATATGGATTGTATCAATAATAAATTCTAAAAAATACAACAATTGGATATTTCAAAATACTTCATAGCTTAAGTTAGACAAGATCACTTTGTCTTCACTAATGCAAGATTACTTTGGATTACTGTAATGACCTGAAATTTCTTCAATGGAATTTATCATCTTATAATTATGGTATAAAGAACATATATATATTAGAGAACAAAAAAAAACAAAATTATCCTAAAAAATGATGAATTAAATAAGGAACTTGTACTGATAGAATAATAACTTGACCGTCGGAATTGTAACATGACCATTAACAATAGTAATACAACCAATTGAATAGTAACCTAACCTATGAAAGTATAAATAAAATTTTAGTATCTTATAAATGAAAATATGATATATTTGTACCAAAGTATAAGTAAATAAATGTTTTAAAAATGATAAATTAAGTTTTGTATTTTTGAAAAGCATAAATGTTTATTTATAATTTTATAATTAATGTAATAATATAATCATAATTTTGTTTTCATAAAGTTGATTAAAAATTTAATATTTTTTTGTATTATAATTATAATATAATTTTATGAATCCTTAATTAATTTTTCAAAGTGTTATAAAATCAGTTATAATATTAAAAGTAGTATTTTTAGAATAAATGATGATTTTAATTAAAAATAAAAATTATCATATTTGGAAATTTATTTCTATTAAATAGATTTAATTTTTTAATTAAAAACATTGATAAATGGTTAGGTTTAATTTTTTTTATTTTTTTTAAAAAGTTGATTTTATTGCGAATAGTGAAATAAGATAATTTACGATATAGGCTAAATACATGATTTTTGTGTATTTTTTGATGTATTGATGTGGTAATAACAATTATCTCAAATTGAACATCTATTTTTAGTATATTTAGTCATGGTAAACAACACTATTATTATTCTACAACTAAAATAAAAAAACTAATGAATAAAATAATCAAAAAACAACCATCTTCTCCCCAATAAATGCCACCAATCACCACCTATTATCCTCACACATTACAAGACTTATAGGTTTTATAAAATATTCCCAATTCCCTCTAAAATCCTATTCCCTAGGTCTTGGATCTTATTTTCTAATAAATGGTAAAATCCAAGGGCCGCAAGGAGGTTCTGATAATGAATAAATTGAAGAGGTAAAATCCTCAATCCCTCTATTTTAATTTCTTTTCATTTATTATCCTCTCCTTAAATTCCCTATCTGAATAGAAATCATTACTAAATTATCATATATATATTATAATGTTATTTTTTTAATTGAATATCCCTCAACAAACCCCTTATCCTCTTTTTTTTATTAAAAAAAATGAAAACATCATTCGTGATGTGTCGATTCACTGCCTTCGTGGACCAAAAGTTTTTATTTTCCATAAACACCTTCAAGTATGGTCATACAAGTATCATTATGGTTAAATAAGACTATAATATACATATTATAAGCTATATAATATTCTTTAACAAACATATAAATACGATATCAAATTAAATTATATATGTTTGTGATGGTTATAAAAACCTCCCAAAAAAATTAAATCATTTTCATTAACATTTTATTTAATGAATCATCCTAATAACTTATAAAAAAATTATATATAATACCCTTTGAAATTTTGTATGTTAATTAATAACATATAATTTCTATTCTATATAATTATTCTCATTTTAAAATAAATTAAATACTTGTATACAAGCTAACTGATCGTCAAAACCAAGAAAAAAAATACTCCCTAAACAACAGAATTGAACTATATAACTCATAAAATCTCCAATAAATTAAATTAATAAAATTATAATAAATCAATTAAATGTTTGATAATGTTTTTTATTAATTTTATGAATCTAATTTGGTTAATCATAATATTAAAGTGAAGAAATAATTCAAACATAAAGTAAGGGGATTCTCGAACCCAATTGCTTTTCTTTGGGTTGTTGCTATTTCATTCCTAAATTAGGTGTGGATATTATTTTAATATTCCTTATTTATAATTTAATTTTTATTACCTTTTATATTATGGTATATACATGTTTTCATTCTGATTTTAGTACAAATATAATGAAATTCCAAAAGAACACTTCCTTCCAAAACACATTTTGACTCCACTTGAGTTATCTATTCTTCACTCAAGAATAATGAATCTTATAAAAAATATGTTTTTAAATTGTCATATGGGAACCAAAAATTTATTCATGATTGATTAAATTCTTATAAAATCCATTCCATTACATGGGTTACTTCATGAATTTGATTGAAATATGTTCTATGTGTCATTCAAGATTATGTAAATGTTATGATGTGACAGGTGCCCTCGTAATTATATAGTGCTCCAATGCATTGGGTAATGGGATAAGTATCATTAGATGATTTGTATTATGTGTGAAACTGAGGATATATTTTTTCACAATGATTATGTTATTATTATGCACATATTTTATGTGTAAACATGATGATAGCTTGGTTTACAACTATGTGTGGTATTTTACAACTAAGACAAGATTGTTAACTTTTAAGCATTGAAATATTCCATTAATTTGTCTGATGATTAATCTCATGATGATTATGATGATTCTATTCTTATGTCATGATTTATTTTAAGTAATTCCAATAATTGTGTATTACCATCTTAAAGATAGCCTAGGAGCGGTGCCTGACGAGTCGTAGATCAAGGATGTGCTCATGCACTTAAACTCAGATATCACCTCAGGCCCAGACAGGTTCCCATATTCTTCTTATAGGGTATCAAGGGATACATTGAAGAGAGATGTGATATATGATGTTCATGATTTATATATAGGGGGTAACTTTCCCCCAGTTTCTAGCACCACCACCCTAGTTCTTCTGCCAAAGATCAAGAGACCGTCTTTGATCTCTCATTACCACCCATGGAGTAGGTGAAACATTCCTTATAAGATCTTATATAGAATCATGAACTCCACATAGGGAACTCATCTAACATGGTGTATTTCCATGGAACAAAAAAGAATCCTCAAGGGGCGCTCAATATAGGAAGCCATTGCTCTGGCACAAAAGATTCCCAAAAAAAATAAAATTAAAATCTAGGGGGGGCAAACATGGTCATTAAATTCAATATGAAAAAAATCCTATGACGAGGTCGAATAGAGATTCATTAACAGAGTTCTATCGAGTATGGGTTTTAGATCCTAGAACATCGACATTATATTTCGTTTTTCAGTTCGGCATGGTTATCACTGTCTTTTGTGGGAAAATATTATGGTTTCTTCATGTCTATCCATGGCCTTAGGCAAGGGGACCCCATATGGTCGACTCTGTTTATTATTATTCCAGATGTTTTGAGCCGTCTAATCCAGAAAAGCAATAAAAATGGGGGATTCCTTCCATATCATTGTCAGTTAAAGGCTCCAACGATCTTTCACCTCATGTTTATGGATGATACCATTATATTTTTGAATTCCAAGAGTAGATCCCTGCACAGCTTAAATAGAGTGCTGGAAGGGTATTGTCGATGGAGTGGTCAGAGTTTTAAAAAAAGGTAAGTGAGAATTATTTATTTCCAACATGTGTTCTACTGATAGGGTGATGTCTGTCAATAGGCTTCTGGGCATTCCGAGTGGGGAGTTCCCCCATGGTTTATCTCGGTGCTCCCATCTCACTAGGAAGAATTCAGATCTAGGACATTCACGCACTTCTCACCAGGATTACTAACAGAGTGATGAACTGGAAAAATATTTTCTTGTCTTTCATTATAAGGATTGCCCTAGTGAATAGTCTTCTGGTGGATTCTTTGATCCATGGACTCTCCTCTATCAAGGTACCAAAGGGAGTTATCAACTCTATTGATAGGATTCTCGCCAACTACATTTGTGATCCTTCTTTGGGAGAGAAGAAACATTGGGTGGCCTTGGAAAAAATGGAATGGATGGTGGGTGAAAGAGGAATCAATCTGCACACCCTGAAGGATATCCTCTACTACATGCATGAAAGGCTTTCATGGGGCGTGTTGGAATGATGTACTCTCCAACGAGACATCATGCACGATATCACTTCATGTCTTCAAGGATCTTTGGAGTTGTGTCGCTTGTTTCTCTGGTTGATGATTAGTCCCATTGTCAATGTTTTTATCCACTTCTCTCGTTGGATGGTTGGGGAAGGGGATTCTTCCTTCTGGCCTCAGGATTGGGGTGGTGGCATGTTGGGGATTCTGGTATGTCGGACCACTGACATATTTTTCAAGGATGGAAGCCTCTACCCTGAGTTCATCAATGCAGATTTGGATTGGAATCAGCTTGAGTCTTTTCAGCTCATCAAGCCTAATGAAGAGGAGGATAAATGTGTCTTCACTTCTTCCTCCTTGGACCTATTCTCCTCAAGGGAGTTCTGGAGTCTGCTCTATGATCAGGTATAGTCTGGGGGCTGGTATGAGATCATTTGGGTGAATGATATCCCCACCAAGTTCAACTTTCTCACATGGAGGTTTTGAAATAGATCCCTCCCTATTGATTATAATATCTGTAGATGCGGTATTACCATTGTGTCTAGGTTCATGTGCTACAATGTGCATAAAGAGGAGAGAACTAATCACCTGTTCTTTGGTAGTGAATGTGCGATAAAGGTGTGGAAAGCCCTAGGGAAATTCTCTGTGGGAATTTATTCAAATGACTATATCCATTTCTTTCTAGATAAATGGTTTGATGGATTTTGGGGGAGAGGAACAGAGAGGGTGGACCGATCAGAGGTACTACATGTAGGATGTTGGAGTCTTTGGCAGGCACAAAACACGTTGAAGCATTAATGTGGGGTTGTGATGGCTCAGGTCATTACTATCTGGGAAAAAACCTATTACTCAACCTGAACAAGGTGTGAGAGATTTTAAAGAAGCACCATATTTTCACCATTTTCATGTAGGAACTAGGGTGGGGTTTCCCTCTAGCAACCGGGCAGGAAACTGGGTTCGATGGCGACCTCCATTGGGCGGATTGAAACTTAACCTTGGTATCTATTATGTCCAAGGGAACATGCACGGTGGATGAGTTATTCATGATACCAATGGATCAGTGTACTTAGTCAATTCATCCAGACTAGGCCAGGGAACATCCCTCCAAGTGGAGGCCATGAACTAGCTCATATGCCTTAGAATTTACAGACAAAAGGGGACAAAGATCTATGTAGTTGGAATTGGAACTTTAATTATTCATGATGCCTTGAAAAGTTGTGGTGATTCTCCATGGATGATCTTCTATTCCTTAAGAAAATGTAAAATTATTCTCTACAACAACATTAGTGTGTTACATACATGGAGGGATGGGAATAATGTTGCAAACTACTTGACCTTAGTGGAGTTCCCTAGAATGGTGGAGGTGTTCCTACACACGGATGGTAGCATCAAACCTAATGGGGTTGAATTTATTAAAGGGGACACACTCAGTCTTCCTTACTTCTAACCCCCTTAGTTTCTCTCTTGGGGATTTGTTTCTTCTCTTTGTTTCTACCCCCTCTATTAATAAAATTGCTTTATGGTGATGTTGAGTATGATACTAAGTATATGTAAACACCCAAGAATATTTTTTTAGAAAAATTATAAGCATAAGGATCCCACAATATATTCCTTTAAATTTTACTTCATAAAGGAATTAATTATTTATTCATGACTTGTTGAGTTATATTTTATTCAATTATTTTATATTTTGTAAAATGGTGTGAACTAGGAGGACCGGACCAACAACCATTGTGATGGACAATGAAAAAATTGTCTTAATGTCATCCCAAATTATATGGGAGGTGGAGTTCAAAAAATTATAGTGATGATATCCCAACTACCTCAGGATATAAACAATAATCTAAATAATATGGAACATCCACCATCACCCATGAAGGTTAAAAAATCAATTGAGTCCTTTATATGGGGATAACCATGGACATTTATTAGAACTTATGATCTACTTATTGCATAATAATGGGTTAACTCATTGGAGAAGATATTTCCTATAATATTTTTTTTTGCGAAGAATGTGAATCTTATGGTTTATCTTTTAGATGGATAAGCTGATCAATTGTAGCAATTAGTAAATAACACCAATATGAATGATGAAACTGTAGAGAAAGAGTGTTAGTAATTTAAGAAAATATTTCTTAACAAGTATTTACCTCAATCGCTTTATAAAAATATGGATATAGAATTCATAGAGATGAGGAAAAGGAAGGTGAATCTGTCCGGGATTATGAAGAAAATTTCACAAGGGTTTCAGGGTCAGTCTCATGTTTTGTTATCAACAATGATAGAAAAAATTAAATATTTGTTTGTGGTTTATAAAAACTCAATCTAAAGGCTCTAAATATGAAATACTTTGGGATTTGTGAAGAAATTTTTAGATGTTCTCTCAATGTGGAAATAGTGTTTCGAAAATGGCATCATGGTTATGGAGATATGAAGAAAATATGGAGTTTCAAGTTGAAGTATATAATGAAAATGGTGGAAAGAAATCTCAATAAACCACTTGTCCAAAATGAGGGGAGAAGTATCATGGTTATTTCCTCAAAGATATGGGGAAATGATTCAATTGAGTTAGCTAAGACCATGAAGCTGAATAATGTTAAAGAGACATAACGAAGTCGGCCAACATGATAGAGGAGAGGAGGGCACCTCCCATGGTTCAATGCTTTAACTTTAGGGCACAAGGGAACTATGCAAGACAATTAACTAAACCTTGAGTTCTAAAGGGTAATCAACGTCAATAGTCAAAAAATCCAAAGGGGACTTGGAAATTGTTTGTCATCACTACAACTGAAGTGGAGTAAGAAAATGAAGTTGTACAAGGTACACTTCATATAATCTCAAAAATGGAAAAAGTGTTATTTTATTCTGGATGAACTCATTCCTTTTTATCATTAACATTTTATAGAACTATTAAATCGATTCCCCGAAACCTTGAAGTATATATATCCATAAAAAAAACTAGTTGCGTGGTCATTGAAACCAAAGTATTGGTCTCTACTTCAATTGGTGTATATGGGAAGATTATTCTAGTGAATTTCATGATACATACCGTGGTTTAATTCAAAAAACTAATGGGAATGAGTTGTCTCTCATTATATAGAGCACACATCAAATGTCAGGAAATGGAAATATATTTTTATATTTTGAAACCTCCCATGCTCCACCAAAAATGCATGTAAGACCATGAATATCATTTGGAAAATCCATCAATAGTGTTCATGTGGATTCCTTTTAAACAATCATACCTCACTCAAATGGATGATTCAAAAGAAGGTATTAACCTAAGGGAAAATCCCATTATGAGGGAATATAGTGATGTATTTCTTGAAGAGTTACCCCAAAATCCACTAGACCATGAGGTAGATTTTTCAATAGAACTCAAACCCAAATACACTTCTATCTCCAAATGGCCCTAAAAGATTCATCTGTTCAAACCATAGGTGTTAAAGAATCAGATATAAGAGAATTTAGAAAAATGGTTCATATTCCCTAGTGTGTCACCTTGGGGTATGCCAATTCTATTTGTAAAGAAAAAGGGTTCATCAATGTGGTTGTGTATCTATTATCAAGAAATAAAAAAATCACTATAAAGATTAAGTATCCAATTATAAGGATTTATGACATGTTCAATCATCACTAAAGAGATCACTACTTATAAAAGGTGGATATTTATTTTGGATATCATAAAATCAAAGTGAATAAGGAAGATTTTTAGAAGACTGATTTCTATGCAAGTTATCGGAACTATGATTATTTAGTTATTCTTTTTTGGACTTACTAATACCCATGTAATCTTCATGGATATGATGAATAGAGTCTTTAGACGCTACCTTGAAAACGTTTTGGTCGCGTTAATAAAAAAATAATCAAATATACTCTAAGAATAGGGATGTCACGACCCGCCTTAACCAAGATGAGGAAAGGGGAAGCAGATTGACAGAACCTTCATTCTTCAAGTTGAAGAAGAGATAATGTCCCCTGAGACCTGCCTTCAATAGTTCCCAGAGTATCCACTAACACCAAGAGTATAGATTTACATGAAAAATGGAAGGAATTTCCCTTTTTATTTAGTTGTATCGAGAGATAAGATAATAAATCCCAAAAAACACAATTGTGGAAGTAAAATAAAGAAAAAAAATCATTCCCACATGAATGTTTCAAATAATAATTACTACAATACAAGAAAACACAAAAGGTAAATACCAAAGGAAAAGAAAATGACAACAACCAATATCCCAACGTCTGAACTAATACATATATACATGGTCCTCTAAGTCCTCCTAGAATCCTCAAAGAAGTTTTATAAATGTAGGGTGATTAAACAGGGATTCTCAGTTGTAACGTTCTGGTTTCATAAGCATCCCAGAGATGTTCCGTACCCGATGGGTCACATGGCCTCAAGAGCATTTCCCCGAACACCAGAGGCTACCAACTAGCTACTAGGGACTTGGGTGTGATAGTGTGGAAACTATGCATTCATTGGTAGAGTAACACAATGGAAATAAAATAGATATACAATGTAACACCTTGTGATTTTATGAAAAATATTCTTTTAATTTCATTAATGTCTTGTTTTGTATGCTACACCAAGAATACCTTGCGCTATACGCAACACCGTATTAGCTTGCAGTATACGCAACACTATTCTTGGATCGTGTTACACACAATTTTGATAATAGTTACTCTACACAACATTGAGTATATATATATATATTCAATGTATAAAGGAAATATGGTTTGATTCTATTATACGAAACAACGAAGGATTCTTGCACAACATGCAACCCTGACTTGGCTTGCATTACACGCAATCGCGACCTTCCTCGATAGCGTGTGTTGTACGCAATACCGGGTGTTAGAAAACAACAATATATTATTATAATATTATTATTAACTAGTCTTTATTAATAGTATTAACTAAATTTTGAATTTTATAACATTATTATTCATCTTACACATTTTCTAGAACATGTTATAAGAACAAAATAAATTTTTTGGGTAAAATAAGTATTTTTCAAAAAATACAATTTTGCCGCCTCTTGATGGCGCACCCACTTTAAATCTAGTTTTTGAAATGTTTATAAGTTACATTTGACAAAATAAAATTATTCTTTGGAATCACGAAATAAAAATTTACTTTGGATAAATTTTTCATTTTATTCTAAGGACTTTCATATTTTAATGAATAGTAAAAACACGCTATATTTTAATTAAAAACAACTTTTTTCATCGTAATATCTTATGTGGTTAAATTATAATATTTAATGGTTTTAAAATATAAATAGAATATATTTTTACCATTTAATATAATTAGCATTGATTTTACCTTGAATTCATAGGTTAAATCAATTCAATATTTTGCAATGTTTTGAAGAAAAACCCATTTTCTTTCGACAAAAGGATTAATTTTAATTTAATTTCTGCAAATTTTTTGTATTGAATTTTGAAAAAGGGATTCCATATTTGGAATCAGTGGGTCCAAATTATGTTAATAAGCTACTTTTTATTTTTTGGGCATTGTGAATAGTAACTACGGTAAATTTTATTTACTATAGTTAAAGGTAAATCAGGTAATTAAGGGTAAATATAAGATTATAAAATTACCCTAACACTTGGAAAAATCCTATTGGATGACTAAAAGTCTACCCATATCACCTAAGGGTCGGATTATATTCATTTAATGGACTTCTATCCATGAAAATAATTTAATTATTATTAAAACCAAAGAAAGTGACAACATGTCACTCTCTTAAATACTATAAGTATAATAATTTTATGTTAGTGATAAACTTCATGAAACTTATAACATTAAGAGTCTAAAGAAATCTAAAAAAAGTATCTACATCATGAGAATTTATTTAGATTTGTTTGGATTAAATAATTATCATTAATTGTGACACAATAGTGATGCAGAAATTATTTATCTAGTGAAAAATCAAGAATATAGTTTTTATTAAACTAATAGTGACCATAAAAGGAACAAAACCCTGACCAAAACTTATTGGTCATGTAAATTTAAACTATAATCATCCAATGGTCGAATATTTGAGAATTTGGAGTCTTATACAAGAAATTATGACACTTATATTATTTTATTTTAAAAGATGCCAAAGTTGTCACCTTCATAATTTAATAAATATAAAAATTTTGATTTTAAGATGATAAATTCGAGTAAAAGTATTATTGTGAACTTTAATAGATTTATATTCATCATAGGATTTTATTTTTAATTTTTATGCAACATATAAGTATATTAAAGATTTATACAAAAATGTTGTAGTAATTATTTTATTAAGAGATAAACCAAATAAATGGTTTTAAAAATAATAAAATAAATATTATATGAACTATTTAATGTTCTAAACTAATTTTATTGATACATATGACCTTTTATGAATCTATTAAAGCTTTTATTTCTAACATATATTCTCTATATATTTTATTAAAATTCAAATAAATGAATAGTGTCAATATTGACACTATTGTTATTTTATAAAAATAACATATTATAAAATTGTTTAAAAATCAAAAAAATATTTAAAAATTATAAATTTAAATTTATATGGTCTATAATGTTATAAAGTAAACAATTATGGAAAATTCACAACAAATAAGTAATTATTTGTTATAATTTAAAATTTAAAATTTTATTACCACAAATAAACCTAAATAGATTAAATAAGGATAAATCAAAATGATAAGGTTTAAAATAAGATCAAAACATGTCTAAATTTGATTGGTTGATTACATTACAACCCTATCTCATCTAATATTCGAATATGAGTAATTTTTGGAGGTTTTTAAGAGGGGTTAGATTTATTATAAATTAATATTTTTAAGAATTTCAAAGGTGCCCCTCTCCTCCCTTATAAAAGGGCACCTCCTCCCTCTCTTCCTCACACCACTTTGAGCCTTAAAGCTCGTCCAAACCCTGCGAAATTATATTCTCCACTTCCCTAGAAACATCCTAGAGGTCCTGGTATTCTTAAAAGACCAATTTTAGTTCCCTAAGAGGAGGAGTCAAAGAGGCACTTCAAAGAATAGGTAATGTCCATTACCGATTCTTTCAACTGTATTTCTTCTTCCACTTCTTCTTATTAGGTTGTTTAATTATGAAGTAATAACATCAGTATCACTCATATACTGATATGTTATTATATGTATGAAACAACCCTATTTCACCACCTATCCATCCTACGGAAAACAAAATCACCGCGCGTGCGTACGTACGGAATACCGTCTCCATGCCATGGTGTAATCTATTTCCCACCACCACCTTACTTGGATGGGTATAATGGTGTAAATAATAACTATATATGATTATTTTAAAGTGATATTGATTCTGAAATAGTATACATACACTTCAATACAATTCCACGATCATGAGAACGATATCATCCCTCGTGCGTACGTACGGACTACCATCTCCACGACGCGATGAGATTCATTCTCCACGTTAACCATTCATGATTATAAAGTATATATAATAAGTAATCATCAAATATATGACATAATAATGATACTGGATTTATGTTTATATATATGTATGTCATCTACTTAATTCCATTCAACTCAATAAGGAAACGAAAACAGCGTTCATGCGTACGTACGGCCTACCGTCTCCATGAATGATGTATTTCTTTCCATTTACTGATCTATTATATATATGTATATTCTGAATATATATTATATATAAATAATGTTTTAAATTCTGGATGTATGTAATCATGATATAAGTAATCATATGAATAATTACAAGTCAAAACACGGATGACAAATGAAACGATTTTACCCAAAACGCTCTTTAACATGGAATTTACAAAAGAACGGGTAATATAAAGTCATAAGTGAACCATATATGATATCATAACAATTAATATGATTCTGTAATAAGTCAATAACATTATTTAAATCATTATACAGGAGGTTCAGATACATACAAAGCATATCGGACCTAAGGTAAGGGATAATTTTGCTAATCTCATTTTTATCCGAGATTTCATATTTGCAAGTATTTACTAGGGTTATTTCTATCATCCATGACCATATTTTATAAAAGTGTATTCAGGTATGTTTGAAGTCCTTTTTACCCATTTTTTAATTTTACTACATGGTATGTAAGGAATCTTTCTTTTATTTACGTTACGAGGTACTTTTTGGCTTTTTCCGGCAAAAGTACGAAAACAATGTTTTTTAAATTATACGACACGAACGAATTTTTACGGTTTTATAAAACCTTATTTTCATGAAGTTTCTTCCAAAATATTTCATGACTATTTTCAACAAAATCTCTTTCTTTTAAAATTTCATGATGTTTTGTGAAAAGAAATTGATTTTGAAGAAGAAAGGATATTTTCCTCAAGAATTCATTTCAAGTGTTTTATCAAAACCATTTTCCATATAAGATGAAATTATTTCATATGTGTATATTTCAAGTATAATGTCTCTATGATTTACATGGTTTCAATTTTCTTATGATGAAATATCCATTTTCTTTATATGGATTATGTGATGATGGGATGATGTTTATGAAACCCATTTTATTCTTTGGGTTATGATGAGTGTTTTAAGATTATTTTGTGGCACAAGTAAGAATGATTTCACTATGAGATGGGTGGGACCTATATCTCCCTCCAATTCATTGGGTAAAGATTTATATCTCATGAGATATACATGGATGGAACGACAGGTTAAACCGGTTTAGTAAAACAGGACTAAAACGAGGAGTGAACTCGATTCAGAAAGGGACTTAGTCCACTAAGATGGTCTTGGCAGCAATTCCTTGGCTACTATGGAAATCATATCATGTGATTAATGGTTTCCACAATTACATGTTTTATTCCCATGCTATTTTATCATTCTTAATGTTTCATTATGATCTATGTCTTGCGTAGTTCCATGTTTTATGCCATTTCTCAAGCTTTTGATGCTTAAACATTATGTTCATGTTTTTAAGTTCAAATGTATATGGTATGTTTTATTTTATCCATGCTTACCCTTACTTAGCATTTGAGCTCACCCTTTTTATGTTTTCTTTTCCCCAGGATATAAAGAAAGGTTTTAGGTAAGAAAAAAAAGGGAAAGATCTTTATGGTAGATGTTGAAGATATTTCACCACGATTATAAGATTACGTTCCAAGTTTCCAAAGACACTAAACTGTTACGGTCCTTGTGTGTCTATTTTTTTTATGTATTAAGTATTCCGCTAAAGTAATATAATGTCCATGTACGTCAAGCTTCAGGTCTCTACAGTTGGTATCAGAGGAAAGGTTTAGTCAACCTTTGGAAACTAGGATGCGAGAACTTTAGTGAGATCCCAAGAGATATTTCTAAGGTATGTCTAGGGATGTCCCTAAGGTTAAGTATAAGCATAGGTTATAGTACTAGAACTACGGTAACCCAAGATGTTAGATATTGATGGTACTACCCCTTTATTATATTGTTTTCTCTAGCATGATTTTTGCCTCTCACACTATATTTTTTGGGTTTTAGATGATGGCTGGAACTCGAAGGAACCGTGTTGATCAATGTAATGGAAAATGCAATGATTGTCCTCATGAACAAAAAAAATGTTATGGGAGATGGAGTGAAAAATATTATTGCTATACTTACACAAGCTATTAATCATTCTGGACTTCCAAATGAGCAGAGAAGGGAACAATATTCTATTGAGTCCTTCATGAGGCAACGACCACCTTCTTTCAGTGGGTCTTTTGATCCACTTGTTGCTGAACAATGGATCATTACCACTGAAAAGATAGTTTCAGTTCTTCAATGTTCTGAACATGATAAAGTCATCTTAGCAGTATATCGTTTGGAAGGTGAAGCTGATAAATGGTGGAATCTTATCAATAATACGAGGCCAAAAGGTGAAATTGAGTCCATGGAATGGGATTAGTTTAAGAACTTATTTTTCAATATGTACTTCCCTCGTATTCTTCGAACAAAGATGGAGAAGGAGTTTCTTGAACTAAAGAAAAAGGATGATGAATCCATTGGTATATACAAAGTGAATTTTACAAGGCTTGCAAGTTATGCATCTAAATTTATCATACAACCTGAAAGTAATGTTGATCGATTCTTTAGTGGATTAAAACCAAATCTTCAAAGGGAATTATCTATAAGAGACTTCAGTAGATATGAAGAAATTTTGCGTTGTGATATCACGGTAGAAATAGAAGTTGGTGTTACTTATCCATCTCATAGTCTTGACAAGAAACTAAAGATGGAGTTCAAGGAGAAATCTCAGAATAATGGTGAAAAGAAGATGAATGTTTCCTTATGCTCAAAGTGTGGAAATAAGCATGGTGGAGATTGTCTTAAAGGGACTAGAAAATGTTTTGAGTGTGGAAAAGAAGGTCATCGAGCAGCTGAGTGTTGAAGTAATGGAAAAAGGGTTTCTAATGATGTGAATAAAGAAAAGACTGCAGAGAACGCACCACCAACACTTCAATGCTTCAAGTGCAAGGAAATGGGGAATTATGATAATAAATTCCCTAATACAAGAGTTAGTGATGATCGACATGAGCAACAACTTAAGGCAAAGGACAAAGGGAAGTCACATGCGATCACTATTGGCGATGTTGAATATGAAAACGATGTGGTTGAATGATTAAGTTTTTATGTAATGGGATTCCAAAATAATGTTGTATATAGTATCGTGGAATATTGGAATATTTATGTATTTGTCTATTGTGGTTTTCAATAATTTTATGGTACTGGTAACCATGGAAAGGGATTGAGATATTTTTTTAAAAAAAAGATGATATGCACATCATGAAGGGAAAATGAGAAAATGAAATGTTTGACAGTATTCATGAGCTCATGATTGATATAAGGACTAAGTGATATCATGGTTTGAGTATATAGAATTTTGAGGATTTTGGTATGTGGAAAGTGTTAACTTTTAACTGCATTCATGTTTTCACTATGGTTCAATGGGTATTCATTTTTCAAGAGAATACATGATTAAGGCCTTCGAATGTTTGGAATGTGACCAACAAGACATATCTTATGATATATGGGGATCAACAATGGTATTAAATCTCTGATAATCATTTTCACTATATTAATAGAGTGGACTGTAGTATTATGGATAAGCCTAAAGATTGTAATGGATTATGTTGGACATAAGTTAGTATTGTTTAAGGATAGACATTTTTTCGATATTATTGATGGGATGTTATAGTAATATAGTTTTAGAAAAAAGTACAACCTGCAGGATGGGCGACAGCCCATCGCGTCGGACAAGGCTGTGGGAATCGAACCCACAACCAAAGTGCGACTAGCCTTTATCTCCTACCACTGGCCTACAGGAAGTCCCTGGTTAGTAGAAACTAGTTTTATTTTATTAAGCGGTATGATATATGAAGTATAAGTTCATTTTTGGAACCATATACGATTAATCTAACCATAAGATGGAATTATAACTTTTTCTAACCTTTTGTTTGAAAGAGATGGAATGGCCCATCATTCTACCACATGATCTGCTAACACATCACAAATAACAAATTAAACTTCATTTCTTTAAGGGATGAAGTGGAAATTATTCAATTCACGAACAATAGTGAGATTGTACCAAAATCATGCAATTATTTCTTTTAATTCATCAACTTTAGGGAAATGATCTTGAAAACCAAAAATGTTGTCCTAGTTATCTTATATCTGATTAATCAGATGGTACCTTAGATCATCACAAATCAATAGCTTTGTGATTGTTGGCTTTTTCATAGCCATGTTCTCTACCACTCTCCATCAGAACTTGATGGTTAGATTTTTCTTCCATATCTATATTTTTACCTATGTTCTCCTACGTGGAAACCCCGTGATGAGTTAATTTGGGTAACCCTTAAATTTCATAATTTAGTTTTTAAAATCCATGTTTTGGTATTCCTTTTTACGATGTGGGTTTCTATTAAACAAACTTTCGAGTAGTAAACCATTTATATCCCCGATGAATTTCGAGGGAGAAATTCATTTTAAGGGGGGTAGAATGTAACACCCTGAGATTTTATGAAAAATATTCTTTTAATTTCATTAATGTCTTGTGTTGTATGCTACACCAAGAATACCTTGCGCTATACGCAACACCGTATTAGCTTGCAGTATACGCAACACTATTCTTGGATCGTGTTACACACAATTTTGATAATAGTTATTCTACGAAACATTGAGTATATATATATATATATTCAATTTATAAATGAAATATGGTTGGATTCTGTTATACGAAACAACAAAGGATTCTTGCACAACACGCAACCCTGACTTGGCTTGCATTACACGCAATCGCAACCTTCCTCGATAGCGTGTGTTGTACGCAATACCGGGTGTCACTAAACAACGATATATTATTATAATATTATTATGAACTAGCTGTTATGAATAGTATTAACTAAATTTTGAATTTTATAACATTATTATTCATCTTACACATTTTCTAGAACATGTTATAAGAACAAAATATATTTTTCAGGTAAAATAAGTATTTTTCAAAAAATACAGTTTCATCGCCTTTTGATGGCGCACCCACTTTAAATATAGTTTTTTAAATGTTTATAAGTTACATTTGACAAAATAAAATTATTCTTTGGAATCAGAAAATAAAAATTCACTTTGGATAAATGTTTCATTTTATTCTGATTACTTTCATATTTTAATGAATAGTAAAAACACGCTATATGTTAATTAAAAACAACTTTTTTCATCGTAATATCTTATGTGGTTAAATTATAATATTGAATGGTTTTAAAGTGTAAATAGAATATATTTTTACCATTTAATATAATTATCATTGATTTTACCTTGAATTCGTAGGTTAAATCAATTCAATCTTTTGCAATGTTTTAAAGAAAAACTCATTTTCTTTCGACAACGGGATTAATTTTAATTTAATTTCTGTAACTTTTGTGTATTGAATTTGGAAAAATGGATTCCATATTTGGAATCAGTGGGTCCAAATTATGTTAATAATCTAGTTTTTATTTTTTGGGCATTGTGAATAGTAACTACGGTAAATTTTATTTACTACAGTTAAAGGTAAATCAGGTAATTAAGGGTAAATATAAGATTATAAAATTACCCTAACACTTGTAAAAATCTAATTGGATGACTATAAGTCGACCCATATCACCTAAGGGTCGGATTAGATTCATTTAATGGACTTCTTTCCCTGAAAATAATTTAATTATTATTAAAACCAAAGAAAGTGACAACATGTCACTCTCTTAAATACTATAAGTATAATAATTTTAAGTTAGTGATAAACATAATGATACTTCAAACATTAATAGTCTACAGAAATCTAACAAAATTATCTACATCATGAGAATTTTTTTAGAATTTTTTGGGATTAAATAATTATCATTAATTGTGACACAATAGTGATGCAGAAATTATTTATCTAGTGAAAAATCAAGAATATAGTTTTAATTATACTAATAGTGACCATAAAAGGCCCAAAACCCGGACCAAAACTTATTTTTCATGTAAAGTTAAACTATAATCATCCAATGGTCAAATATTTGACCATTTGGAGTATTATACAAGTAATTATGAAACTTATATTATTTTATTTCAAAAGATGCCAAAGTTGTCACCTTCATAATTTAATAAATATAAAAATTGTGATTTTAAGATGATAAATTCTAGTAAAAGTATTATTGTGAATTTTAAAAGGTTTATCTTCATCATAGGATTTTTTTTTAATTTTTATGCAACATATAAGTATATTAAATAATTATACAAAAATGTTTTAGTAATTATTTTATTAAGAGATAAACCAAATAAATAGTTTCAAAAATAATAAAATAAATATTATATGAACTATTTAATGTTCTAAAATAATTTTATAGATACATATGACCTTTTATGAATCTATTAAAGCTTTTACTTTGAACATATCTTCTGTATATATTTTATTAAAATTCAAATAAATGAATAGTGTCAAAATTGACACTATTGTTATTTTATAAAAGTAACATATTATAAAATTGATTAAAAATCACAAAAATATTTAATAATTATAAATTTATATTTATATGGTCTATAATTTTATAAAGTAAAAAATTATGGAAAATTTACAACAAATAAGTAATTATTTGTTATAATATAAAATTTAGAATTTTATTACCACAAATAAACCTTTATAGATTAAATAAGGATAAATCAAAATGATAAGGTTTAAAATAAGATCCAAACATGTCTAAATTTTATTGGTTGATGATATTACAACCCTATCTCATCTTATATTTGAATATGAGCCATTTGTGGAGGTTTTTAAGTGGGGTTAGATTTATTATAAATTAATATTTTTAAGAATTCCAAAGGTGACCCTCTCCTCCCTTATAAAAGGGCACCTCCTCCCTCTCTTCCTCACAAAACTTTGAGCCTTAAAGCTCGACCAACCCCTGAAAAATTCACTTCTCCACTGCCCTAGAAACACCCTAGAGGTCTTGGTCTTCTTCAAAGACCAATTTTATTTCCCCAAAAGGAGGACTCAAACAGGCGCTTCAAAGAAGAGGTAATGTCCGTTACCGATTCTTTCAACTTTATTTCTTCTTCCACTTCTTCTTCTTAGGTTGTTTCATTATGAATTAATAAAATCAGTATAACTCATATACTGATATGTTATTATATGTATGAAACAACCCTATTTCACCATCTATCAATCCTACGGAAAATGAAATCACCGCGCGTGCGTACGTACGGAATACCACCTCCACGCCGTGGTGTAATCTATTTTCCACCACCACCTTACTTGGATGGGTATAATGGTGTAAATAATAACTATATATGATTATTGTAAAGTGATATTGATTCTAAAATAGTATTCATACACTTCAATAAAATTCCACGATCATGAGAACGATATCATCGCTCGTGCGTACGTACGGACTACCGTCTCCACGACGCGATGAGATTCCTTCTCCACGTTAACCATTCATGATTATAAAGTATATATAATAAGTAATCATGAAATATATGACATAATAATGATACTGGATTTATGTGTATATATATGTATGTCATATACTTAATTCCATTAAAATCAATAAGGAAACGAAAACAGTGTTCATGCGTACGTACGGCCTACCGTCTCCATGAACGGTGTATTTCTTTCCATTTACTGATCTATTATATATATGTATATTCTTAATATATATTATATATAAATCATGTTTTACATTATGGATGTATTTAATCATGATCTAATTAATCATATGAATAATTACAAGTCAAAACACGGACGACAAATGAAACGATTTTACCCAAAACGCTCTTTAACATGGAATTTATAAAAGAACGGGTAATATAAAGTCATAAGTGAACCATATATGATATCATAACAATTAATATGATTATGTAATAAGTCAATAACATTATTTAAATCATTATATAAGAGGTCCAGATACGTACGAAGCATATCGGACTTAAGGTAATGGATAATTTTGCAAATCTCATTTTTATCCGAGATTGCATATTTGTATGTATTTACTGCGGTTATTTCTATCATCCATGTCCATGTTTTATAAAAGTGTTTTAAGGTATTTTTAAAGTCCTTTTTACCCATTTTTGACTTTTACTACATGGTATGTAAGGAATCTTTCTTTTTTTTACGTTACGAGGTACTTTTGGACTTTTTCCGGCAAATGTACGAAAAGAATGTTTTTTTAACTTATACGGCACGAACAAATTTTTACGGTTTTATACAGCCTTATTTTCATGAAGTTTCCTCCAAAAGATTTCATGACTATTTTCAACAAAATCTCTTTCTTTTTGAAAATTTCATGATGTTTTGTGAAAAGAAATTGATTTTGAAGAAGAAAGGATATTTTCCTCAAGAATTCATTTCAAGTGTTTTATCAAAACCATTTTCCATCTAAGATGAAATTATTTCATATGTGTATGTTTAAAGTATAATGTCTCTATGATTTACATGGTTTCAATTTTCTTATGATGAAATATCCATTTTCTTTATATGGATTATGTGATGATGGGATGATGTTTATGAGACCCATTTTATTCTTTTGGTTATGATGAGTGTTTTAAGTTTATTTTGTGGAAAAAGTGAGAATTATTTCACTAGGAGATGGGTGGGACCCATATCTCCCTCCAATGCATTGGGTAAAGATTTATATCTCATGAGATAGACATGGATGGAATGGCAGGTAAAACCGGTTCAGTAAAACAGGACTGAAACGAGGAGTGAACTCGATTTAGAAAGGGACTTTGTCCACTAAGATGGTCTTGGAAGCAATGCCTTGGCTACTATGGAAATAATATCATGTTCTTAATGGTTTACACAATTACATGTTTTATTCCCATGCTATTTTATCATTCTTAATGTTTCATTATGATCTATGTCTTGCGTACTTCCATGTTTTATGTCATTTCTCAAGCTTTTGATGCTTAAACATTATGTTTATGTTTTTAAGTTCAAATGTATATGGTATGATTTATATTATCCATGCTTACCCTTACTGAGAATTTGAGCTCACCCTTTTTATGTTTTCTTTTTCCCAGGATATAAAGAAAGGTTTTAGGTAAGAAAAAAAGGGAAAGATCTTTATGGGAGATGTTGAAGATCTTTCACCATGATTTGAAGATTACGTTCCAAGTTTCCAAAGACACTAAACTATTACGGTCCTTGTCTGTCTGTTTTTGTTATGTATTAAGTATTCCGCTAAAGTAATGTAATGTACATGTACGTCAAGCTTCGGGTCTCTACATACAATAGTGGAAGAAATATTAATCCATACAAAAGGAAATAGTAGAATACTAGAAATAATAAACCAAAGAACACACAGATATATATATGAATGATGTATGATACATATGCCTGAGAAAACTGCCAAACAAATCACAATGTTAGAATACAAACATTACTAAATCAAAGTATGAAAGAAAATAGACGACAAATCCCTAGAATCGCAAGCCTCAGCTTGGTCTCATGCTCTCCAGCTCCACAACACTCAAGTACCTGAAGTAGAAGGGAACTTTACCTTATCTATACATGCAACAATATAACCTATTTTGTCTCAAAAGTATGGACCAAACAAGGTGTGAGACTAAATTTTAGTAGGCCACCACCGCAAGATCCGTGCCTAACAGTTAGAAAATATATGGTAGGGAATAAGAAAAATATGGCAGTAAACAAGGAAGCACTCATTAATAACCAATCCCACAATTTCAAAATATTTAGTTTTATATATCATGTAAATAGATAATCAAGCAGGAAAACACAAAAAGGTAACCCTCTTGGAAGTAATCACAGCCTACCCCCTCTGGTCCTATCTAGAAACACAAGAAACCCTCTGGAAAGCACAAACAGTCCACCCCTCTAGTTCAAATTGCAAGGATATAACAAAGACTCTTTGAAGAAGCACTAACAGTAAATTCCCCTTATAGTCCAATATAAATAGAGAATCTCTGAGGAAGGTCACATGGTCAATTCCACTTATATTCAAAAATGATAAATACTCTCTGAGGAAGCTCACATGGTCAATTCCCAATATAGTTAAAAGTGATTGATGACTCTAAGGAAGCTCTCACGGTCAATTCCACTTATAGTCTACTACACCATGTTCTCACGGCCCTGTGTATTTCAAACGAGCATAGAAATGCAATACGACCAAAGTATACCTCAATAACTTCTTGTCTTAATAGTCTACAACATATCAAGCATATGAGATAAAATAATCACTCCATCCTACAGTACTAGGCATGGGAAACCATCAAGGAATTTTAATAGGATAAATAGGACCAACTGGTCTTAAACAGAACATGCATGGGAAAAAACATCCAAAGCATAGAAATCAATCCTATTCACATTCAATTAACCTCTACTCGTGCATACCAGCATAGCATGCAATTAACAAGGTTAAAACGGTAAACACGGAACACCCCGTTCAAGGGTATTAGACAAAATTTCACATATAACTCAAAAATTTTCAATGGAAGTCCACAAACCACCTACCGTGGTGTGGGGATATTGATATACGTGAACCTCAAGCCTTGAATCACCCAAGAACATCATAGATCTACAAAAACATCTAAAACGTTCAACAAAGGATAACATGAGAAAGATAAGGAATCAGGAAATGAAGCTATATAAAAATTAAGATCTTACCGAGGCTATCCCAATGCAATTGACGGTAGTTGAATCGGAGATCGGATGCTCGATTGGGGGCTCGAGGAAAGATTGTGGCCGTCCTCTCTCTCTCAGACGAACCAAAACTAGAAGGAGGGCTTGCTGTCTGTCAGACACAACCCCGGTGCATTTAATGAAATAAAAAGAAAATATATGGCATGTACTTTCGAACTACATGGCGTGTACTTTCCTTTTCCGTACTCCACTTTAGGTGGTCTCAAGATCACCACATGGCCGTGTGCATGGCCGCTACACATCCAGCACACGACTACCCACTATAACTGAGTATACGACATGCACTCAAAAAGTAAACGACATGTACTTTAAAAATTTCTAGAAACTCCTCATTTTGCCCAAAAAACCAAAAAAAAAACATACCTAAAAAGAATATCTGATTTCTTACATTAGTAGGGAAAACCAAATGCTCTAGTGCACAAGTGGGGAGGAATTCTAATGCCCTGTAAGAAAAGAATACAACCAAAGCACCTAGCAAGGAAGCTATACTCCCAACCTCACCAAGGAACACATCCCCAAATAACGCAAGTCAAGTAATGTAATAGTAATAGAACATTGAAATTTGGGTACCCCACACCACTTTTCCATTTGTTATTAAAGGCATCTGACATGTCAGAGTTTCCCTACCATTCTCACCGCATTCCCACTACCATACCTTACCCGCATGCAGCTGGGCTTTCACCACCACACATCCCACCTGCAAACACCTGGACCACAACTACCAATCGTTACCATTCCCGAACACACCTAGGCCAGAACAAATACCACCACACCCGAAGACAACTCGGCCCGAACAACTACCACCATGCCCAAAGACGCCTGGGCCTCATCCCAAAAACACATGTTAAACAACCTACCCACACACACATGGGCCAACGACCACCACGTACCCAGCCTGAAGGATCTAGGGCTATAATGGACCATAGACCGTCACAGCCTTTTTGAAGAGTCTTGGGCTACTCAGGAAAGGGAGTAGAAAAGGAGATAATAACCATCCAATCATAGGAGTGTTGGGACCCCCTATTAAAATGGGGGTTTTTGGAACGAAGTGATCAACTTGGGTAAGGCATGAATAAGAAATATAAAAACTAAATTATATATATAAGTAAATAAGCACTCATCCCAACATAGGGGTTCCAAAACCATTCTATACACAAACACCCTCATTACTATTCATTCATAAAAAGAACACCACTCATTGACAAGTCACAATTCATTCCTAGAAAACAATTTCCCCTTGAAACCATACTTGTTTTGAGATTCAATTAATTCCAATTAAATAATTCTAGAACACCAGGCAATTAACAGGCATAGTCACAAGCCATGGAGGAAAAAATCACCAAGAGACAATTTAAGCATTCACAGCTCATTCCCTTGTAATGTCACTACAACAAAAGGGCTTCGCGAGATCCCTCAAAGTATTGTAACCAAACCAAGCCCTACAATATGGCCTCACATGACCATAGATCCACAAACCAACAACTGCACCACAACAGGGGATCCCATACCCATCAATGTCACCCTACAAGGATCAAGTGGAACAACCACACATATTTCAAAGATAGTTTAAGGGAATTTCTAGATTCTATCACACCATTCATTGAGTTTCTTCAATTAGTTTGGTTAACCGGGGTGTTTACATGAGGATTCTTGTTCACAGTACATTCATTTAATCAGAAAATTTTAGGTGATTAACCAATTTCCATGTTACATCCATTCAATAATAAAAGAAGACAGAATCCATTATTATGCATGGAAAGACCACCAAAAACCAATATTTTCAGTGGAAACAAGCCCATACAATTCACAACATATTTTAAAGTGTAAAATAGTACAAAAACATCATCAAACACACCCCTTCATTATTTTAAAGTCCATTTATTATCTTCATTTAGGTTTGGTTTCATCCATCCCCATAGAAACATTAGTATACCCGCCCTGCATGATACACAGTAAAGAGAGACAAAAGAAGAACTCTACTTGGATGATAAAATATCAATGTTTATTTCCACAGACCAAGAACTAGGGATGCATGAATTAAAGGGGGGGAAAGCCGAGGACTTCAAGAGTTAGCAGAAAAGCTCCAGCACAGGTGCACCACTTGAATTAGGAAGGGCGCTCCAAACGCACCAAGGAATGAAAAAGAGACCAGCCAAGAAGAAGAAATAATTCCTCTGGGATAAAGAGGAGAGATCTTGGAGTTACGGGATATGAAAATCTTGAACACCTCTAAAGGTGGATCGTGGTTTCACCACAATGTTGGATGGTTACACACGATGTATTTAATTGTTATTTAATAATTCTCATTGGAGAGGTGTCCATAACAGCTGTGCGTTAAATGGTTTCCTTTAATCAGAGGAAAACATGTATCAGGGGTGGAACTGGATAGTATGGGAAAAGGTGTGACACCGAGGAAAATCCATACATTTTGTTAAGTCAAGGGTCGCACGAATCTTTGGGAATTTAAGATATCATTTATGGGATTTTAATGACTTCAAAAGGGTTATAAAAACTATTTTACATCAAAAGATACCTTGTGAGAGTGAAAAAAGTTAGAAACTGGAAAATGAAGAAGGGTGGGACACCACTTGGTGGGACACCATAAGTGGTGCCACGATCGTGGTGCCACCCTCGCAGTGCCACCATGAGCAGTGCCACCGTTTCGGTGTGCGAATGTGACTGTGTGACCATTACGGTTCCATTTTCACACTACCATCGTCACGGTGCCACCATTATGATGTCACCGTCAGTGGTTCCACCGTTTCTTTGTGCGACTATGATGGTGCGTCCATTATGGTACACCATCATGGTGCCACTGTAAGCGGTGCCACCATTAGCGGGGACACCATTTCAGTTTGCGAGCATGACTGATACCACCATTTTGGTGGAACCTTTTTATGGAACTGAGTTTTTGGAAAACTCTTTAATGAGTCATTGTCTGAGCCATTACATCAAATACCTCTCAAAATATTCTTTCCCTTGAGAATTAAAACTTGACCCGAAGAAAAGAGAGGGGTCCGAAGAACCACCTTGAAAGATACCTCTATGGAGCAAACCTCCTCGACATCTTGGAACAACTCTCCCTCAAGTAACCACTCAAACATTTAAAGGTCATACCATCTATTCATATGGATTAGGGAGTCCCTTCCTCCATGTAAAGATATAATCCACTTTGGGTGGCACAGACTCGCCCGCATGGGTTTAACCACTTCCACTTTAATGTGTCTAGATTAGGGATCAGTTCCTTCCCTCCCTACAGTCAGGAATATTCACACACATCTAGAGGGAATGTAAAACAGTCCATTTTATAGCATACAAGGTCAGAAATTACATCACAGACAAGTACAAAATAGAACATAACAAAACTCAAAACAACTCTCGGTATTGAGCGCACATTTTTTCTTCCCTTTCCCAGGTAATCTCTTCAAGGTCACTATGCCTCCAAAACACATGAACCAAGGTAATGGTTCTTCCATGAATCACCCTCTCATCATGATCCTCGATCCTCATTGGTCTCTCTACAAATGTCACATCATCCTCAATATTTAGCCTTTACCACTCGAGGAAGTGTGAATCATCATGTAGATACCAACGGAGCTGAGACACATGGAAGATGTCTTCCACTCTTAGTAGTAGTGATGGAAGCACTAGCTAATAATCCACTTCTCCAAACCACCGCCACACCTAGAAGGGTCCGAAAAACCTATGAGAAAGCTTACTACCCCTGTCGAACCTCTGTTGTCCACGCCAAGGAGAGACCTTAAAAAAAATGTGATCCACAACCTCAAACTCCATGGTTCTCCTCCTATTATTAGCATACGACTTCATCCAGTCCTGGGCAGCCTTCATCCTCACTCGTATAAGCTGAACCTTCTCCGTTGTGCTTTGCACCACTTCTGGGCCAAGAAAACCAGCTCCCTTGACCTCTGTCTAGCAAACAGGTGAGCGACACAACCTCCCGTACAAGTCATCAAACGAAGCCATGCCAATGGTATAGTGATAGATATTTTTGTATGCAAACTCTACCTGAGAAAAGTGTCATATCCACGATCCCACAATGTCTAGAACACATGCATGTTTCATATTTTCCAACGTCTGAATGGTTTTCTCTTTTAGCCCATCTGTATGGGGATGGAAGCAGTGATGTCGCATAGGTTGGTGCCAAAACCCTGTTGAAATCCTTTCCTAACCAGTGAGGTAATCCGAGAATCCTGATTGGAGACTATGGACCTCGGGACTCCATGAAACCACACCACTTCTCCCACGTACATTTGTGATAAGGCATCCACCATACTCGACTCCTTGATTGTCAAAAAGTGAGCTGATTTCATCAGCTGATCCACTACTACCCTGATAGCATCGAGCCTCCTTGAACTCATGGTTTTCCCTTGAAAAAATCCATTGAGATTTCATCCCACTTCTACTCAGGGAAATATAAAGGTTCTAACAAACCTCATGGGATGTGATGTTTGGCCTTCACTTACTAACACATGAGGCATTTTCTCACAAAATCTTCCACTAGCCGCTTCACCCCATGCCACCAAAACTGACCCCTCAAGGCTTGGTACATCTTGGAAACTCATGAATGTACCACTAGGGGTGAGTTAGGAAACACAACAAGAACTCTCTCGTGCATTCCTACTTGGACAAACAACTTTTTATTAAATAATATCCAACTATTCCCTTCTTCTAACCATCCTCCTAGAGCATCACCCTGGCTAACATAATCACGCATCACTTCAGCCTCCAAGTCCCCCCAATGGGACTCCCCGACATCCTGAAATAGTTAGGATTGCACTTTCATCTAGAATAGACATCCTCTTCCATCCTCTACCCTTGCATCCAAGCGTAGGGCAGTCAACTCCTCCATCGTCTTCAAAGTATCTGCCGACTCTCGAACCACATTCTTTTGTGAATTCCTGCACAAGGAATCAGTCACCACATTCCCCTTTCATATGGTGTAGGAAATTTAAAAGTCATAGTTCTGAAGAAACTCGATCTACCTATGCTACCTCAAGTTCAGGTCCTGTTGCGAGAAGATATACCTCAAGATTTTGTGATCCGTGAAGACCACAAAGCACTAACCGATGAGGTTGTGCCGCCACAACTTTAGTGCGAACACCACTACTTGGAGCTCCAAGTCATTGGTGGAATAGTTAAGCTCATGGGGGAAAACTACCTAGACCTATAAGAGATCACCCCTACTACTGTATCAGCACACAACCCAAACCTTGGCCTGAAGTATCACAGAACACCTCAAACGACACCCCTTCTTCTAGTGACCTCAGTACTAGGGAACTAACCAACATCTCCATCAGATAACTGAAAGACGCCTCACATTTCCCACTCCACACAAAATACTAGTATTTCTTGGTCAGGGCTTTCAAATGTTCGGCAAATCTAGAGAATTTGGGAATGAATCTCTGGTAGTAACCTGCTAGACCCAGGAAACTACGATATTCTGCCACATTCTTGGGTGCTTCCCAAGAAACAACCTCTTCGACCTTTAACGGGTCCACCACTATTCCCTGCACGGACACCATGTGTCCAAGGAAGTGCACCTCCCATGTCCAGAACTTTTACTTGTACCCACCTTTACTAAGATGAGGGTAGGGGAAGTAGATTTTCAAGCCCTTCCATCTTCAAGTTGAAAGAGAGATAATGAACCCCAAGACCCATCTTCAATTATCCCTAGAGTGGTCACTAGAACCAAGGGTATAAATTCACACACTAAATGGAAGTAATTACCCTTTCTATTTAGTAGGATTGGGAGATAATATTGTAAATCAAAAACAACACCAAAAGTGGAAGTAAAAGTGAATCCAAAACAAACCATTCCCACATTCAGGTTTCAAATAATACGTGCTGCAATACAAGAAAACTCTAAAGGTAAATACCAAAGAAAAGAAAAAAACTACATTAACTTTCCCAACGTCCCAACTAGTATGGTCCCTAATAGTCCTCAAAGTCCTCCTGGAAACCTGAAAGCATTTTTATATACATATGGTGAGTATACAGGTATATTCTGTAGGGAAAACCAAAAGCTCTCATGCACAAGTGGGGAGGCATTCTAATGCCCTGTGAGAAAAGGAGACTACCAAAGAACCTAGAAAGGAAGCTATCCACCCAACCTTACCAAGGAACACTATACAAATAACACATGTCAAGTAAAATAATAGTTATATCACATCGATATTTGGGTACTTCTCACCACTATACCATTGGTTATTGAAGACATCCTACACATCAGACCTTCTCCTCCATTCTCACCACAGTCCCACTGCCATACCCCACCCGCACACACTTGGGATATCTTTACCACACATCTCACCCACAAACACCTGGGCCAAAAAACCAATCATATATAACCCCACACACACCTGGGCCAGAACAACTACTTCCACACCTGAAGACACCTAGGCCCGAACCACAACTACCACGCCCGAAGACACATGGACATCATCCAGAAGACACTTAGGAAACAACCTTCCCACACACACCTAGGACAACCACTACCACGTACCCTGCCTAAAGGTTCTTGGGCTCTAATGGACATCAGACCATCATATCCTACCTGAAAAGTCTTGGGATACTTGAGAAATGGAGTTGAAAAGGAGATAATAACCATCCACTCATAGGAGTGTTGGAAAAAACACCCTCCCCCATTGAAATGGGGGTGGTCGTCATGAAGTTCTCAACATGGGTGTGACTCGAATAAGAAACATAAGTACTAAATTATACATATAGGTAAACAAGCACTCATCCCGACCTTGGGGTTCCAAAACTAGCCTATACGCAAACACCCTTATTACTATTCATTCATAAAAAGCACACCACTCACAACCAAGTTACTACTCATTACCAAAAACACAATTTCCCATTGATCCCATCCCTTTTTTCATATTAAAGTAATTCCATTTAAAGAATTCTTCACCACCAGTCAACTAACTGGCATAGTCACAAGCCAAGGAGGAAAAAACACCCATGCAATAATTTAAGCATTCACACTGGGATCTCTGGTAAAGTCACAACAACAAAAGGGATCATTGATACCCCTCAAAGTAATAGAACCAAAACAAGACCCAACATTCAACCCCATATGTCTTTAGATCCACAAACCTACAACTGAACCACAATAGGGGATCCCATCTCTTTCCGTGTCACTCCACAAGGATTAAGCAGAATAACTGCACATATTTCCATGTCAGAATAAGGGAATTTCTAGATTCTATCACAACATTCATTGAGTTTCTTATTTTCATTTGGTTAACTAGGGTGTTCATACAAGGATTATTATTCACTAGACCTTCATTTATTCAACCAATTTCACATGATTAATTTTTTTTATTACATCCATTCAATCATCACAGAAGACAAGGGTCCATTAGTGCATAAGGAAAGACCACCAATAACCGTGATTCTCAATGTACACAAGCCAATAATATTCACAACATATAGAAATGGGAAAAAGAGTACATAAACATCATCAAACACACCCCTTCATTCTTTAAAAGTCTTTTTATTACCTTTATTAAGGTTTGGTTTCATACATCCCCTTTGAAACACTAGCATACCCGCAACACATAATACAAAGTAAATAGATACTAAGTAAGAACCCTACTTGGATGATTACCGATTGAAGTTTCTCTTCACACACCAAGAACTAGAGATGTGAGACCTATAGGAGAGGAACTCTGAGGACTCCATGAGTGAGCAAAAAAGCTCTAGCATAGGCGCACCACTTGCCTCTGGAAGGGGGGCTCCAAATTCCCAAAGGAAATAAAAAGAGACCAGCCAAGAACAAGAAATAATTCCCATTTGAAAAATGGCGCGGTCCTGGAGTTATGGGATATGAAAATCTTGAATAGCTCTAAAGGTAGATCATGGTTTCACCACACAATTGGATGATTACACATAATGGAATTAATTTTTATTTAATAATTCTCATCAGAGAGGTGACCATAACAGCTGTGCATTAATCATTTTCCATTAACTAGTGGAAAATGCGTAATAGGGGTGGAAATGGGTAGTATGAGAAATGGTGTGACATCAAGGAAGAGCCACACATTTTGGTATGTCAGGGGTTACCCGGCTCTTGGGGAATTTTAGTTATTATTTATGGGTTTTTAATGGATTTGAAAGGTGTATAAAACTCTATTACGTCAAAAGATATGTTTCAGGAGCTGAAAAAGTTGGAAACTAGAAAAAGAACAATGGTGGGACACCATAAGCGGTGCCACAGTCATGGTGCCACCCTCATGGTACCATCGTTAGTGGTGCCACCGTTTCGGTGTGAGACCATGATGGTGTGGTTGTTATGGTGCCACCATCGCAGTGCCACCCTCACGGTGCCACCTTCATGGTGTCACGGTCAATGGTTCCACCCTTTTTGTGTGCGACCGTGATGGTGTGAAAATTACGGTGACACCATCATGGTGCCACCATCATAGTGTAACTGTATGTGGTTCCACCGTTAGTAGTTCCACCATTTTGGTGTGTGACTATGACCAGTGCCACTGTTTTGGTGGAACCGTTTGATGGAACCATGTTTTTGGAAGACTTTTGAATGAGTCATTATCTAAACCATTACATCAGATACCTTTCAAACTATTCCCACCCTCTTGATTTAAAACTAGACTCAAAGAAAAGAGAGGGGTCCAAAAAACCACCTCGAATGATACCTCTCAAGAGCAAAACATCTCAACATCTAGGAAGACCTCTCCCTCAGGTAACCACTCAAACATGTAAATGTTATACTATCCGGTCATATGGATTAGGGAGTCCCTTCCTCCATGTCAAGATACTATCCTCTTTGTTTGAGAATAACTCTAGCCACTAGGAACATACGACAACCTCCTACTCCCAAGTCCCTTCCTGTACCTGACCATACTTCCTTAGCACCCATAATAGAGGGAAAAAATGACCTCATAGATCCTTAATTCTTTGGTTGATGATGAAAATAGAATACTCATAAAAATAATAATCAACATCTAACTCAACATTATCTAGACCAAAATTATGAGACGAGTAGCCATGATACCTACAATGCTATGAAACGTGGAAAGTATCATTCATGGTAGAACACCTATAAAGTAGTAGAAACTAGTAGGCTACCATCATGACTATCTTTAGAATCTAAAATGGGCCGAACAACCACAAAAATAACTTCTATTTCCTCTGTATCCATATATTCCATACCAAGGGTGATACCCACTGGAAAACATGAACTCCATCCTCGAAATCCAGACATCATCTATGGAAATCGACATATGATTTCTATTTAGAATGATCAAAAATCATACACTTAATGATCAACTAAAATTTATCCAAAGTCTCCTTCATGAGATTAGGACCTAGTGGAGATTCCTCTCATGCATCTAGATGGAAAAGGTTTTAATGAAATGACATACCATACAAGGTCTCAAAATGATCCTTCTAAATTGTCACCTGGAAGATTATATTATATGATAACTCAATGAGAGGGATATGATTCACCGAAGAACTGAAAAAATAAAAGACACATGCTCAAATCATGTACCCTAGAACTTGTATCATCTATTCTGATAGTCTATCAGTCTGATGTTGAAAGGATTTGCTCAAAATCACCTATGTACCCATAAAATTAAACAAAATACTTCTATAACCATGACATGAAACAATAATCCCTCTCTAAAAAAAATATTATGAAAGAACCCATGTTGTCGTATGATCTCATAGACATACATTATTCCTAGTTCATCAACTAAGAATGTCTCCCACATAGAAATAAAGTTGGAATATTTTGTTAGTCTATCAATTTCAACCCATAAAACTCCACTACCTCTAGGAAACCTCGGTAAGTTGACAAAAAATTACATGGAGACATCATCCCATTTTAATTTAGGAACTGAAAATGTTTGTAAGAAGACTGTAAGTATTTGGTACTCTTTATTCACCTGTAGATAGCTATAACACCTAGCGATAAATCCATATTTCTGACATTTCATCCCAGTCTGCCAATACTAGCATCACACATCTCAATACATCTTGGAGATGTCTGGATGAAATTCCCACTAAGAATCATGGGACTCATGGAAAAGTTTCTATATCATATCTGTTGAACCCCAGACACATCCATGAATATGCATGATATCATTTCTTTCCATATACCAATCTAGAGGTGGTTCATCTCCTGAAATACTCTTATGGAGAAAAAAGCCCTTAGGATCTGAAAAATTACTTATATTCAACTTATCAAGGATAGAAGATGTTACTATCAAGGTTGAGAGATAAAACTACTCGTGATTATCATGTATATTCAGATTAAGCTCAGAAAATAAGGCCTTAAATTTCCATTTGTCACCAGCTTTCCTTATGACATATTCCTGAGTTTTCTAGGTCAGCACATCAGAAACCAAATTTCCATTTATAGGTGTATAGGCAAGCTTAATATTGAATTATTGAAGATAATCAACCCATATCTATTTTTGAGATTCAAGTAACACTGTGTAAAAATATTTTTTTGGAACTCATGTTCCATATACTGCATCAAGTTCTCACCTAATAATTAGTGTCTCTAGAAATATAAGGCATAAACTACTGTTGCTAGGTGAAGGTCATGCGTTAGATAGTTTCTCTCATGAGGTATCAACTTCCGAGAATCATGTGTAATGATTATGTCCCCCTACAACTGTACTGAACCTAGGGGGATGCCTAATTCATCACAGAACACCTTATAGTACATTTTTGCCTATGGAAGAATTAGAATGGGCACTGGGACAAGTTTTCATTTCAATTCATGAATGTATTTCTCACACTACTATTACCATAAGATCTTAAAAACCTTATTTGTATAACCATTATGTGGTTTAGGAAGGCATGATAAGTCCTATATTAAATATTTTTAATATACATCCATTCCCAATATCCTCCACATATCAAACACATTCTTGGACTGCTCTTAAAAAACTATAGCACACACCATCATTGTGTCAATAGATAATAATTATTCTAAGATAATATGACCCAAGAAGTGATTTTTTGATCTAGAAGTGTCACATAACAATCTTGGAATAAATATAATTCTATATTTGTGTACTCAGAATGATATCAAGGTGATTAACATGGTCTCTAGAAGTTTGAGAGTTCACCATGTTTTCAAACACAAAGACTATGAAAAAAGAATCATGATAGGGATAGAAAACCCTATTCATCTGTGGTGGGAACATTCGAAAGAACAAAATACTTAACAAGATAATCATATAGAACAAGACTATAATGAAAATTTTTATGAGGTATGTCTGACAGACTAACTCAAACATGATGATAACCTAATTTTAGGTCAATTTTTTTAGAACAATGTAGCTTCTTAGACCTTGAAAAGTGATCATCTCTATGAGGTAGTGGATACCATTTCTTGAATGTAAGATGGTTCAATAGTCTATAATCCATGCATAGATTAAGTGTCCTATCTGCCTTCTTGGGAAAAAAAATGAGTGAAACCCAAGAGGAAGTACTGTGCCACATAAAACCTTGGTCCTCTATATCCTTTAACTATCTCTTGAGATCTTGAAGCTTAGTAGGAGCAATCCTATATCGATAAATGAAAAACTTAGATACTCATAGAACAAGCTCATCCATAAACTCTACCTCTCTCACATGGGGCAATAAAACAAATCGGGGAAAATATCCCAAAAACGATCTACCCGTGGAGGGGATTTAGACTAGTGCAAACCATGATCCTCCATGAAGATATTGATAATCTAGTTTTTCAATCCACCTAGCCCATGATTCCCTAGTCCATCTCTACCATCTTGGAAATCCCACTCAGACATATGTAGATAACTTATTTCATATGATAATGTAAATGATACCATAAATTGATAATTCTCTATAAAGGCATGATACAAAACCAACAAATCCATCCTAAGAATGACATCGAATCCAATCATCTCGAGAACAAAGAGGTCCATAAAAAAAGAGTAACTACCTACATCAGGGGGATGCACCCAACATTGGAATATACCATATATCTGTACTGATAATGGTGTATCTCAGTTCATTACACCATATTAATACTATATTTATGGACTAAGTATATCCACAATAGATATATAGATGAAGGAGTGTGAATCACCTATATCATATTGATCAGATACTTTAGTAGAGGTTACTAGAATAGTACCTCATATTGTAGATGTTTCTATAGACTAATCCTTAGGTATCAGTTGTAGTGCATGAAACAGAACTAATCTACGACCCTATTCAATAGCTAGATTACCACGATAAAAAATGTTATGCTAGCATTACTGGTGATCAGGAGTTTGGCTTCCAAACCATGAACTCTTCTTTGGCTAGTACTACCAGTTCTAATCCAACTACCCACCCAACACGATGTAAAAGAACCTACCTGTGATGGTGGAGTTGGTGAAGAACCTATTACACTAGAGGCTTGTGGAATATTATGACATAATATCTTAAGATTCCTCATACTATTGCAAAACCAACATTTCAGATGGTCTCTATCACATAGAGACATCATGTGACCCTGTTGTCCACACTGGTGACACACCATAGTGCTAGTAGCACGAGCAATCTCGTTTCCATTTCCCTGATGAGAAACCCCAAGGGATCACTTTATTTTCCATGGGAACCATCATCATACCTCAGCACTGGTCCTCTATTCTGGTAACTGTTGTCATCCCTCAGGTTGCGCTCTTTGATAAGATCCTGATTGACTTTTTTAGAGATGGTAGGTAGTAGAAATACATTCACCTGAGTAGAGATGGAAAACTAAATCCCATCCTCGAACCATCTTTCAAGAGAAATCACATCACTAGATTGAAGTGGAGAAAAGAACTATAACTCAGTAAAACACACAGAATACTCAATAAATGACATAAGATGAATGAAATTTCTATCTCTATTAGCTCTCAGTGTCTAAGGAAAGAACTGATCATAGAAATCATTCTGTAAGTCATCTCATACCATATCCTCATGGTGACCATACTAGATAATCACATACCACTAGAGCTTGGTCAAATCACATATAATGTAAGATATAAACTTGACCCACCACAATAGAGGAATCTCTAGATGCTCAAAGATAGATAAGGTGGCCTCTTTCCATGAATCAGTAGCCTGTGGGATGCCATCCCCTGAGAAGGTAGGAGAATATTTCTGTTGGAACTCATGAGTTAGATAAGACATCATATGTGTAGGACGTGAAGCTCCTTGCATGGAATGCATCAAACGTATAAGTCTATCACAAATCTAAGAGTTATTTCCTAGATCAACTAAATCTATAGGTGCATCAAGTTTCATTCTTAGTGGTAAGTCTAGCGGCTGAGTTCCCACCTTTTTTGGAGGATGGTTGTGTCTAACCTCCTAGTTCACAACACAAGGACATCATGGCAGCATTTTTTTACATTACCACCTTTTCTAGATCATGGTTGTGTCTAACCTCCTTGTTCACAACATGAGGACATCGTGGTAGCATTGGTCTAAAAATACCATGTACATACCTAAAAATGAGATTTAAGTAGATATATAGCAACACTACCAGAAGTTGAATGTAATAAAGGCCTCAACACCCATGGTATAAAACCCCAACTAGCTACTTAAAATGATAGGTATTGGTAAGTGATCAAGTATTTACCACATGGGTTCCAGTATATGATGGTTTTACCATACCTTACATATTGATTTACTAGAAACCATTTCATTTTACAAGTCGAAATTCACTTTTATGGATCGTATTTTCGTATTTCCATATATCAAGATTCATTTAAATGTGTTTTCTATCTCATTGAATCATGGACCATAATCCTTATTACTGAGATTGACACACTTTTAAATTCTAATTAAAGTATTGACTTAGTAAATTACTCATTACAACCCATGACGACACATAAATCCTCATGAATTGAAATAAAAATTAATCAATCTTAACCCAAGAGTAGAACAAACACAATATAAAAAAAGGCTCACTATATAATAAAAAGTATATCACGTTATTAAATTAATAAAATTTTCCAATATTTTATGGAAATATGAGTGGATTGTGAATTATTGGTGCATATAATTATTCTTATAACAATTCTCCATTCCCTCATATCATCAGGATAAGGATGAAAAAAAATCCTCAATCATAATAATAACAAACACCACAAAGCTTGTGATTCACCCAAGAAATAATTGATATCAACTTTAATAGGAAAAACACAACAAAAATTATAATAAGGCATCTAAAAATTTATCCCGAACAAGGGTTCACGACATCCAAGTACAACCTATAACCAAGTTCCTTATAATTTATAATCTTTTAAGTATTGTATAATAATAGTAAATTAATAAAGGAACTACTCTGATACAACTTTGTAATATCCTAGTCCCAGGTTCCACTAAGGATGCCTTGTGATCAGTTGGCCACTAGGCCTCAAGCGCATCACCCGAAATGCAAGAGGATACGAACAAGTAGCTAGTGCTTGAGGTCTATCCTTGGGGAGTCTATGCCCTCATTATTAGATTGTATCACATAAAATTAATATAACTTAACATGATTTATAAAGCAGGAGAATTATGGGTAAACAACATAGCATACACAGGAATGAGAAATAATAATAAACTAAAACAACTAATAATGATATACAAATGATGATGATAATATATGTCATTCCACTATAAAGACGAAAAACATGTATACAAGGAAACATGGACAACAAGCTATACAAAAGTCAAAAAAGGAACCAAAAACTATCCCCTAAATCCTACACTCCAGCTTGAACAACTTCTACTAGATCCATCAAAATAAATCAAGAAATCAAGTGTCGAAGTAGTACGCTTCCCTTTGTAAACACCATCATACATGTAGTTTTACCCAGGTACCAATGATGCCTAGATATTGTGTGAGATAAATCACTATAGCCCACCACCAATGGTGTCTATAACATCTAGTTTTTTTTAATATGAACTGAAATAGTATGAAATCTTGAATATATAAAATTAATACAATATGGTAATTTAAATACCCATATAACCACTTCATCCCTTGGATGATGTATAAACATTTAACCAATTCATTATATAATTATGTTCTAGTTTATATATTTATTCACATGAGGATATGATAACACTACTATCACCTCATGGTAGTGATAGTGAAGGTTCCATGATGTGACATGGTAACCAATATTAATATTAATAGTAAATAGGTTCCATGGAAATAACCAAGGAAACTTAGACCTCAAGGGTCACCAAATCAGTAGTGACTACAACCTGGCAGAGGGATAAGAGTGTATTCCGAGGAGTGTCCTTTCAGGAATTCCATAATGATGTGAATCTAAAAGATTTCAAGGAATACCTCCAAGGTAAAACAATATAAGAAATGTCTAGGTTTAAAATGCATATATGGAACTTCGTGTCCATACTTTCCACTCCACATCTAAGGAGTGTATCCAAGGAATTATGGAATAATAAAGGAGGGATCCTACAATGTCATATTGGGAATCCACTGATTGACGAGGATTTGGTTCCAAGGTGGGTCTCAACTATGGAAACTAACATCCTTGAATCAGAATGGAGTCCTCATGTTCTCAAGTAATTCCCTGACAATCCAAGGTGATCTCGAGTAAAAAAACTCCTATAAGTATTTCAAAATATGTATGAAATGAACCACATAATTAATTAATTTAATTAATTAGTCCATATATTAATTATTCAATTTAATGAGTCAAATGTTCATTCTATGCCTTTAATTCAAGTGACAAGGAATCACAATACATACAACCATTTTCAATTAACTTTAGTGATAAAAATTTAAAATGGTTAAGACAAATACCTTCCATTAAACATCGAAATGGTTGTAATGGATGTTTAACCAAGATCCTTAATTACATTTAACAATTCCAAGTCACATATGTACAATACACTTTCCAAATCCATTTTAAATTTAACTATATTGTTTATGAACTTACCTAAGGATGGTCAAGTGGGAAGGAAATATGGTAATATCCATTTTTTAATTCACAATTCAACTAACTAGGGGGCTTACCATTATTAGGGTCAAGTAACACACCCGAACGGTGGATAAAAATTTATGACAAACCATTAAGTAATAAATAAAAAAATCACCCTATTACGAGAAACCATCTTTGAGGGCATAAACTCTAATAATGAATAACATATATGGAATGGGTATTAGAATATGGTTCTAATGTCTATAATAAAGGAATATAAATTAAACAGTTGATAACTAATGAAATTAGTGGTACCACATGATAATTTATAAAATGATGAAACCCGAGGGAGGAGTTATAGACCATAAACCTCATAATCATATGATTCTACTCATATAGTATTTGCCTCTATTTTGGAATGGATTGGAATAGATATGTAGTACAAAAAAATTCCTTTAAAATTGGGCATATGAACCCACATCTAAATAACATTTTCAGGAAGAAGTATAAAGACGGATGACTAAAAATTAACTGAGAACACACTGAGAGGAATCTAATGAGATTAACAGAAGCTCGATTAGACTTTGGATGGAGGAATGATGAAAGGACCTATCTTAGGGATATATTGTGGTTTTCACGTGATAGATAGAGAGAGGTGAGGGTTTTTTTTCGAAAATGATACCCCTTCCTCCTTTTTCTAAAAACTACTCAGGCATTTACATGTTGTGTAAATTATTTCAATGTTGTGTAAAGCTTAGGGTCCTTCCCTTGGGGAAAATACCTATATATAATGTTAAAGGCCTTTTCATGTACATTACACATCATATAACGATTACATGAAATTTCATCAAATTACACATCGTGTAATTGTCTTGTTGCTTACCTTGATCCCTCATATTCCCTTCTCCTAAAAAACAAACCTACCAGACCACAACCTCACTTTATGGTCAAAAAAAAATAGAACATTACATAAGCCTAAATCAGAAATTAAAAGGTACCGTACCTGAAGGGGAAAATAGTTTCTTGCACTTTAAGGGACTCTTTCCACTATGAATGTCTTGGGATTGGACCTTGAATATGGATATGAAGGAATTCGAACTGAACCCAATCCATTATGATAGTCTTAGAAATGATCATTGATTAAGGAAATTATTTTCTATGCTTATATGTATTCCCGAAATTTATGTATAGTGCCAATCTTAAGATCACCTGGATCATGCTATTTTATTCCGTTATGATTCATATCTTATGATCTACCAATATTTATTTCATGATTCAATATTATGATCTATGATATGTAGGGTATGGAATTTTGAAATGTTAGGATCATGTTCTCATACTATTATGAAATTATTATTCTTAAGTGATCAATGATTTTCCTCATATTTACCTTTACTGATCATTTGATATCGCCCTTTATTATGTATCCTTCACCGAGGTTATGGATAATAGTTTTAAGTTGTGTAATTCTAAGAAGATCACTACTTGGGACGATCCTTTTGGGAGATGTTGATGATCACTCATGAAATAAAAATATTTTTCATCTAGCCTCTAAATAAACTAAAACTCTAAATTACGTGGGTATGTGTTTGTAATTTACATTGAATATTCATCTTTTAGGATTTATAATATATTAATGAATTTATGGGTTGATTTAAAACCGTCCTCTAAACATTTTCATTATTACCTAAGGATGAGACTATGATACAACCTTATTCGAGCTGTCTTCTCTTTAAACCAATGCCACTACCACTTTCTATACCTCCTTGGAACAGTCCAAAACCTACACCTCAAGAAATTTCATGAATCCCAACTTCATAAATAGAAATTTAATAGAATTTTCATCTCATATGCAACTTCATAAACCATAAATTATTTACGACACAAAAATTACATGATTACACAACTTCCATCATCATGTAAAAGTTTTCAATAGTATATCTAAAAAATAAAAATATTAAATTTCCAAAATATAATTCCTTCAATAGGTGAAATACCCAATCATTACATGCTTGGAATATGAATAATTACACCCTCATTCAAGTTATGAGGGGATATGAAAATAAAAAGAAATGAAAATGTTGAAGAACTAAAAAACATAAAAAATGCTCTCTAGTTTTTTGGCTCCCCTCAAATTTCAAGATCCCCCAGTACCATTGTAGAGAATAGTTAATATATATTTATAGGTACAATCCTTTATATGTAACTTTTTTAATTCACACATATCTTCCCTTTATCATTTTAAAATAATTTAAACTAGTCATAAATTTATATTTTACTTGAATTTATCTTACCTTATCAAATATTGGAATACTAACTCATGAATAAATCATATAATTATCTAAGTGAGATAGTAAGATGAACCTTGATATATTTATATATATTATCTCTATTTGATATTTCACATTATGAGTTTATTCTTTCTTCTTATCCCTTATTAATGTTTAAAGAACCTTATGTATAGGTAAGGTCCCCATGTGATAATCTCCTTAAAATTCCCTCAAAGAAATATTGTATCAAAATAATGGGGGAGATAAATTTGAATGATTGAAATTGGAGATACATCCTTAGTATGACATTGATAAAATAATTATGGTGTAAAAATCCTCTCATCACTTTAATTACATTTTGGATATTAGAATATAGTTCAACATTATTTAATTCATATTCTTCTTGATCCCATTCCACTCCCATATTTGTTACCTCTAAAATGTATTCCAAATCCTACATCACGTACCATTCATGAATCCTTCTTTATAAATAGCCATGTTATAATACATTAATCCATGAAATAAACTAATTAATATTTGATTATCTATTGTGTAAAAAAATGTATGATTCCAATCCTCTATCCTTAGGTAACATCGACTATGATACAATGCATAGGTGATGATAAAACTAGACTAGATCTCCTCCAAGATTTATAGTGGTTTATGGTGTAAGATCAGACCCAAGTTATGGCTATCCATTATTTTTTCAAGATCCATGGATTACTACAATGCCTGGCCATGGCTATGGGGAAGTGACCTTGACAAATCTAGTAGAAACCTAAGATTTCATTGATTTTTCCCGGTGGTTTTATGGGGGTAGAAATGTTATCCATAACATTCATTAAATGAATATGGAAGATGGTGCACATGAATCTTGGATGGCACAATTTTATAAATTCAAAACAATACTTGAAAATGAAGCTCCCCCACATTGCAATATTCACTATTCATGCTCTACATAATAAGTGATTCCAAGTTACTACCCAAAATCAATGTCTTATGGTGGTTATATAACCCCTAAAACCACATTGTTCTTCCCCAAAGAGGTGAATCTCCCCACCTATAACCCCAAAGACCTTCCTAAAATGTTCTAATGTATCTTCTTAACTTATACTTTTTTAAGAAAGCATACTATGTGTACTAATATCCTACTTCCTTAACGTGATCTCCCTATGGGTGAGCTTGGCTAGATGAACCTCATGGGTTGTGAATTTTGATTTCTTCCCTTAGGTTGAGGTCTATATATGGTTGGCCCTATTTTTTATAACCTACACACACAAACATTGAGATAAAAAACAAAATAAAACAAACTTTTTGTTTCTATTTATTCTATTCAAGAAATTTTTTAAATATAAAAAACCAATAAATTATTTATAGTTATTATTATATGGGTATTTAAAATTTAAAATCCTCCATAATTTATTCACAAAAAAATAAAATTTATGCACAAAAATGTCTTATAAATGACTCAAGATATCAGTTTGTATTTTTGTTCATCCATGTTAATTATGCCAAAATATATTAGTGTTATTAGAATCCAATAATGGATGATTCTACAATATAAGTAAGGAACATCACTATATTTGATACTATGAAGGATCTTCTTTGAATCAAGATGTTTATTACTAAACTATGGGTAATATTAAGAATATCTGTCTTGATTGAGTTTTTTTGTGCTAAAAAAAGCTAATATACAAGTCAATAAACATAAATTTATTCAATGGATGAAATATAACCATAAAATAAAATATAATTATAAATTAATTTATAGAGGATATGTATTTTTTTCATGGGTATATAGGAAAACATAATAGACTTTCTCAAAAAAATACCAATTTAAAAATATGATAGGTATATTAAATCATTAAATATTACATGTCCTAGTGACTATCTATAAATGAATTTAGTTTTTTCTTAATCCTAGATTTAATTTATATGTTTTGAATCTAGGGATTTTGAAATGTATCATTGTTTTATATCTAATTAAAATTCCCACATTATCATTCATTTTTGTGTGTATTATTTATTATATTAGAGTAAAAAAGGGAAATTCACCTATCTGGGGAAACATTGATGTTGTACATAATCAAGGTATATTAAGAAAAGTCTAGGGTCTTGATATAATGTTATTATTTAGTTGATTAAGGATAATAAAAAGATACAATGTTCACTCATGTGAGACAATTATTACTTATTATCTTGGTTGTCTCACAAAATTTTATCATATAGAATTTCATACATATTATCTTTGACATAATCACGTGTTTATACATTATAATTAATACAACTAAAAGTGGATAATATGGTATTATACATGTGAAAATTCATACTTTAATTCCTATATTACATTATTTATAAGGATGAGCTAATCTAGTGGGAATTGATGTTGGTCGAAGTGGAAAACTTATGGGGGTGGGGATGAATTAATTTTCTAATTAAAATTTCTATTTGAAAATATTTAAGACCAAATACACAAATTTATAACAATATCCTAGTTACTAAAATAGTAGGAGAAAATAATTTTTCCTTTTAAAATGATTCATTAAAGTTCATTCACAAATAAATTAAAATTTGTTCTAAAATCTATTTTACATTTGAAATAATTTTACTTGTATCAAAAATAACATTTATAACACTTATTATTTATAACTATCGATGTAGTGTTTTTATATAAATATTAGATTTTTTGGTTTGTTTTAAAAACCAAATAGAAAAAATAGGAAAACACAGAGAGGAATAAAACAAGAGGTTCCATATCAATTCAAGATCTAGTCATCTCAACCTAACAATCACCCACTACCCAGTTGTTTGTTAAGGAAAAAAATTGATCCCAAACATGGATTGATTTTTATATATTTTAATTGACCACATGAAATATAGGATAAAGAACATCTTCCAAAATTTAATGTGGGATAACATATTTAAAATAATAAAATAAAGACTTCCATACACTATTCAATATAATATAGAATCCCACATTAAATAATAAAAAAAGTACAACAAACACTTGTAAAAAAATATTATAAAATAGAGAGAGAAAAAGATAAGAGGTTAAGATGATTTGATGTAAATCAATTAGATTATATTAGATTTGTTAATTTAATTTAAACCTATCCTTGAAATGGTTCAACAGATTTTAATTGAGATATCATTAAAACAATGTGTTGTGGGAGTGTTCATTTTATGTCTTTTGTGTATCAAAATATATCTCTTCCAAATAAATATTCTCTATATATCTTTTCCAGGTGTGGATATTCTCCTTAAATAGATTTCCTCTCTAATTATTCATTATAGTATATCCATAATTTAATCCTCATACTAATTTAATTATTAAATTCACTGAGTCAGCAATAAATTATATATAATATATCCATTGAATATTTTAAAATACCTCACTAATTTAGTAAGACATGGTCAATTTGTTTTCACTTAGGCATAGTTATTTTGGATCACAGTAACTAGGAATGGTTAGTTATCATAGAATCATGGTTTCCTAATGCATACATATAATTTCAAAAAGTGTTCACTTCACTTATTTATACAGTCACTAGATTCATCTTATAGTAAATTTATTGCATAATTCAATTAGTTCATTTTTTCTTGTAGTTACTTGACTTCTTGCAGTTGATTTATTTTCTTGTCTGGTCACCTAATTTGTAATTTTAGTAACATAAATTGTTATAATGGCTTCATTTCATCCCATGGACACATAATTTTTCCTTTGAGTCACTACATTACACAATGACAATTAGTTTAAGACATGGGGAAAAGTTTATCACCTGACACACAGTAAGTTAGTTATTCATGCGCCAGGTTGACTCCTTGATGTGGCCACTTGATCTTCAAGGTGACCAAGATTTGATACACATGAGTCCACTTAAAATTGAATTCTTGACCACTTCATGGATTATAAAAATTTGTCTCTTATAAAATAAAATCACTTGATTGTACATGATTCCTCTTGGGGTTAAACATGTGATAACTTCTATCACGTCACTTGACCTTCTTGGCATGTTGAGCTTCTTCGTATGGTAGGTTTCATGATTACTTGATGAATTAATAATTTTTATAATAATACTAAAATCTCCCCTTTTATAATCAAATATAATGACATATATATTAAATGTATTAAATAATAGACATATGATAGTAATTTAATATGTTGTGTTTTCTCTATTGAACTCAATTTAATTCATAGCATTTTTTCCTGTTTTTTCTCACCCTTTTAGGAATATAAAAAATTATAACTGAGGGAAAATAAATTAAAATATAAAATATATAAATATTAGAAAAAACTATAAAATACTAAACACAAATGAATATCAAAATATAAATTTAATTAATATCTCAAAGGATTAGAAAATAATTATAAGGAAGTCCCTATTAGAAATTCTTATAATAATCAAAATCAAAGACAATTATAAAGTTAGTTTGGTGGATATGATAATTTACATTAGACATGGAGGATCTGGAAGATTGGATAGGTTGTGGTACAGATGTAGAAGCATGGCCTTGGATGACCAAACCCCGAGAAATTGGATAAAGGTTTTAAACTTCATATCTAGCATATAAGAATAAAGGATTAACATAAGTGGTTATAAAAGACATAGGAGTTTAGGTAATGTGTGCGAGAGGTGGATATTTGATTTAAATGTTGCATTTATATATGTAAGTCTATAGAAAACTAATTAAATCTTTTACATATCTTGATCGATGTTCCATATCCTGAAAATAATACTTTTTTTTGTTTTCTGCAAGGGATTCAGGAACTAGAGTAAAAACATTTAGCATTTTTTGTTGAGGATTGAATTCATGAGACAATGCAGGCATCCTCAAATCACTAGTGAAGGTATGAACATAGTTTTGTTTGTGACATTGAAAAGATATTTTTGAGATATAATTTAATAGCTATTTTGATAGTATCTCTGTCTCTTGAATCTTGTTTTACATCATTTTATACAAACTCTAAAGTATTATCCTCATTGGTTTGAAAAAATTCATACATAAATCCAATGGTTTTTGAAAATAAATAGCTAACTTTCAACTCATACCTTATGAATTTTTTAATTCTATCTTTATTATAAACAAAATTTTCATGACCAAGAGAAGGTATTAGGGAATAAAAAGAAATATTGGCTGAAGAAGAAGACTAAAATAATACATTTAGAAATCATTGATCTACATTCAAATAATATCATGATGATCATATTAAAAAGAACTCACTTGCGCTATCAAGTCATCAAACCAATTTTTAAAAGTCCCCTTTTGAGATAGAATTTGGGTTGAAGATGATAAATGACTAAATTCATTATCCTGTCTATATCTTCTTCCCTAACTAGTTCTATAACACTTCCCAAACCAATATATAGATATTTCATCACACCCATCATATTTTATTTGAGGTCATTCAAATCATCATTAGTCACATATGATGTTTAAGTGGTTTGATAGGTATTGGAGTTGATGGAACATAAGTTGGATTCCCACCATCTAACTCAACTATAATCTTCATTGACATAGGTCTCAAAGACTAAACATCATATCCATAATCTTTTTCTCAATAAAATTCTAGAACATATGTATAGAGAGATCCTACTAGAGTGATTTGATTTCCATCCCTTAGTTTCTCACCAGATTTGGTAGGATTAAGAAGAAATAAAAATTAAATATCTTGATCTACTAAAGGTCTGTAAAGACCCGTAAAATTCAAGGTAATTGTTTTTCCTAATTTTCTTTGGGATTTTACAAGAACGTGGTTTCTGACGGAACCTGATTCCGAGGCCTGGTGTGCCCGAAATCATTTCCTGAAGTTTGTCTCGGGTACATTAAGTGAACGAACGAGCGTGTTTTCTTAACTTTTGAACCGGTGCTTGGAATCGAATTTTGAGGGCACCGATGGAATCGCAGCACTGGTAATTGCTTAAGAATGCTTTTTTCAGAGTTGCATTTCCTCGAGTGAGGTTATTAAATTTTTTGGGTTAACTAAAGAATAAAATAAAAGTGTGCAAGAGATTTTATTTTTATTCCAAGATGTGTTAATCTAGGCATGGCGGTTGGAGTAGGACCCACGAATATCCTAACTCCTAGGTAGGATATTAGTGAGGTGGGGACCACATGAGCCCCACCCCTTTATTTTCTTTTACCTTCCATGTGCATTAAATTTGGTAACTCACCAGCACCCCCCCTCTTAAATGCCAAGTCATCTATCGCGATTAATTAATTATTCAACGCCTCTTTAATTGGGCGGTTAAAACTCTTCAATTAAATCAATTAATTGAATGATCTGTTTTTGATTTTCAAAAATAGTTGGCGTGATAAATAAATTAAGGCTACGCCTTATTTTATTGGGGTGGCTTTTGTTGTGCGAGAGGAATTGAGAGGTTTTTCTCAAAGCCTTGAAACTTTATTTTCCTCCTTGAAGAACGCGAAGAACGACGAAGATCGCTGGCCTCCGACGGAAGATGACGAAGAACTATAGTTCCCCAGAGATCGACGACACGACGCCGTGTACCGCGATGCCAACGATCCTCTTCCGTGACGCTGTCTCTCGCGACGTCTTTTCCCGCGATGATCTTCGTTCATCAACACCTTGAGGTAGGGGGTTTGGGTTCAATTAAATCTATGTGAATTATATCCTCGACATGTTTTTAATTGTCAGAAGTCGTTTGAACCACTAACGTAGTGGGTGCGGACCAACGAACAAGTCCAAACCCACCGTTTCTTTGTTCTTGGTGTGAGGATCGATGGTCGGCGACGAAGCAGGCCACAAAGGCGTTTTGAGGTCTTCGCAGTGAAGAACCAGTCCCGAGAGGACCGCTGGCGAAGACGGCAGGAAAAATAGACCACTGGAGCGCGTCTGGTGGTCCGCAGAAGACCCCGCCGGCATGCCACGCCAGCACGGCAGCACCGACGACCGAAGGCGGCAGCGCCCGACACGTCGCCGGGAAGGGCCGTCGTGACTGAAGCTGCGACGACAGGCGACTGGTCCTGCGGCCGCGTGGGACCATTGGCGACGCGGCGCCCGGCCGCGTCCGCTGGCAAGGAGCGGCCCCCACGCGGTGGCTGTGGCTCCAATCAAGGGTGCATCGCCCCCTTTGCGCGTTCGCTCGGCCAGCGTCGAGCCGACCCCGCCCGGTCGGCACCGACCCGCCCCGGGCCGGACCGGCCGCACTGGGCCGAGCCGGGCCACGCCGCCCTGACTGGGCCGGGCTGCGCAAACTGGGTTGGGCCACGCCCTAATGGGCTAGACCTGGACCCAGTTCGGGTTGACCGGTTCGGGCAGACCCAGGGGGGTGTTGGGCCGGGTCGGTCCGGGCCCAGACCCCCCATTTTTAGACCACTTCCGGTCTTTTGCCCATAACATGGGCTATAGACCTCCGATCGACGCACTGTCAGTTGCATAGAGAACGTTGGATCGAGAAGGGTGTTTCAGTATATTACAATCAAGGTTTTGGAGAACCTTGGGTATATCCAGGTTGGATCGAACATGAAACCAATCGGGCCCTCGGAGCGAAAACACTTATAACTTGAGATCCGGATGTCCGATTGACGTGTCGTCAGTTTTGTTGGATTCCTCTTAGTGAGAAGGAACTTTTTTCTTACTTTTATCGAGGTTTGGACGCAGTTTGAGTGCGGTCGGGTTGGTTTTTGCTTAAAAACCAACCGGGCCCCTCGAACGAGAAAGCCAATAACTCTCAGACCGGGCGTCCAATTGACGCGCTGTCTGTCACGTTGAGTTCCTCTTGTCGAGACGGAACTTTGAGATACATCAACTATAGACTATGTGTCAGTTGATGTATAAACCCCCTTGGATCGTGGTGTGGACCCTCCTAGAATGAGCGTTCTGTGTTCGAAAACCTAGAGTTGATTGGGAATGCGATGAAGGCTGCACTGAAATCATATGTGGGTTAGGCAGTGATGAAGACCATACTGAAATCCTATGTGGGTTCGATGGGGATTAAGATTGCACTGAAATCCTATGTGGGTTCAGTAGTGATGAAGACCATACTGAAATCCTATGTTGGTTCGACAGGGATGAAGACTGCACTAAAATCCTATATGTGTTCGGTAGTGATGAAGACCGTACTGAAATCCTATGTGGGTTCGACGGAGATGAAGACTACACTGAAATCCTATGTGGGCTCGGCAGCGATGAAGACTGTACTGAAATCCTATTTGGGTTCGATGGCACTGACTACTGTTCTTGTATCCTATGTGGGTCTTGTAGTGTCTGACTCTGTTCTTGCTATCCTATGTGGGTCTGGCAGAGTAGCTGGTTTAGTATCCTACGTGGGTCCCAACTTAGATGAATCAGTGTCTATATCTAATAATCTCTATCACCGAAGAAGTATACCTATGTGAGATGAGTCTTGAATTTCAATCATTATCTTTGATATGATTGACTTTCTTTCCTATGTGGATTGTATTGTGCTATCCCGTGTGGACGTGATCGAACATGGGCTCGGGTGTTGGAGACGAATTGGAATTGATGACTTAGGTATATGCATGGGCATATACCTAAGTAGTGTTGGTTGTTAATTCGTGATTGTATCTTTCCTTTATGGATTATCCTTTGTGGATTCTAGGAGACCTTAGAGGGTCTCGGGGTCCCTACTGAGTAGCGTATACTCACCCCTGCACAAGCTATGCCCGAACTACGTTGTGTTGGATGCAGACGACGGACAACGATGATTGTGGTTGAGGCTAGATGAGCAGTCGGTACCTGGAGGTGGACCACTAGGCGGGACGTACACAGAGCGGACGGCTGGACCCGAGGAGCTGAGGTGGCTATCTGTACCCACCCATTAGGTGGGACTTCCAGTGGACGGCTCGACGTTGCTGCTTTACTTTTAGTTGATGTACTTTCTTTCCAGTTGTACTTTAACTTCAGTTTGGGTTTGTATTCTGGCCCATTTCTTTTCCACACTTACTTGTACTCAGTTTACTTAGTGTTTACTTCTGCTGGCTTACTTTGTGGTGTTTGTTACTTATAAAGGCAATGCCATCCCCTTTTTGTCGGGATTTATGACTTGGTGCTAGTCGTCAGCCCCTGGCCTATGGGAGGTGGGCTTGGGGTAGTCACGACACGGGCGCTGAGGATGGGTCGTGACAAATTGGTATCAGAGGAGTTTGGTTATACCACAGAACTGTGGACTCTAATCTTTCTTCTATGTGAAGCAATAGTGTTAAGGGTATTGAGTGTGCTTATCAGTCCAGCGAGACCAGTGTTGGTGCGGCGGCCGACGTATCCGTACACCAAGACCCTGACTTCTGTTTTCTGACTCAATGCACGAAAACATTGATTGCATGTGTGTTTCAAAAGTTTTCTTTTCTATTACTTTGTGTCAGATCACCAGGTATATTGTTTTGACCGTGACACACCTGTTTCCTTTCAGGATGGCCCCACGATGGCAGCCAGCTAGGGTTTCAAGCGTTGTGTGAGACGACAACCCATCGAGCAACGAGGCCTCGGTGCAGGGCCCTTTGACAGCAGAGGCACTGACGATACCTCTACCTGCCGAGCCACCGATGCTACCAGCCCTAACCGCTGATAGTGAACGTCGCCTTAGCATGCTGCACGAGTTTCAGTGTCAGAGACCGCCTAGGTTCCACGGGGAGACGAACCCTCAGGCAGCTGAGGATTGGCTGGAGGCAGTTGTACGAGTTTCCAGGTTAGTGGGGACACTAGCCGAGCTCATGATGATCCTCGCAGTGAGGCTATTGCATGGAGCAACAGGCAGATGGTGGAGCTTGATTCTCTAGGTGCAAGACGAGGCATCTCTCCTCTGGACGGACATTGAGAGCCTCTTCCGCTCAGAGTACGTCCTAGCCACCCTCCGTGCGCTGCACATACAAGACTTTCTACAACTGTGGCAGGGCAGCATGACGGTCGCCCAGTACTCGGCGATATTTACCGATCTCTTGTGCTATTCGATGGACATGGTACGGGACCAATTCTTATGGGCCCGGACCTTCGATCAGGGATTGAGGCATGAGATTAGGGAATCGATGATCTCCCTCATAATTCCGACACATGCAAGAGTACTGGAGCGTGCTCTTCTCATAGAGAGATTTCGTTCCGAGCGTACGCCAGCAGCAAGACCTACCGCAGGGTGGCACGTAGCAGAGTCGTCTGCAGCTGGCAGTCGACAGATGTCACAGGGGTCCAGGCGGACCGGACCATCAGGCAGACGACCCTAGGACACTGGCTCAGAGGTGCGGGGGACAGGGCACAGAGCCAACCTTCCGAGGAGCAGATAGTTCTACGCATGTGGCGGGCAGGGACACATGGCTCGTGTCTGCCCGAACTGCCATGCAGAGGAGCAGCAGACGGTTGAGGGGGAACCCAGGAAGAGGTAGAGGGTCGACCGTGGCGGTCCGCCGAGAGCAGGCAGACGAGGCATGGGAGCTGGACGAGTAGTAGGTGGTGGGCGACGCTTTGAGTCTTTACCACCACCACCACCAGGAGGTCCACCCCGACCACAGGGAGCTAGCGGGCAGAGACAGGCTCAGCTTCAGGCAGCGGAGGCCTACGAACATGGCGCGCCAGAGATGATTCGAGGTACGATCTGTGTCTACTCCACCCTTGCTGCAGTTCTTATAGACACAGGAGCAATTCATTCCTTTATTGCCGCTGCCCTTGTTCGAAGCTCAGAGATTTCGACGGAGCCGTTGGCTCGATCCATACGTCTAGAGACTCATACGGGAGGAGACTCGATGATTACACACTAGTTCCAGTAGTGTGAGCTTACTCTAGGGGGAGAGATCTTCGGCTGGGATCCTCTTGTAGTGTCATCTAGGCCTTACGACATCATCTTGGGCATGGATTGGTTATCCACAGTCCATGCTCAGATTGACTGTATTAGGTGCAAGGTGCGGTGTGTTCGCACCGACGGGAGAAGATTCACCTTCACCGGTGAGAAGGGAGCCTTTCTAGCACAGGATGGACTCTCACAGAGGAGAGGACAGCCCATAACTCATCTGTTAGCTAGCCTCATCCTAGGAGTAGTAGACGTGCAGAATCCTGGTTTTCCAACAGTGGTGGATCAGTATGCAGACATTTTCCCTGATGACGTCCCAGGGATTCCTCCTCACAGAGAGGTAGAATTCTATATTGACCTATACCTCGGGACAACCCCGATATCCACTCCAGCATATCGGATGGCCCCCGCTAAGCTTTGAGAGCTACGGGTACAATTGTAGGGCTTGTAGGGAAATGGATTCATCCAACCTAGTGTTTCACCCTGGGCTTCCCCAATATTGTTCGCCAAGATGGCGGACGGGAGCTTGCGACTATGTGTCGACTATCGTCGCCTGAACCAGGTGGCCATGAGGAACAAGTATCCACTATTGTGGATTGATGACCTCTTCGAACTGCTCAAGGGAGCATGGTGGTTCTCAAAGATAAACCTTAGATCAGGCTATCATCAGCTCAGAGTTCGAGACGAGGACGTGCAGAAGACGGCCTTCAGATGTCGGTATGGCCACGATGAGTTCTTGGTTATGCCTTTCGGCGTAACCAACACTCCAGTAGTGTTCATGGGTCTCATGAACATGATCTTTTATCCATACCTCGATCGATTTGTCGTGTTCTTCTTCAAAGACATTTTGATATACTCGACCACTGAGTAGGAGCACACCTACCACTTGCGGGTTGTACTAGACACACTCCGAGAGCACAAGCTTTATGGAAAGATCTTGAAGTGTCAGTTCTGGTTAAGTGAGGTCCACTTCTTGGGACACGTCATCTCTGAGGCGGGAGTTGCGGTGGATCCTGCAAAGATCGAGGAAGTGCTGGATTGGGAGCCACCCAGGAGCGTGACGGAGGTGCGAAGTTTCTTGGGGCAAGCTGGGTACTACCAGAGATTTGTGCCAGACTTTTCCAGAGTTGCGACACCACTCTCAACTTTGACGAAGAAGGGTAAACCCTTCGAGTTGTCGGAGAGATTTCAACAGAGTTTCCAGGAGCTGAGACAGAGATTGACCAACACGCCTATCTTAAGGATACCTGAGGAGGGAGTAAGGTACCTAGTCTACTACGATGCATCAGGGACTGAACTTGGATGTGTCCTGATGTAGGAGTGGGAAGTGATCGCCTATGGATCACTTTAGTTGAGGCAGCATGAGAAGAACTACACAACCCATGAACTGGAGTTAGCAGTAGTGGTCTTCGCTCTGAAGATGTTGCAACACTATTTGATGGGCGAGCACTTTACAGTCTACTCTGACCACCAGAGTCTCAGGTACATCATCTCGCAGAAGGACCTGAATCTGAGATAGTGTCAATGGATCAAGTTCCTCTAGGACTATGACTCTGAGATAGTCTATACTCCTGGGAAGGGGAACATCGTAGCCGATGCTCTCAGCAGGAGGACGGGCATCCAGCTACTCGGGGAGGCGACAGGGTTGCTAGCCGCTTTGCAGATATCCTTCGTGGATAGAGATGGAGCAACCTTTCTTCAGTCACTCACAGTCACTCCTCCACTACTACAGCGGGTCAGAGAGGCACAACGTGGGGACGCTGACTGTGAGACGCGGCGTGGGCAGATATCCTCAGGATATGAACCTGATGGATTCTCTTTAGGAGGAGAGCACGATGTCCTTTTTAGAGGACGTACCTTGGTACCAGTTGCTTTACAGGAGGAGGTGCTGAGAATATTTCCCACTTCCCCGTTAGCGGTACATCCTGGAGTGGTGAAGAGGTACCGGGATCTCATACGACAGCACTGGTAGCCAGGTATGAAGAAGGCTGTGGCAGAGTTTGTTTCTCGATGCCTCAGTTATCAGTGGGTGAAGGCTGAGCACCAGGTACCAGCCGGCTTGGTACAACCCTTGGAGGTCCCAGAGTGTAATGGGACGGGATATCTATGGATTTCGTGACTGGGCTTCCACATACTTCCAGAGGTCACGACTCCATCTAGGTGATTGTCGACCGACTCACCAAGTCGGCCCACTTCTTACCCATTAGAGAGAAGGGCTCAGTAGAGAGCTTGGGACGTCACTATGTTCATGAGATTGTATGGCTTCATGGTGTGCCATCATCTATCGTCTCTGATCGAGATGCTCGCTTTACTTCCCAGCTTTGGAAGGGGTTGTAGGAGGCATTCGGGACACAACTACGTCTGATCACCACCTTTCACCCTCAGACGGATGGTCAGATGAAGAGGACCATTCAGACACTTGTGGACATGCTCTGTGCATGTGTCATCGACTTTGGTCATAGTTGAGAGGACCACCTACCCATGGTGGAGTTCACATACAACAAAAACTACCACTCCACCATCGGGATGGCACCATACGAGGCACTGTACGGTCGGCCTTTCAGATCACCTCTGTGCTGGACAGACCCTGGGGAGTCAGCACTTGTGGGACCGGAGATGGTCCAGGCCATGATAGAGAAGGTCCAGGTCATCCAGGAGCAGATGAGGACAGCCCAGAGCAGGCAGAAGACTTATGCTGACAGGAGGCGCATGCCACTAGAGTTCGAGGATGGCGACCACGTCTTCTTGAGGGTCTCACCTCGACATGGATTACAGATATTTGGCTAAGGTGGAAAGTTATATCCGCACTTCATCAGACCATTCCAGGTCCTCAGCTGGATAGGGGAGGTGGCTTTTCACCTGGCTCTACCACCTCAGTTGCACCAGGTGCACGACATCTTCCACGTATCATAGTTGAGGAGATATGTGCACGACCCGACGCATATCATCGACCATGGGGAGCTAGAAATTGGCGAGGGAGAGACTTTTGCGGAGGTCTCGGTGGAGATCGGGGATCGACAGGAGAGGGTCCTACATGGAAGGTCGATACCTCTAGTGCGCATCAGATGGAAGCATGGGAACCTCTAGGAGAGCACTTGGGAGCGGAAGGCTCAGATGCGTGCTCAGTACCCACTTTTTTTCCCCTAGTATATTATTTATCTTTATGGGGACATAAATCCCAGAGGTGGGAGTAATGTAAAGACCTGTAAAATTGAATGGAAATTTTTTGTTTCTTAATTTTCTTTGGGATTTTACTAGAACACGGTTTCTTAACAGAACCTAATTCCGAGGACCGGTGTGCCCGGAATCATTTCCCGAAGTTTGGCTCGGGTACGTTCAGTGAAGGGACAAGCGGGTTTTCTTAACTTTTGAACCGGTGCTCAGAATCGAATTCCAAGGGCATCGATGGAATCACAACACCGATAATTACTTAAGAATGCCTTTTCCGGAGTTGCCTTTTCTCGGGTGAGGTTATTAAAATTTTTGGGTTAACTAAAGAATAAAATAAAATTGTGCAACAGATTTTATTTTTATTCTAAGAAGTGTTAATCTAGGCATGGCGGTTAGAGTAAGACCCATTGATATCCTAACTCCTAGGTAGGATATTAGTGAGGTGGGGCCCACACGAGCCCCACCCCTTTAATTCCTTTTACCTTCCACGTGCATTAAATTTGGTAACTCAACCACACCCCCCCTCTTAAATGCCAAGTTAACTCTCGCGTTTAGTTAATTATTAAACACCTCTTTAATTGATCAGTTAAAACTCTTCAATTAAATTAATTAATTGAATGATCTACTTTCTATTTTCAAAAACAGTTGGTGTGAGAAATAAAATAAGGATACGCCTTATTTTATTGGGTTGGATTTGGTTGTGCGAGAGGAATTGAGAGGTTTTTCTCAAAGAGTTGAAACTTTATATTCCTCCTTTAAGAATGCGAAGAACGATGAAGAACGCCGGCATCTGACAGAAGACGATGAAGAACGCTAGTTCCCCGGAGATCGACAACACGACGCCATGTACCGCGAAGCCGAAAATCCTCTTCCGCGACACCATCTCCCACAACGTCTTTTCCCGTAATGATCTTCGTTCATCAAAACCATGAGGTAGGGGGTTTTGGTTCAATTAAATCTATGTGAAGTATATCCTCGACATGTGTTTAATTTTCAGAAGTCATTTGAACCGCTAAGGTGGTGGGTGCGAACCAAAGAACAAGTCCAAACCCACCGTTTATTTGTTCTTGGTGTGCGGATCAATGAGCTGCGAAAAAACAGGCCTAAAAGGATTTTTGAGGTCTTTTTAGTGAAGAGCCGGTCCCGAGAGGACCACTGGTGAAGACAACAAGCAAAACGGTCCACCGGAGCGCGTCCGGTGGTCCGCGGAAGAACCCGCCGGCTCGCCGCCGGGAAGGGCCACCGTGGCTGAAGCCGCGGCGGCAGATGGCTGGTCTCGCGGCCGTGAGGGACCATGGGCGACATGGCACCGGGCCACATCTACTGGCAAGGAGCGGCCCCCACGTGGGGTTCGTGGCTCCAATCAAGGGGGCAGTACCCCCTTTGTGTGGCCGCTCGGCCAGCGCCGAGCCGCCTCGGGCCGGGCCGGGCCGGGCCACGCCGGCTGGGCCGGGCCACGCCCATCGGTCTGGGCACCACCATAATGGGCCAGACCCAGACCCAGTTTGGGTCGACCCAGTTCGGGCCAACCCAGGGGGGGTTGGGCCGGGTCGGTCCAGGCCCAGACCCCCCATTTTCAGACCACTTCCGGTCTTTTTCCCATTACTGGAGCTACATACCTCCGATCGACGCACCATCAGTTGCGTAGCGATCCTTGGATTGAGGCAGTCGTTTCTCTATATTACACTCAAGGTTTAGGAAAATTTTTTGTATGGCCGGGTTGGTTCGAACACAAAACCAACCGGGCCTTCGGAGCCGAAACGTTTATAACTTGAGCTCCGGACGTCCGATTGATGTGCCATCGACTTTATTGGATTCCTCTTAGTGAGAAGGACTTTTTGGATTACTCAGCTTGAGGTTTGGACGTAGTTGGAGTGAGGTCGGGTTGTTTTGGACTTAAAAACCGACCGGGCCCCTGGAATGAAAAAGCCAATAACTCTCAGACCGGGCATCCGATTGACGCGCCGTCTGTCACATTGAGATCCTCTTGTCGAGACGGAACATTGAGATACATCAACTCCGGACTACGTGTCAGTTGATGTATCGAACCCCTTGTCTTGTGGAGCAGACCCTCCTGGAACGAGAGTTCTGTGTGTGGGAACCCTAGAGCTGGCTGCGAATACGATGAAGGCTGCACTGAAATCCTATGTGGGTTCGGCAGCAATGAAGACCGTACTGAAATCTTATGTGGGTTCGACAGGGATGAAGACTGCACTGAAATCCTATCTGGGTTCAGCAGTGATGAATACCGTACTGAAATCCTATGTGGGTTTGATGGTGATGAAGGCTGCACTGAAATCCTATGTGTGTTCGGCAGTGATGAAGACCGTACTAAAATCCTATGTGGGTTCGATGGAGATGAAGAATGCACTAAAATCCTTTTTGGGTTCGACAACAATGAAGACCGTACTGAAATCCTGTCTGGGTTTGATGGCACTGACTACTGTTCTTTTATCCTATGTGGGTCTGGTAGTGTCTAACTCTGTTCTTGCTATCCTATGTGGGTCTGGCAGAGTAGCTGGTTTAGTATCCTACATGGGTTGTAGCTTAGATGAATATGTGGCTATATCTGATCATCTCTATCACTGAAGAAGTATACCTGTGTGAGCTGAGTCTTGACTTTCAATCATTATCTTCTATATGATTGACTCTCTTTCCTATGTGGATTGTGTTGTGCTATCCGGTGTGGACGTGATCGAACTTGGGCTCGGTGTGGGAGCTGAACTGGAATTGATGACTTACGTATATGTATGGTAATATACCTAAGTAGTGTTGGTTGTTACTTCGTGATTGTATATTTACTTTGTGGATTTTCCTTTGTGGATTCTGGGAGACCTTTGGGGGTCTCGGGGTACCTACTGAGTAGCGTATACTCACCCCGGCACGGGCGATGCCCGCACTACGTAGTGTTGGATGCAGACGACAGACAACGCAAATCATGGTAGAGGCTAGAGGAGTAGTCGGTACCTGGAGGTGGACCACTGGGTGGGACATTCACAGAGCGGACGGCTGGACCCGAGGAGCTGAGGTGGCTATCTGTACCCACCCTTCAGGTGGGACTTCCAGTGGACGGCTCGATGTTGCTGCTTTACTTTCACTTGTTGTACTTTGTTTCCGGTTCTACTATACTTTCAGTTTGGGTTTGTATTCTGGCACATTTCCTTTACGCACTTACTTGTACTCATTTTACTTAGTGTTTACTTCTACTAGCTTACTCTGTGGTGTTCGTTTACTTATAAAGGCAATGAATTCCACTTTTTTTCGGGATTTACACCTTGGTGCTAGTCGCCATCCCCTGGCCTATGGGAGGCGGGCTTGGGGTAGTCACGACACGGGCCCCGAGGAGGGGTCGTGACAAGGTCTAAGAGGAGAGACTTCAAGAATATTTTGAGAATCAATCTCAAATATCAAAGATCCTTCCAACACTCTCTCAGCAGAAGTGATTTTAGGTCTAACATCCCTAAGTGGTATTCTCCCATTATCATCGACATCATTAGACTCAGAGTAATACTATCCTAGAACTACTAATCCTAGTGATTTATCCCCCTTAAAAAGTTCATACATTGAAATAATCTTTGGTGTGTTGCCAATAAAATGAATTAGAGTGTTTTATTTTTCAGATATTTCCACATTATATTCAAACCCAACTGAGTAATACTATTTTGGTAAATTAAAAAAAGTACTTATAGATACATTTGTATCCACATGATCCTCATCTTGGAACTTTTCCTCATGAGATGGTTTGGGTATATGAGAGTCGAGTGTTATAAAGGACGTAGCATGATAGCTTTCCCTACCATCCTCATAAGATGGCGTAGCTTCCTCATCAAGATCTACCACTTCATGTTCCTATACTTATACATCCAAAATAGTTTTACCTTTATCATTATAATAATATTCAACAACTTTATCTGGATCAATACACAGATCCACATGATCCATTGGTCTAAATGGATACGTGATAATATCAAACTTTTCATATATCTTCTCAGAGTCAACCACCCATTATTTTCTCTTGGAATAAACAATTACCCTCATATTTCTACATATCTTCTGAGTTAGGAAAAAAACTTCTAATCAAATTTTATTTTCCTTCCCTAAGGAACTAATCCCACATAAGATAACATGGATGATATAAAATTTAGGTATGAAATTGAAATAAACATAGAATAAGGATTACACATATTTGAAATATTTCTCATCAAATACATCGATAGAATGATTTGGATCATATTCGTCATTTAGAAGATAGATAATAAATGCTGGTTCATTAAAATACTAATTTTACCTTTCCATGGAATAATTATGTATTGTATAAAATTAACAAACAACTTGCATTCACCACTGACCTCCACTACTTTCAGCCTTGTGGGATCTTATTCCCAATAAATTGGTCAATGTAATTTCTAAATTCAGAAAAAGCATGATCTATATGATAAAATCTATGTTTATATTCATGCATATCCTTATAAGGAACAATTTATCCCTTTTCCCAAATATTCGAATAAAAATTAGAAAAGTATCCATTTACCCATGTTCAAATGGTATCTTTATTATATCTTATAAAAAAAATACAAATGTGCATAAAATTGTCTAACTAATATTGGATATAATATATTACCATTTTCTTTGATCCAATCATTCCATACATCCTTTTGAATTGATTTCTACACTAATGAATTTTTGGATTAAAGAAACTAAGAAACTACTTCCACATTAGTGTAGATCGGACAATCTACAAAATGAGGTTTGCATGATTTGACTATATCCATTAAGATACCCTTATCTTTCTTTGAGTTCTTTGAATTTGGTGATCTAGTAAAAGGTGTGGAAATGAAACCTCATTTCATAATTGTTTTGTTTGCACCAATATATGATTGGTAGAATGGATATAAAATAATAGTATGCATACCAAATAAATGAATAAAATTTCATGGAATGTATGTAAACCACATGTGTTAGATATCATGGAAGCTATACTAAATATATTAGTTAATTACTCATGGTAGGTACAGTGACCATGTGAGACATGTATCATGGTCGGTATTGTAACCGTGTGTGCAGAGTCTCATGGTTGGTATTGTGATCACATGACCAACTTGTCATGGTCACTTAATTGACCATATGAATAAAAATTCATAGAAAATTAACTATCTATATGAGTTATACATCTAGTTTACATACAAAAAATCATAATACACACAAAATTTAAGCTTCTAAAATAAGAATTTATATAAATATATTGGGTAGAACTAAACAAGAAGGTTTAGTAATATACATCCATAAGTTATGTATCATATAATTAATTCTCTCAATATTCAATTACTTTATAAATGTATCACTAAGATGTTGTTCAATACTAATTAATTCAAGAGTAATATCCCTTTTTGAAAATGTTACCTCAAAAAGTATGACTTTTATCAATATGCTTTGTCCTTGCATGAGATACATGATTTTTAGAAATTTTATTGGCACTTTTAATATGATAGTTTATAGGGACATGTCTAAATTGATATCCATAATCCCGTAATGTGTGTTTCATCCAAAATATACATGAAAAAAACTATATATAACTATGTACTACACTTTATTAGTGTATAACAGAACAATATTCTATTTCTTATTAAACCATGAAACTAGAGGCTTTCTAAAAAAAGAAATGTTTGATATGAGTTTTTAATAACATATAGCCTCAAAAATCAACATTTAAATAAATAACTAAGTAAAATTTCTGTCCACTATATTTTAAAAATCCAAAATTAGTTGTATATTTATGATATTTAAAAATTATGTTGATAGTTTTTATATGTGGTTTGTTTTGATTTTCTTGATAATGTGGAAACATGAAAACAATAACCCTAATTTCAGGTTAGTTAGTAGTTATTTATAGTAAACATCCAATCAAAAATCTATAAATTGTTTGATCAACTAGTTTACCAATTTCATCAATATCCAAATTGTATCTTGTACTAATGGGAGTATTACTAACCTTGATTATATCAATACCAAAAAACAATTATATGATATTTATTCTATTTTTTATTTAAAATTAATCCTTCGATATTTCAGAAATTTTGAAAACCAATAAGATTTTTATTCACCCATTAAATTCATTTAAAATTAAATTTTGATCAATTTTGAAAGTTTAGTACACCAATATTTTTGGATTATACATAAATATTACTATCAACAATGATTTTAACTAAAAAATTATGTTTTGAAATAATTTTAATAAAAAAGTATAATCGACTATATGTTTTGAAAAACCTTTGGAAATTAAAAATGAGGTGAGATTATTAGGCCAAGATATAGGATATTGTTTTAAACCATACAAAGAATTATATAATTTAAGAAAATGATTTGGAAAATGGTTTTTTAAATTCAAGGGGTTGGTAAACAAAAAACATTGTCCATAATATAACCATTTGGAAAATAACTCTTAACATCCATTTTATAGAGCTTGAAATTTAAATGTTCTCTATAAGAAAGAAACATACTAATGGTTTCATGTCTTGATACCGAGGATAAGGTTTATTCATAGTCAATTACTTATTCATTACCAATCACTGTTACAACTAGTCTAGCTTTGTTCCTAATTATAGTGATAGACTCATCAAAATTATTTCTAAACACCAACTTAGTTCCAATTCTTAGGAAGTCTTTAGATATTTCCACATGTTCCTAGAATTTTGTTATTTCATTTTGATCAAATTATTCTTACCTAAATATTACACATAATTCATTATCCATAACTTAAATGATGGGTTTTTCTTTCATGTTGTGACAATATATCTTTATGTTCAACCTGGTTTCTAAGAGAATATCTAGTTTTCCAACCTCTATCTATAACTCTAAATAAAAAATATAATTGATGGCCATTATAAGTTTTCATGGATTTAGGAAAAGAATTAATTTGTACTTTATATTTCCAATTAAAGGACTGTTTCCAATAGTTACTTTTACACAAGGTGATTTTTCTACTATAGGCTTTACATAAACAAAAATAGGATTGGTCGATGTATCTATATTCAAGTTATGGTTATCATTACCAAGGTTTTCTAAATAATCCATAGGTTTATGTGAGCTTTTTTCATCAAATTTTACTTGTGAAGTTTTTTCCATGTGTTTGGTTCTTTTATTGAACACCCTATATGATTTATTTGTGTTTTCATCACAAATAAATATTCCATCATCACTTATAGATTCAAATTTATCTTAAATTTTATTTATCTTAATAATAATGAATTTACATAAAAAAATCTAAACTAACCAATTTATAGTTTTCTTTCATTCCACAAGTCATGTATATTCTTCTACAAAATTATCCTAATGAGAAATATATTACTAATATAGTAGGATGTATTGACTTATTCATCATAGAAATAAACAGGTTGGTCATACACATTGAACATATTCGAATAAATCTTTTAAAGAGTCCAATTCCATAATTCTACAATACTATTCTACTGGGGAGTCCGAAGAGAATAATTTTTTTGATTTTAAATAGGCTGTAATCATAAGGATTCAATGTCTTGAATTTCAAAATTAGGATCATGATTACTCCTTATGGTCTTAATTTTATGTTCAAAAATATTTTCTATAGATTTTTTATATTTTGAAAATAGGAATATTCTTCAGTTTTTAGAGAATGAAAGATTACCCAAGTATATATAAGATTTTAATCTCCAAGAACACATACATAATGCGTACCATTTATGGAAGAAACTCTCGAATCTATAAATAAGTTTATGGGAACCAACTATTGGGGTTGATAATTTGAAACTTAATTGTTTGGTTATAATGAAATCTTATGTTATTTACCTTTTTGATAGGGGTTACATAGTTTATGTTTTTGATTATATTAATTTTGGAAGATCCTTAACTAATCCTTTCCGATGTAGTTTTTTATGAGAGTGAATGTTACATTTCTAATGCCCTGACCCCAGTTTAACGGATTTGGTGCATTATTTTATTACATTTTCTTGATTACTAGAAATATGTATCCTAAAGAAATGAATATTTTAGTCGTTTTTTAAAACAAGATAAAAACATAAGTTTAACATTATAACATGAAATGAAATACTTAATATAAATTATATTTGAGACATTTATGACTCCTAGATTATCCATAAAAATCATTCATAATATTCATCTTCATATCCTGGGGAAAATAAAACATAAAAAAGATGTGAGAACATATTCTCATTAATGGTAAGTAATATAGCAGAATCTATCATATAATTAAATAGTAGGCATGGTGAAAAACTAAAAACACATGCCTTCAAAAATATACGTGAACATAATATGGTAGGAATGGAAGATGATTAAATAAGTCCATATAAATGATCATAAGAAAATGAAACATAACCATTGACATTATAGTAGTATAATAATTACATGGTTAGTCAATTAATAATACCATAATAAGGGAATTCATAATTATAGATATATAAAACATATTGTCAAGTCCTCGACCAAGACGTCTGAAAATACTAGTGTAAGACCTCAGCGAAAACCCAATTTTGTTTGGTCTCATAAGACCCACTAATGCATCAGGGGGTTATATCAAGCTCCACCCATCACATTATTATTCTAATTAATTCCTGATATGAAATGGTCTAAATAAAAAAAACATGAATATATGAAATAACTTTCCCCAATCTATACACATAAACAATTACCATTCCAAGTAGTACAACAAATAGTATCAAGATAGAACATCCATAGTCAAAATGTTTGTAAACTATTTATTCCACTATGTTAGAAAATAAATATAATATATTAACATCATCAATACATAAAATTCAATAGTGGTGTTATAATAAAAAAGAAATACTCTAATAAAATTATTGTGGAATTTTTGAGAGAAATGCACTTTAACTTTGAAAAGAGGAGTTATTTTGGAAGCATCATTGAATCAAAAAATGAACTAATGAAGTTTTTCCACGGTAAAATGAGTGGTTTTTTTAAAAATAATGGTATACTAGAACATATAATAGAGTTCATTTGAAAATAGGTAAGAATTAGAGAATTCCATTGAATCAGGCTTGTTTATCAGGGAGAATTGAGAAAAAAATTATAAAACATTATACTCCAAATATAAGAAAGAAGTATTAAAATTGGTAAAAATATATATAATATAAAAAAATAATTTAATAGGATTAAATAATAATAATTAAGAGTTTAATTGGGATTAATAGAGATAAAGAGAAGCAAGAAATAAAATGGAGGTTCAGGTAGAAAATACTACCCTTATATTTGAACGTGTTCTGCACTTGACATTAGAATCCATTATAATCAAATTAAATACATTAATTAATTAATTTAAAACCTTATCTACATGTATTTGATTCATTATAATATTATTAAGTACCTTTAAGTGATTTTTTATGAGTTATATGATACAGTTTTATTGCTCGGTAGCATTCAATTCCTTGGTTTTCCTTATCATAATACTTGTATATGAGTATGGAAGTTCATGTGGAATTTGAAAAATTCTATAGAATTGAATTTATATGATAATAATGAACATCTATAATACTAAATTGTGATATAATTTATTTGGTTATACGGTATGAGTATGATTTATTAGATGAAACATTAGTTATAATCATTTAGAGACTCTGTGTTGCATGCATTACATTCTATATTAAATTTATTTGTAAATCCTTGGGGTGTTAAATTCTTCCCCATTAAAAAAATTTCATCCACAAAATTTCAAAAATGTTACCACTTAAAAATAATTGGGTAGGTCTTCATCATAAGTTCCTTAGGATCCAACATTTCCTCTTCAATTTTATGATTTTTCCAAAGTGCCTTTTCTAGCCGAGTCATCCGATTACACAACACATGTTCTTTAGTGCCCAAAATCAAAATAGGATCTTCAAAGTAAGATATGTCTGGTTATAATTCTATACCTTTATAAGTGATTATATGTGTTGGGTCCATCATGTACTTCCTAAAGAAAGAGACTTGGAACACATTGTGTACCTTAGAGAGGCTAGGTGACATTCTCAAACCATAATCCACAAATACAATTCTCTCTAGAGTTTCAAAAGGACCAATGAACCAATGGATTAGATTGCCTTTCTTTCTAAATCTTATAACACTCTGCCATGGAAATACATTTAAGAAAATATGATCTCCCACTTGAAATTTAAAACCCTTCCTTCAATTATCAATATATCTCTATTGCCTTCTTTGAGCTGCTTTGATATAGGTTTGAATAGTATTTACATTTGTTGTTGTTTCCTCCACAAGCTCTTGGCCCCTAATTTTTCTTTCACCAAATTGATCGCAACATATTGATGTACTAAATCTCTTTCCATAAAGTTCCTCATATAGTTTCATTTGAATACATTAATGGAAACTATTATTGTAGGAGAACTCCACCAAGGGTAAATACTGATGTGACATACCTTGAGATTCATGTGAATATGACCTCGACGTGTCATATAATGTTTGGATTTTCCTTTCTAAGTCCCATCTGTTTAGGATGATAGGTAGTACTTCAGTGAATCTCAGTATCCAAATATTTCTTGAGAATTTTCTTGAATTTTAACAAAAATAATGGATCATTATCCGACTAAATTGGGTGAGGTTCTCCATGAAGTCTTTCGACTTCACTGATATAGAGCTGGGCAATGTTCTCCAGTGGAAAATCCTCTCTTGTAACAAATAATTTTTTATATTTGGTATATTGATGAAAAATTACCCATATTGCACCCTCATTCTTGAAGTTTTGGAAATACAGTGACAAAATCCATGTTGATGTCATCCATTTTCCATGTAAGAATAGGTAGAGGTTTCATGACTCCTCTAAGATGTTTTCTTTTAGACTTCACCTATTGAAATACTATACATCTTAATACATAATCATCAATTTCATGATTCATGTTGTCCCATTAGAAATGTTCTATCAAATATCTATACATATCAGTGCTACTACGGTGTATAGAGAAATTAAAACTATGGACGCCATCCAATAACTCCATTTTTAGATCGGGTATAGAGGGAACACATATACTTCTCCAAAATTTCAGAATTCCATCCTCACAAATGAAATCTGTTAACAAACATCACAACTTTAATTTTATTTCGAATACTCTATTCATCATATTGAGAACTTTTAATTACATCCAATAAAGACGGTTGGGAAACCAATTGAGAAAGAAATGATACTTAACCTTCTTTGATAACTCCCATATCCAACCTCGCTAGATCAATGTATATAGGATTTTTTTTAATCATCATTTTTTTCAGAACACCATGATCCTTCCTAATCAATGAGTATTCCACCTTATTTTCCTTCCCTGGATGGTTGTGTATAGAACAATCGTAATCCTTGAGAAGCTCGATCCATATCATTTTCCTTATGTTAAGTTATTTATATGAGAAGATATATTACAATTTTTTTGATCAGTATATATCTCAAATATTTCATCATAGAGATAATGTATCTATATTTTCTTAGAAAATATTACAACTACTAACTAAAGATCATGAGTTGGATATTTCTGTTCATGAAATTTTAACTACTTTGATGCATATGCAATAACTGTATCGTTATGCATTATGAAACAACCAATTTCTTTCTACATTGAATCACTATAAATAAAAAATCCACCATTTCCTGATGTTAGAGTTAATATTGGTTAATGCACTATCCTCTTCTTTAATTATTCAAAATAAAATTCACATTCTTTTGTCCATATGAACTTGTCCCCTTTATGAGTAAGATATATTAATGGTTTAGCTAATCAATCAATGTTCTGAACGAAACACCGATAATAACCTACTAAACCAATAAAACTATGTACCTATGTTATGTTTATGGGAATATTCCATTCTTCAAATTTCATTGTCTTTGTTGGATAAACTCATATTTCATCCTTAAAGACAATATGGACAAGAAAAGAAACTGTTAAAATTCATAATTCACACCTTCTATAGTTCCCATCTAACTCATTACTTCCAAGAGTATTCAGAATAATGCTCAAGTGATTCTCATGATATTCAATGATTTTGGAGCATACTAAGAAATAATTCATAAATTCTAAAATATTCCTCAATATATTCCTTGAAAACTATATCAATTATATCCCTAAAAGAAGTGGGTTCATTAGTCAGTCCAAAATACAGTAATGTAAACTCGTAATGCCCATACTGAGTTCAAAATACAATCTTCAGAATATATTCTTTCCTTACATGCAATGATGATATCTAGATCAAAGTTCAATCTTTAAAAAACATTTGGCACTATGAAGTTGATCTAATAGATCATCAGTGCGAGGAAGATGATACTTTTCCTTTATCGTAATATCATAGATCTCCCTATATTTAACACACAACCTTATAGATCCATATTTCTTCAGAACAACAAATAGGAGCTCCCAATAGAGAAACACTAGGGAAGATAAATCCCTTATCAATAAATTCCTCTAGTTGTTTCTTTAGGTCTACTAATTCCACTCTGGTCATCTATAAGGGGTCTTGGATATAGGCCTTTCACCAGGAATTAGATCAATAGAAAACTTGATTTCCCACTCTAGAGGATGTCTAGGTAAATTCTATGATAATACATCAACATATTCTTTAACTATCGGTACATCAGCAATTTGAAAATTTCTTTCCTCAAACATAGATATTATTTTGTATTCCACCCCAATAATTTCATTCAATAGAGCTGTTGGGGGTGGATCTAGATATGAATCAAATGATAAGGTTTGTTTTCAAAAATGAGGTAATCTAAATCATTATCAAAAATTTTAAATTCCATATTATTGGAATAAAGTTTCACATCATAACTTCAAATCCAATTCGTACCGAGAATTATATCAAAGTAAATCATGGGTATGATGATAAGGTCTAAAACTAAAGCACATTTATGTGTCATAAGGGTGACTGATTGACAAATCTTTGTCACAATAATACTTCCCGTAATTGTTTTGGCTGAAAAAAACTTTATTAAATTAAATTTGAAATTTATAATTTTATTGGAAAACTGAGAAGATATAAATGAATGTGACAATCTAGAATCAAATCAATCATTGTCTAAGTTTGAGTAAATGATTAAAATACCTTCCAAAAAATCATTAGCAACATCAAATTCAACAGTTGTGATCACATAATCTTAGCCTTTCTCCATTGGACTTCTCTGATAAATGATTCCTTGATGCTTAGGACAATAATTCTAATAACTTCCCATCTATTTACAATTATAGCATTAATCATTGGTAGCTTCTTTCTTTCCCTTACTATCTCGATATTTGTGGACTCTTTCTTCACCTTTTCAATAGACCCATTTTCCTTATAATTAGGAACTAAGGTATTTCTTTCCACAAGTCTTACATCTTGGAATGCTCCCGTTTTTATTCTTCCCTTTATCCATTATGTTCTCTTCCACCCTCATCTTATCTTTATTTCTATTAAATTCATAAGACTTAGATAATTCTTTCTTTATCTTGATATGACATGAGACTATAACTTCATATGATGAGAATTTTTGGGAAACCAATTCCGTTTGGATGAATGGATTAAAACCATCAAAGAATCAATCAATATTTCTATTTGGATTATGTATGTAGTCTGTGACATGAATTTACACCCTTGTAAAATTGGCTTCATACTTCCCAACCTTTTTACCCTATTTTTGTTTCAAACACAAGAATTGCCACTCCATATCTACTCACTATTCTCGAGGAAAATATTTAAATGAGAATATTTCCTTAAAGTCCCTTCATTATATTTATTCTATTTCTTCTCACTTTATGTTTTTAATTAATGAACACCAATGATCCAAGTCTATCGATACATGATAAACTACTATGATAACCTTATCCATTTCATTACATCCCAAAGTGAGAAATTTCATCTCTAAGAAACTTATCCAGTACTCCGTTATGAATGGTTTTTTAGTCCCATTTAATGATAGTGGATGTTGTTACATAAAGTAGTGTAACATTGATCCTCCACATTATGGATCAGGATGCTCCATTTAGGTAAGGTTATTGTTCATAATCTGAGTTAGCTATCCCAATATAGTTTTAAGTTACTCAGCACCAGTCGCAGCTCCAGTACCTGCATCATTATATTAAATAGAAGGACAATCCCTACATGGGATATTTTTATTCATGTGGTTTCCATTCATTTCACAAGGTTCCATTTGTAAATAATGGAATACACTAAATTAGTTTATGAATAATTTTACAAGGTTCCTATATTAGGGTTTTGTTCTCTAATCTACATTTTTGAAATCTAGTTTCAATATTTTATACAAAACTTCCTTTAACACTAATTGTAAATCCCTAACCCCAATTTCTCAAAGTTGGTGAATTGTTTTATTAAATTTTTATTATTACAAGAAAGTCTTATCCAGAAGGAATGAATTGTTTATTCTTTTTGGATAATAAGGTGAAAAAATAAGTTCAAAATTATAACATGAAGTTAAATACATAATAGAAATTATATTAGTAATATATTTGAATTAGAGATTATCCATGCAAGTTATTCATAATATTCATCTTCACTACTTGGGGAAAATGAAACATAAGAAATGGGTGAGCTCAGATGCTTAATAAGTGTATATAATATAGTGGAATTTAACATAAAAATAAATAATATTCATAGTGAACTACTAAAAACACATGCCTTTAAAAATATACTTGAGAATAATATGGAAGGAATGAAAGACGATTAAATAAGTCCATATAAATGATCATAAGAAAATGAAACATAAAAAATGATATTATACTAGTTTAATAGTGACATGGTTTGTCAATTAATAATACTATAATGAGGGAATTCATAATGATGGACATCTGAAACATATTTTCAAGGCCTCGACCAAGATGGCTAAAAATACTAGGGTAAGGCCTTGGCCAAAACCCAACTTTGTTTTGTCTCACGAGACCTAACAATGAATTGTGGGGCTATAGAGGGCCTGAAATATATCTTTATAAGTCTAATACATTCCTCATTTTAAAGGGGCTAAACATAATCAAAATGAATATACAAAATGACTTTCCCCAATATTTAAACATAAACACTAACAATTCTGAGTGGTGTGGTGAATTGTTTCATGATAGAACACACACAATCAGATTGATAATAAACCATTTAAAACAAAATGGTAGATGATAAACATAAGATATTAACCTTGATAATACAAAAAATCCAACATATAGTTGAAATTGAGAAAAATACACTAACAAAATCATCTTGGAATTTTTGAGAGAAATACACGTTTTAATTTGAAATGGAGTGTTCTCTTGGAATTTTTTTTTCATAAAACCAAAAATAAACTAAGGTATTTTTTAGATAATAAAATTATTGGTTTTATAAAAATAATGGTGGATTAATAAAGAATTATAGATTTTACTTGAAAATAGCTAAGAATTTGAGAAGTTCCTTTGAATCGGCCTTGTTTATCAGGAATAATTGAGAAAGATCTTTATAAAACATTTAACTCTGAATAAAATAAAGAAATATTATGATTGGTACACATATATACGACATTAAAAAATAATTTATGAGGATTATATTAGAATAATTAATAATTTAATTGTGATTTAGAGAGACAAAGTGCATCCCAAAATAAAATGGAGGTTCTGGTTGAAAACCCTTACCTTATGTCCGAATGAGTTCTGCACTTGAACTCAACGTCCTGGATAAGAAAAATGAACGAATGAATTAATTAATTAATTAACAACATTATATAAATTTATTTAACTTATTTTAACTTTATTAAGGTCATTTATGTACTTTTCGATGAGTTATAAGATACAATTTTATTGATTGGGAGCGTTAGATTCTTTGGTTTTCATGATCGGTGTACTTGGTTATGAGTATGGTAGTTCATGTGGAATTGGTATATTTATCCAGAATCAAATTTATTTGATACTAATAAAAATATATAAGACTAAATGGTTATATAATTTATTTGATTATATATTATATGGATGAGTTATCAGATAGAACATTAATGATAATTATTTAGATTATTTTGGTGATATTTCGATTATTACAAACTAGTTTTGGCGTATGGATTAATATTATGAATATATATAATTGTTTCCGAACATTAAATATTATATAATAAATATTATATAATCATCTTCAACCATAAAAATGATTTCATGAACAGATGTGAATGATAAATTGAATAATGAAGGATCGTCATCCATAAAGGTTGTAAATCGGCAACTCCCTGATGATGGTTTCGTTTTTAAAATAAAAAGAGAGAAAATAAAGAGATTGATGATGATTCATCCATTAAAATGATATAATTAATTTATAAAATGATACTAAAGTTATAATGATCATGTTTATGGAGGAGGTGAGGATAAGTTACATAAAGAAAATAAATTGAAAATGAAATTAAAAAATGGAAGATGATTTATGTCTTGAAATATCATCCTAGATAACATCCTTAAATGAAATGGGTTTTGGTATTTTGGAAATAACAAGAGCTCCTCTATATGGGGAGAGACTATAAAAGATTATTTGGTTATAAAATTGATAAGATCAAAGGTTTAGAGAAGTTAAGAGAAGAGGGAGTGAGGTGTAGGTTTTAAAGTGGTGGAGAGGGGTGATTTTTGAATATCTTATTCATTATTTTATTATTTTTCTCAAGAAAAGAAGTAGTTTTTATTATTGTGACAAAATATAGTTCTAAGTCTATTTGAACTCAAGAAAGTTTACTTACAACAGTGTTGAGTCAAGCAATAGTTCATTTTTCTTCTAATGTATTTATACTGTAAATTACCGTATTTTACTATTCACCAGAATTCATGTATTTTAGAAAACTACCAAAAATTTTACCATATTTTTTTTCGATGTATAGAATTGAAAAATGGTCTCCATTTTATCAATTTTTTTTGATATGTGAAATTAAATTTTTAAATAAAATCATTATTTAATTGAATATATATATATATTTTTATTTTAAAACTCATATTATAAAACATTCCTTAATTAACTAAATTCTCATATAATTATCATAAAATCATAGGAAAAAAATATTTATTTTGGAATATATTTTATGAAAATTAATTTTATTTTATTCAATTTATTTGTTTAAAATTATAATTAAATATTTATTACACACAAAAATAATAACACTTAATTATTATTTTTTAAAATATTCACCCTCATTTATAAGGTGCCAAAATTTTATTTAAACATATATCGGTGAGTTTACTCTTCATAAGGGTTATATTAATACTAATAATGGTACATTACTTTTAATAAGGGTCTAGTTACTATTCAAAAAATGTAAGTTGATCCTATTAGAATCTAAATATCTTACTAATCGCTATCATGTATTTCCGCTTTTTGAAATTCAAAACATAGAGGTGGTATAGTTATGCTTAATGTCTAGGGTATAATAAGAACGTTTTTGTTGAAAAGACATTGTGTTTCATGCATTAAATTATATATTAAATTTATTTTTAAAATATCGGGGTGTTACAAGGGTGGATTAGTCTCTAATTCCTTTTCTGAGAGTTTTTATGAAAGTCATCATAGTAAAAACTATTTTGAAAAAATAGTGTCTAAATAAATAGGACAAACATTATCATAATATATAGGATTTAATAATAAAGAATATTCAGAATCATAAAAATTTTAGTAATTATTTTGAAATTTAACATGATAACCATCATACCATAATTTTGAAATTCTAGGAGGATTATAATTTAAACCATCATGAAATAAGACTTTAGAAATTAAAACAGAATTCGAGTTACTGATTTGAAAGAGTCCATTTATTTTTTCCGATGACATTATCACCAAAAGTGACTTGAAAACCATCTACATTATAAGGAACTTAAATATTGGGTAGTCTATAATCATGTTTCTAAAAAATCCACATTCTAGATACCATAAATTCTTTCTGGTATTCTTCAAGTAGGTTTACTATAGAAAAATTAAACAAGAAATTATTTTGGTACCCACACTTTCTTGTGTCGAAAAATATTAGTAATAAAATCTATTGGAATCCAAATATATTTAATAGTTTTACTATAAATATAATTCCTTCATTGTGAAATAAAAATTTAATTAGCACCATGAGAATAAGAATGGTTTATAGAATTGGAAGAGTTCGAGCAAGGAATAAATTATTTCTTATAAATTATCCTTCGAATTGGTTGGTATCCAATCCCTTTTATTTAATTCAGTGTGGTATTTTTACTAAGAATATTATTCAATGTTTTTATACCACTTGTAAAAATATATTCATCCTTTTTGAGTTTCTCATTTAAAATTCTATGTTAATTTTTTTAGTAAATGAAGTTTTTATTACGAGATTAGATTTGACACGAATAGATAAAGAATGTTTTTTCTTTAAATATTTGAATTTATCTTTATGTTCATTCAAATGTTCTTAAAATATATTGAAACTTTTTAATAAATCTAAAATAGTCACATTTTATCAATATTTACATTTTCAGAGAGATTGGAAATATGAGAAGGATACGTATAAATAGTTTTTAGAAACTTAGATGTGTTTGTAATAAAAAACATGTGTTATCTATTAGCCTTGTCTTCTCTAATCTAGTCTTACTTAATAAAACTATACTCAGAGGTGCTCGAGCTTTTATATATTTCTTTTTTTATTTTCCATTTATCCTCATTTCTTTTCTTATAATTCAATTTTGGATGTTTTACTTTGAAATGCCCTTTTCTTTAACTCATAATAAGTCACTTCACTTGATTTATTTTACTTTTTAAAGTTTCTACGTCTGTTATAACTTCATACATAATTTTAATTCTTGAAGAATTTATTATTCCTTTATAACTTCTTAAATCTTATAGATAAATTAGCTATCTCCTCATCACTTTCAGAAGCTGATTCATCCTCACTTGAACTATCCTATTTGATTTTCTCTATCATATTTTACTCTATTTTCTTTAAGGAAACACATTTTATACTAGTTTAATATTCTTCTATGTTTACTTTTAGTTATTACTCTAATATAACTAGATTTCCAATCAATTCCTTTACATGAGTTTAACTTATATCAGACTATTCTCTACTGGAAATAGTGGTTATTCTTCAATAATTTGGTAATCATCATAGTATTTTCATTACTTGATCCTTATATTTATTTTCTTCCTTAGTGTATGTATTGTATTTCCAATTTCATTTAACTTGAGATAATTACAAAAATGGATTCATTAGGTTTCCTTTAAAAACTAATATATTTAATAGTATAAGTATTCCGTCACATCTCACTAATATTTGAATTTCCTTCATGTGACATAGAAAGTGTATCCAAAATTTCATAAGTAGTATAACACATAGAAATTCTATTAACCTCATCTTATTCTAATATAAAATATAATGTATTAAAAGGTTTTTATTTATATTCATAAGAAGTCATAGTATAATCACACCAATCTAATCTATCAACATTAGTTTTTTCATATTTACCCGCTATTACATTACAAATATCAAACCCCATTCTCTCTATATTTATCTTCATCTTAAATTTTCTACTGAGCACAATTAGTTCCATTAAAATAATAAGTCTTATTAGTATAATTACCTTCAAGGTGATTATTATCAAAAAAATGGAATAAATTTAGAAATAGAATAAATTCTAAACTTTTGGGTAAAAAAATTATACATAAAATAAATAATTTTTTTTGATACCAAATGTTGTCTAGGGTTGTTAAATTAAGAGGAGTGGGGGTAAATTGTGTTTCCAATTACTATTTATATTTTAATTTTTTTTAACAAAATCCACTAATTTAGAAAAAAACTTGTTTAACTAATATAATAAAAGTATATAATTTCATCTTTCAAGAAGCTTCTCAATTGCTCGATCACAACTCAATAAGAAACTCTTATAACTTCTTTAACTTCTGTAATATTTTTAATTTGATCAAAACTCAAATATAACACACTTATTAATTCTAACAATTCAGGTTCTGTTTTTTATATACTATTTTGAAAAATAAAATATTATTTTTTAAAATCGAGTAAACAAAGAAGAAAAACGCACAATGGAATAAAATAATAATTTCAATCTCTTGTCTAAACCTATTTATCTTCACCTATATATCACAAAATTATTATAATTTTATTATAAAATTAAACTAATCCACAACCTGGATTGGGTATTACATAACAAACTTCACAAAGGTCATCCATTATACACACGAACTCTTCAATAGTTCTACGTGGGACAACAAATATAAAATAAAATAATGAAATAGTTTTATAAAATCTTCAATACGATACTTTATCTTGTGTTTAAGTAATAAAAAAATTATAACATACCCATATTAAAAATAATGATTAAAGAAATAGAGAAAAACATAAGAGATGAGAGGATTTGATGCATCTCAATTTGAATAGTTTCAAGTGATCAATTTATCCATATATATTTCATTTAAATTAGTTAGTAATGTTTTTACAGAGTGTTAAAGAAAACAAAGTGACATTGGATTGTTTAGTATAAGTCCTCAATGTATCAACATGTCTCTCATAAATATGTGTATTCTCTGTATATCTTTTTCATTGAGTAGATCTCTCACTGGAATATATAACCTCTCTAATTATGCAGTGGAGGATATTCATAAATTAATCCTTATACACATTTCATTCTTATATGCATTGGATCAATAATAAATTCTACAAAATTCAATAATTGGATATTTCAGAATACTTCACAGCTTAAGTTAGACATGATCACTCTGTCTTAACTGATACAAGATTACTTTGGATTACTGTAATGACCTAAAATTTCTTCAATGGAATTTATCTTCTTATAATAATGGTATAAAACACATATATATCATAAAGAACAAAAAAAAAACAAAATTATCCGCATAAATGATGAATGAAATAAGGAACTTGTAATGATAGAATAATAACTTGACCGTTGGAATTGTAACATGACCATTAAGAATTGTAATACAACCAATTGAATAGTAACCTCACCTATGAAATTATAAATAAAATTTAAGTATCTTATAAATGAAAATATGATATATTTGTGCCATATTATAAGTAAATAAATGTTTTAAAAATGATAAATTATGTTTTGTATTATTGTAAATAATAAATGTTTATTTATAATTTTATAATTAATGTAATAATATAAAAGTAATTTTATTTTTATAAAATAGATTCAAAATTTAATATTTTTTGTATTATATTTATAATATAATTTTATAAAGCCTTAATTAATTTTTCAAAGTGTCCTAAAATCAGTTATAATATTAAAAGTAGAATTTTTCAAATAAATGTTTATTTTAATCACAAATAAAAATTATCATATTTGGAAATTTATTTCCATTAAATAGATTTCATTTTTTAATTAAAAACATTGATTAATGGTCAGGGTTAATTATTTTTATTTTTTTTAAATAGTTGATTTTATTGGGAATAGTGAAATAATATAATTTACGATATAAGATAAATACATGACTTTTTTTGAATTTTTTGATGTATTGATGAGGTAATAACAATTATCTCAAACTAAACTCCTATATTTAGTATATTTATTCATGTTAAACAACACTATTTTTATTCTTGAACCAAAATAAAAAACGAATGAATAAAATAATAAAAAAACAACCATCTTCTCCCAAATAAATACCACCCATCACCACCTCTTATCCTCACACCTTCCAAGACATATAGGTTTTCTAAAATATTCCAAATTCCATCTAAAATCCTTTTCCCTAGGTGTTGGATATTCTTTTATAACAAAAGGCCAAATACAAGGGCCTCAAGGACGTTCTCATAATGAATAAATTGAAGAGGTAAAATCCTTAATCCCTCTCTTTTAATTTCTTTTCATTTATTATCCTCTACTTAAATTCCTTATCTGAATATAAATCATAACTAAATTATAATATATATACTATAATGTTATTTTTTAATTGAATATCCCTCATGGAACCCCTTATCCACTTCATTTTATTAAAAAAATGAAAACATCATTCGTGATGTGTCGATTCACCGCCTTCTTGGATGACGAGTTTTTTATTTTCCATAAACACCTTCAAGTATGGTCATAGAAATATAATTATGGTTAAATAAGACTATCATATAAAAATTATAATCTATATAATATTCTTGAACAAACATATAAATAAGATATCAAATAAAATTATATATGTTTGTGATGGTTGTAAAAACATCCAAAATAAATTAAATCATTTTCATTAATGTTTTATTTAATGAATCATCCTAATAACTTATAAAAAAATTATATATAAGACCCTTTAAAATTTTTCATGTAAATTATTAACATATAATTTATATTCTATAGAATTACTATCATTTTAAAATAAATTAAATACTTGTATACAAGCCAACTGATCGTCAAAACCAAGAAAACGAATACTCCCTGAACGACAGAATTGAACTATATAACTCCTCAAAACTCCAATAAAAAAATTAATAAAATTATAATAAATCAAATACATGTTTAATAAGGGTTTCTATTAATTTTATGAGTATAATTTCGTTAAACATAATATTAATGTGAAGAAAGAAATCAAACATAAAGTAAGTGAATTCTCAAACCCAACTACTTTTCTTTGAGTTATTGCTATTTCATTCCCAATTTTGGTGTGGATATTATTTTAATATAACTTATATATAATTTAATTGTTATTACCTTTTATATTATGGTATATAAATGTTTTAATTATGATTTTAGTACAAATATAATGATTTTCCAAAAGAACACTTCCTTCCAAAGAACCTTTTTACTCCACTTGAGTTGCCTCTTCTTCACTCAAGAATAACAAATCTCATAAAAAAGATGTTGTTAAATTCTCATGTGGGAACCAAAAATTTATTCATTATTGATTAAATTCTTATGAAATCCATTCCATTACATGGATTACTTCATGAATTTGATTAAAATACATTCTATGTGGAATTCATGATTATGTAAATGTTATGATGTGATATGTGAACTCGTAATTATATAGTACTTCAATGCATTGGGTAATGGGATAGGTCTCATAATATGATGTGTATTATGTGTGAAAATGAGGATATATTTATTCAAAATGATTATTTTATTATTATGAACATATTTTATGTGTAAACATTATGCTGGCTTGGAATACAACTATGTGTGGTATTTGACCATAAAGGCAAGATAGTTCATTTTTATGCATTGAAACATTCCATGAATTAGTCTAATGATTAATTTCATGATGATGATGATGATTCTATTCTTATTTTATGATTTATTTGAAGTAAGTCCAATAATCATGTTTGATCATCTTAAAGACAACCTGGGAGCAGTGCGTGACGAGTCAGAGATCAAGGATGTGCTCATGCACTTAAACTCGGATAACACCCCAGGTCCGGATGGGTCCCCATATTATTTTTATAAGATATCATGGGATACAGTGTAGAGAGATGTGATAGATGATGTTCATGATTTATTTAGAGGGGGTAAATTTCCCCTAGTTTCCAGTGCCACCACCCTGGTTCTTCTACCAAAGATCAAGACCCTATCTTTAACCTCTCATTACCACCCAGGGAGTATGTGAAATGTTCCTTATAATATCCTATATAGAATCATCAAATCCAGATTGGAAACTCATCTAACATGGTGTATTTCTCTAGAACAACATAGATTCATCAAGGAGCGCTCAATATAGGAAGCCATTGCTCTAGCATAGTAGATTCCCAAATGAAATCAAATTCAATTCTCGGGGGTCTAACATGGTCATTAAACTCAATATGAAAAAAAATCCTATGATATGGTTGAATGGAGATTCATTAATAGAGTTCTCTCAAGTATGAGTTTTAGATCATAGAACATCGACATTATATTTAATTTCTTCAATTATTCATGGTTATCATTGTATTTTATGGGAAAATCATATGGTTTCTTCAAGTCTACCCATGGCCTTAGGCATGGGGACCCCATATCGTCGACTCTGTTTGTTATCATTCCAGATGTTTTGATCCATCTCATCTAGAGAAGCATTACGATGGGGGATTCCTCCCATATCGTTATCCGTTGAAGGAACTAGTGATCTCTCACCTCATGTTTACAGATGATACCATTATATTTTTGAATGCTAAGAGTAGATCCCTACACATATTAAATAGAGTACTGGAAGGGTATTGTCGATGGTGTGGTCAGAGTTTTAACAAAGGTATGTGGGAATTATTTATTTCCAACATGTGTTCTACTGATAGGGTGATGTCTGTCAATAGGCTTCTGGGCATCCAGAGTGGGGAGTTCCCCCATGGTTTATCTCAGTTCTCCCATCTCACTAGGAAGAATTTAGATCGAGGACATTGATGCACTTCTCACCAGGATTACTGACATAGTGATGATCTGGAAAAATATTTTCCTATCTTTCAGTAGAAGGATCACCCTAGTGAATAGAGTTCTCGTGTATTCATCGATCCATGGCCTCTCCTCTATCAAGGTACCTAAGGGAGTTATCAACTCTATTTACAGGATTCTCGCCAACATCATTTGGGATCCTTCTTTAAGAGAGAAAAAACATTGGGTGGCCATGGACAAAATAGAATGGCTAGTGGGTGAAGGAGGTATCAATGTGCACACCCTGAAGGATACCCTCTATAAAATTCATGAAAGGCTTCCATGGGGCGTGCTGTAATGATGTACTCTCCAATGTGTCACCATGCACGAGACTACTGCACATCTTTGAGGCTCTCTGAAGGTGATTTTCTTTTTCCTCTATTTGATGATTGGTCCCATTGTTGATGTTTTTATCCCTTTCTCTCTTTGGATGGTTGGGGAAGGGGATTCTTCCTTCTGGCATCAGGATTGGGGTGGTGGTGTGTTGGGGTTTCTGGGATGTTCGACCACTGGCATCTTTTTCAAGGATGGAAGCCTCTACCCCGATTTCATCAATTCAGTTTTGGATAGGATTCAGCTTGAGTATTTTCACCTCATCGAGTTTAATGAAGAGGAGGATAAATGTGTCTTCAAAGCTTCCTCTTTGGACCTATTCTCCTCGATGGAGTTCTAGATTCTTCTCTAAGATGAGGCATAGTCTAGGGGCTGGTATGGGATCGTTTGGGTGAAAGATATCCCCACCAAGTTAAACATTCTCATGTGGAGGTTTCTAAATAGATCCCTCCCTATGGATGAGAATATCTGTAGATGTTGTATTCCCATTGAGTATAGGTTCATGTGTTGTAGTGTGCATAATGAGAATAGCACTACTCACCTGTTCTTTGGTAGTAAATGGGTGAGAAAGGTGTGGAAAGACCTAGGGGAATTCTCTGCGGGTCTTTTTTTGAATGACTATATCCCTTTCCTTTTAGATAAATGGTTCGAATGAGTTTGGGGGAGAGGACCAGAGAGGTTGGACCGATCATCGACACTACATGCAGGATGATAGAGTATTTTTTAGGTACAGAACACGTTGAAGTATGAATGTGGGGTTATGATGGATCAGGTCATTACTATCTAGGCAATATACCTGTTACTCGACCTGAACAAGGTGTGAGATCTTTTGAAGGAAGCTCCATCTTTTCACCATTTTCATGTAAGAACTAGGGCAGGGTTTCCCTCTAGAAACTGGATAGGAAACTTGGTTAGATGGTGTCTTCCATTGGGCTTCTTGAAACTTAACCTAGATAGCTATTATATCCTAGGGAACATACATGGAAGATGAGTGCTTCATGATACCAATGGATCAGTGTACTTAGCCTATTCAACCAGACTGGGCCAAGGAACTTCCCTCGAAGTGGAGGCCATGGACTAGCTCACATACCTTAGAATTTTCAGACAAAGGGGGATGAAGATCTCTGAATTTGAAATTGGAACTTTAATTATTCATGATGACTTGAAAAGTTGTGGTGTTTCCCCATGGAAGATCTAATATTCCATAAGAAAATGTAAAAGTATGCTCAACAACAATATTAGTGTGCTACATACATGGAGGGAGTGGAATAATGTTGTATACTACTTGGCCTTAGTGGAGTTCCCTATAATGGTAGAGGTGTTCCTACACATGGCTGGTAGCATCAAACCCGATGGGGTTGAATTTATTAAAGGGGTCGTGCTTGGTCTTCACTATTTCAGACCCCCTCAGTTTCTCTCTTGAGGATTCATTTATTCTCTTTGTTTCTTCCCCATCTATTAAAAAGTTACTTTATTATGATGTTGAGTAAGATACTAAGTATATATAAACACCCAAAAAGATTTTTTTTAGAAAAAATATAAACATAAAGATCCCACAATATATTCCTTTAGAGTTTATTTCATAAAAGAATTAATTATTTATTCATGACTTGTTTAGTTATATTTTATTCAAAGATTTTTTATTTTAGAAAATGGTGGAAACTAGGAGATACCAGACCAACAAACTTTTTCAAGGACAATGCAACAATTTCCTTAATGGAATCCCAAATTCTATGGGAGGTGGAGTTCAAAAAATTATAATGATGATTTCCCAACTACCTCGGGTTATAAATAATAATCTAAATCATGTGGAACATCCTCAGTCACCCAAGAAGGTCAACAAATCAATTGATTCCTTTATATGGAAATAACAACCAACATTTTTTAGAACATCCGATCTACTTATCGCATAATAATTGGTTAACTCATTGGAGAAGATATTTCCTGTGATAAATTTTTTTGTGAAGAATGTGACTCTGATGGTATATATTTTAGATGGAGAAGCCGATTAATTGTGGTAATTGGTAAATAACACCAATATGAATGATGAAATAGAAGATATAGAGTGGTAAGAATTTAAGAAAATATTTTTAACAAGTATTTACCTCAATCTCTTCATAAAAATATGGATATATAATTCATATAGATGAGGTAAAGGATGGTGAATCTGACAGGGATTATGAAGAAAATTTCACAATGGTTTCAAGGTAAGCCTCATGTTTTATTATCAACAATGATAGAAAAAATTAAATATTTATTCATGGTTTGTAAAAAATCATTCTAAAGGCACTAACTATTAGATACTTTGGGATTTGTGAAGAATTTGTTAGATGTGCTCTCAATGTAGATATAGTGTTTGCAAAATGGCCTCATGGTTATAGAGATATGAATAAAATATGGAGTTTCAAGTTGGAGTATCTAATGAAAATGGTGGAAAGAAATCTCAACAAACCACTTGTCCAAAATGTTGGAAGAAGTATCATGGTTATTACCTCAATGATATGGGAAATTATTCAAGTGAGGGAGATAAGACCACCAAGCTTAGGAATGTTGAAGAGGCATAATGAAGTTGGCCAACATGATAGAGGAGAGGAGAGCACCTCCCATGGTTTAATGCTTTAACAATATGGATCAATGGAATTATGTAAGACTATTAACTAAACCTTGAGTTCTCAAGGGTAAAAAACGTCAATATTCAGAAAATCCAAAGGGGACCCGGAAATCTTATTCCATCACTATAACTGAAGTTGAGTAAGAAAATGAATTTGTACAAGGTACACTACATATAAACTCAAGAATGAAAAAAGTGTTATTTTATTCTGGTTTTACTCATTCCTTTGTATCATGAATGTTTTATAGAACTATTGAATCTATTCCCCGAAACCTTGAAGTATATATATCCATTAAAAAACTAGTGGTATGGTCATTGAAACAAAAGTATTGGTCTCTTCCCCTATTGGTGTACATTGGAAGATTATTCTTGTTAATCTCATGATAATTACCGTGGTGGAATTCAAAAAACTAATGGGAATGAGTTGTCTCTCATTATAAAGAGAACACATCAAATTTCAGGAAAATAAAATATATTTTTATACTCTGAACCCTTCCATGCTCCACCAAAAATTCATGTAAGACCATGAATATCATTTTGAGAATCCATTAATAGTGTTGGTGTTGATTCCTTTTAAAGAATCATACCTCACTCAAATGGATGAGTCAAAAGAAGGTATCAAACTTGGGGAAATCCCCATTATGAGGGAATATAGAGACGTATTTCTTGAAGAGTTTCCATGAAATCCACTAAACCATGAGGTATAGTTATCAACAGAACTCAAACACAAATACACTTCTATCTCAAAATGACCCTAAAAGATTCCCTTTTTCAAACCATAGGTCTTAAAGAAGAAGATACAAGAGAATTTAAAAAAATGGATCATATTCCCTAGTGTATCACCTTGGGGTATTCCAATTCTATTTGTAAAGAAAAAGGGTGTGTCAATGTGGTCGTGTATCGATTATAAAGAAATACAAAAAATCACTATAAAGAACCAGTATCCAATTCTAATGATTTATGACTTGTTCAATCAACTCTAAGGAGCTCAATACTTGTCAAAGGTTTATCTTTGTTTTGGATATCATAAAATAAAAGTGAATAAGGTAGATATTTAGAAGACCTATTTCCATACAAGGTATGAGAACTATGAGTTTTTAGTTATTCCCTTTTGGACTTACTAATACCCCTATAATCTTTAGGGATTTGATGAATAGAGTCCTTAGACACTACCTTCAAATTTTTTTGGTAGCATTAATAAAAAATATTCTAATATACTCTAAGAATAGGGATGTCACGACGTCTTCACCAAGATGAGGAAACAAGTAGCAGATTGCCAGAACCTTCCTTCTTCAAGTTCAAGGAGAGATAATGACCCAAGAGACCTACCTTCAATAGGTCCCAGAGTGGAGACTAGCACTGAGGGTATAGATTGACATGAAAAATGGAAGGCATGGCCGTTTTTATTTAGATGGATCAAGAGATAATATAATAAATCTCAAACAACACCGAATGTGGAAGTAAAATACAACAAAGAAAAATCATTCCCACATGCATGTTTCAAATAATAAGTGCTACAATACAAGAAAACTCCAAAGGTAAATACCAAATAAAAGGAAAACGGAAACAAAAACTATACCAAAATCCTGACTAGTACATCCCCACATGGTCCTCAGATTCCTCCTAGAAACCTCAAAAAAATTTATATACATAGGGTGAGTAAACAAGTATTCTCAGTTATAACGGCTCGGTTCTGAAAGTAGCCCAGAGATGTTCCATACCTGGTTGGTCACATGGCCTCAAGAGCATTTCCCCGAACAACAGAGGATACTGACTAGCTATGAGGGCCTTGGGTGTGATTGTGGGAAAATTATTCCCTCATTGGAAGAGTAACATGACGAAAGTAAAATAGATATACAATAGAGGAATCAATAATAATCCATACAAAAGGAAATAGTGGAATACTAGAAATTATAAACCAGAGCACACACACACACATATATATATATATATGAATGATTCATGATACATAAGTCTAAGAAAATAGCCAATAAAATCCCAATGTTGGAATACAAAAAATACTAAATCAAATTACAAAAGAAAATAGTCGAAAGCTTCTCAGCATCGTAAGCCTCAACTTGGTCCCATGCTCTCCATTTCCACATCACTAATGTAACTAATGTATAAGGGAACTTGAACTTATCTATACCTACAACAATATAACCTATTTGGGCCCAAATGTATGGCCCAAATAGGGTGTGAGACTAAATTCTAGTAGGCAACCACCACAAGATCTGTTCCTAACAGTTAGTGAATATACAGCAGGGAATAAGCACAAGAAGGAAGTAAACAAGGAATTACTCATCAGTAACCAATCCTACAGTTTCAAAACATTCAGTTTCATATATCAAGTAAAAAACTAATCAAGAGGGAAAAAAAGAGGTAACCCTCTGGGAAGTACTCACAACATATTCCCTCTAGTCCTATCTAGCAACACAAGTAACCCTCCAGGAAGCACACACAGTCTACCCCTCTAGTTCAAATTACAAGGATATAATAAAGACTTTTTGAGGAAGAACTATCAGTCAATTCCTCTTATAATCCAATATAAATAAAGATTCTCTAAGGAAGATCACACATCAATTCCCCTTATATTCAAAAGTGATAAAGACTCTCTGAGGAAGCTCACATGGTCAATTCCCCATATAGTCAGATTGACAACTCTTTAAGGAATCTCTCACGGTCAATTCCCCTTATAGTCTACTACAACAGGTTCTCACGACCCGGTGTAAGTCAAATGAGCATAGAAATGCAATACGGCCAATGTAAACCTCAAGAACTACTTGGCTAAATAGTCTTAAACATATGAACCATGTCAGATAAAATATTCACTCCATCATACAGTACTAGGAATAGGAAAACATCAAGGCAGCCTAATGAGATAAAGAGGACCAAACAGTCATAAATAGAACATGCATGGGAAAACACTTCCAAAGCATAGAAACCAACCCTATTCACATTGAATTAACCTATACTCATGCATACCAGCATAGCAGGTAATTAACAGGGATAAAATGGTAAACACGCAACACCATGTTCAAGGGTATTAGGCAAAATTGCACATATAACTCATATATTTTCAACATAAATCTACAAACCACCTACCGTGGTGTGGGGAGATCGATATACGTGAACCTAAATCCTTGAATCACCCAAGAACATCATTGATGTAAAAAATGTCTAAAACGTTAAACGAAGGATAACTTCAGAAAGAGTAGAAATCAGGAAATGAATCTCTAAAAAAATGAAGACCTTACCGAGGCAACCCCAACGCAATAGAAGGTGGTTGAATCAGAGATCAGATTTTCGATCGGGGGCTCGGGGAAAGATCGTGGTTGTACTCTCGCTCTCAGACGAACCAAACCTAGAATGATGGATTTCTGTCCATCAGACATGACCCCGATGCATTTAATGAAATAAAAATAGAATACATGGCTTGTACTTTATAACTACATGGCATGGACTTGCCTTCTCCGTACTCCACTTTACGTGGTCTCTAGGTCACCACAAGGCCGTGTGCATGACCGCTACACGTCAAGCACATGACTACCCACTATAACTGAGTACACGACATGCACTCATAAATTACATGGTGTGTACTTCAAAAATTTCCAGAAACTCCTCATTTTACCCAAAAACAACCAAAAAAGAAAAGAATACCTTAAAAAAGATCTGGGCTCTTACATCAGTAGGGAAAACCAAATGCTCTCATGCAAATGTGGGGAGGAATTCTAATACCTTATTAGAAAAGAAGACAACCAAAGAACCTAGCAAGGAAGCTATCCTCACTACCTCACCAAGGAAGACTCCCCAGATAACACAATTCAAGTAATGTAATAGTTTTATAACATCGATATTTGGGTACCCCACACCACCTTCCCATTGGTTATTGAAGACATTCTACATGTCAGACCTTCCCTTCCATTCTCACCATAGTCCCACTACTATACCTTGCCCTCATGAAGCTGGGCTATCACAACCACAAATCTTGCCTGCAAACACCTAGGTCACAACAACCAATCATAACTATGCCCGAACACACCTGGTCCACAACAATTACCACCACACCCAAAGACTCCTGGGCTCGAACAACTACCGCCACACCATAAGACACCTGGGCCTCATCCCAAAGACACATGTTAAACAACCTACCTGCACACACATGGGGAAACCACCACCACGTACCCTGCCCAAAGGATATAGGGCTATATTGGACCATATACCATCACATCCTTCCCAAGGAGTCTTGGGATACTCAAGAAAGGGAGAAGAAAAGGAGTTAATAACTATCCACTCATAAGCGTTTTGGGAACTCCCCCATTGAAATGGGGGTGTTTGGTACGAATTCATCAACTTGGGTGGGGAACAAATAAGAAATATAAGAACTAAATTATACATATAGGTAAATAATCACTCACCCCAACCTAGGGGTTCCAAAACCAATCTACACAGAAACACCATCATTACTATTCATTCATAAAATGAACAACACTCATTTCCAAGTCACAAATCATTCCTAGAAAATAGTTTCCCGTTGAACCCATCCTTGTTTTTAGATTCAAGTATTTCAACTTAAATAATTCTAGAACATCGGGAAACTAACAATCATAGTCACAATCCAAGCAGGAAGAAATAGCCAAGAAACAATTTAAGCATTCACACCTGGTTCCCTAGTAATATCACTACAACAAAATGGATTTCTGAGATCCCTCAAAGTATTGGAACCAAACAAGGCCCCACCATAGGGCCCCTCACGACCTTAGATCCAGAAACCAACAACTACACCACAACAGGGGATCCCATCCGCATCCATGTCACTCCACAAGGATCAAGTGAAACAACCACACATATTTCAAAGACAGTGTGAGGGAATTTATAGATTCTATAACACTATTAAATGAGTTTCTTATATTTGTTTGGTTAATCGGGGTGTTCACATGAGGATTATTGTTTTGTGGAAATTCATTTAATCAAACAATTTTAGGGGATTAACCAATTTCCACATTACATCAATTCAATCATCACAGAATACAGGGGTCCATTAGTGCGCATGGAAAGACCACCAACAACCATGATTTTCAGTGGACACAAGACCATACAATTCACAACATATATTAAAGGGTTAAGGAGTATAAAAAAATCATCAAACACACTCCTTCATTATTTAAATGTCCATTTATTATCTTCATTATGGTTTGGTTTCATCCATCCCCATAGAAACATTAGCATACTCAACCCGCATGATACACAGTAAATAAAGACAAATGAAGAACCCTAAATTGATGATAAACGATCAAAGTTTCTCTCCACACACCAAGAACTGGGGATGCATGACTTGAAGGGGAGGAACTCTGAGGACTTAAATAGTTAGAAGAAAAGATCCAGCATAGGTGCACCACTTGCCTCGTGAAGGGGGATCCAAACGCACCAAGGAAAGAAAAAGAGAGCAGCCAAGAAGAAGAAATAATTCTATTGGGATAAAAAGGAGAGATCCTAGAGTTACGAGATATGAAAATTTTGAATGGATCTAAAGGTGGATCGTGGTTTCACCACACGATTGGATGGTCACACACGATGGATTTAATTGTTATTTAATAATTCTCATCTGAGAGGTGGCCATAACAGCTGTGCGTTAAATGGTTTCTTTTAATCAGAGGAAAACACGTTACAAGGGAGGATCTGGATAGTATGGGAAAAGGTGTGACACCGAGAAAAGGCCATAAGTTTTTTCAAGTCAAGGGTTGCTCGACTCTTGGGGAATTTTAGATATCATTTATGGGATTTTAATGAATTAAAAAGAGGTATAAAAAATCTTTTACACCTAAAGATACATTGTGGGAGTGAAAAAGGCCAGAAACTGGAAAAAGAACAAGGGTGGGATACTTCTTGGTGGGACACCATAAGCGGTGCCACGGTCGCGGTGCCACCCTCACTCTGCCACCATGAGCGATGCCACCATTTCAATGTGCGACTGTGATGGTGTGACCTTTATGGTTCCTCTGTCACAATGCCACCATCATGGTGCCACCATTATGTTGTCACCATCAGTGTTGCCACTGTTTTGTTGTGTGATAGGGATGGTGAGACCATTATGGTGCACCATCATAGTGCCACCGTAAGCTGTTCTAGTGTTAGCGGTGTCACCATTTTAGTTTGCAACCATGACTGATACCACCATTTTTGTGGAACTGTTTAATGGAATTGAGTTTTTGGAAAACTCCTTAATGAGTCATCTTCCGGGCCATTACATTAGATACCTCTCAAAATATTCTTTCCCTTAGGAATTAAAACTTGACCTAATGAAAAGAGAGGGGTCCGAACAACCACCTCAAAAGATAACTCTTTGGAGAAAACCTCCTCTAAATATAGGAACAACTATCCCTAAAGTAACCACTCAAACATGTAAAGTGAATACCATCCAGTCATATGGATTTGGGAGTCCCTTCCTCCATGTAAAGATATTATCCTCTTTGGGCAGCACTGACTCGCCCGCATGTGTTTAGCCGCATCCACTTTAATGCATCTGGATTAAGGATTTGTTCCTTCCCTCCCCACATTCAGGACTCTCCGCACACATCCAAAGGTCAAGTAAAACAATCCATTTTATAGCTAAAAAGGTCAAAAACTACATCACAGACAAGTACAAAATAGAACAAAACAAAACTCAAAACAACTCTCAGTATTGAGCGCACATTTGTGCTTCCCTTTCCTATGTAATCTCCTCAAGGCCACCATGCCTCCACAACACACAAACCAAGGGAATGGTTCTTCTATTAAGCACCCTCTCCTCAAGATCCTCGATCCTCATTGGTCTCTCTACAAATGTCACATAGTTCTCAATATTCAGCCTTCCCCAATCAAGGAAGTGCGAATCACCGTGTATATACCGATGGAGCTGAGACACAGTGAATATGTCTTTCACTCTCAGTAGTGGTGGTGGAAGTTCTAGATGATAAGCCACCTTGACGACCCGCCACAACACCTCGAAGGGTTCGACGAACCTAGGAGAAAGTTTAGTACCCTTGTCGAACCTTTGTTGTCCATGCAATGGGGAGACCTTCAAAAAAATGTGATCCCCAACCACGAACTCCATGGGTCTCCTCCTATTATCATCATATGACTTCTTCCAATCCTGGGTGGACTTCATCCTCTCTCGTATAATCTAAACCTTCTCCGTTGTTCTTTCCACCACTTCTGGGACCAGAAAACCAGCTTCCCTGACCTCTGTCTAGCACATGGGTGAGAGACATAACCTCCCGTACAAGGCATCGAACGAAGCCATGCCAATGGTAGAGTGATAGCTATTTTTTAGGCAAAATCTACCCGAGGAAAGTGTCATACCCATGATCCCCGAATGTCTAGAACACATGCATGTTGCAAAATTTCCAACGTCTGGATGGTTTTCTATTTCTGCCCATCTATCTGGGGATGGAAAGCAGTGTTGTAGCATAAATTGGTACCAAAACCGTGTTGCAATCCTTTCCAAACCAGTGAGGTAATCTGTGAATCATGATTGGAGACTATGGACCTTATGACTCCATGAAAACACACCACTTCACCCACATACCTCTATGATAAGGCATCCACCATACTCGACTCCTTGATTATCAGGAAGTGAGCTGATTTCTTCAGCTGATCCACCAATACCCAGATAGCATCATGGATTCCTTGAACTCAGGGTAGTCCCGTGATGAAATCCATTGATATGTCATCCCACTTACACTCAGGGACATCCAAGGGTTGTAACATACCTCATGGGATGTCATTTTTAACCTTCACCTACTGACACAAGGGGAATTTTTTCACAAACTCTGCCACTACTCGCTTCACACCATGCCACCAAAACTGAACCTTAAAGGCTTGATATATCTTGGAAACTCCTAGATGTACTGCTAGGGGTGAGTTGTGGAACTCACTAAGAACAATATTGTGCATTACCACTTGGACAATGAACATTCCATGAAACAAAATCTGACTATTCCTGTCTTCTAACCATCCTCCTAGAGCATCACCCTGGCTAACACGATCACGCATCACTTCAGCCTACAAGTCCCCACAATAAGACTTCTAGACCTATTGCAATAGGGAGGGCTGCACTTTCATCTAGAATAGACAACCTCTTCCATCCACTACCGTTGCATCCAGGCATAGGGTAGTCAACTCCTCCATCCCCTTCCAAGTATCTTATGACTCTCGAACCACATCCTTTTGCAACTTCCTTTTCAAGGAATCATCCACCACGTTCCCCTTTCCTATGGTGTAGGAAATTTCAAAGTCATAGTTCTGAATAAACTCCATCCACCTCTACTTCCTCAAGTTCAGGTCCCATTGGAAGAAGATATAACTCATGATTTTGTGATCTGTGAAGACCACGAAGTACTACCTGATGAGGTAGCACCGCCACAACTGTAGGGAGAACACAACTAGTCAGAGATCCAAGAAATATGTGGCATAGTTAAGCTAATGGGGGAGTAACTGCCTAGACCTATAAGAGATCACTCCCTACTACCATATCAGTACAGAAACCAAGACTTGGCTTGATGTATCATAGCTAACCTCAAACAACACCCCTTTATCTGGAAACCTCAGTACTAGGGAACTAACCAACTTCCCCTTCATATAATTGAAAGATTCCTCGCATTTCCCAATCCACATGAAATCGTAGTATTTCTTGGTCAAGGGTGTCAAAGGTTCTGAAACTCTGGAGACGTTGGGAATGAATCTCCGGTAGTAACCTACTAGACCCAGGAAACTACAATCTTCTGTCACATTTATGGGTGATTCCCAAGAAACAACCGCTTTGACCTTCAATAGGTCCACTGCAATTCCCTTCTTGGACTCCAAGTGTCCAAGGAAGTGCTCCTCTTATGTCTAGAACTTGCACTTGGACCCACCTTGACCATGATGAGGGTAGGGGAAGCAGATTGTCAATCTCTTCCATCTTCAAGTTGAAGGAGAGATAATGAACCCCAAGATCCACCTTTAATAGGCCCCAGAGTGATGACTAGAACCAAGGGTATAAATTCACATGCTTAATGGAAGGCTTTACCCTTTTTATTTTGTAGGATTAGGAGATAAGATAGTAAATCCCAAACAACCCCAAAAGTAGAAGTAAAAGTAAATCCAATAAAAACCATTCCCACATTCAGGTTTCAAATAATATGTGCTGTAACACAAGAAGACATCAAAGGTAAATACCAATGAAAAGAAAAACAACAACATAAAATTTCCCAATGTCTGAACTAGTATAGTCTCTAACAGTAGTTGAAGTCCTCCTATAAACTTGAAAACATTTTTATATACGTAGGGTGAGTATACTGGTATACTCCGTAGGGAAAACCAAAATCTCTCATGCACAATTACGGAGGCATTCTAACAACCTATGAGAAAAAAAGAGAACCAAAGCACCTAGAAGGGAAGCTATCCACCCAAACTCACCAAAGAACAATACACAAATAATTCATGTAAAGTAAAGTAATAGTAATATCACATCGATATTTGGGTACCCTGCACCGATATCCCATTGGTTATTGAAGAAATCATATAAATCAGACTTTCCCCTCCATTCTCACCGTAGTCCCACTATCATACCCCACCTGCACACACCTAGGATATCTTTACCACAAATCTTTCCCACAAACACTCGGGCCACAAAAACCAATCGTAACCACTCCCACACACACCTGGGATAGAACAACTACTTCCACTCCCGAAGACACCAAGGCTCGAACTACTACTACCACGCCCGTAGAAACATGTGCCTCATCATCCAGAAGACAATTGGGAAACAACCTTACCACACACACCTGTTCCAACCACCACCATGTACCCTACCCAAATGATCTTGGGATATAATGGACCTCAAGCCATCACATCCTTCCTAAAGAGTCTTTGTATACTTGAGAAATGGAGTAGAAAAGGAGCTAATAACCAGCCACTCATAGTAGTGTTGGAAAAAACAGCCTCCCCCATTAAAATAGGGGTGTTCGAAATGAAGTTCTCAACTTGGGTGTGGCGTGAATAAGAAACAGAAGTACTAAATTATACATATAGTTAAACAAACACTCATCCAAACCTAGGGTTTCCAAAACCAGCCTATACGCAAACTCTCTCATTACTATTCATTCATAAAAAACACACCACTCACAACCAAGTCACAACTCATATCAAAAAACACAATTTCCCATCGATCCCATCCTTGTTTTCATGTGCAAGTAATTCCATTTAAATAATTCTTCACCACCGGTCAACTAACATGCATAATCACAAGATAAGGAGGAGAAAACACCCAAGTAGCAATTTAAGCATTCACACCCGGGTCTCTGGTAAATTCACAAAAAAAAAGGGATTAGTGAGATCCCTCGAAGTACTAGAACCAAACCAAGCCCCTCCATTCGGTCCTACATGGCCTTAGATCCACAAACAAACAACTGCACCATAGCATGGGATCCCATCACTATCCATGTCACTCCATAAGGATTAAATAGAAGAACCGCACATATTTCCAAGATAGAGTAAGGGAATTTATAGATTCTATCACATCCTTAGTTGAGTTTCTTATTTTCATTTGGTTAACTGGGGTGTTCACACGAGGATTATTGTTCATTGAAGATTCATTTATTCAACCAATTTCACATGATTAACAAATTTCATTATTACATTCATTCAATCATCACAGAATATAGGGGTCCATTAGTGCACAAGGAATGACCACGAACAACCATGATTCTCAATGGACACAAGACCATAATATTCAAAACATATAGGAATGGGAAAAAGAGTACATAAGCATCATCAAATTCACCCCTTAATTCTTTAAAATTCTGTTTATTATCTTCATTAAGGTTTGGTTTCATCCACCCCCTTCGAAAAATTACCATACCGGCCCCACATAATACAAAGTAAAGAGATACGAAGGAAGAAACCTACTTGGATGATTACCTATCAATGTTTCTCTCCACACACCATGAATTGGGGATCTGCGACTTGCAGGAGAGGAACTCCGAGGACTCCACGATTGAGCAGAAAAGCTCTAGCACAGGCGCACCACTTGCCTCGATAAGGGGGAATCCAAATACCCCATGTAAAGAAAAAGAGACCTGCCAAGAAGAAGAAATAATTCCCATGTGATAAAAAGGAGAGATCTTGGAGTTATGGTATATGAAAATCTTGAACATCTCTAAAGGCGGATCATGGTTTCACCACGCAGTTGGATGATTACACATGATAGAATTAATTGTTATTTAATAATTCTCATTAGATAGGTGACCATAAAAATTGTTCATTAAACGATTTACTTTAATTAGTGGAAAATGTGTAGTAGTGGTGGAAATGGGTAGTACGGGAAATGGTGTAACATCAAGGAAGGGCCACACATTTTGGAAAGTCAAGGGTCACCCAGCTATTGGGGAATTTTAGTTATCATTAATGGGATTTTAATTTATTTGAAAGGGGTATAAAAACTCAATTACGTCAAAAGATACGTTGTTGTTGCCGAAAAAGTTGGAAAATGGAAAAAGAACAGTGGAGGGACACCGTTTGGTGGGACACAGTAATGTGTGCCATGGTCACAGTGCCACCCTCACGGGGCCACTGTAGGTGGTGCCACCGTTTTGGTGTGAGACCGTGATGGTGCGATTGTAAAGGTGCCACCATCACAGTTCCACCCTCACGATGCCACATTCATGGTGTCACCATCAACGGTTCCACCCTTTCTGTGTGCTACCTTGACGGTGTGACCGTTACAATGACACCGTCACTATGCCACCATCATAGTGTCACTATAAGTGGTGCCACCATTAGTAGTTCCACCATTTCGATGTGCAACTGTGACCGGTGCCACTATTTTGTTGGTACCATTTGATTCAACCATGTTTTTGGAAAACTTTTTAATGAGTAATTATCTGAACCATTACATCAGATAACCCTCAAACTATTCCCACCCATGAGAATTAAAACTAGATCTGAAGAAAAGAGAGATGGTCCGAACAACCACCTCGAATGATACCTCCCAGGATAAATCCTTCTCGACATCTAGGAACACCTCTCACTCAAGTAACCACTCAAACATGTAAAGTTCGTACTGTCCAGTCATGTGGATTAGGTAGTCCCTTCTTCCATGTCAAGATACTATCCTCTTTGGGGGGCACCGACTTGACCGCATGGGTTTAACCGTATCCACTTTTATGCGTCATGATTAGGGATCAGTTCCTTCCCTCCCCACTGTCATGGATCTCCACACACATCTAGAGGTTAAGGAAAAAAGTCTATTTTATAGCTAACAAGGTCGAACACAACATCATAGACAAGTATAAAACAGAATAGAACAAAACACAAAACAATTATTGGTATTGAATGTGAATTTGTGGTTACCTTTGCTAGGTACTCGCCTTGAGGCCACCATGCATGCACAACACATGACCCAAGGGAATGGTTCATCCATGAAGCACCCTCTCCTCATGATCCTCAATACTCATAGGTCTCTCTTCAAACATTGCATCATCCCTGATATCCTACCTTTTCCAGTCGAGGATGTGTGAATCATCATGTAGATACCGATGGAGGTGTGATACAATGAAGAAATCATACACTCTCAGTAGCGGAAGTGGAAGTTCTAGATAATAAGCCACTTCTCCGACCCGCCAAAACACCTCCAAGGGTCCGACGAACCTGGGAGAAAGATTACTCCCTCTTCCAAACCTCCATTGTCCATACTAAGGGTATACCTTCAAGAACACGTGGACCCTAACAACAAACTCCAAGGGTCACCTCTTATTATCAGCATAAGACTTCTTCCAGGTCCTAGGTTGCCTTCATCCTCTCTCGTATAAGCTGAACCTTCTCCATCGTGCTTTGTACCACTTTCAGGCCAAGAAAACTTGCTTCCCCGACCTCTATCCAGCCCATGGGTAAGTGACATGGCCTCCCGCACAAGTCTTTGAATGGAGCAATTACAATGGTAGAGTGATAGCTATTGTTGTAGGAAGACTTTACCAGAGGCAGGTGTCACACCCACGATCCTCTAAAGTCCAGAACACATGCTTGTAGAATATACTCAAATGTCTGGATGGTGAGATCAATCTGCCCATCTGTCTGGGGGTAGAATACAGTGTTGACACATACCTAGGTTCGATGAGAATCTTAAAATCCTTTCCCGACATGTGAGGTAAACTGGGTATCCTGATCCGAGACTGTGGACCTCAAGACTCCATGCAATCGCACCACTTCACCCACGTACCTCTGTGCTAAGGCATCCACCGTACTCGACTCCTTGATTGTCAGGGAGTGAGATTATTTCTTTATCCAATCCACTACTACCAAGATAGCATCAAAACCTCATTGAACTCTAGGTTGTCCCATGAAAAAATCCATAGATATGTTATCCCACTTCCACTCACGGACATATAAACTTTGTAACAGACCTCATGGTACGTGGTTTTTAGCCTTTAACTCCTGACACATGATGTACATTTCCACAAACTATGCCACTTCCCGCATCATCCCATGCTACCAAAACATGCCCCTCAAGGCTTGGTATATCTTGGAAACTCCTAGATTTACCGCTAGGGGTGAGTTGGGGAACTCACCAAGAACTATTTCATGCATTCCCACTAGGAAGAACAACTTTACATGAAAAAACATCCAATTCTGCCCATATTCTGACCATACTCTTGGAGCCTCACCCTGGATAACATGATCACACATCACTTTAGCCTCTAAGTCCCCCACTGGGACTCCTCCACCTGCTGCAATAGAGAGGACTTCACTATCATATGGAACAGACAACCTCTTCCATCCTCCAACTTTGCATCCAGGATAGGGAAGTCAAACCCTCTATCGCCTTCCAAGAATTTGTTGACTCTCAAACTACATCCTTCTACGGCTTCTTGCTCAAGGAATCAGCAACCACATTCCCCTTTCCTGAGGTTTATGAAATTTTGAAGTTGTAGTCCTGAAGAAACTCCATCTACCTCTGCTACTGTATGTTCAGGTCACTTTGGGAGAAGATATACCTCATCCTTTTGTGATCTGTGAAGACCACAAAGTGCTCCCCGATGAGGTTGTGCTGCTGCAACATTTGTGAGAACACAACCGCTATGAGCTCCAAGTCATGGGTGGAATAGTTACGCTCAGGGGGCTGTATCTTCCTAGAACCATAAAATATCAACCCTAATACTGCATCATCACACAACCCAATCCTTGACTGGAAGCATCATAGAACACCTCAAATTCCTCCCCTTCTTCTCAAAACCTCAGAACATCAATAGTATCTAACTTCCCCTTCAGATAACTGAAGGCTACCTCGCACTTCCAAATCCACATGAATGCCTAGTATTTCTTGGTAAAGGTTGTCTAAGGTGTGGAACCTCAAGAGAAGTTGGGCACGAGTCTCCAATAGTAACCTTCTAGAACCAAGAAACTAAAATATTCTACCACGTTCTCGGGTGCTACCCAAGAAACAACCACTTCAACCTTCAACAGGTCCACTACTATTCCATCCTCAGACACCATGTGTCCGTGGAAGTGCACCTCTCATGTACATAACTTGCAATTGGACCCACCTTCACCAAGATGAGGGAAGGGGCAGCAGATTTTTAGGCCTTTCCTTCTTCAAGTTGAAGGAGAGATAATGACCCTCGAGACCTGCCTTCAACTGGTCCCAAAGCGGTGAATAGCACCAAGGGTATATATTCACACCCAAAATAGAAGGAATAATCCTTTTTATTTAGTAGGATTGGGAGATAAGATAGTAAATACCAAAAAACACTAAAAGTGGTAGTAAAAGTAAATCCAAAACAGACCATTCCCACTTGAAAGTTTTAAATATTAAGTGCTACAATATAGAAAAACTCCAAAGGTAAATACCAAAGAAAAGAAAAATAGCAACAACAACATTCACAACGTCCAAACTAGTATGGTCCCGCATGGTCCTTGAAGTGCTCTGGAAAACATGAAAGCAGTTTTATATACATAGGGTGACTATACATTAATACTATGTAGGGAAAACCAAAATCTATCGTGCAAAAGTGGGGAGGGATTATAATGCCCCATGAGAAAAGGAGACAACCAAAACACCAAGAAAAGAATCTATCCACCCAACCTCACCAAGGAAAACTCACAAAATAACACAAGTGAAATAAAGTAATAGTAATTGAATATTGATATTCGGGTACCCCACACTACTTTCCCACTGGTTATTAAAGACATCCTACACGTAAGACCTTCCCCGCCATTCTCACCGCAGTCACACTGCAATACCTCACTCGCACAAACCTGGGATATCACTACCACACATCTTGCCTGAAAACACCTGGACCACAATAACCAATTGTAACCATAGTCGCAAAAACATGGGATAGAACAACTACTACCACACCTAAAGACACCTGGTCCTGAACAACTACTTTCACACCCGAAGACACCTGTGCCTCATCCCGAAGAAACTTTTAAAACAACCTGCCCGCACACACCTGGTCCAACCACCACACCAAATGATCTAGGGATATAAAAGACCTCAGGATATCAGAGCCAGCCCGATGAGTCTTGGGATACTCGGGAAAGGGAGCAAAAAATGAGCTAAAAACCTACCAATCATAAGAGTGTTGGGAGAAACACCCTCCCCCATTGAAATGGTGGTGTTTGGCATGATGTTCTCAAATTGGGTGGGGAATGAATAAGAAACATAAGAACTAAATTATATATATAGGTAAACAAGCACTCATCCCAACCTAGGGGTTCAAAAACTAGACTATACACAAACACCCTCATTACTATTCATTCATAAAAAGCACACCACTCATAGCCAAGTCACAAATAATTCCATAAAAACAAATTCCCATTGGACCCATCCTTATTTTTTTATTCAAGTAACTCCTTTTAAAAAAATCTTCACCACCGGGACACTAAGAGGCATAGTCACAAGTCAAGGAGGAAAAAAAACCCAAGCAGCAACTTAAGCATTCACACCTAGTTCTCTTGTAAATTCACAACAACAAAAGGGATATGTGAGATCCATCAAAGTACTTGAACCAAACCAAGCCCCACCATATGGCCCAACACAACCATAGATCCTTAAACCATCAAATCAACCAAAATAGGGGATCCCATCCCCATCCATGTAACCACCAAGAATCAAGAAGAACAACCACACATATTTCCAAGATAGTGTAAGGGAATTTATAGATTCTATCACATAATTAATTGAGTTCTTACTTTCGTTTGGTTAACTGGGATGTTCACATGAGGATTCCTGTTCTCTAGACATTCATTTAATCATTAGATTTTACGTGATTAACCAATTTCCATGTTATATCCATTCAATCATTATAGAAGACAGGGGTCCATTGGTGTGCTTGGAATGACCACCAAAGACCACGATTTTCAGTGGACATAAGGCCATACAATTCACAATATATAGGAAAGGGTAAATGAGTACATCAACATCATCAAACACAACCCTCCATTCTTTAAAAGTCTTTTTATTATCTTCATTAAGGTCTGGTTTCATCCATCCCCATATAAACATTAGCATACCCAATCCTCATGATACCCGGTAAATAGAGAGGAAGTAATAACCCTACTTTGATGAACAGTGGTCAAAGTTTCTCTCCCCGTTCCATGAACTGGGGATGCACAACATGTAGGGGAGGAACTCCGAGGACTCCAAGAGTGAGCGGAGAAGCTCCAACATAGGTGCACCACTTGCATCAGGAATGGGGACTTGAAACTCACAATGGAAAGAAAAAGAGACTAGAAAATAAGAAGAAATAATTATCATTCAATAAAAAGGAGAGATCCTGGAGTTACAAGATATGAAAATCGTGAACGGCTCTAAAGGTGGATCTTAGTTTCTCCATGCAGTTGTAAAGTTACACATGATGGAATTAATTATTTTTTAATAATTTTCATTGGATAGGTGTCCATAATAGTCGTGCGTTAAGTGATTTCATTTAATTAGAGGAAAGAATGTAACAGGGGTAGAACTGGATAGTACGGGAAAGAGTGTGACACTGTGGAAAATCCACACGTTTTGGTAAGTCAATGGTCGCCCGACTCTTGTGGAATTTTAGATATCAGTTATGGTATTTTAATGGCTTTTAAAGGGTTATAGAAACTCTTTTATGACACAAGATACATTGACGGAGAAAAAAAGTCAAAAACTGGAAAAAAGAACAAGGGTGGGACACTGTTTGGTGGGACACTGTAAGTTGTGCCACGGTTACAGTGCCACCCTCACGATGCCACAATAATTAGCGCCACCATTTCAGTGTGTGAACATGATGGTATGACCGTAATGGAGCCACCATAATGGTACCACCCCAAGGGTGCCACCTTCACAGGGCCACCATTGTGGTGGCAACGTCAGGATTCCACTGTTAGTGATGCCACCGTTTTGGTGTTCGACTGTGACCGGTGCCACCATTTTGGTGGAACAACTTGATAGAACCGAGTTTTTTGAAAAAATATTTAAGGATTCATTTTACGAGCCATTACAAGGGATGCCACTATAAAAATCTAAGGATTTTGTTGGTGATATTAAGGGAGGAGAAATTTAATACCATGATTAGAAAGTTTGAATTTTTGTTATCGAAATTCACATTCTTGGGACTTGTGATCACAACTGAGGGAATTTTTTTTGACCATTGAAAAAAGAAGGAAATTGAGGAATGTCCTAGACCCAGTAGTGTCATGGGAATTAGTAGTTTTCTTTGATTAGTAGGGTATAACCGATGTTTTGTGATAAATTTATCATGATTTACTAGCCTGCTAACTAAGTTAATAAGGAAAGGGGTAAAGTGTATATGGATGGAAGAATGTGAAGAATATGCTGATCTATGTACCTGTACTCACATTAACAACAAGTGGTGAACGTTTTCTGATATATAGTGATACTTGAAAATTTAGGTTATGAACTAATGTAGAATGATAACGTGATTGTCTAAACATCATGATAGTTGAATACCCATTAGAAGAACTACCTGACCCACAATTTTGAGTTAGTAGCTATTTTCTACACTCAAAATATTTTGTATCACTATCTCTATGATGAGAAGTGTTATATATATACCAATCACAAGAGTCTAAATTATATATTCACAAAGATGGAACACAACATGCATTAAATAATATGGTTAAAGCTAATGAATTACTATGATTTCTCTATTGACTACCATATAGGAAAGGAAAATAAGTTATCTTCTTCTTTTAGAAAAAAATAACCAACTACTATATCCATCATGCAGATTGAGAAAGACCATATATTCATGGATTAAAAAAAGAATGATTTTTAAGTCATAATGTCATGGAATACATCCTACCTTTCCCAAATAATTTCCCAAAAATCTATCCAAGATAAGATAGAGGAGGCACCAAGGGATGATCTAGAGCTTCAATTATGTTGAAATAAGTAATGGAAGGGAAGCTACACGAGTTCTATATCAATGATAATAGTGTGATTTTTTGGGAAACGTATTCTTTTACCTTCATCACCTGAGATAAATAAGAATGTTTTGAATAATAAACATAGATAACCTTTCTTCATCCATCCTGGTAGTACCAAGATGTACTGTGATCTTCAAGAACACTTCTAGTGGGATAGCATGAAGGAGTTCGTAGAGTATATCTCAAGGTTCTTGACATGTCAACAAGTTAAAGAGGAAAGAGAAAAGTCTAAAGGGATAATTCAAACATTTCCTATCACTATTTGTAAATGGGAGAATGTCACTATGTTCTTCATCACCGGTTCCCCAAAGACATCCAAAGGAAGAAATATTATATGGGTTGTGGGGGATCGACTCACCATGAATACCCATTTTATATATATTCAGGAAGATTAAATCCTTCTCAAATATTCCATGATATATGTGAAGGAAGTGGTGAAGTGATATAGGGACCCATTTTTGATTGTATATTGTTGTGATCCAAGGTTCAACTCTAAATTATGGAGATGTCATTGACATTATTTGAGTATTGAATTGAATTTCAGCATGAATTATCATGCCCAAAACTAATGGACAATATGAAAGGACTATTTAATAGGTCTAGGAAATTATAAGATCCTACTTTATGTAATTCAAAAGATGACGGGATAATCATATCTTATTGGTAGAGTTCTCATATAACAACATCTTCCACTCAAATATTCAAATGGATCCATATGATTTTCTGTACGAGAAGAGATGTAGAACTCTAACTAGTTGTGGTGAAGTTGGTGTAAAAGAGATACTTGGACTTGACCTTTTGAACGAGATGAAAAATAAGGTTAAACCCATCCAACAACATATAAAACATTCTTAGATTCGGGAAAAGAACTATGCGAAAAACAATCGAAGGGGCTTGTATATTTATGTTGGAGAAATTTTTTTCCTTTGAATATTACCATGAAATAGAGTCATCAAATTTGGAAAGAAAGGGTAGCTTATCCCTAGGTACATCAGTTTCTTTTAGATCCTTGAGAACATACGAGAAGTGGCCTATCAAATTTCCCTTTACCATGTATGGCTCAGGTTCATGAGGTTTTCCACATATCACTCTTGAATAAATACCTGACACCTCACATGTACTGAATCTAATGGTGGTATAACTAGATAATGACATCTCATATGGAGATCACCAAACAAAGATATTGGAATGAAGAGACATATTCCTATTAAATAAGACAACTCACCTATTACAAGTGTTGTTTTGGAATCATATGTATGAAGAAGTGACATGGTAACCAGAGGAAGTGATGAAGGAAAAGTACCCTCACACATTTATGTAAAATGAAAATTGAGGAAAAAATTTTAAAATGGTGGGGAATGTAATGATATGAAATTTTATCAACGGAATATACCTTCTTATAATTATGGTATAAAACACATATATATCATAGATAACCCAATAAAAACATTATTCTCATAAATGAAGAATGAAATGAGGAACATATACCAATGTAATAGTAACTTGAACCTTGGAATAAAACATGACCATTGGGAATAATAATACATAAAATATAATAATAACCTCATATATGAATTTATAAATAGAATTTATATATATTATAAATGAAAATATGATATATTTATATCATGGTATATGTAAATAAATGTTTCAAAAATGATAAATTATGTGTTCTTATTTTTATTACACATATATTTTTATTTATAATTTTTTATATAATATAATGATTAGAAAAAACTAATATCATAAAATTGATTCATAAATTAATTTTTTTGTATTATTATTATAAGATAAATTTATGAGACCTTAATTAATTTTTCAATGTGTTATAAAATTAGTTATAATATTAAAATAATTATTTATTGAATAAATGATAATATTAATTGAAAATGAAATTTATCAAATTTAGTGAGTTATTTTCATAGGATGGATTCAATTTTTTAATTATACACATTGAAAATGGAATGGGATAATGTTTTGTATTTTTATAAAATAGTTGAAAATTTTGTGAACAGTGAAATACGATAATTTACAAGATAAGCTAAATACATGAATTTTTTAGTCATAGTTGATGTATGGATGATGTAATCAAAATTATCTAGAACTATGCTTCTCTATTTACTCTATTTAGTCATGGAAATAAACACTATTGCTACTCTTGAGCCAAAATAATAAACAAATAAATAAAATAATAATAAAACAACCCTCCCATCCCTTATAAATACCACCCCTCACCACCTCTTCTCCTCACACTTTCCAAGACTTATAGCTTGTCAAAATTATACCCAATTTCTTCCCCAATATTCTTCCCCGTGTCTAGGATCTTATGGTCTTAAAAAAATTCCAAAACAAAAGTGTCACTAAGAGGTTCATAAGGAGAAGAAATTAAAGAGGCATATTCCCCAATCCATCTCTTTTAATTCCTTATCATTTCTTATCCACTCCTTACCTCCACTATCCCAAGAGACATGATAAGTCCTTTAACATATATATATACTTTAATTTTTCTTTGTGTTAATGGAATATCAATCATCAAACCTATTCTCATCTTTCATTTATTCTAAAAATGAAAAAATCATCTGTGATGTGTCGATTCACCGCGTTCGTGGATGACGAGTTTTGATTTTCCATAACCACATTCATTAATGGTCAAAAAATATTATTATAGTTCAATCAGAATTTTAGATACATTTTATAAGCAATATAATATTATTTAACAAACATATAAACATGATATAAAATAAAACGATATATGTCTGTGATTACCATAAATACCAAAATATTAAATTAAATAATTTTCATTAATGTTTTATCAAATGAATAATCCTCAAAAAATATAACGAGTTGATATATAAGACCATTTAGTATTTTTTATGTTCATTAATAACATATAACTTCAATTATAGGTAATTATTCTCATTTTACATGAACATCCATATTCATATACAAGAAAATTGATCACAAAAACTAAGAAAATGTACACTCCTGGAACAGCAGAATTGAACTCTATAACTCATAAAAATGTACATAAAAAAATTAATAAAATTATTACAAATAAAATTAATGTATAATATTTATTTATTTATTAATTAATGAATCTAATTTTATTATCCAGGATAATAAAGTAAAGAAATCATTCATACATAAGGTAAAGGGATTCTTGAACCCTACTAATTTTCCTTATGTTATTCATCTTTCAGGACAAATTTCAGTGTGTATATAGTCTTAATATTCCTTGAATATAATTTAATTTTTATTACTTTTTATTTTATGGGATAGACATATTACCAATATGATTTTATGAAAAATAAAAAAAATCAAAAAACACTTCTTTCCAAAACACATTTTGACTCCTATTGAGTTGTTTATTCATCAATTACGAATGATGAATATCATATAAATTATATTTTTACCTTTTCTTTAGTGTACCCCCAATTTATTCATAATTTTTGTAATCTTTATAAAACCAATTAATTTACAAGGGTTAATTCATGAACATGATTTTTATTATGCTTGAACATGATTTTGTATTTTTCTACAATGATGATGTAATGATTATTAACATATACTATTCATGAAAATGATGCAGGATTTTTTCACAATTATGTGTGGTATTTTACCACTAAGACACGATGCTTCATTTTTATGAATTACCACTATCCATGGCATTATCTAATGGTTCCTATCATGATTATTCTTATGATCCTATACTTATTTTATGATGATTATGATTACTATCACCCATTTTAAATTGACTCATGTTTTTATTTGTTATATTACTCGGCTTTTGTCTCACTTATTTCATTGATGTATATACTCAAGTGATTACTTGTACTAAGAAGATTGTGAAGTACACTAAGAATATATATAAGAAGGAATTAAATATTTTCATGTTTTAATATGTATAAGTTATTTATGGTATTAAGTTTCTAAATACATAAAAACTTTGGATCTAATTTTTGTAACTCTATTTGGTTTTTTATATATTAAATGATGTAACAGTTATGTAATAAAAAGTAGATTCACTATTATTACAGTTACAATGAATGATCTTTTTCAATAGTAAAATGGTTTCTTATTATGATCACTTATTTTACAGATATATTCACTTCACTTCTTCATATAGTTACTTGAATTCTTCTTACAGAAGCTTAATTTCTTCATACAATCACTTAATTTGATCTTACTCTCACTTGAATTCTTGTGGTTGCTTAATTTCTTTATGGGGTCAAATTATTTGTTCTTGTGGTCTCTTGATTTCTTGTGGTATCTTCATTTCTTCACATGGCCACTTCATTTGTTCTTGCGATCAATTTTCTTTCTAGTAGTCACATCATTACACATAAATAGTTTATTTAAGACTTGGAAGATATTTCCTCACGTGATTCAACGTAACTTAGTTTTTCATGATTTATGTTGAATCCTTCATGTAGTTACCTAATGTTCAGTGTGTTGTTGGTTCAGTACACATGCGATCACTTGAACCGTAGAACATGGTCAATTTAGGATGTAGAAAAAATTGAATCATTTGGCCAATAATCACATCATTGTACATGCAACCACTTTGAGTTCAATGTTTGGTAACTTCCATGTAGTCATGGGATGTATAAAAAAATATCTAGTGGAAATTTTCTTAAGGATTTACATATGTTTGAAGAAGATCATGAAAAATTCCATTATTATTGAGTAAAGTTAATATCTTACTAGATATATCTCATTATTTATAGTTTTAAATTGATAATTAATTAAAATTATAAAAGATAATAAGGTCTATAGGGTCACATATGACGATATCATATGATGATAAATTTTATTATATTTTTATCCAAAATAAGAGAGATTATAAAGTTGATCCAAAGAGTATTGATATTATTTTATAAGTTATTGTAAAATATAAAAAAATTAAAAGATATTTTTGTAAATATTGGTGATTTATAAGTGTTATGAACATAAATCCCATATCAGAGGTAGTGATATTGGGTATAAAACTTCTTGCAAATATGGTTTTTAGATTCGGTTCATTGAGCCAAATTTGTTATGTATGTTGTTATATTGGAATATGTATTCAATTTTGATATATTTTTTTTTATATTTATATCATATATTATATTTTATTCTCTATGAAATGTGTGAGAAAATGTTTCATATAATTTTGACATTAATAGGTAGTTACAATTCACCAGTATAATTTGAACCTAGATACATATTGATAATATTACTTAAAATATGTATTACGGTACAAATACATTAGTTTTATTGAAAATAAATTAGGTTTGGTTGTCCCAGGGTGGGGGGTAATAATAGATCTATATTTTATGTCATGATCTATATATTTTTGGATCTCCATGGGAGGGGATGATGAGGACTGACCCACCAATTAGAACTCCATATGTTTTACATGATATTGAATTTTCTTATATAAATGTGTGTTTAATTGTATATATAATTGATATCAGAATTAATATATATCAGAATTAATGTGTATTGACGTATGATACCAATAGTAAAACTGATTTTATGAAAAAGTAACTTCTGTTAGGTGAATAATAAATGGTCTAACATTTATTGAATGATCAAGGTAAGATTTATCAGTTCAAATTATAGTAAAATATATCTTTATCTCTTTTATTGAGATGAATGTGCTTCACTAAAATTAATGACTATGGTGATCAAATGATAATTAATTTTAGTAAGTGAGTCAATTTTTTTTCCAATTTCACTCTTAGGAAACAAATTTGAACCCAGTAAAAAAGAGTTGTTATCCCAAAAAATGAAATAAAAATTGTGATTGAATCATTGAATGATTGATTATGTATTTTGGATGATGAAATATTTTGATATTGGTAAAAAAGGGAATATATAACATAGTTGGGTTTCTAGGGTGGCAATCATTTCTATGAATATTACTTTTCCCTATGAGATCCATGCTACATTTCTATATACGAATTTTGGTTTATAGGATGTAATTACCAACATTGAGAAAGTCGGTATATAAGGAACCACAATAAATGTTACTATAAGATATTCATATTAATTTTAATCCATGTATTATAACAGAATTCATATTGATTTATGTGTTTATTTCCATTCGAGTTCTATCAATCATAATATAATCAAAAGCTATTGAAGATGAAAATAAGTTAGTTAGATTTATATCTTATAGTATTCACATGTTATTTTATATTAGATAAGTGAATATATTAATTAATTGAAATGAGATTACTATTTTTATGATTTTGAATTTGATAATTAATGTTAAGTGAAGGGATGAATTAATTCTCAGTAATCCATTATTTTAATAATTATTACTTTAATAAATTATTGAGCACACAAGACTTATTTTAAATCAAATAAAACCAAAGTTTATTTTATGTAAGTGATATGAAATGTCTATGTCACAATAAATAAATAATTATTTATTTTATATGTCACATGGAATCATTATTTGTCTTAAGTTAATGAAATTATGTTCATAAAATTTTAATAAGTTAAAAGTTGGTATTAAATGAAAATATTGAATCCAAAACCCATAGTGGATCCACATTAAATGATATTTAAATTATAAATTATATGTGATAATAATGGTTGTGTATTTGGGGGTCTTTCATCTGAATCTTGAATTTCACCTTGAGTTTTAGATATTAGTATTTGATACAGACACACCTGACCACACATCCAAGGTCATTATATCCTTCACATGGAATAAGACCATTAAAAATAATTTATAACTAATATTTTGACAAAATTTCAAAAACTAAGTTTTAGGGTCTTGTTTTAGTTCCAATGGTTGAAATTAAACAAACATTAGTGTCTGTATGGATAAGGATAAGTCAAAATTGATAGAGAATAGAATCAAAATAACCAAAATCTCCCTTGGAAGGGAATGAAATGTGAGCAATTATACCGCCGATAATTTGGTAAAAATATAAATATATTAATAATGAAAATAAATAATTGGTGGGTTTTATTTGTGAGAACATTGAACTTATAACCAAAATTAAATTCCAAAAAGCACACCACCTTTAGTAAAAAAAATTATTATTGTTTTTTAAAAAGTACCATGCATGCGCATGTAGGGGCATTCAATCCCTCTCTACATTTATTTTTTAATAGTTTTATGCCACACACTAAAAACACATAATATTTTTCTAAAATATGTATATTAAATGGTAAAGTTAAAAAATTGAGATCACAATTACTATAAGATGAATTAATTTATAATTAAATTTAGTTTAATAAATTTAATTATTTTATGAGAACAATGAGCTAATTTTTGTAATGTATTATACTTCATTTCAATTTTCATTATATAGAGAATGATCAGAGGAAAAAATTTGTTGTTTATGTTTATATTTAATTTTATTTAATTTTAATTATTTAATGGTTTTTGATTTTATTTAATTATATTTATTAAATTAAATTTGATTGTATATGAATCATACCTCATTGTTTTTAATATAAATACCACTATACTGATGGTTTATTTTATGTAACCCTTCACCCATGTAACCCATCACTTGAATTTGAGTAAAATTACAGAAGATAAATTTCACACTAAGAGTAAATAGTTCAATACCCAAGCTAGAGCTAATCCAAAGAAAGGGGAATCATGGGAGAATGTTGTTTTTTGTAACTTGAGTAAATCCAAACTCATTGAGTTTTCCTCAAAGCTCTAGTTTAGTTTATCATCGCTTGAAATAAAACCGACATATAAAAGTAAATGATCATATAGAATTTATCCAATATTTTCATGGATAATTATTCATTTATGTGATCATGTATAATAGATTAATTAATAAGTACACATATATAAAAATTATACTATTTCACATAAGATTCGTTTTATGTTTCATGGATAATTATTTGTATATGTTGTCAAATAGAATAGATAACTAACATACTAGGATAAAATATGATTTTATCACCTTAGAATAATTAAAAACATCTCAAATAAATTTTTATATAATTTTCATTCCATCCATTACTATAATTAGAATATAAACAAGCTTGATGTTTCATATAGACATAGTCAATGATTATTTTATCTATTATAGTGTTATAAAGAAAGTGATATGTATACTAGAAATATATTAATATTAAAGGAGTGTCCATATCTAGTTTGGGACATTTTAAATTCTATTATTGAGTTAATTTGAGTATATGAATTATGGATTGGGGGGGGGGGGGGGTTCTACTCAATATATCAAGGAGTTACATGTTAATATATTTAGAAATGTATTTCTTACATAAATAGATTCAATTAGTAGCATATCCACAATGTTTACTACAAGAAAAGAAAAATGGATCCTATTCTATAAGAATATAAAAGGGGTTCAATAGAGTGAATTTAATAGTGAGAGATATTTATATTCAAAAAAATATTTGGATACAAAAAATATCAATCAATCAATAATTAATAACAAAGATTGAAAATAACAGGCACTGTCAGTTTGTATTGTAAGTAATAAATTCTAACAGCATAAACTCTTTATCATTGTGATTGTTTTTCATAAATAATATCCTTATCAATACTAATTCAAATATTGACATTAATTTTTAAAAATAATATTATTCCAATAAAAGAAATATATTTTATTGATGTCCCCTTTACCTAATAGGGCACCATAGGAGGACAACAATGAAGATAGAGATTCCTAAAGTTTAAATATAATGTATTCATTATATTTATAATCCATCATGTTATCATAAATGATCAATGAACTACTAATTTAGTTTTAGTACAAAGATGTTTGTACTATGTTATATTAAATATTGGATCTATATAAAGAGAAATGTAGTGGAAAATGATTTGTGGTCTTCAATGAACAGTTTATGTGTATGTTGGGAGAATGAATCTTGTATGGTATTCACAGAAATTTATTTACTAGGATGATTAATTTATTAAAATATTTAGGATCCATTTTGGATAAATAAATATCCATATATCTCATTCCATCACACTCACTATCTAAATTATGTAGTTTAATTTTTTAATTAAAATTTAATAATATAAATAAGAATCCTCTATAATTTTTTTAATAGTTCACCATGATGATAGTAACATTAAAAAATGTGTCTTGAATCCCTATGTTGAATAAGAAAATAGGAAATAAAAAAAACACAATGGAAGGATCAAATATAAAGGAACCAATTTAATATCCTAAAACAAATCCAATGATTTATTAATAGAGATATGAGTATGAGGCTTTTGAAGTTATAATTTTCATGTGTTACAATTTTAATTATAATTATTATTTTTCTAAAATTAATCCTAGTGGCACAATATAGGCTGATTTCAGGGATCCAATATAAAAAATAACTAATTTTCTATTTCCACTTTATTTAATTTCAATTAAATAGTACACTAAAAATAATATATAAATGATGAATATTAGAGTAACATAATCCATATGCAGTTATATGAAAATGATATTGATGTATAAAAACTGAAATGAAAATAATTATTTAGATGAAATAATGCTACTATTTGAAGGATTTACAATGAATAAAATCATCTTTGAATGAAAATATAAATCCTTCCATTGATATATATGTCATAAAGATGAACATTATTCACGAAAATCCTACCTTTTTCTAATAATGATAATTTTACGATGATATATGAGTTGTGTAAGACCACATCTTTTTAAACACAGTTCTATAATTTTCTCTCCATGAAACAATAAGACAACACTAATCCATCTTTTGAAATGTTGTGATATTGAATAGAGGAAGAAAATGTAAATTATAATAGAAGAAAATATATCATTAGATACATCAAGTAAATCACATATTTATATCACTTTATATAATACCAAATTCTCAAATTTAATGATTATAATAAGAAACAAAAACCATTATTAAACTCAAAGAAACTACTATATAGATTCCTCATAAATAATAATGGAATTTTATTTCCCTTATCATAGAGATAATACAATAATTACTATAGATAAAAAAATAAAAACAAATCACAATAACATCTTAATGATTGTTTTAAAATGTAGAAAAAGAGAGAAAAAATCATGACACATTAGTACCAAATAATTAGAATATTTCTAAAGTGAAACTCTATATATATCAGAACATGGGAAAGTATTATTTGAAATTATATTCATTAAAAAATTAGGTTGTGTGACAATACAATATCTCGAACTCACTCTCCATACTATTAATATAGAAAAACCTTGCCTTTCCCATATAACTGAACACAACTCCTAGCTCATCTCAACTCTGTATGCTTTGAGATATTATTACATCCCCAATTTATGACTTGTGAGACAAATAAATTGAACAAATTTTAAAAACATGACTAAAACTGTGGTCATATTTTTACACTAGTGGGGTTAACCCTTCTTTAGAAAACATAATCTTGGTTGAGTTTCTTTAATGTTAATGTATTTTTGTGCACATATTGGCATACCCAACTACTAGAAGTAATGAATTATAGATATGATTTATCTCTATTGGCATAATAAATCTTTATCACCTAACTAACATCACAAATCATTCAAAAAAATATATTATTTATCCTAAACTAGACCACATTACTAGCTTAAATTAATCGATCACACTAAAAAAACCTTGAACTCCCCTTAAATATAGCCATAAATACCCAAAAAGCCTACGTTGTAGTAGAAAAATAGATGCTTTTGATTCTTATTCTGATGAACAATGATCTATAAACCATTAGACCCTTATTTGTCACAACCAACATGCACTCAATTTTTTATTTATGGAAGTAATAATAAACCACTATTAGGACTAGATCTTGGGTAATGATCCATGAATATGAGTCCATATTATCCTCAATGATATTTTCTTGATATCCCTATCTGAATCCATAATGAATAGAAAAACATGGATCAAACATGAGTTCAAGTGGGAACTCTCCCAAACAAATCCCCCTTTATATTTCTATTTACTTATTCAATAAGTAATCAATGGATGAGATTCACTATTGGATTAATTATATGTTTGTGAATGAAACTAATGACCCCATTTAGTTATCAGTATCTTAAATAAATCCACACATAAGTATTTGTCCAACCATCACAAAAAATATTGATATTTCTTAATACACACCTTCAATATATTTTTTTAAAAGAAGAAATAAAAACCAAAAAATCTATATGAAAAATATGTCTATGTACTGCTTTTCTTAAATACACTTCTACATTTTAATATAATAATCATTATTTGAAATATATAATTGTTTTATTATAACCATAATTATATAATTATTTTTTATAAGAATTGCATCAAAATTTTATGATGATTTTAAACAAACATCCACTAAATAACATTGATTTTTTATTTACCACTAGAAATTTCATCCAAAAACCCAAATTATCATAGTATATTGATCCCCTAATCAACTATCCTCATCATGACCCTCTTCTCAATTACCACCCTTCTCCACAGACCCATGTCCTTCGCCATCCCTCGCTATACATGATCCCAATACCCACTCTCCTCTATATCACTTCTTTATAAAGTCTAGAAATTACAATCCCCCTAAAACCTATGACTCCGATCCTTCAACACCATCCTTCTTCCGACCACTTTAAATTAACCCCGATTCCTTATTCCACCTCTATCCATGAGTTTGATGTTTCTCAACTTTCTCCCCTGACATCTGTGCTAGTTAATTCCCTCACTTCATAAGTCTCCATCTACTAACCTCACTGACCTTATTGAATAAAATCAATACAAAAACATACCATGTATTGTTTAAGGGTTTTTAATTATCAATTATTATTTTTATTTTAGATTAACATAAATTTTTTCTGGAAATTTTATCTTATGTAACTCATCAATTTAATTTTATTTTTAATATTTTTATTTAAAACTATGATTTCTTATGAGTATATTTTAATTAAAGAATTTTTTAACATAGTGGTGTTAATAATAATTTATATAGGCTATATTGAACATATATATATTTATTTTAAAAATTATAGGGACAATTGTGGTGAACAAATAAGATAGAATAAAAAATACATGTTCTGACTATGAAATTTCTAACCAATCTGTGGATGATTGTATAAAATGTCTGTGTTATAGTTAAAAATTCATGCGATGGTTGATTAGAAAAGAAATGTATAAAAACATAATATTAAAATAGTTACATAATCAATATGTACATTATATTTGTCATGGATAGTTGAACTTTATATAAATTCAAAGAAGTGACTTTATTTTCTAAAAAACAAAAAGTTGCCCCTAGAGTTTAATTTAGTTTGAAATAAGATAAATGAATTCATTGGATTTCTTGGATATAGGGACCAAGACCTTATTAGATCAAAAAAACATTAATTTGACCCTAATTAATAGACTATTGTTTAGAACTTTAGTGAGAAATAAATTAATTTAATGATTTAGTCAAAGATAGAAATAAAAAGTTCTACAGAGGGTGCATGCGGTATTCAATGTTTTATTTGCTACTCAAGTTATTCTATTACATGTGACTTTGGGGAATTACTAACAATTCATTGAGTATTAATTTATAGTTACTGTATGATTCATTTGGCGGAGATAAGATCTTCAAATTATTATAATATTTGAACAAAATCAATAATAATCATGTACTAGATTATAGAAAATTACATCCTTGGCATAATTATTTCTTTCTTTATTGGGGAGAAGAGTCTAACAAAAAATTCATTATATTTCATTCAAGTATATGGATATCAATAAGAAAAAATTATTTTACAAATGATTATAACAAGTGGAAGAAAAAATAAAAATAAAAAACCCATGAAGCTATTGTATTACATTCCTCAGAAATGACATTTTAAGGATTATTTAGGTTATCTAAGACAGTATACCAAAAGAAGTGGCCTGAATTTTAAAGTAAAAATTATGAATTGAGAATAAATATTAAAGGATTAATGTAATGGATGGAATTTGATTCATTATATCCATATTTTTCTTTAGATCCTAGGAATATGCATTTTGGATGGGTTTATAATTATTTTAACCCTTTAAATACTTAAATACTAATTATAGTATATGGCTACTTGTTTTAATCAAATCTAATAAAAATCCATGGATATGTATGAAAAATAATTATTTCCATATTTTAATGATTATTCTATGAAATAAAATTCTAAAAATGAAATTGATGTATACCTTTTACCTCTAATCATGGAATTATGATAATTAAGGGATGATGATGTGGAAATATTTGATGCATCAATGAGAAAACTATTCAAAATGCATGATATTTTAATGTTGGATATGAGATATATCCCTAGAGTAGAAAACCTATTTAGTTATAACAATCATACTGATATGTCTTATCCATTATTTTATTTTCATTTTGAACCTCAATGATTTTAACATGGTAAAAAATGGTGCGTTTGCGTTATCATTGATTTATTGATGCATATTTTGAATTCATGTTTCATAAGACACTATTCAATAGTGACAATGAATTGATAAATGCATTGATGGTGTTATCATGTTTATAAATCTTAGGTAAATTAATTGATGACACTAGAATTTTTAAATGATAAATAGTTGAAACAACTGGGAGATGGTATGAGGTACAATATCAAAAGTATTTGGAACAAAAAAGTGAAATAAAATGAGTATATTATTCAAAATTTTTTAATAAAGATTAATTTTATAAGTCATTATATTATTGTAATGATGATTCGGAAGAATGTCTATGACTATGTTATTTTTTTACATTAGTTAATGAACATGGTAAATCGATGAATAAGCTTAATTTTCATAAGGAATAGAAATTAAGGAATATAAAGGTTAGTTTTTGGGAAAGTGCAAGTAGAAAGTATCTTTCTGATATTTGTGAAATAAAAATCATGAGAATGTTTCATTTGTTAAATATTTAAAGAATATAACTAACAATGGACGGTTTGTTGAGAAAAAAACAAAAATTTATGTAGATTGAAAATATAGGGCACACATATTTTGATGGAGAAATTTCTAACCTTATCATTACATAATGCGTTACATGAAAAATTATATACAGTTCGAGTTGTTTTGTGCGCCTTTTTCTCAGAGCTTTGTTGGAAACTTTAAATTCAACTGGTATTGAAAAATTTAATGAACAAATTTTGTTAACAGTTTTCCATTTGGAGATGTTAGTTCCCCTTTATTTTTTACTATCATGATTTATTTGACTTTTTTTTCTATTGAGGGAGATAAACTTGGTGAATCGATACACTATTGATGGATGCATCAAATTTGGAGTTAAGAAAAAAAATATTTTCAATTGATGAATGAAATTTTATGAAATCATTATGTTAATTTTTTAATACGTTTCTAAATTTGTTTCTTCAAGTACATAATCCATTTAAATTAACATGTGAGGATTAATTTTTAACTAGTATGCTCTATTGTTGAATGTTATATAGATAAATAGTTTCTAACATTATATTATATGTATTTAGAATTCACTGAGAAATGATTCAGTTGTTTTGGATGTGATGAAAAAATATCCTATACTTCTCATTCTGAAAAATAGTCATCGACATTTTCAATAATGGATGGTTTTCAAGTGTTCAAATTTTACAATGCTCAAATTATATTTACTAATAAATAATAGATATATTCCACTATATAGTCTTTTTATATATCCATTTATTAAAAAATTGATATTACATACAATGATATGAATAAGGTTTCAATATTGAAATAATATATAATAAAAAAATATGTCAATAAGGAGATTGTTAAATTATTCTCCCATTATCTTGATATATTCTCATTTTTCTTATATTGATGTCATTTTATTTTTTCTATGTTAAAAGTAATACCTTATATAGTATTTTATAGATAATGAATGTTGATAATTGAGATGAAATGTTAAATGATTGGATTTTTTTTAGGATTGATGTCCTCTAATGACGGCCAAGATATTTGATTTCTTCAATAGAATTGGCCTTAAGATTCATACAATTAATATTGATGAAGGATTAGAAAATCAAAAATATATGGGTATTTACACTTGTAGTGGTCTGATTATTTGGAAAACTGTTTAATATTATCAAATTAAACCATCACAGTCAATTTTCAATTATCTTTTTAAAATAGGCATGTGAAAACATTATCAAGGGTATATCAAAAGATTAATTACATTTTACAAGTAAAATTATCTGCATTATCCATTCTTATTAGTGTGAAAATAATTATACATTTATCTTTGATTCCCAAGAAAATAAGGTTCATTATGTAGATATTTAACTACCTAAATTTGTAGTGTTGTTTTACAATTTAAATAGAGAGATCTCTATGATATGGAAGATGAAGTTCAATAGGAAATTTGGGATAGTAAACCAAATCTACCAAAAATCCTTGAATATTTTTTCCTTGATAATATTGAGTAAATAGAAATTACAAGAGTTGGTGAAAATGAATTTTTTCTATTCATAAAAGGTGACGTGCTCCAGTCCCACACTCCTAGATGTGGTGCAAAAAAACATCGTTTAAACACAATATTTGATACAAAGTGAGATAAACCAATTTTTATTTTTTATCAATTTTATAAATTGAACATTGAATCTAAAAAATAATCACACAATCCCATGAAAAAAGGTTTAGTGTATTTGAATGTCAGTTACATAAGAAACTTATTTTAGATACTTATAAACATTTCTCCATAACTAAGACACACTAGTCTCCCTTCTAGGAATTTTATAATTTATACTCATCTTTATAACATTAATAATTTAGGAATAAGAAAGAGGTGAGATCAAATGATCCATAAAAGAAATATTATCAAAATATTTCCAAGGTTTAGATCATTTGCACATGACACTAATATAAATTCGACCTATACGAACACATTTATACTAACAGTTTGTGAAAACCATTTGTATAGGTCCCCTTTCCCAAAAGGTTTCCAAAACCATTGGGATTGGCCACTTTGACACCACTTTTCCCAATGCTTTTAGAAAAACATTGGGAAAGCTTATGGATTTTATAATAGTTTTCCAAAACTTTTGGGATAGACCACTTGGATACCCTTTTTCCTAATAGTTTTTGAAAACCGTTGGAAAAGTTTGGGTACCTATCCCAATGGTTTTGAGAACCATTGGGATAAATACCCTTATTGTTTATGAATTCTTTTATCAAATATCATCAAATAAATAAATATATAAATTACTTATATATATATATATCCAATTATATTAAAAAAGTTAACAATAGGATAATGGTAAAGTCTTTGATATATAACATGTTGGTTGTGGGTTCAAACCTCCACTTTAACATTTTTTTAGATTTACCTATTCCAAGGTTTTTGGGAACACTGTTGGGAAAGACCTATCCCAATGGTTCTCCCTGAACAATTTGGATAGGTCTATCCCCATGCAAAATCACCCAATGGATTTCCAAACCATTGGTAAAGGTTATACCAAAAGTTTGTGGACATATTCCAATGGTTCCAAATCATTAGTATAGGAAATATTTCTATTAGTGTGATAAATTAGGAGTATGGGGAAATATATTTTTAAAAAGAACAATGATAAATAATATTTTGTCATAAGACATAATATAATGACCTGTAGCTTTAAATGATAAAACATATTTCATTTCATAGGAGTATTAAAATAGGAGACAATAAACCAGATCCATAGTAGCATAATATAGGATAATAACATAGAAATGCGGCCTAAGATTAAAATAGGATATAATAACCTAGTCAATTTGGAATTTCTATCAGATCCCCATCACATAATGGGTTTGGGTAAACAATATATTTACCCCATTGGGATTGGGATACAACCCATGTGCCATCTTGGTCATGATTTACTACCCGTATATCCTCCTAGACTTAGGATGATATCTATATAAACTATTGCTATTGTGTTACTTCCCACATACCTATTGAGATACTAGTCATGCAACCTATTAGTATTGATATACTACCTGTACACCCTCTTTGACTTTAGCTGCTACCTATGAACCCTCTTCAACTTGGGATAAACCTTGTATAACCGTTTTAAGGTAATGAGATTTTAAACTTCATACAATTCATTAAAAGGTGATATAGAATCTCATCATTAAATCATCCCTACATTTGTGTTCCACTTGAAAATAATCACTCATCACATTAGAAATAACCCATGGGAAAAATATGCTATGTAACATTTCTTGATTGTATCACCAAAATTGATCTCAACAATGTAAAGGATTGATACATAAAATACAATCACCCAAAAGAGTATTTTATAAGAAAATGTTTAGGGTGATTCCTGAATAATAATATACAAGAAGATATATCCTTTATAGATAAATAAGAAAATTGAAGTGAAACTGTATAATTGTTTTTAGATAATTATTTATACGTGTTCATAAAATAAATAGTTATAGATCACATTAAAATGTTTTTTTTGAAAAGTTAAAGATAAATTTTTTAATTAATTTTTTTAAAATAATAATAAATAATATATCCTTCAAAATATATAAAGGTTATTAAATAATAATGTGGATCAGATGATAAAAAAAATTAGATTATGGAAGGATGGAAAATATTTTTAATATTTTGAAATACTTTTGTTAAAAACCCATATCATAAAAAGAGATTGTATGGCTTATATTTGAAATGTATTAATTAAAAATATAAAGGTAACTTGAATAAACCCATATTTAAATTTAAAAATAAGAACTGAAAACATATTTTGGAAAAATGAAAATGGAAATGGAGTAAAAACTATCGTTAAAGGAGTTTATATTTTTTCTTAATAACACATAAATTTTTAGAGAAATAAATTCAATGGGAAAGAATGTTGGAGTTAAAAAAAATTTATATAGATATAAAATAGGAAATATCATACAAAATATGATAAAATAAGAATGTTTTATGCTTACAATATTGATTCTTAAGGTTTAATATATTAAATTCTTGAAATGAAAGATGAGTTAACAAAATCCCTTATGGACCTCATAATTCACGAAGTTTGTGAAATATATAAAATACTTTTATTGGGTAAATATTTACATCTCAAGAATGAAAAGAAAAAATACCACATAATTTTGTCTGAAATAATTTTCCCGAACTTATATGAAATACGTTCAAGAAGAATAATCATAAATCAATGGATAAGAGTTAAGTTAAAAAAACCCTTCTATCATTGTATATTTCAAATTAAAAATCCATAAAATATAAAAAATGATATGAATTTAGAAATACATTATATTTTATGAATAATTATGATAAAATATATCCATTTAAAACATATAAACCACAAATATAATATAAATGGTTAATATACATCATATATACAATGAAAAAAACCATACTTCGTGTCCTCGTTCATTTTGTGCATGTTCTTTGAAACCAGAATGATCAAATTTATTTTATTAAAAATTTCTTATGATAATTTTATATAAATATCACATTTTAGAATTTAATTTTATTATCATATGTTATTTATTTGTTAAATAGTTCTTTTGTTGTTACTTGAGTTAGTTTTCTGGATTTTTTTGAAACTACCATGGTATACTGAACATGGTAAAATTTGATGTAACATAGCTACATAACATCCATAGTATTATTTGTATTTGTATTTTATTATTACAATAGAATAATATTTATATATTCTCATATGTTTTTCCCAAAATATACTTGAATTAGGAATTTTTCTTTGATATGATTATTTCTGGCGGTTAAGTTTGTTATGACTATTTTCTGTTAATATAAATTATATAATGTCCAATAATATCATTCAAAATTATTTATCATGTTATAAGTATCATTATTATAAATTATATAATTTTAAATTTCATCCATGTTATGTGGTAGTTGAAAAGTAGAAAACACCATTCATGGAGGTGGTAGTATCCACATATGCATGTCAATGTCTCCATTTTTGAAATAGATTTAGACGAAGGTATAATGGTGATATTACCTAAGTATAATAACTTTTAATTATATTAATAATACAATAATGATAATAATTTCGTGGATAAAATATAATTTAGTTGGAGAATAACAAAATTAAATAACTTTGTTTTGAACATTACCTCTCCAATTAGATGCTCTCCATTGGGTATCACCATAAGTATCTTTTGTTTGGTATTTTGGATGGGAAAAGGATTGTAGGATGTTGCAAGATGGATTATGAGATAATTTTGTGGTGTTTTGGTATAAATAAATCTTATATATTTTTAGATTAATGGGGTGTAAGTGATCACTATTTATATGCCAATAAAATTACACTATGGTAAATACACATTAATTTTTCAATGATGGAATCAAACTATTCAAGGTTATGTGGATACAGAAGGTTTAAATAATGATGTGTTTGTCGGGGGATATAAGGTCCATACATACTCTACTATTTTTTTTAAAAAAAATATGCTTTGTTCAAGTATTTTACCAATACATTTGTACACATTACATTTTTGTGTTTTACCTTGGTTATTAGTTTTCACCCAAGTAATCTATATTATATTAAAAATATAAGCGTACCCCAATTTAAAAAAATTATATTGTAAAATGAAATTTAAAATCCATATAATATAATTATATTTCTAAAAAATATAAAACTATCTTTTAAATTAAATTATATAATATATAGAAAAACTTTTTTTTAGATAAACAATGTTTTTATCATTAAGAATAATTAATCTTATATAACATTGATTATGAATTAAATGAGTGATATATATATTTAAACATGTTTTAAAATCATATCTATGTAATTATATAAGATAGATCAATTTAATTTATTAGATACGAATTACAAAATATTAATAAATGGATTCACTAAAAATAGCCCTTTCACAATTATCAAGGTTATTAATATTAATTTTAGTAGAAAAATATTCATAAATAAAAATTAAATTAAACTTTTTAAATAATATGAAAATTTAGATCTAAAAAAAAATCCATTTTTTAGATTTAATTTTTTCATGTTATGAAAACTAAATTTTAATATAAGTGAATAAATATGGGTTTTATAGTAAAATATCACTTAAGTTTTCAAAATATTAAACATGGGTGTTATAAATTTGAGATTATAATGTTCTTAATCCTATTATATATGAATTTATAATTTATTAAACCTATTCTATTTATTAATGTTTTTTTGTTATTATTTTTTCAATAATATAAATTTAATTTGTATTTTAGTTCAACCTTTTGTGAGAAGCATTGTAACGACCCAAAGTTTTTCAATAAAAATTCCATTTTTAAAATTATGTCATAAAATCACATGAATGGAAAACATAATGAACTACTAAGTGATAAGTGACCTTTAAACATAAGTTAGTCACTTATGTGTTTAGAATTTTGAAAATCCGACATATACGGTTGCGTTCAAGATGATTTTTGGAGTATGATAGAACAAACTAGTTTTTTTGTGAATAGAAACATTCCCTTATGAACAGTAATATTACCTTTATGAATAGTAATAATAATATTATTTTATTTTCTTAAGGAAATAAGAAAATGAGATCTTAATTAATTTTTCAATGAGAAATGAAACTAAGAGCAACTTTAAGATTGTTATTTTTCTAATTAACTATAACTTTATTTAAAAATTAAATTAATAATATTTAGAAAATTAATTTTGAAAAATAGACTTCATTTTTGAATTCTACACGTCGAAAAAATGGTTAGGGTAAATTTTTGGTATTTCTCTTAAAAACTCAAATTTTTTATGAATAGTGAAATATGATAAAATTCCGTATATACAATTTAAAAGTTAAATACACCATTCATTACATCACAAGTGATGCAAGGCCACTTGGTTCAAACTCACATGAACTTATTACTTTTAGGGGTCACATGAAACAATACTATTGGTTGTCTTGAGGGATATAATAAAATAATGAATTAAATATTCAAAATTTACCCCTCCCCTCCACTATAAAACCACCCTTCACACCCTCATTCCCTCACACCACTCAAAATTTAATCCTTCTCTAAACTCTTCCCAAAAATACTCCCTAGCCCCTCCCCCACTTCCAAGATATGCTGGTCTCATCAAAAGTCCATGCTTAGGCCCTTAAGGAGGTTCTCAAGAGAAGGATTCAAGAGGTAATTTCTTTCCCTATTCTCCTTTAATTTTCTTTGAAGTTCTAGTTCATTTCTTGATCTCTCCCCACCCATATTTATCCAAATGGTATTGTAACTACATTATTATACATATACTAAAATTTTATTATTCTGATGGGATATTATATCATCAATCCCCCTTTCCCTCTTGCTTTTATTTTATTAAAGAGAATGTTGTTTGTGAGGTGTTAATTTATCACCTTCAAGAATGAAATGCTTTCTTCTTCCATTTCTACCTTCATATCTGGTCATGAAACCATTTTTATGGTTGAACCAGAATATGATATATGTATTATATCCTATTTAAAGTTCTGGAACTGACTTATGAACATATTAATAAGTGATAAATTAAAACAAGTTCGTTGTGATCAAAAAACCGCCCAAATTAACCCAAACAATAATCATTTAATTCTTATCCAATGATTCATCCACATGGATATAATATAATTCATTATAAGATCATTAAAACTCCTGTAATCTCATTAATAACATGTAATATCAGTTCTGTATGTTTACCCATGTTCTACCCAAACTTCAATTTAAGAATACAAGTGAACCACTCAAGAAAACCATAAAAACAAGCATTCCCGAACAATGTTTTTAAACTCTATAACTAATACAAAGGAAAATAAAATCACTTAATGGAACCATAATGAACCATATTAATGTACACAAGGTTCTGTATTTCTAATTAATGAATATAATTTCATTATACATGACATTAAAGGGAAGGAAGCATTCAGATACAAGGTAAGGGGAAATCTCGAACCCAATTTTATTCCTTTGGGTTCTCCCTCTTTCACCCCATTTTGATATCGTTACTCCTTAAATAGAATTTCTTCATAATTATTTTACCTTTTATTAGATATACTTGTTTTCTAATGATGTTTATTTTAAACAAAATGTTTTCCAAAATAACTCTTCTTTTAAGGACTAAACTTTTACCTCTCATTCATGGTTGATGGTTCTTGTATCAAGTACGTTGTTCCCTGTTTATTTTGGGAACCAAAAACATATGAATTTATTATAATGTGATGAAACCCATTCATTTACATCAGTTAGTTATGTTAACTTTTGATATGTGTTCTATGTGGCAATCATGATAATGATAATGTTATGATGTGACGGTTGTGCCCGGAATTATATAGCACAAAATGAATGTTTCAAAGTGACGGGTCTGTCTGGAATTATACAACGCTCCAATGCATTGGGTAAAGTGATTTATCTCATGAGTAAATGTGAAATGATGTGTGAACAAGATTCTATCCTGTTTCACATGTATGTGTGGTAGTTAACCAGTAAAACATGCTGTTTTATTTTTATGCATTTCCACATTTCAATTCTTTTTTTTATGTTCTCCCATGTTCATGATTTCTTTACCTATGTCATGATTAAGAACACCCCATGCTATATTCTTATTATCTATCCTATTATTGGGATTTTAGCTCACCCATTTTTAATGTTTATCCCTAGGTGGGTACATATACTAAAGAGAGGACAAGTGACAATAAGAAGCTAGAGAAGAAGAAATTAAAAAAAATGTTTTTGCTTGATGTTGAAATTTCTATGTATTGTCCTAGTTTTACCAAGACACTAAACCATTAGATCCTCAATGTGTAACACTATTAAGTTGTTTACCTTTAAAATTATGTAATAGTAATTTAAGGAACGGCTGGGATGCTATATTTGGTATTAGAGGAATGGTTTAGTTAATTTGGGAATTATGATTAGTCAACCATAGAGAAAACCTCTAACATGAGACTAAGTATAAGTAGGCACACAAGAAAATATACATAGGGATCCCATATGTTATGTTTTTGGTATAAATTTTTTAAATTAATAATTTATTCATAACTTTTTTACTTATGTTTTGTACTAACCTTTTCTATTTTAGAAAATGCTGGGAACCAGGAGAAATCAAGCCAACAACTCAGGCGAGGGCTAATGCAACGATTTCCCGAACGATATACCCAATGATTTGGGAGGTGGAGTTCAAAACATCATGGTGATAATTACCCAATTATATCAGGTTATTAACAATAACCATAATAATGAGGAACGTCCTCCTTCACCAAAGAGGGATAAACTGTGTATCAAATGTTTTATGCGGCAACGACCACCGACGTTTAGTGGATCTTCTGATCCACTAGTTGTGGAAGAGTGGGTTAACTCCATGGAGAAGATCTTTTATGTTCTTCACTATTTTGAGATGGATAAGGTGACCCTAGCTATTTATTTTCTAGATGGAGAAGCTGATCAATGGTGGGATTTGATTAAGAACACCAAGCCAAGGGAGGAAATTGAAGAGATGGAATGGGAAGACATTAAGATAATGTTCCTTAATAAGTATTTTCCACAAAATCTTCATAAGAAGACGGAGAGAGAATTTATAGAGATCAAGCAAAAAGAAGGAGAATCTATCACAACCTATGAAGAGAATTTTGCAAGGCTTTCAAGGTACGCTTCAAGATTTGTTATCAATAATGATCGCAAAATTGATAGATTCTTCAGTGGATTAAAACCACCCCTTCGAAAGGATCTTGAAATTTGAGAATTTGGGAGTTATGAAGAAGTTTTTTGATGTGATCTCAAAGTGGATATGGAGTTTGGAGAATGGTCCCGTGGCTATGGTGATAAGAAAAGAAAGATGGAGTTTCATGCTGGTGGATCAAATGATAAAGGTGTGAAGAAAAATCAACGACCCACGTGCCAAAAATGTGGGAAGTCGCACCATGGGAACTACCTCAAAAGGACGGGGAAATGATTCAAGTGTAGGAAAGAAGGAAACCATTCCCAAGAGTGTTGAAAAGAAATGAAAATGAAGGAGAATGTAACCGATAAAAGGAGAGAACTACTCATGGTTCAATGATACAACTTTAGGGAGCTAGGGAACTATGAAAAAAAGTGCACTAAACCTCGAGTTCTTGAGGGTAATCAGCGTCAGAAACCACCAAAGCCAAAGGAACAAGGGAAGGCTTGTGCCATCATTACTGTGAAGGTGGAGCACGATAATGAATTCGTACAAGGTACACTTCCAATTCACTCAAGAATGGAAAAAGTATTATTTGATTATGGTTCTATTCATTCCCTTATATCATGAATGTTTGCTAGAATTATATAATTGAAGCCCTAAAACCTTGACGTAGAGATATCTGTAAAAACACCAAGTGGTGAAATCATTGCAACCCAAGTGTTTGAATCTTCTCCTATTGATGTTTGTGGGAAGATTCTTCAATAAAATCTCATAACACTTCCCTTGGTGGAATTTGACGCAATAATGGGAATAGATTGGATCTCGTTATATAGATCCCATATCAACTATTGGGAAAAGGAAATATCTTTTCATATTCTGAAGCATCCCAGGCTCTTTTACAAATGCAAGGAAGATCATGAATCTCCTTTGAAAAATCCTTTAATGGTGTGGGTATTGATTCCCTATGAAGAAGTATACCACTCCGAAATGGATTATTTGAAGGAAAGTGCCATCCTTGAATAAATTCCCATCATGAGGGAATACTATGATGTATTTCCTGAAGATTTACCCGTAATCCCCCCAGATCGTGAGGTAGAGTTCTCAATTGAACTCATACCCGAAGATACTCCTATATCAAAGTGTCCATATAGGATGGATCCTATCGAACTGAAGGATTTAAAGATGTAGCTGCAAGAGCATCTGTACAATGGGTTCATATGCCCTAGTGTATCACCTTGGGGTCCACTAGTGCTTTTTGTGAAGAAGAAGGATTGAAAAATGCGGCTGTGTATCGATTATCGGGAACTCAACAAGATCACCATAAAGAACAAGTATCCTCTTCCAAGGATTGATGACCTATTCGATTAGATAAGAGGTGCTCAATACTTATCAAAGGTGGATCTTCATTTTGGAAACCATCTGGTAAAGGTGAATAAGGAAGATATTCAGAAAACTGCCTTCTGTACAAGGTATGGGCACTATGAGTTTTTGGTGATGCCCTTCGGACTTACTAATACCCCTGAAATCTTCATGGATTTGATGAATAGAGTCTTTAGACATTACCTCGACAAATTTGTGGCAGTGTTTATCGATGATATTCTCATCTACTCCAAGATCAAGGAGGAACCTGAAGAATATCAAAGACTTGTGTTGGCGACATTGAGAAAGGAGAATTTGTAGGCCAAGTTCTGCAAGTTTTACTTTTGGATGAAGCAAGTCACATTCTTGGGACATGTGATCACAAGTGAGGGAATTTCTGTGGATCCTTCAAAGACAAAGGTGATTGAGGAATAGACCAGACACTCTAGTGTCACAGAAATCCGTAGTTTTCTTGGATTAGCTGGGTACTACCGATGTTTTTTGGGAAACTTCTTACGATTTTCAAGCTCGATAACTAAGCTAACAAGGAAAGGGGTAAAGTATGTTTGGACAGAAGAATGTGAGGGAAGCTTCAAGGAGCTAAAGAGAAGGCTGATCAAAACTCTTGTACTAACACTACCGAAAAGTGGATTATGTTTTGTGATATACAGTGATGCTTCAAGGAAAGGCTTGGGTTGTGTACTCATGAAAAATGAAAAAGTGATAGACTATGCCTCATGACAATTAAAGATTCATGAGAAGAACTACCCAACGCATGATCTAGAGCTTGCATCTGTGAGTTTTTCCTTGAAAATCTGGTGGCACTACCATTATGGTGAGAGGTGTAACATATACACTGACCACAAGATCCTAAAGTATATATTCCCAAAAAAGTAGCTCAATATGCATCAAAGGAGATGGTTAGACCTAATCAAGGATTACGATTGCTCTATTCACCATCATCCTAGAAAGGAAAAAAAGGTAGCTGATTCTCTAAGAAGAAAAGAACCTGATACTCTATCCATGCTGCGGATTGAGAAAGACCCTATCTTCATGGATATGAAAAGAATGGATTTGGAAATCATAAGGCAAGGGGATAAATCCTACCTTGACCAAATGATTGTGCAACCATCCTTCTAGGAGATGATTAAGAAAGAAAAAAGGGTTGATGTGGATATATAAAAGAGGGTGAATTCTGTAAAGGAAGGGAAGCTGCAAGAGTTCCATATCGACGATGATGGTGTGATTCAGTTTGGAACATGACTTTATGAGCCTTCATCACTTTGGATAAAGAAGGAGCTATTGGACAATGCACATAGCTCAACTTTCTCTATCCATCCTGGTAGTACCAAGATGTATCGTGATCTCTGAGAACACTTCTGGTGGTATACCATGAAGAAGGATATTACAGAATATATATCAAGGTGCTTGGTATGTCAGCAAGTTAAAGCTAAGTGACAAAAGTCAAAAGGTTTCATGTAGCCATTTCTTATACCCATGTGGAAATGGGAAAATGTTACTATGGAATTTGTCATGGGTCTCCCGAAGATGTGAAATGGAAATATTGAGATATGGTTTTTGGTTGACCGACTCCCTAAGATTTCCCATTTTATCGCTATTTGGGAAGATCTCTCGCTTGAACAACTTGCAGAGATATATGTGAAAGAAGTGGTGAGACTGCCTGATGTTCCACTCTCAATTGTCATTGACCATGATCTGAGGTTCACATCTAAATTCTAGAGGATCATTAATCATTCTTTGAGTAATGAATTAAATTTCAGCATGACCTATCACCCCCAAACTGATGGCCAATATGAAAGGACTATTTAGAATCTTGAAGATATGCATAGAGCCTTATCTCTAGAATTCAAAGGTGGATGGGACCAGTATCTCCCATTGGTTGAGTTCTCATACAACAATCACTTCCTCTCGAGTATTCAGATGGCTCCATATGAGGCTCTGTATGGAAAGCTATGTAGAACACCGACCTGTTGGAATGAAGTTAGAGAAAGAAAGCTACTTGGACCTGATCTTGTTCAAGAGATGACAGAGAACGTTCAAGTCATCCAGAAACACATCAAAGCTACTCAAAGTCAGAAAAAGAGCTATGCTAACAACCATCGAAGGGACTTGGAGTTTGATGTTGGAGATAAAGTCATCCTGCAAATATCTCTGTGGAAGAGAGTCATGTGATTCGAGAAGAAAGGGAAGCTAAGCCCAAGGTATATTGGACCCTTCGAAATCCTTGACCACATAGGAGCTGTGGCCAATTAGCTTTCACTTCCACTAAATATGGCTCGAGTTCATGATGTTTTTTACGTATCCCTCTTGAGGAAGTACATACCTGATCCCTCACATGTACTAAACTCAGAAGTGGTGCAACTGGAAGATGATCTCTCCTATGAGGAGTAGCCAATAAATTTTCTGAACCAAATTGATAAGGTTCGATGCCACAAGACAACCCACCTTGTCAAAATGTTGTGGAGGAACCATAAGTTTGATTAAGTAACTTGGGAACCGGAAGAGGTGATGAAGGAGAAGTACCCTCACCTGTTTATGTAAAACGAAATTTCAAGGGTGAATTTTTTTAAGGGGGGAAGAATGAAACGACCAAAAGTTGTTCAATAAAATTCCCTTCTTAAAATTATGTCATAAAATCACATGAATGCACAACATAATGAACTACTAAGTGATAAGTGACCTTTAAACATAATTTTGTCACTTCTGTGTTTGGAATTTTGAAAATCCGACATACACGGTTGTGTTCAAGATGATTTTTGGAGTCTGATAGAACAAATTTTTTTTGGTGAATAGTAACATACCCGTATTAATAATAATATTACCCTTATGAATGTAATAATAATATTTTATTTTTTAAGGCAATAAGATAATGATATCTTAATTAATTTTTCAATGAGAAATAAAACTAAGTGCACGTTTAGGATTGTTATTTTTCAAATTAACTATGAATTTATTTAAAAATTAAATTAATAATATTTAGAAAATTAATTTTAAAAAATAGACTTCATTTTTGAATTCAACACGTCGAAAAATGGTTAGGGTAGATTTTTGGTATTTTTCTGAAAAACTCAAATTTTTTATGAATAGTGAAATATTGTAAAATACCGTATATACAATTTAACAGTTAAATACACTATTCATGACATCAAAAGTGATGCAAGGACACTTTGTTAGAACTCACATGAACTTTTTACTATTATGGGTCACATGAAACAATACTATTGGTTGTCTTGATGGATATATTAAAATGATGAATTAAATATTCAAAATTTACCCCACCCCTCCACTATAAAAACCACCCTTCACACTCTCATTCCCTCACACCTCTCAAGATCCAATCCTTCTCTAAACTCTTCCAAACATCCTCCCTAGACCCTACCACACGTCCAAGAGCTTTTGGTCTCACCAAATGACCATGCTTAGGCCCTTAAGGGGGTTCTCAAGAGAAGGATTCAAGAGGTAATTTCCTACCCTCTTCTCCTTTAATTTCTATTCAAGTTCAAGATCATTTCTTGATCTCTACCCACCTATCTTAATCCTAATGGTATTGTAACTACAATATTATAAATATAATATAATTTTATTATTCTAATGGGATATTATATCATCCAACCCCCTTTCCCTCATCCTTTTATTTTGTTAATGAGAAAGTTGTTCGTGAGGTGTTAATTTATCACCTTCCAGAATGACATGCTTTCTTCTGCCATTTATACCTTCAGATCTGGTCATGAAAAAAATTTTATGGTTGAAACAGAATATTTTATAAGTATTATGTCCTATTTAATGTTCTGTAACTGACTTATGAACATATTACTATGTGATAAAATAAAACAAGTTTGTTGTGATTGAAAAACTGTCCAAATTAACCCAAAAAATCATCATTTAATTCTTATCTAATGATTCATACACATGGATATAATGTGATTCATTATAAGATAATTAAAACTCATATAATCTCATTAAAATCATGTAATATTAGTTTTGTATGTTTACCCGTGTTCTACCCAAACTTCAATTTAAGAATACCAGTGAACCACTCAAGAAAACCATAAAAATAAACATTCCCGAAGAATGTTTTTAAACTCTATAACTCCTCCAAAGGCACATAAATTCACTTAATGGAACCATAATGATCCATATTAAAGTAAACAAGGTTCTTTATTTATAATTAATGAATATAATTTCATTATTTAGGATATTAAAGGGAAGGAAGCATTCAGATACAAGGTAAGGGGAAATCTCAAACCCAATTTTCTTCCTTCAGGTTCTCCCTCTTTCACTCCATTTTGATATGGTTACTCCTTGAAGAGAATTTCTTCATAATTATATTACCTTTTCTAGGATATAAATGTTTTATAATTATGTTTATGTCAAAAAAAATGTTTTCCAAATAACTCTTCTTTTAAGAACTGATCTTTTACCTCTCATTCATGGTTGATGGTTCTTGTATCAAGTACATTGTTTCCTCTTTATTTTGGGAACCCAAAGCTTATGAATGTATTCTTATGTGATGAAACCCATTCCTTTACATGGGTTAGTTATGTTCACTTTTGATATGTTTTATATGTGGAAATAATGATAATGATAATGTTATGATGTGACGGGTGCACCCAGAATTATATATTGCAATATGAATGTTTCAAAGTGACAGGTGCGCCTGGAATTATAAAGCACTCCAATTCATTGAGTAAAGTGATTAATCTCATGAGTAAATGTTAAATGATGTGTGAACAAGATTATAGCTTGGTTCATAAGTATGTGTGGTAGTTAACCACTAAAACATGATGTTTTATTTTTATGCATTGCCATATTTCATGTCTTTTATTTATATTCCTCCCATGTTCATGATTTCTTTACCTATGTCATGATTATTCTCACCCCATGATATATTCTTCTTATCTATCCAATTACTGGGATTTTAGGTCACCCCTTTTTAATATATATCCTCATGTGGCTACATATACTATGGAGAGGACAAGTGGCAATAAGAAGCTAGAGAAGAAGAAATTAAATAAATGTTTATTCTTGATGTTGTAAATTCAATGTATGGTCCTCATTTTCCCAAGATACTAAACCGTTGGATCCTCTATGTGTAATACTATTAGGTTTTTTACCTTTAAAATGACGTAATAGTAATTTAATAAAATGTCAGGATGCTATAATCATACTGTCAATATAATGTATATTTAATGTAAACTATATTCCAAAATATCTAGGTGTTACATTCTCTCCCATAAAATAAGTCTAATCCTCATAATTTTAATTTAAAATTACTAATGAAATATTGAAATAGTCTATAAGAAACTCAAGATATATTTTTTTCCTGGATATTAACCTCAAAATATTACATGCTTTTAGACTCATCATTTACCACACAATAGGAAAGTATTGGTATTTTTTTCCCTTACCTCTATAATATATACCAAAGATGATTTTTTATTTTGGAATAAGATTTTTTAGGGAAAAACCATTTGTAGATTAATTTTTTTATTCTATCCCAACTAAATATAAAAACCAAATTTTTTTTATAAAGTCTAAGAAAATGATATTAAATGTTTTTATGAATATGAAAACCCAATCTTAAGATTCCTTCTCCAAATACACCTTCGATTCAACCCAGGATAATTTTAGTTAAACTTTTTACACTTTATTCATCCTATAACTCTCTCTATTTATCATAGTTTACAAATGCTAAATTTTCAAGTAGGTTCTCTATCCTTACTAGGAACATATTACAACCCAAAATTTTATATAAATCCCCTATAATGTTTTTTAAAAGTAATGTGAATTAACCAATTCATATTTATCGAGAGTTTCTTGATAGGTGTGTTGTCTTAAAACCACTAATGATGCACTAAGTGATGATCATGTTGATACTAAACCATCAATTTTTAGGGTGATTAACCCTTGGTGTAACACTACTATATCCACATTAACTTCCCAGTGTCCATACATGAATGTAATTGTTTGGATCACCACATACTCAAAACTATGCCAAACATTTATGATATTTCCATATACTTAGATTCATACCTTAGACTCATCCCTTGTATTTTCCCTAATCATATCTTATTCTAATAAAATATTACTAAAATATCCTATGTAATATCAAAAAAAATCCTAAAAAATAGGTAAACCATTCCCTTATACCAACTAAGGTACCCAAAACCCACACTATTTGATATGTTACTAAAAATCATTCATTTAACACTAGATTATATAAAAAGTGATATAAAACTATTTTTCATCTACAAAATATTCACAATTAATCATTACTTGTCACAAATAATCACATAATCACAATAACGAATGTTTTATTTTTTTAAAAAATTCAGCTACATAAGTAAATTACTTAATGATATTTTGGATTTTTTTTCACAATTGATCCAAAACACACTCTCGTCTAGAATTATCATAAATTATATTAATCTTCCTTACCTTATGAATAGATACATAATAAATTAACGAGATCAGATGCTTGTTATGGAAAAAATTATCAATATATAATGAATAGTTAGATCATAGGTATATGGAAAGTTATGGGAATGGTGGAATTATCTTTTTAAAAATTAAAATAAACTACAAGGGTTGTTCATAAGACATAATAAAATGGCATGTAGTATCAAATTATCAAACATATATCTAGCCATAAGAGTTTATAATCTTGAGAAAATAAGCATGAACAATGGTAACATAACATAACCATATAGAATAGAAATGTAGAACAAGGTAAAGTATTTAAAATCATAAAATAGTTGAATATGATTTTCTACTAGATTCTCATCACATAGTTTGAGTGGGCTAATAAACAGTATACACTCTTAGAATTGGGATACAACCTATATACCCTCTTGGGCCCAGGTTACTACCCATGTACCCTCTTAGGATTTGAATACTTTCTATGTACCATTTTGGGCTTGGGATACTACGCTTATACCATATTGGGAATGAAATACTATTTATATACCCTCATAGTATTGGGCTAAAACTTGTGTACCCTCTTAGGATTGGGCGACAACCCATATGCCCTCTTGGGAATTGGTTATAACATGTAAACCCTTTTTGAGATCATGAGATATAAAATTTCAACCAATTAGTTATAGGGATATATATGATGCCACTCATAAATGATATATACATATGCATGCAACTAGAAAACCCTATTTCATTACATCATAAAGAACCCATGGAATGAAAAATGATTTTTTACATTTCCGGATGGTATCACTAAAATTGAAATCAAGAATGTAAATAGTTGATACCCAAAATTAAATCACCGAAAATTATAGTTCATTAAAAAATTTCAAGGTTAATTTATCAAAAATAATTTCCTAGTAATCACATCCTATATAGATAAAGATGTAAATGTAAACAAAAACATAAAATATTTTTTTAGAAAATGTTTTTATCGTTATCATAAAAGAAGTTATAAGTCACATTCAATTTTTTTATGAAAATTAAAGATAAATATTTAGAATTTCTTATTTAAATAGAATATTAATTAATACATAATTTAAAATATATAAAGGTTATCAAAAATGAATGTGTAGTGGATGATAAAACATTTGATTATGAAATAATGGAAAACCATTTTAATATTTTGAAATTCCTTTCTTTAAAAACCCACATCGTAAAAGGATGTTTGAAAAATTCCCATTTAGAAGTGGTAAATTAAAATATTTATTTCACATGAGTAAAGAAATATTTTTATTTAAAAATAATAAAGGAATATTTTTTTTGGAATAATGAACATGGAAATTGAGAAAATGCATCTTTAAAAGAGTTAGAGTTTTTCTTTAAAACATTGCACTATTATCAGAAGGAAAGTCATTGAGGAAGAGTATTTAAGTTGAAAACGTCATTTTATCTAGATCAAAAATATTAAATATGTTATAAAATTGAAAAAAGAAAAATTTATCATACATATAATAAAGATAATCATGGAATAATATTTTATCACAAATAATTAAACCTTTATATAACAAAACCCATTATAGAAATCATAATTTATGAAGCAAGAGAAATTCAGAAAGGGGTTTTTCATAATATAAATATAAATCACTAAAAAACAGAAAATATTAAATAATAAAATCATAGAGAATAACTTCACTACTGATATGAAATAATTACAATAAGAACTATCATATCACAATAAATGATAATTGAGTTAAAAAAACGTCACATAATCATTATCATTTAAATTAACAATACTTAAAAGATAGAACCTTATATATATTTATAAAACCATTAAATTAACTAAATATTTATTATAAAATAAATCCATATCTAATATATATACCCAAAAAACGAAATATGTGCTGAATACACATAATATCTCAATGATGAAAATTTGAGATGCAAAAAAACTCACCTTGGTTTCAGTCGATTTTCTTAAAGATTCATTGGTATATTTAATGTTTCTAATAGTGTAATAAAATAATATTATAAAATACATAATTTCATATGTGTATGTATTTTATTATTAAATTATTAAAAAAATTATACATTAATACATATTTGTTTCTTGAAAATATAATTAAAATAAAAAGGTTCCATGACACATTTATTTTTGTCGGTTAATCTTATTATGAACATTTATTCTTAATATCACTTATATAATGATTAATTTTATATTTAAAAAATATTAATAGTTTTATACATTTAACTTTTATAAATTAAATAAATTTATAGTTTCGTTCATGTTAAGAAGTGATGGAAAAATAGAACATGCTATTCGTAGGGATCATAGTCTGTATATTTGCATGATAACACCTTTATTTTTTGAATGGTTTCGCTGGATAGTAGAAAAGTGATATAAAATTAATATAATAAAACTTATGAATATTAATAATATCAATTATATAGTACTTTATAGGATATATTTTTTATAGGATTGGATAAGAAAATAATTGAGTGAGATTGGTTGAAAACAATAACCGTTCCTTGGGATGTCATTTCTCGTGCATCACATTAAGGTTACTTAGATTTTCATTTTGGATAGAAAAAGGCATCTAATATTTTGGGATATGGTTTAAGAGAGTCTATGTCAGTGCTTTTTCGGAGTTGAATCTTTAGAATGGGTATCAAAATGTGGTTGAAGTGATATCTTTTTATATGTGACGAAAATGATACTTTTGTAAATACCCCTTACCTTTGAATGATGTAATGAAAATATTCAATGATAAATGGTGATAAAAGTGAAAAATAATTATTTTTTGTGTTAAATAAGTTTTTTAAAGTGTATTAAATTCATTTGAACACATTTTTTAGACATTATTTTAGACTTTTTCAACTTGATAATTACATATTTCCTTTTTTTTACAATGGTAACTTGTTTTTACCCAATTAAATTAAATTTTATTAAAAATATGAGGTAAAAAATATTTCTAAATATTGATTTTATGAACCTAAATTTAAAATAAATGTAATATAATTCAATTTATAAAGAATATAAAATTAAATCAAATAATATATACAAAAATTGTTTTTCATGGTAAAAATGTTTTTAGTATTAAGTGTTCTTAATGAAATATGAAATTGATTAAAAATTAAATTTGGGATATTATATTTTTACACATGTGTAAAAAACATAAAAAAGCCACTATATTTTATAGATGAATTTTATTTATAAGATAAAATTATAAAAATATATTAAAATAATTCTTGGAAGGTAACATTTTCCTAATTATCATGGTTATTAACTTTGAAGATAATACTCATACATTTATGAATTAAAATTAAAATGAAATTATTAAATTATATGAACATTTTGATCTAGAAAATTAAATTTTATTTTCATAATTAACTTTTACAAATGATGAAATCTAATTTTTAATATAAGAAAATAATAATATTTTTAGATTAAAATATTTCTTATGTTTCCCAAACATTTAATAGAGTTATTATAAATTAAATATAGTTGTTTAAATGATTTATTTCAATTTATAAATATATAATATATATATACAGTTTTTAAAAAACATATAACTTATTATTTTACTATGATAATTTCATAGTGGTGACAGTAATTGGAAATCAATATTTTTTTACTATTCCCCAAAAAAATTATCAATATAGAGAGATATCAAATATTCACCATAACATATTTTTTGAAATGTGTAATTCAAAAATTAATATCATTTTTAAAAATAAAAAATAAAAAAAATAAAAAGTTTATCTTTTAGTAGAAAATACTATATACAAAGAAAAAAAATTTATAAAAAATTTCAACTTAAAATTTTCAGTTTTTTCAATCTTATTTCATTTTTATTTATACTAAAAATAGTTGGTGACAGTCCCCTTTATTCGAAAATAAAAACAAAAACAAAAAACCCTTTTTAGAGGGTTAAGGGAAAACCCATTATAAACCAAAAGGCCTAGAGGCATTCAACCTTAATTTTGAGTGTCTAAAGAGACCATTGGAACAAAACCCATTACAAGTGAAACACACCTCTATAATTACCATGAAAAACCTAATCAACATCACTGTCCAACCCATATGCGATTGATAACCACACTGACACTCACATTTAAGAAAAATCCTCTCATAGAACACTGTATCGTGCCAAGGTTACCACAATAACCATCCACCACAACCAGATCCACATACATCTACTAATTATGCAGAAAGACTTTCTCACCAAAGATACTCTGTATCACCAGGACCCCGAACAAGAACCACCCCATCGAAATCCCTACACAAGGACAAGGATCATTACTTCCAACCTGAACACCCACAACCCACAACATTGACCGAAGTCACAAAGGTCACCACACCTCCCACCATCGATGCCATCAATACATCTAGAGCCGATCCCATAAGATCTGGTAAAGAAGACCAAATATGAAGTATATGAGGCATGGCTGCTGAATAAGAAATACCATAGAACTATGACTGATATGTGTAGAATCAACCACTAGATGAAGGAATGTGGAAAAGAAACCTCGAGAAAAGTGATTGTTGTGCCTCTCTCGCACTACTCAAAGAAGCTGTAATCAGGCGGAGACAAGGCTTTGGGGGTCAGTGGAAAAAAACCTAGATATAGAAGATATGTTTTTGACAAAACCTCATTATTTTAATGGTAATAATAGAAGATAATTGTTTTAATGATACTAAATCTTGTTTATAATGTTTTTAATCAATTTAATGTTATGTTAGTCATCTTTATTTTGGAAACAACATATAAAAATTGATAAGTATGGTTACGACCATGTTTACATAATATATGAAGACAAAATATTGACCATTATGGTTAAGTGTACATATATTATTGATGACACAAATAAAATACATATCATGCAAAAAGGTTTTCTAAGTCTTCTGCTAATCATGTATTGGAGTTCAAGTGACCATATGTGTAATGAACCAATAATATGTTTAACTCAATATACTCGTATGATGGAAACAACCTACAACATAAAGAAACCATGGTACAGTGTGAATATTAGTAAATTTTATCTATGTTTTTATTGACCTCATGTGTTATTTTAGTGACCACAAGAAGAGATATAACTACATTAATAATAAATTGAATTAATCATGAGATTAAATCATGTAACTGTAAGAAATATTCGTGTGATAATGAGTAGAAGAGTAACTACCACATAATGAAGAGTACCTAATTTATCTATGCTAATTGATGATGAGCAATGTAACCACACATTAAGTGATCAGAAGCTGCCATGTATAACATGAGTAGTGGAGTATTTCCAAACCTCGAATATATATTTTTTAGATCATTAATTTTAGAGTAAGTGAAATCAAGACTTCAATGAATATTTTTCATTGAATATTTTGATAAGGAGTTTTGTTTAATTATAAGAACCACTCATGTACTAGTTAGTGTTACATATAGAGAATAAAAGAGTAAAATATATGTGTTCTTATGATACATAGTGGACTCATTCATAAAACTCTTTGACACCCAATTTTATTTAACATTAAATGAAAAAATAGTTGATGTATTTCATAGAAAAATTTAGTGGATCCTGAACAACCAAAGATAATCAAATTAAGCTATATTGAATATCCAATATCTCTATTATTTTTTCATTTTACTCTTTCTTAACTTCCAAGCTCTATTTATTATTTTTTGTCTTTAAACATAGACTTTTATATTGTTTTGTATAGTGTTTAAAAATCTATTGAATTTATTTTAATTTTTACTCCCATGTAAATTTTTTTAACCAGCTATGTAGCATGGAATATCTACATGAAGTTATTTTAAATTTTTTTCTACAACATAGAACTACAAAAGAAGCGTTGTATAGCTTGTATAGTATTTTATTTTATTGTGGGAAACCCTATCTAGTTTTCTGATTAGTTTATAATTTAATAAATAGTTATAACTGGGTAATTTTTATGTGGATGGGATTTGGTCTTAGCTTAATATTTTACTTCTTGTTTAATATTTCTTTGTGATTTTTTGTTTTTCTACTCCATTTTTAGAACAAAATATAATTTTTTCCAGAATTTAGTAGTATAACATTACTTTTATAGTTGACAATAATTGTTTTATATATATAGATTTTCATGAAATTAAAAATGTTTCAAAAGTTAATATAGTTTTAAATATAGTTTTCATGGTGATATATTTTTACCAAAAGATGTCAAAATTTTCTATAATTTCTAAATTACAATATTTATGGATAAAAATAAGGAACTACCACTAATAATCCATATTATATTTATGAAAAAAAATTATACTCAATAGAAGATAAAAATGAAACTCTATATTGAGTGCATGGGATTTGATATTTGTACTTTTTTTAGGACCAAAATGAACATCCAAATCTTTGCAAGAGATGAATGGAGTGATACCACTATGGTCATGTTTAACTGTAATTATAAATTTATGAATTCATTATACTACGAATTAAAAAAATATGAATTTAATATAATATATTACTGTTTTACTACTCTTTAAATATGGGACACACTAGAAATTTTTTCATAAAGGAATTATCAATGTTAAAGAGTTTCACATGAATACTTATATCACTAAGTATGATACATTGAATATAAATAATAGAAAAAATCATTTTATTTATATTTATATTTTGTTTAATTATACTTTTAACCACATGTTTTATCTTGGGAAGATAATAAGATATAAAGATTAGGTGATGCGACTTTAGAGATGTCAACCTGATCGAGGGAGAGGAACCTCTATTTCATTTATAGAATATTATAAAATCATTAAATTACCAAGATAAAGAGCCTATATAAAATCTTATGACTTAGTAATTGGATATGAAATTTAATAAATAAGAATTTGATAAACCAAAGAGAAAATTAGTAACCTTAAATTGTTCAGAATCAAATCTCATAGAGAAAATACAAGAAGAAAGATTTATTTTTGATGAATCAGCTGCTAATAGTGTTGAGGAAATGGATCAACTATCTAGATGATTTAAAAAATTTACATGAAGAAGAAATTATCTAGGAAATAAAATTTTATAGGTAAGGGTAGAAATAGAATAAATTGAAGGAAATGGTAGAAATTTTTTATTCTATTAATTAGATATCCTGTTATGAGTGAAAAAGAAATGGTCACATCAAGGCCGATTATCCCAATATGAGATATAAGAAAATGCATAAAGAAAAAGGAAAATAGTATAAAGAGGATATCAAATTAATATGAAGAACCTATAATGATTGTTCATGTGACTTTAACTCAAGAAAATAAGAGAAAAATTATAGGAATAATATGTGTTACATGAAAAAATATCTACTGTCCAAAATGACCATTCCCAATCCCCTATAAATATTTCTTGATTTTCTAAGAGAGAAAAAAATTATGAAAATATGAGCAGTGAGGATTTATTTGAGAACTATAACATGATAAAGAAAATATTACACTAGAGTAATGATAAATAAAAAATTATCAAGAAGCAGCATGCTTTTATTGGATCATTTTAAATGTAAATTTTCTATAAATAAGGAAAAATTTGATCAAATATTCATAAAAAACAATAAACTTAAAATTTCTAATGAGAAAATGAAAAAGGATCTGGAGAGATACAAAAATAGTTAAACATCCCTTATAAGGATGCTTGGAAAACAAATCACACCCAAGTATACAACTGACATTAGACACCAAAACCAATAGAGGAGACTTTATACGAACAAATTTGTTCATAGTTCATTTTTAACTATTAAGATAAATAAATATTACTCATATATACCTTATAGTGTATTTATTTCTAAAATTATAAGGCCTATTTATAGAGAACCACCTAAAAAAACTTGATTCCTAAATCGCTTATTTCTAAAATTTTCAACCCAACGTAATATGTGTACCAAAATGATATTCAGTTAATTTTTTTATAGAAAAAATTTGGGTAGAGTACAAGTGAACACTTATGGTATCTAGATAGGTGGTGTTACAAACACATGACTGGGGACTCCTTGATCTTTAAGAACCTCATTAATATAGTTTGAGGATATGTCACTTTTGGTGATAACGCCGATGTGAATATAATTAGACTTTGGCATGTCGAAAATTCTAGAAATGTTTTGATTTATAAATATTGTTTGTGTATTGGTTAAAATATAATCTTATTAGCATCCCACAACTACGTGATTAGAGTTATAAGGTCAAATTTTAAAATAGTGATTGAAATATTTATAATTCCAGAAAAAGGTTTGGTTTTTACTACCTAACGTAATGACTATGTATATGATATTGTCCTGATATAATTATTATATTATGTTCCTTTCTTCAAGAATATAGGACGTGGGATATTAGACTAGGACACTAAAATCTTCACTCACATTGAAAGATAACTAATAATGATTTCTTTAAAGATCTTCATAAATTATAATTCCAAAAGAAAAAGTATATCACCCTTGTAAAAAAGGAAAAAACATAATATATATTCCAAAATAAATAAAGTAGAATATATCTCTTATCCACTAGAGTTTGTTTACATAGACTTGTATGGATGCTATAGAGTTTCTATCTTAAATGGTAAGAAATAGGCTTATGATCTAGTAGATGATTTTTCTGGATACACCTATGTATTTTATTTATATAACCAAAGTAATGATTGTGATTTTTTTAAAAAATGTTTAAAATTTATGGAAAAACATATAGAACGTACTATAAACCCTTAATAAGTTATCATAGTTGTTAGTTTTAAAATTTGTCATTTGAAACTATATGCTCATAATATGGCTACATAAAAAATTATTCTCTTATGACCCCAAAAATGAATGTTTTATAAGAATAAGAAACAAAATACGTTCAAAATTTCCTAGAATATGATCAATGAGTATGATTTATTTTTTTACTTTTGGGAAGAGGGTATGAATACATATTTATATTTTATTAATCAATTTATTTTTAGACCAATTTTATATATAACCCCTTATGAGTTATGGAATGATATATGAAAAGCTAATTACATTAGTGTTTTTTGGATGTAAAGTCATTATACAGAATGAAAAGGAAAATTTAGAAAAAAATTAATCTAAAATTAATGAAGTAATAATCCGTGTTTATTGTTCATCAAATAAGTAATATAAGGTATTGAATAAAAGAACCAAAATTGTGGAATAATATGTATATGTAGAATTTGATGAAATATATCCACATGACCGTAACACCCCTTTAGATAATATGGGGACAACCTTTCATATTTAGATATCAATTCCAAACCTAGTGATTATTCTCTGAAAATTGTATTAAAATTACCCAATATAGAACATTCAACACCAGAACTTGTAGAAGGAAATTATGTGTCAAAATTGTTTATCTCCAAAACTATTAGGACTCATAGAGACCATCCATTAGATGCAAGTGTTGGAGATCTAGATATAGTAACACATATAAAAGCTTATCTCATAAATAAGGATGAAAATAAAGCCTTACTGGAATATATTTTACCTAACAACATCAATGTTGTAATAGATGATGAATTGTAGGTAATTATTATCCAATAAAAATTGAATTAGTTTGAAAGAAATAACATCAGGGAATTAGTAAATGGACATAAATATTTCCTGACCATTATTAATAAATTTATGTTTTGAAATAGGGTGGATAATTTTGGAATAATAATTTAAAATATATAAATACTAGTTTCACCATGTTTCATTCAAAAATAAGGTGTTAACTATGAGGATTCCTTTTCACGAATTTCAATACTTGAAGCTATCATAATGTTTCCTTCTTATGCATCAAATTTGGATTTCAAATTATTTCAAATGGATATCCAAATTGACTTTCTAAATGGTTATATAATTGAGAATGTATTTTTTGATCAACCCCCTAAATTAAAAAACCCTCATTTTCCAAAATCATGTATTGAGGTTAACAAAAGATTTATATAGTTTAAAAAATCTACAAGAACTTGGTATGATAGGATTATCACTTTTTTTTTCTAATGTTTTTTAAAAAGGAATAGATAAACCTACAATATTTATTAAAATAATTTAAAAAGTTGTTTTATTAGAAACAATCAATATTGATGATATTATTTTTTGATCATACAAAAACACTTTGTGTATTTACTTTTAAAATATGAGGAACAATAAAATTGAAGTGAGTTTGATGGAGGATTTAAAATTCTCTATTGGTTTTCATATTATTAGGAATAAGGTAAAAAATTTAATCCTAATCAAGTACCCTAATGATGTATATTTTTTTGGTATGGATAGTGATAATGATAGTGTTACGCCAATGAGTTAAATCTATGAACTTGATCTTGATGAAAATGGTAAACTAGTTTATCAAACCAATTATAGAGGTATTATTGGATGTTTATTATACTTAAATAATATCCAAAATGATATTATGTTTAGTGTGTGTGTGTGTATCTTTTCAATAATATATAAAATAATTCTATTTACTAATTGTGAAAATAAATTTAAAATAAAAAAAAGATATAAAATAGGGTTGTTTTATTCTAGATGAAAGAAATTTGATTCAATTATTTATCCAGAAGAAACTTTATGTGGTTTTATATTAGATGAAAAAAAATCTAGAATATTTCACTTTTTGGGAAGTCTCAAGTTTTAGGGTTTAGAAGAAAGAAAAACCTATTGTATTATACACTGCTAAAGATGAGTACATAGATACTGGTAGTTATTATGCATATATTCTACAGATGAAAAACACATTATTAGAATATGGATATTAATTTAAACATATGTCTATAAAGTGTGATAATATAAGTGTAATAAATATATATAGAAAATCATATCTCTCTTTCTAGAACAAAACTTATTGATATAATACATCACTTTTTGAGAGATCATTTTCAAAAAGGTGATAAAACTATGGAATTATTTGGTACTAAACATATACATGTTGATATATTTACAAATCAAATTAATATTGAGATAATTAACTATTCGAAATATGAATTAGTAGTGATAAAATATTTATAAATCGATCAATTTAGTTTTATCCTTTGTATTAATTTTAATTTTACTTATAATGTGTATGCTATATATTTGGTATTGAAGTAACCATGATGTTTATCTAATATCGATAGTTAAGTAACCATGAGTTCTTATTCCCACAACCCCTATAATTATCGTAAACCCTTTAGTTGTATGGTTATTATACCTACAATGAGTGTATTGTTAGTTTTCTTATTATTCCCTATATAAGCTACCCCAATCTCACAGTCTGCATACCTAATATGTCTAGTTGTACTTAAGATTTTTTGTAAATTTATTTTTGAAATATTTTCTTAAATTCTTATTATTATTTTCTATAAAAGGATATAATTTAAAATTAAAATATTAATCAAAATAAAAACATGTCTCTATCATAAAACTCCTTTTTATTTTCAAAGCCTAACGTACTATCTCCACCCTCTTCCATGAATCCTATTTTCCTACCCAAAACATTTTATTTCATATAAAAACACGAAAACACTAATTAAGAAACATATCACTAACAATGCACCTACTAACAATGCACCTCCTTTAAGGAGAACAATAAGCCATTTTACCTGAATCATGTTGAAAAGTTTTATATGTATTTGATATTTATCCCTAGAGAAAAAAGACATGAAATTAGAAAAATTATAAATGTGGAAGATACAAAATTTTATTAATATCATTGAGAGAAAATATTAAAAGTACCAAATAAGGGTTAATTTTAATATTATCAAATTTTTATCCAATCAACGATGTACATTTTGATTTTCAAATTGCCCTGGAACAGGTGACTAGGAATGGAACACCCAGAAGAACCAATACCATAGATCTGAGTGGTGAGTGAAAAATATTATTGAAGTTCATACAATATCTAATCTATGAAAATGGTTACTTTAGAATCCTGGGTAACCAATATATATTATTTTTAATCTTGATAAAATATGGGAGCCAGATCAACTTGGAAAGATATGTGATGAGGCACATTAATGTTTTGTGTAAGACACAAACTAATTCAATACCCTGCTATATCAAAAATTTATTTTAGTCTAATTATAGTGTAAGTGTTTAATACCTAGGGAGTAATGATAACCTAATTAGAGTGTTTATTCCAAACTTAGAGGATTTATAAAGACATGAAATTTAATTGGAACCACTTAAAGATACAATTATTGTCTTACCTAGAGAATATGTAGAAGAAGTTTTATCATGTGAAATATCCGATTATGCCAAGTTATATAGTTGATTTAGGTCTTGATTTAGATGATGTTATATAGTTATCATCCAATGATATTGTGGGTGTTTTAGTGGATGAAGTTGATGAAGAAGTAGAAATGATTTTTGATCATGAGGAGGAAGCTTGGGTAGCCCATGAGGCTAGTAGGGGACCCTATTTTACTATTAATTTTTGACCAACTTAATATCCTCTACCATTACAATCCTATAAAGAAGATATAAAATATGAGGACCATGTTGACATTGAGGTATCTGTTTGTGTGTATGTGGATGAGCCTAAATGGAAAGATTCTTGTGACTCTAAAGTAGGAGAAGAAAACTGAGATAGATATCATGTGATAGGAATCACTCCTAGGTATTATATACCACATGAGCCTTCTAAGGGGGATAATTACCCTAGGTTTATATTATTTGTAATATTCTACATGTACTCTAAGATGGATGGTGATAATGGGGATAGTTCACCTCAAGGTGATGGACCAACCACCCCTTATGTTAATTGAGTTCTAGAAGTATCTTTAATTACTGAAATTAAAAATAATTAAAGAATTTTGGTTTCTCCTATTAGATGTTAATTAGAATATACATTGGAATAATAATTTTTTCATACTCCTTCAAATAATATTGAGGAACCTCAAAAAATTAGTGAAAATACCCTTGTTAAATCTCTAAGGATATTCTCTCATGAGGTTAAATAATTAGGTGGCGATGTAGCTACATTCCAATTTGAGAAATCTAGATCAATGGATTTTAAGGTTTATGGTAGGCATCCAACTTATGATTTATCTTATTTTAGACACATTGGTACCCCTTATATTTATTCCACATTACATGTTACCAAATATGACTTGGATGGTTTCAAATAAGATCTTATGTGGGTGGTAAAAGAACTCATTCTTGGATTTGCATCCTCCATATACCATTTTAAGGAAGGAGATATTTCTATACTAGTGTCTTTGATTATTTATCATCCTTAGCTAAAATTCCATTAGAAGATGGATTTAATGGGAAATGACATAGAATACATGAAATCATACATATGATCTCTATAGGAAAATGTTTCGGATAAATGGTTAAACAAGACCAAAGGTATTTTAACTCTATATTTCAAGATTCTATATCAATTGATCCACCTTTTAATCCTCTTATGAAACTATATACTGATGAATAAAGAATAAAAGAACACATTTGTGAAGTGTTAATGGTTATTCTTGATGAGTTTCATTAAATAAGGGAGATGGTGTTTGATGGATTTCAAACTCACATTTCTAATATTTTTTTGGTAGTAAGAAGTGGCGTTGAACATGATAGAAAAGTTTGAGAAACAATCCGGAATTCCATTAACGAATAACTAATTATAATCCCCAAATAATTATATTATAACACTGTGTCTAAATATTTGGATACTGATTTGGGTATGCTTACTTGAAACCTGACCTTCCAAACACAAGTGGAAAATCACAAATTCTTACACCTATTCTAGAGGCTTTTATGGGAAACAAAGAAAGATATTCCAAAGTGATAGAGAATAGTTTTGGGGATTCAATAACATTACCCAATTGATGCCACCATACATATACACTATCAAAAAAGTTATTATTGAACCTCCTAACATACTTGTTAACTCAATCCCTACTACTTGGAACTCCACCATTAACCATATTGGATTTTCTTCTAGACAAGAAGTCATACATTTTAGAACTATTTTTAGATGTGTAGTAATTTATGACACTAATTACACCTATAAAATATAGAATAAATTTTCAATCCCAACCACTACCTAAAAATTAATGGATCTAATTATTTCTATAAATATCTAGGATGTTCTGAATTTGGATTCTAATTAGAGTTTTTATAGTGATTCCCCTTGTACTTACTTTTAAAATATTTTTATCTTATTGGAATATCATTTTTTTCCATTAAAATATGAATTACATTCATTATTAATATATTCATATTTTATTCCTTAATATACATTCTTATCATTTTATTTTTTATAATCCTAAAAAGTAGGTTAAATGTGATAAATCAATTGAATTCATTAAAAAATTATGGAATTTGATAAAACTTTTTAGATAACCAGAATTATATGTTTCAATTTATTGAAAATATGTTTTTAATTTTTTAAATTTATTTAATTTAAAATTTAATTATCTGTGATCATAAAAAGGAAAGTATTGTTGTTTTAGATGAGAATATTCTTATTTTAATGACCCAAATCATATTTATAGTGTTTTAATGAAATTTATATTTTATGTCAATGAACTATTTTTCTATCCAAACTTATAAAAAAGGATAATTTTGGATGTGACCAAGACAACATACCATATGAAGACAACCTGTTAATGATGATGGCCATGTAACTGTGTTGAACTTACCACATGCACAAAATACATTCCTTGCAATAAGTTTTTATACATATTGTATTGGAAGTGCATTGAATTTTAAGTTAACACATGTGTAATGAACGTACCTTATATTGAAATATAATTTACAACTCCAAGGAAACAACCAACCACATGAGGAGACACAGTTACTATATGAAGATAAATAATATTCCAATATGTCTTGTACTGACCTCATGTGTTATTGTAGTGACCACATGAAGAGATATACCTACCAAATGAAAAAAATTAAGTGACTGTGAGAATAAATCAAGTAACAGAAAGATAAAGTCTAGTGATAATGAGAATTAGAGTACCTACCACATTAATAAGAGTAACTACCACCTAAATTCATGAACCTAACACATGACAAAAAAAATATAACATCTGCATAAATAAATTAAGTGACCATGCTTAGTTTCTATTTCTAGTTTCCATTCTAATGGACTGTAATCCTATGTAACCATACTTTTAGTGAAGGAACATACTCTGTATAACTTAATTAGTGAAGTATTTTAAAACCTCTGATGAAAATTTTTGGTTCATTAATTTTATAGTTAGTTCAACTATGTCTGTAATGAATATTCACCATAGAATACTTTGTGATGAAGTTATGTTTGATAATAAAAAACACTCATGGATAAGTTAGTGTCACATATTATGAATAAAAGAGTAATATATGTGTACACCTATGATACACGAATAACTCATTCAAAATAATATACAACACTATCTTTTTTTTAAACTATCTGTGAAAACAAGGTTGAACCATTTCAAATAAAAATTCAATAACACATGAACGTCCAAGGTTAATCTGATCGAACTACATCAAATATAGAATATCTCTATTGATATCTCTTTTTATTTTAGATTAATGTTGGGAATGTATTTTGTTTTACACTATTTATATATAAACACCCTCTCTTATATTGTATTGGAGTACAATATCTTTAATTTATTTTCATCTTTACTCTCATTTAAAACTATTAAAGATGATATGTAGCTAGGAATGCATGCATGAATTAGTTTTTCATTTTTTATCCCACACAAAAGTGCAGATGAGGATTTTTGTATGACAGAATAACTTGTGTTCTATTGTGTAAAACATGATCTAATTTTTGGATCCATTTATTCATTAATAAACATCTCTGCATTAGGTGATTTACAAGTGGAGAATAATTGGACTCATCTTATGGTTAAAGAACCTATTTATTTTAATTGTCAGATTTTAATGCTTCAAACACTATTTCTAAAACATACTAGTATATATTTGAAAAACATTACTGAAAAACAATTATATTTATATTTTACTATTTTTTATATAGGGTTTTTGATTAAATTAAAACAGTTTAAAAAGTTATACGAGTTTTCAATTTTTTTTACTATGTTGTGATCAAAAATTAAAGAATTATTTTGAAAGATCAAAATATATAAATTTAATATTTTATTTAAATATTAATTATTATTAAACTGGGGGATTAAGGTTTTAAATATTTTTAACAGAAATATTAATTGGATACAAAATTCACCCAATCTTGAGTATTCCACTTGGACCAAAAAGTGTTATAATTCTTTAATTTTCATAAGAATATTAATCTCATGTGTCCTATATTATTTTAATTCAATGTTACCTATAGAGGGAGATGTCTATAAAATTTATATATAAACTAAAATGTATTTTGAAATCTTAGGGTTTTATAATAGAGGTTGATGAATATATAAATAATGAAGTTGATGATAATTTAAGGCATAAAATTTCAATAAAACAATAAAATAATTTAATATTTATAAGTGTTTCATACATATATACATTTTTTATTTTTTATTTCAAAATTAATAATTTTTATAAATTTTCTATAAATTATTTATATTCCAAGATATTTGACAAATAGAAATTCCTAAAATAATTTTTTTTAGATCATATCCAATCATTATTAGAGAGAATATTGTCTCTACTATCACCTTTTACAAATCCAAGGGATTAAAATATATCCAAAACTTTAATCAAGCCATAAGTTTCCCCAGATACTATATTTATCTCACTATTTAATGCACCTCTTGTGGTGGAGCAGTTGGTTACTCCTTTATTTTGGAGATATTATTGGGTTTACATTACAAGTATATATGTCATTGTAAAAAAAGATATTTTTATTAACTATTTATTTTATTTTTCAAAAATATAAAAGTAATAATTGAAGAGACAACAATTTTTGTACTATAGATGTGTGGGACCTAATATACTTAAAAACTATAATTTATTTTGATGAAATTGGGTGGTTATTTGTGATTATTTTGGAATTTATAGAAAAATTATTAGTGAAACTTTTTTGAAATGGAAACTTTCACATTAATTATAAATATTGGATTCATATTCCCATAGATCATAAAAATGATGGGTTTTATTACTAAATAAATACAATACTAATAAAAATTATGGAAATAAAATTATTAGTATACTAATATAGTTTTATGTTTTTTTATTTCTTGATTTTTATTTTCATCTTTATGTCCCAAAATCCATTTCACACCCATGGAACAATAACGTTTGAGAAATAAATCAAAAAAATTTAAGGGAAGAATAAATAATGGGTTTAATGAAACTTCTCTAAGAACATGACAGATGTATGAGAAAGTAGTTGAAGGCGCGTATTTTGAGTAGTGGAAGTTTTTTATTGAAATTTATAGGGTTGTATGTCATGAAATATTTTCACATTTTACAATAACATAATAACATAAACTTATAAAGATTATAATTTTTAATAATTTAATAATTTTTTTAAGCAATTATCGAGAAAATACAATGAATCATGGAATTAAATCCATTTCTCATATTGTATGGTCGTACAATTTTTAAACAAAAAGAGGAATCTTGGTTTTAATTTTTTCATTATTAATTATATTATTTTATTGTACCTAAATGTTTGTTTATATCCTAATATGTATATTTTTTTTCATACAGGGTCATAATTAAGGTCATATATTTAGATGATCAAACATTCAGAATCATGTTTATCAAAATCTTGATAGAATTTTCATACATGGACTTTCTACATTCAATAGAGTAAGTACTTTTAATTAAATTATATTTTTATTTTATTACTATTAAAATATAATAATGAAAAATGAGTAAATTAGATAATATTATGAATTTGAGATAATAAATAAAATTATTGTTAAAATTTATATATTAAGAGGTTAAAACTCAAGAATATTTGGGTGTGAACATTACAAAATTATCAGCAGTTGCCCAAAATGATGTAGTTGTAATCATTTTAGGGATGGAACATCCTATATATACATGATGGATGGGTTCTGAACCTACTCCATTAATTTTTTTGGAAGGTCAATGTTATTCTTTACTCCTATACAATGTTGTTAATATTCAAGTAGCGTTATTTATTGGGAAGCATATTGCGAAATTTCAGGGATGAAAGAATAATTTAAATAATATGACTTGTAAATGAAAACAAAAGATCATTGGGGATGAGAAATGAAAATTTAATTAGTTTCTATTGTCCAAAAGATGTTGGGCATAGTCCTTGTGAAAATTTAAAGTCTTATAGCTTATCCTGAAGTGTTAAATTAGAATGAAATTGTGAATTTTTACCATGTGAAATGAGTTACATCAATATTTTCTGTTACGTTAATGTCATGAAAATATAATTAATATAGTTTATAAGTTCTTGAACTATTTAGAGTGAATTTCAAATATATGGATTTGGTTTTTGATAGGTTTTCTTGATTTTAAACTTATGAATTATCAAATATCATAGAGGTAATGAATGATTCTATTTTATGGTTGCACAATTTTATTTTTTAGAAATAAATATAAATCCATATCTAATTTAAAGAGATAGGTATGTTTGGTAATGGTTTGGTAAGTTTAGGTGGGAAAATATAGATGTTGGTATCAGTTTTGTAAATTAAGATGTATAGTTATGGAAAATGACATATAAAAACGTAGATTATTATAAAATAATCAATTTGTTGATAAAAAAGTTAAATAATATTTTAAATAAGATATTTTTAGTCATCAAAGTGTCCTGGGTGTGTTTAGAGGTTAAATTATGGTAATTAGATGTCAATTGATCATTTTTAGAAAATATATGCTTAAATGCAACACATTGATGATTCATTTTCTAGTTTTTATAACTTGAATTTTAAATATAATTTACTTCACTAGTTTTGAACATGTTTAGAGATTAATGAATTTTTTGTTTGAATAAAAATTAAATTATTTCTTTTTACCCGTTGTATTGTATTACATCAATATTTTTCATAGAGTCATTTCTAAGAAGTTATAATTGGGATAGTTTAGAAGTTGAGGCTCTATTTGGAGTGAATATAAAATATATGGATTTCATTTTTTAGATATTCATGATTTTGGACTCTGAGAATCTCTTTGAGGGATTGAATGATTTGGTTTGATTCATACATAGATTAAATTGAAAAAATGTATGATCAAACCATATTTTATTATATAATATTGTAATATTGTGTAATGGTTTGGTAAGTTTCGGTCATGAGTTGTGTAAGTCGGTATTTATTATTAATAATTATTTTTATTGTAATGGAAAATTAGATATTAAGACTTATATTGTCATAAACTCATCCATTTTATGTTTTGAGAGTTTAATCACATCTCAAATAATGAATTTTATGTTTACAATGTGTTTTTGGTGATTTAGAGGCTTGTTTCCTATATAATTCTGCAATCTTCAGTTAATCAATGATATGCGGGCTGATATATCAAATTTTTATGATCAAATATCATGTTATTGATCAAGAAAATAATATATGTGATGTAAAAAATTATGAATATATTCTATGCTAGTTCCATTTCATGTTCCTTTTCTTTAATGTTCTAGTTTTGTATTACTGGTGATATATGTTGTTTATGGATATGAGGAGGAGTATAATGGTCCACAAAACTCTTCATAATGAATAAATGATTGTTTTTAGATTTTTAATATATATTTAAACATTATTATATATTCAACTATAATTTTTTAATTCAGTTTTTTCCTTTCTATCTTATTTTTGATTCATTTGATATGATAGTGACATAGTCTGTTTCACATATGATGAACATTGATACAATAGTGTTCAGATGAATTGGAGTTGGAGAGATGGAATTGATGGGAGGGTGGATTTTTGAATTTTGTTTTTTGTATGATAACTATGTTTATTATTTATGGGTGTTTATTTTATGATATATATATTTTTGTTTTATATGTTGGTAATATATGTGTATTATATATTTTTCTGGTCTATATTATTGTATATTTGTATTTTTAATTAATTAATATTTAGTATTATTATATATTATATATATATTAACCTTTATATTATTTTTATTTTAAATGTTTATCATTGTTTTTATAAACCACAACTAAAAATAACTACAACAATATATATTAATAATTGTTTTTTAATATTTGTTATTTTTCATTTTTTTATTTTGTGGATTTTATAATAAACCACCATGAAATAAAATATCTTCTAAATTATTTATCAGTTATTCATTTATTTTTTACAGATTTTTTAAATGAAAAATTTTATAATCAGAACCAATGTTATAGATTTTTTTTTGTAGTGTGGTGAACCAAAACATCTGAATACAGTTCAAAAATCAAAAAGGGAAAATAATTGAACTAAAAAACCAAGGCTAAACTACCCATAGGAAGAAGGGAAAAGTTTCTGATTGAAGAGCAAGATCCCAATCCTTAAGAAGAGTAATGGTATTTCTAGTTTAAAATCTAGATGTCTTGGTTTAGTTAAAGTTGATGATTTTATTCAATGTTAGAAATTGTGAATTCCCGAACCATTAGTTAATCCTCATTTGAGGTATCGAACACTTGAAACATAGAATATGTATAACTGTATTACTATAACTGATATTAAAATTCCATTCAAAATTTATCTTTATAATAAGAATTTAATTCCAAATATAAATTTCAATAAATTAAAAATTTGAAAAATTACATTTATTAACTTAAAAAATAGGAAAATATGAAAATTCATTCGTACCCAAGATTAATATATAAAATGAGGTATGAAAATCAATTAACAATATATATAAATATTCATAAAAGCTATACTCGTCACCTTTATTCATTTTATATGAAAAAGATGACACCATAAGAAGAATAACATTTCAATTAAGAATATGGGGAAGCTTCTATTATGGGTATATTTCTTAACGAATGCAATCTATTTATTTAAATATCTTGGATAATAGATATAGTTTTTGGTTCTCACATTTTTATTCCATCATAGTAACCAAACATAATAAAAAAGGTTTCAATAATTGAATTAGATCATCAAGCTGTCAATAGATCCAAATTTTATATTTTAACCATATCATATTACCATTTAATGTTTCACAACAGATTGATTCTTCTTTTGGATAATCTTAATTTTATGACGAGTATTAAAAAATCATAATTTTAGTGTAAAGTCTGTACAAAAATTATTTATAAATAATATTTGGAAGTAGATTTTGTTTCTTTTATAAATATAATATATATAATGGCATGAAACATGTATATAATAGTTTTTATATAAATTAATTGAAAAAATTATATTCTATTAATATAAGATGAATACAATTACTATGAAACATATTACACTTGGTAATGGATTTTCTGATATAGTGATTTAAATTATAATCATCTCACAAAGATTCATCTATAAGATTATTTAAAAAAATTTGATTCAATTATATTATTATTTTTATCTATTTGATAAAAATTGAGTGTAATTTTGTAAAGTATTACTGTTATGTTATTGAGTAAAGTGTAATAATTTACTGTATGAAACTTGGTTTCACATTAAAAAGTATGTTTTGGGGGACATAAAGAGAGTATTCTTAATATAGTTTTGAATTTCATCATAATATTTTATAAAATTGTTTGAAATAAATATAGGGTTTAAATTTATAACTGATTTTCTAGTATTCATGGTACTTTTAGTCATTTAAATATTATAAATTATTTTTAATGTATACATTAAAACTTTTAATGATGGAATTTTATATCACTATATAAATTTATTTACTATAGTAAAATATGTTTTCTTATATTACGTAAGAGTATTATGTGGATGTGTCTTTTACAATTAATTTTATGATGTATGATACTAGATATTATTATGATATTGGTAGAATTGTCATCAAATATCTCAATTGATTGGTTGATATGTGATTTTGTAAGTATCTAGTCGTGAGGTGTACTTTTATTGTGTTTTATACCTTGTGTTATTCTATAGTATATCTCCCAGATAAGTGTCAAAAAACAAGGAAAGAAGGCTTCATGTAATATCTTATAGTTTATTTTCACTGGGGACCATGATATGGTTCTTCATTTAATCAACCCATACTTGGATCTAGAATTTGAGGTAGATTAAAAATCATCCCAGTATATGGATCATCTCCAAGATTTTTAAATACTAATCATTTAATATTCCATGGTGATCAATTTCATGAGAGGCTATGGTGTACCAAGATAAGACCTTTAGAATCTTTAATTTTTTATTAAATCCTGAAATGTAATGAGTAAATGTTTCCAAAATATCGTTCGAGAGACCTATTGAATAATGGTAGAAAATATTCATTCAATATTAAACACTTATATATATGTCTTTAGAGTATTTTAAGAATTCATTAATTTAGTTGTACTAAAAAATGAATATAAAAGTGTAGAAGGTAATGAAATTCCTTATTCTCCAAAACAGTGATCAGATTGTAAAGGAGTAGAACAATTATTTTGATAAGTTGGTAGAATTATTTTATGAGATAGTCATTAAAGAATTAATGGAGGTTTGAATCATGGAAAATTATTTACATCTCGATCTCAGTTCAACTGTAATTTTTATAGACCTAATATCTTATGTGTAAGTGGTTACTAAAGAAATAACTAAAGAGGATATCCTAGTGTGACAACTTATGTTAGGAAATGTTTCAACACTTTATTGTAATATTAAGGTTAATCTATATTGATTGGAATAGAAGAAAATTTATTCTAGTTAGAAAGGTGATGAAAATGTGGGACACTCCTATGAATAAAATTCTATTACCACAATAGAGAAGTGACCACTAGTATGATTTCCATGTGTGGGAAGCAAGGAATTTCTAAACCTATTATTCAAAAGATCCAATTTCTTGTTATTGGTGTGGGTGTATTAATTTTCTTTAGAAGTTTTATAAACTAAAAATTCGATGGAGAAAAAATTTTCAGACACATCCTGAATTTGGGGAGAAGTCTAAAATGGTATTGTTCCATGTGAAATGGGTGTTAGAATAAGGTAGTATAGGTTCCTTATTATTTAAATTTTCATTGTGTATTATTATATTTTATAAAATTATTTTTTTTCATATTTTTCATAAAAACATTTAGTTTCCCCATTAACATTATGTATTTATCCCATGGCTACTTGTTATGTTTTATAATATTTATAGAAAATTTATTACATCATTGGTGTTGATTTTTCCCTAATATTAGAAGTTTATTTTCAATTTCCACTTTTTCATTGATTAATTGAACTGAACTAGAGGTATCTCTAAGTCATTCTAATGGTGATTGGTTCAATTATTCACTTAAAAATAAAATCTAATTGATTGATGGACCTATAATAGGTCTCTATCAATTAATTTGATGTAAACATATGTAACTATTATCCTAGTTGGATATTACATTCCAATGTATTCAATTTGTTATATGTGATCTTGTACTTCTATTGGAAACCATGTATGAAATTGTATTATTCATTGAATGTCTAGGAACTATGATTAAATAATTAGAAATAAAGATTAATGTATATTTTATGTAGACTCATGATATCCATTTTTATTATAAGGATCCTGTTTATATTTTTTGATTCGATGAACTAGTGGAATTAATATTTTATTTTTACAGATCTAGAACCCTTTTATGAGTTCATTGATTTTAAATGTTCATATAAATTTTTGTTTCCATGAAATTATTCACTGATGAAATTAGTTATTTTATATTTTTTATTCACCCAATTAATGTTTTCAAGAAGTGATATGAAGGTATCCCTATTCCCATTATAGTTTTAGATGAAATAAAGAAATTTTATTTATTATTTTTAAGTGATTTTAATTGAGTATTTTTTTTGTACACTTAATGAATTATATCCCAAAATTTTTAATTCCCAATATTCATTGGCTACTGACTTTGGAAATTTGATATGACATATTCTTTGTTAGATAGACTATCCATTTTTATAATTACTCGGCTGAATGATAGTAGCGTATGTCAAATTTATAATTCAATATTGTCTTTATTCATCATATAATGTCATTGATGACATTATAAGAATAGAAAGTAGAATGGTCAAGATAATCATTACACCTTTATTCCCCTTCTTTCTGTTTACTCTAATTATTTATATCCTTTAATTAGGATAAGTATGGTTTTAAATTTTGAAAAATTTAAAATATTTTTACTGTTTAAATGTCAATGTACAATTATGTGAATCATGAAAAGCAGCCATGAAATGTTTAAATTTATACTCTATAATTTAAAAGTTGTTGGGAAATTTTACCTAATACAATTCACTATAATAATGCATGTGTTGCAGTTTGAGTGAAGTAATATTCAAACAGTTGGCACAAGTTTTGGTAAATTGGGAAACCAAACAATATATATCACAAAAAAAATATTTTTTTTACCTCGGGTATTTTTATCTTGAAAGCTATTTTTTCTTATATATTCAATTATAAAATAATCTAGAGAGTTTCATTGTTTAACTCCTCTCCCCCTTATGGATTCCTAATGCTTCTATATAAATTCTTCATGATTATTCTAGATAAAACTTTATTCATTTCCTTCTTTCATATTGCAATTATTGTTTCTCTATTGTTATTCCAAATTTTCTAACCCTAGTGGATATTTATGTTAAAACCCATGTATAGGGATTGTTAAATATTAGTCTTGTTGATTTTTAGGGGTATACAAACTTCTTTATTCTATTATTCCTCCATTATAAGTCAATGGGATATCAATTTAACTTGACTTATGTAAGTGTTTATATAACATTAAATTTATTCGAGAAGACATTGGGTGTTTGGTATTGTAAATATATTTAATAGCCTAAAAAATTAATATATGTTATCTATGTTATTTTTAAATATCACTTATGGTTACCTTTTTTTAACATGACATCAAATCAAGTGTATTTTCAATTCAAACATATTTTTACACAATCATGTATTTGTAAAAAAATTTAAATATAGTTTCATTCATAATAAATAAACTATAAAATGTTATTTTTGAATTTAATGGTTTTCTAAAATATGGTATTCATGATTTTCATCTTTATTAATTGAAATAATGGTTTGTTTCATGTATAAAATGGTGTATGTGATTTTTTTAATCTTAGTCCGTGTTTTAAATTATTGAAGTTATTATTGGATTTTATGTTATTTCAAATTGGATTTCTGTGATGTTTTTAATATTTATTTTTATTTTAATTTTTTTTTTGGTTTTAATTTTTTTATATAAAATCAAATACACATTTTGATAGTGTTATAAATTTTATAAATATATAATGACACCCTAATAATAGTTTACCCACGGTTTTGAATTGTTTGTTATGTTGTATATATTTTGTGAATATATTATTATTGGATATCAATTCTAAAAGTTGATGATTTACTAGAGTGTTCTTTTCAGTGATATGAGGGATTTATTATTGAGTTATATTGATATTATGTGGTGATATTATGTTTTCCCTCTCACATCCTTTTATAAAACATCATGGGTTTTTTTTTCCGTAGCTAATTTAGAAATAGAGGGATGGATGTTATAGTTGTTATGATATCACTTTTAATAATATCCCCTAATTATGATTTCATATATGTAGGTGAGTACTACCTAATTAGGATATTAGGAGTGTAAAACCCCACCCATAACTCATTGGATTGAGGATGCGATGAGGGTTACTTGGCCTTAAGCGATGTTCCCAAGGTGCCAAGGGCTGGAAATAAATGCTGAGGTCTTTGAGAAAAAAATTAGGGAACGATTCTACCTTAATACAAAAGCAACCAAACCATCCACTATCAATCACTATATGATGCATTCCAACCAAAACATTCAAGCGTGTATTCCCAAAATACAACCAAATTGTTCCACTATACAACCCCAAACCATAACAAAAAACACCATATCAGAGTACTATGAGGAAGACGAAAAAACAAATCACAACGTGCCGTGATACCACCAAAGATCTACACCAAGCTCCAAGCTCCAAGCTCCACCCAGACATCACGATGCACCAATAAAGGTGGATGGTGCCTTACCTTTTCCCACGTTATGGTACACTACATCTACAAATACACAAATGTGCCAAAGTAGGGAGTGAGTACTAAAAGTCATTAAGATTTTACCAAATGACTTCCTTACACACTCCACTATGATAAAACCGTTAGCACATTTATATAAAACAATTTATAAAAAATAATCACAAGTACAACCATTTCAATATCCCAATCATGACCTTACCAATCCATCACCTCCAAACCATACAACCAAGGGAAACCCAACCAAACATGCCACAAGCCATTTCATCAATCAGACACTAGAACAACAATTTCTAACTTCCAAAGAAATGCGCATCAAACAACCAAAACAACCAAACGGTGGAGCTTCCGTCCAACCCGTTCACCCATTCACGCCTAGTGGAACTTCCAGTCCACTTATCCTTTGATGGTGGCCCTTCCATCCACTATACATCCCCTTTTTATAGTGGTACTTCTCACCACTTCCACATAACATTCCAATCAATCCAAACCAAGCATATAACCCACCAAGGTCACAACAACATGCAATCAACCAATTCCATTGCATATCAACCCACTTCAATAAATGACCCCTTTATTGAAAATCATTTTCCATGGAAAACCATATTTAAATAAGACAATCTCTTTATTGAAAAAACTTTTTCCATCAATAATTTTCACAAATAAACCATATCACCCCATTTTAAAATCTCCATTTTAAAATCCACAACAAAAGCATTTCACTATAAAACCCCATTTTCCCAAAAATCCCCAAATGGATTTCCAACCAACTCCACACATCAAAAAACAATTAATTTCTATCCAACCAAATTAATTGTAACAAAAAATCACTAGCTCTAACCATGTGGAGTCGAGAGAGAAGCCACCTACCTTTAGGGTTCTTGAGAAATCGACCCACAAGCAACCACACATCAAATCCGGCAAACACAACACCAAAACCTCTCTAGATCCCTTTCCCTAACATTCACATGCCATAAAATCACCAAAAAAGGAAACCAAAACCCTATATCGACACACAAAAATTTTAGATCTAGAAAACCAGGAAAGAGAGGGATGTAGATCTAGGGGAAAACACGAGGGAATCAAGAGGATAGACTTACCCGAGAGAAACCACCTTTAATCTGCCAAGAAACCAATTCGAAATGATTTCAAATCAAGTGGGAGAGCCCCTCCAACACTTGAGAACCAAAAATCATGAGTGAGGATCGAGTGCGAGGAAGGTTGGAGAGTAATGAGGCATGTTTGAGTGATCCTGGGTTTTAAAATCCTATTTTTAAGTGGCCGCACGGTTAGCCCGCACGGTTTGTAAAACCGTGCGCTAACCGTGTGCATGCTACTGCATCAAGAGAAAGGGTCTGCACGGTTTCCTCGCATGGATTGGAAAATCATGCGTAGGCCGTGCGAAGACTACTATCTCCCCCTCCATGGTTTTCTGGACAATCCGCACGGTTTCTACTAACCGTGCTCAAACCGTGCACCCATAAAAAGCCTCCAAAATCATCCAAAACCATTCCAAACTGTCCCAACCTCTTCCCAACTCATCCCATGCACTTTAAAAACATAAAAAGGCATTAAAAAGGCTATACTCCTCAAACTGGGGGTGCTACATTCTACCCACCATTGGACTTTCCATCCTCAGAAAGTAGTGGACCAACCCTTTGCTGAAAGAGGTCGGTCCACTGCTCGACCATCTCTTTCTACCGCTCCCAATTCTCTTCTTGAATCAGACCATGCTTCCACAAAATATGAACTAAACTAATATTTTTACCACGCAAGGCTTTCTGTAGCCTATCCACGACCCACACTGGCACTTGCAACAATGAAGCATCCGATTCTAGTTCGACATAATCCCATCAAATCACATGGTCATGATCCAGCTGATACTTTTTCAACTGCGGAAAAGGAAACACATTGTGCACGCACTGAACCAAGGTGGAAAATCCAAATGAGAAGCCTCCTCACCAACCCATTAACGAATCAAAAAATGACCAATATACCTCAGACATAACTTTCCCTACTTCCCAAACCGACGATGTCCCAATATATGAGAGATCCTCAAGAAAACGTGATGACTCAACTCGAATGACAACGACCATCGACGATGATCCACATATGATTTCTGAAGACTCCGAGTCGTATCCATTTTCTTGCTGATCAAATTTATCTTCTCCATAGTATCCTGGACAAGGCTCGGTCCAACCATCGAGGACTCACCCATTTCCACCCAACATAGTGGATAATGACACGGACACCCATACAACGCTTCAAATAGAGCCATATGTATGGATTCTTGATAACTGTTATTGTAAGAAAACTCAACCAATGACAAGTGATCCTCCCATGAGCCACCAAAATCCATGACACAATCCCACAACATATCTTCCAATGTTTGTATCATCCTCTTGGATTGACCATCTGTCTGAGGGTGATATGCCGTGCTCATAGTAAACAGTGTCCCAAGGGCTTGCTGCAAGGATTTCCAGAAACGAAACTGGAAAGAAGACCCATCTATCACCCTGGTCCTCACATTCCAACCACATATCTTCTATAACTGACATCAAATGCCACTGTTCTGATGCCTGTTTCACCATCAGAGCATATTATTTTCTACTTAATGCATCCGCCACCAAATTTCCCTGACCTGGTGTGTACCTTAAGTGAAAATCAAACATATGGAGATATTCCATCCCTCTACTTTGCCTCAAGTTCCAAACCCTTTGTGAGAAAATGTGTTTCAAGCTCTTATGATCTGTATATACCGGGAATTTATCACCGAAGAGATAATGACACCACACTTTCAAATCATGGACCACTGCTGCCAATTCGAAATCATGAGTTGGGTAGTTCTTCTCAGGAACCCTCAACTTTAATGAGCCATACACAACCAAATGATCCCCTTTCATGTGAATGCATCCCAACCCAGTTCTTAATGCATCATAATACACCACAAACCCTTTTCCTAGTTCTAGAAAAAATAGGATTGGTGCTAATGTAAGGCAACCCTTTAGCTCTTAAAAACACTACTGACACTGTTCATTCCACTAAAATGGAACATTCTTTCTTGTCAAAGAAGTCATCAGTGAAGCCAAACATGATAAATCACAAAGAAAACCCTGATAATACCTAGATATACCATGAAAACTCCGTATCTCAAACACATTCCTTGGAAGTTTCCATGATATAACATCCTATATCTTTTTCGGATCCACTGAAACACCCCTTTCAGAAATCACATGGGCAAGAAAATGAACATCCTATATCCAAAAGTCACACTTTGACAATTTGGAATACAACCGTTGATCCCTTATGATCCCAAGAACTATCGCCAAGTACTGCTCATGCTCCACCCTTGTCTTTGAATACACTAGAATATCTTCTAAAAAAACCACCACAAATGAATCCAAATATCTATGAAATATCTGATTCATCAATGCCATGAACACCGCTGGCGCATTCGTTAGACCAAAGGACAGAACCACATATTCATAATGTCCATATCTACTTCTGAATTCCATTTTAGGAATATCGTCTTTCTTCACTTGAAATTGATGATATCCCAACCTCAGGTAGATCTTGGAGAACCACTAGGCTCCCCTCAATTGGTCGAACAAATCATCAATTTGTGGAAGTGGATATCTGTTCGTTATCGTAACTTGGTTAAGTCTATGATAATCAAAACAGAGCCTAAAAGTCCCATCCACCCTTTTCACAAACAACACCGGTGCTACCGATGGGGACATACTAGGCCGGATGAACCCTTTGTTTTCTAACTCTTCTAAATGGACTTTCAATTCCCACAATTCAGTAGGTGCCATCCCGTAAGATAGAAGTGAGATAGGACTGGTCCCCGGAAGTAGATCAATCATATACTACACTTCTCTTACAGGAGATAACCCAGAGAATTCTTTAGGAAAAACATCCATGAACTGATCCACCACTGCTGGAAGAACACTCTACTCAACACCGTCTACCGATTCCAATGACAACACCACCAACTGATACGATAACGTTCCCACTACTGGTGCCAACAAACCCTGTGCACCCTTCCTTTCATGCCTCTTTCCTCTAAAGAGATGTCTAACACCATCGTGTGTCGTAAAAGCCACTATCCTTGCATTATAATCGATGTGGGCCTTAAAATCCACCATCCAATCCATTCCCAGGATTACATCATACCCATCCATCTCAAGCACTGAGAAATTCCATGTTATCTCAACCTCGCCCACAATAATACTACATGCTCTACACAAGATGTTTAGACACTCTATTCGACCCAGATAAGTTTGAAGTTTTAAAAATGAGGGCATAATTTCTACCCTTAAACCTAGTAAATCAACCATACATGTAGCAATAAAGGAGTGTGAATCACCCATATCAAACAACACTTGCATCAAGGTAGAATTTAAAAGAATAGTACCTCGCACCATGGATGGTCCCAACTGATCATCCACCACAACCTGCTGAGTTCCAAAACAATGCCTTTGTTTCCACAATCTGCTCTTTATTGCGTTGCTGAGGCATTGTGGTATTCTGAGAATCACCATGACCCACTTTATTCTACTGAAGAGGGGTGTGCTGCTATCCCCGTCCCATCAAAGCATATGACGTCTACGATCCTAGAGGAGTGTCACACGCACCCGACCTTGGAGCATTCCAACAATAACATTGCAGATGCCCCATATTCTTAAAATTATGACATGCTCGAGGTTGTTCCGTACAATCCCACCGGATGTGGCATGTATAACCACACTGAAAACATCTCGGCTTACTCTGGGGCTTCAGAGGAAGATTCAACCATCCTACCGTCAGATTATATGCCATATTCCCACCCTGGGAATTAGTGTCCCTCCTTCTCTTGAACCCCGCATTAGAGTTCCCACTATTACCCATGGGTACCACCATGCTTCCTTCGGCCAGAGCGCCCAACAGATCCCGCTCAGACACTGAGGCCATATTCACCATCTCTGTGTAATCACCTATACACAGTACTACTATCTTTGAATGGATTTCTTGCCTTAACCCCTATTCAATGATCCATTCCGTCAATGATGTGCTACCCACCACCTCTTATGAAACCTCACTAAGTTCATAAACATAGCTGCATAATCCATCACAGACATTAGATCTTGCTTCAGACTGAAGAAATCAGTCGTTCACTTAATTCTAAACGTGTGTGCACATAATTTATTTAAACAATTCCTCAAAGCCTTCTTACACCATACCCTAGTCCATTCAAGCTTTAACCACCAAATCCCACCACTGAAGGGAACTATATTCCAAAATATACATGTACAACTTCACTTTCAACTCTAGCAGTGTTCCTAAGAACTCAAATATCTTTTTCATTCTATTTAACCTTGCTTTTGCCCTCTCTCGATCTGAATCACCCATTAAGATGGGTGGATTCTGCTTTTGAAACTGAACCGTATGATCCACATGTCTTGTTTAATCTTCTTTGTTTCCACTTTTCATATCTCGGAAAGCTTGCACTATACTTTGCACTAGCTGCTAGTTCACCTGAGGCTTAGGTGTAACCATGTTCTAATAGGCCACTTCTGGTTGGTCTCTACGATGCCTACCTGGTGCCATTTCTTTCAATAGAAAACAAACAACCATGAGTCTCACTTCTGTAGACATCTCAAAATCCCATTTCATATCACAGTACACAATACTATCACAATGAGGCTTTCCATCTTTCAACATTTTCCATGTTTTACCATTTTCAAAACCAAACCATTTTCAAAATACCAAATTTATTCGCATTACAATTTCACACATTTGTAGAACCATTTCTCAATTCAGCCCATAAATCATTATTACCAATTAAATATTTAACCTATTATGAATTCACTTCTACCATGCATTCCATGCTCATCTCATTGGCTACACCAACAACAATGAGATATCCAATGCCTGAAAGTGTCTCCAAAACACATATGTACCCATCTCCCTGGTAACTTGAAGTTCAACAAAAGAGGGTTAGCTACGTCCTTTTATGATATACATTCCAAGATCTAACATTCCAATGCCTTTTTACCATCTCAACTTGTGGAATATACCACAACGAATGTCGAATCCAAAACCAAGGTGCCAAAGTGACTGAACAACTGTTCTCACTTGAAAGCTAAGGACCAAAAAAACTGATTCCACTTGTAACACCCCGCCCCAACCTCATTGGCATGAGGAGTCGGTTAGTGTTACTAGTCCTTAAGTGACGTTCCCAAGGCGCCAAAGGCTGGTAATAAATGCCGAGGGCTTTGAGAAAAAATTGGGGAACTCTTTGACCTTAAGACAAAACCAACCAAACCATCCACTCTCAATCACTATATGATGCATGCCAACGAAAACATTCAATCATGTATTCCCAAAAGACAACCAAATTGTTCCACCAAACAACCCAAAATCAAAAAAAAAAACAACACCATATCAGAGTACTACACTAATGAACAAAATGAAAAAGCCCCATGCCCTGATAGCACTGCAACTCTACACTAAGCTCCATGCTCCAAGCTCCAAGCTCAACCCAGACATCACGATGCACCACTAAAGGAGGATGATGCCTTACCTTTTCGCATATCACGTTATACAACATCTTCAAAGACACGAACGTGCCAAAGTAGGGTGTGAGTACTAAAAATCAGTATGATTTCCCCAAATGACTTCCCTACACACACCACTAGGAGACAACTGTTAGCACATTTATATAAAACAGTTTATGTAAAATAATCACAAGTACAACCATTTCCATAGGCCAAACATGACCATACCAAGCCATCACACCCAAACCAAGCAACCAAGGGAAATCTGACCAAAAATGCCACAATCCATTTCATTATTCACACACTAGCACAACAATTTCCAACTTGCAAAGCAATGCACAACAAATAACCGAAACAACCAAACGTTGGGGCATCCATCCAACCCGTTCACCCATTCACACCTAGTGGAACTTCCTGTCCACTTATCCTTTGTTAGTGGCCCTTCAGTCCACTATCCATACCCTTTTTAAATTGGTACTTCTCACGACTTCCACACAACATTCCAATCAAGACATCCAACCATTTAACCCACCAATGTCACAACAACATGCAATCAACCAATTATATTGCATATCAATCCACTTCAATAAATCACCCATTTATTGAAAATAATTTTCCATGCCAAACGAAATTTCAATAAGACAACCTCTTTATTGGAAACCCTTTTCCAATAATTATTTTCAAAACTCAACCATATAACCCCATTTTAAAATCTCCATTTTCAAATCCACAACAAAAGCAATTCACCATAAAAACCCATTTTACCAAAAATCCCCAAATGGATTTCCAACAAAATTCCCACATTAGAACACAATTAATTTCAAGACAGCTAAATTAATTATAACCAATAAACACTAGCTATAACCATGTGGAGTCGAGAGAGAATCCAACTACCTTTAGGGTTCCCGAGAAATTGACCCACAAGGAACCACACCTCAAATCCGGTGAACGCACCACCGAAACCACCCTAGATCCCTTTCCCTACCATTAACAAGCCTTAAAATCAACATCCAAGGAAACAAAAACCCTAAATATACCCAGAAAAAATGTATATCTTGAAATCCACAAAAGAGAGGGATGTAGATCTAGAAGAAAACACAAGGGAATCAAGAGGAGAGACTTACCCGGGGGAAACCACCTTGAATCCGCCAAGAAACCTATTCGAAATGCTTCCAAACTGAGTGGGAGAGCCTCTAAAACCCTTGAGAACCAAAAATCCTATGTGAGGCTTGAGTGGGAGGAAGTTTGGAGAGGAATGAGGCAAGCCTGAGTGAGCCCGGGTTTTAAAACCCTATTTTTAAGTGGTTGCACGGTTAGCCCACACGGTTTGGCAAACCATGCGTTAACCGTGCGTACGTTACTTCCTCGATAGAATGGGTCTGCATGGTTTCCTCGCACAGTTTGGAAAACTGTACTCTGGCCATGCGAAGTGCACTGTCTCCCCCTGCACAGTTTCCTGGAGATTCCGCACGGTTTCCACTAACAGTGCTCAAACCGTGCACCCATAGAAAAGCCTCCAAGCTCATCCAAAACCATTCCAATATCTCCCAAACTCTTCCTAACTCATCCTCTGAACTTTAAACACATAAAAATGCATAATCGAAAGCTACATACCTCAAACTAAGGCTGATACATGGAGAAATTTTGAGGTCATTTTATAAGGAATACAACAATGGAAGATAATTGGTTCCACATGAGCACATGTAGTTTTATATCATTAGTTCCTAAGGGGTTGTCCTATGATGCATATCCTGTGGCATTACTTATTCCATGATGTCATGGAACTATTTTTTGTGAGATGATGAGCATTAACTCCCTATTTTTATGTGAATAACACATACTTTACATATTTTATTTGATACCAATTGTAGATTCCCAGACATAACATTCCTATTATTACATGAATTAAAAAAATATTGTATTACATACTTTACTAATACCTCTTAAGTTGATAGATTTAGATAATTTGTAAAAATAAAAAACAAATATTGTCTATGTCTTTAAAAATTAATGGATAGTTTTCCACTAAATAAAAAACTACTTAATCTATTACAAGTATTAAATATCTCAGACAATTTCTCTACACTAGGTATTCTATTAGACATATCATGTATAACAATTTTACTCTTGACTAATGGAAATGAAAAAGAATAAGTTGTGAGCTAAAATGATCAGTAAGGGTAAACATAAGTGATAAAAAAAGTTCATAAGTGAGTATAAGATGGATAGATATATTATGGAATGGAAATAAAAAATAATAATTGCATAGTAGAATGAAGTTGAATGAATAATATATCCATGGTTAAAATGGAAAGTAAAAGATTACATAGATAATAGTAATTATTCCTTTGAGATGAAATGAAAAATTCTATATATCTAATTCCATGACCTGAGATAATACATCATGATCTTTGGCAAGATGATCTTACCATTTGGGCCCTGAGTCTAGGAAACTATTTTTTCTGGCTATCATACACAAAAATAACCAATCTAGTTTGACACATAATACTTATCAATGCATCTAGGGTATATTGTAGGTCCATAAATCAATTATTTCCAATTCATTAATTATATTAAGGAATTAATTCCTTATTAAACACATAAAAAATATTAATTTGTAAAAAATAAATATATATATTGGAATTACAACTACTCAAATTTTGAGCATTTCCCAAATTAAAAAATGGAATAGATTCCAATTTAAACATCCCTAAAACTAATACTATATAGAGAAATGGGAGTATGTTTATGTTAATAATCACCCAAATCAATTGAAGTATAGAATATGGGCGAACAAACATCAATCAAAGGAAATAAATATAGAGTGTTTATAGAGGAAATACATTGAATGGGAAATTATGGCTTCAAAAGAGGATGGTTTGGAAAGTCAAAGGGAGTGGTGTATTTAGAAGATTTAAATCCACTAAAATTATATAGTATAATTGGATTTAAAATTTAATCCATAACCAATATATACACCACAAAATGGAAACAAGTGGTGAATAAAAATCATATATCAATGCAGAAAAATTAAGATGAAAAATAACAAATTGTAACTATAATTTACGATAAAAAAGAATATAAGAGGGATACCATGAAATTATAATAAAATTAAATGAAATATATTTTTTATAAATAAATTAAATAGTGTTGGGAATACACCAAATAAACTAGTTTTTTTTCACAATATCGAACTTGTCTAATGGAATTGAATATAAAAAAAATAAACTTACAGATTAAGAAAACATAAAATAAGAACCCATTGTTTGGTAGAATTTAAAATTGAACATTAAATAAACTGAATAATTTTTTAATAATTATATTAAATAAAATTGGTATTATAAACACCATAAATTATAAAATATGGTGTATTACATAAAAATGTCTCATGAAATTTAAATTTGAGACAATGAACCCGCTATCACCTAATTATCATCTAAATAAAAATATTTAAGGAGAAAGAGAATAAAAGTGAAATATAAATTCCATTAAAAAAATAAATGATATAATATATCTTATAGGTAGTATATAAAAGATAGAAAATTAAATTGGTGTAAAAAAAATCTTTTCTTAAGAAATACAAATTGAGTCAGTGAAACCCTTACAGTAACATTATATTTTAGGTAAGAATAATTTCTTAATGAGGTTATAAGGAAGAATTTTAAAATAGTATAAAGGGAGTATAGAATACAATAAAAATTATTCCTTAAGTTCAATGAATCAAACTATGAATAATTTAGTTTGATAAAATGTTTGTAATTCAATATAATAAAAATGAGTTCTCACAAACCCTACCAGACATTGAATTTTTGTGTGAAAAAATTAAGGGATATTATTTAGAGTGAGAAACTAAATCAAATTAATAATTAAGTGATCATTATAAAAAATATTATAATTTAATTAGATAAAATATTATAAATTAAAATGGTGTGTAATAAGAAATATGTATCAAGAGGTGAAACATTGAGACAATAACCCCTTTTATTAAATCCTTGAATCCACTAGAGACATTGAATATATTGTATAACAAAATTAATTATCATAACAAACTATTCCAAAAAAACTTTAATATGTATTAACTTTTTAATTTCATTTATAATTATTCTATTCATCTATGTTATTATTTTATTATCTTGTTTCAATATTTGCTATCTGTAATCATAATCATTTTGAACTTGTTTCATAATAACAACATTATATTTCATTATTCACCAAAAGTTTATCATTACTAGATCATTAAAGGTACACAAATTTGTTTTTTATAGTTATTTATAATTTTATAATTTTATTTTATTGTAGTTTTGGTTGTAATACCTTAATATAAATTGGGTTATGAGCATGTTCTAGTGATTTTTAACAAATGAATGTAACTTTTTTTATTAACAGTTTTTATTTTAATGTTACTATTCTGGAACCAATATAGTAAATTTATTTTCTTATTTTCTCATATATTATTAGTAATTAAGTTTTCATAGTCACCTAGAAAACTAATTTATAGCATTTTTAAAGTAGGTGGTTAGACCTACATAAACATGAGCATAACATAATTATTGGATAACTATGATTATGAAACTGATTCTTTTTGGGAAGAATACAACTATTACAAAAGAATAATAATTTTATTTATATAATTTTAAATTTATTAATCATAATTAATGTCGTATTTATAAATATAAAATAAACTATTTGAAAAATTAGATACCATATGTAAATATATCATAATAAAAAAATATATTTGGTAAATAATGAAAGAAAATTAAGTCAGATAGTGAAAAATAACTCACATTATGGACTTGGACTTTCCCTTGCAAGACTCTGTGGAAAATGAGGCCTTATAAAATATGTTTTGAACATAGGAAAAAGTAAGAGAAATAATATTATATGGGAATTAAATATGGAAGAGTTTCAATTGGTATTCATATTTCAATATTGGTCTAGAAGGGGTGGGGAGAGGCCCATTTTATAAATGGTGGGATTGACATTTTCATAATTATTTCAACTTGAAATATAGGGGGAAGATTTTTGACATGTCGTGAGAATTAAAAAATAAGCAATAATAGAGTGAGTGATGATATAAGGTTGAAAATTACTCAATTATTCATTTTCACACATGGTTTAAACACATTCTTAATTACTTTACCTTATAATTTTAAAATTTTACCATTTTTTGGTTTTACTATGGTAATTTATTTTTAACTAAGTAATTTAATTTTAATGCATTAAAATAAAAAAGAACCAATTATAAATTTTTAAACAAATTATTCCAAATATGAATGTTATTTTATCAAATAATATTTACACTACTAATGAAACTCAATATTGACATTAGTGTTTGTAACAACTAAGAAACCATTTTTATAAATAGTGTATTTTAAATCATAAAATTTATGTGTAGGATAAAATTATACGTGTTTTCTATTTCCATGACATAAATTAGTTTATTCTAAAAATCTAAAATTTAGGTACATTTAAAACAAATTCAAAACCAAAATTTACAAAAATAAAATTTAATTAATAGAAAAGTTGAAAAACTATTTTTATTGGAAAAAATTACTTAATTCCCTAACATATTAATCGTAGGTGTTCAAAAATAAATAAATCATATTAAATATATTTTGTTTCACAAATTTAACAAATTTTTTACCATTTAAAATGTTGTATACCCTTTTAGATCATGGTTATATAATGATAAACTCGTAAAATTTATAAGTTTGGTAAAAAAAACTGTATTTTCACTATTCAACTAAAAATGAATTATTTTAGAAAAATTTAAAATATCATAATTATTGAATTTTTTTAATCTAAAATAATGAATACAAATTTGTGAAATTAAAATTCTTAAAATTTGAGAATTTAACTATTAAGTAAGCATGATTTTATATAATGAAAATTATTTTGATAGGAAAATAACCTTTTAAATATATTAAGTATTATTATTATTTCCTGAAAACTACAAATAAAATTTAGTGTAAACATATTATTCATATCTAAAATATCTTTAATCCATAATGTATATAGAATCCAAAAAAAAATCACACAAAATAAAATTTTATAAGGGTTACATTTGAATGATTAGATTTGTCATATTATTTATTTTGCTACACTAATTTATTTTTTTCTCAATTACCTAATAATAGTAAATAATTTTTTTTATTTCCACATCTATTTCACAATGTTATAGCATAATTTTTGAATAAAAATTATATTACTACATTTTAAGGATTATATAATGCTCAGTGGACCAATTTTTTTGGGTTTTCTTTTACAATAAGTCATTGAATACATTAGATTTTAATGGAAAATTATGACTTTAATTATTGGGGTATATATTTGTTACTTGTCCATTTGATATGATGATGTTATTATATAATAGAGTTTTATGGATTAGTTATGATTTTATTCACTTATATTCTTTATTTATATTTATTTTATATAGTTATTTGTTCTAATTTCTCATTGTACTCTTACTCCAAACTTGTCTACCCAATTAAGTTATTATAAAAAGTTAATGTTTTAATCGTGTAAAATATGAATAAAAATTCATTTTTAGTATCTATTTTAATAAAATAAGTTTTTCTATGTATAAACTTGGTTATAAAAGTTATATCATACTTATAAGTTCACATTATTCCCACAGTTGTCTTGTAAAGATATAGCGTGTGTGTGTTTTAGTTTCTATCAATGTGATAAGTTATGACCGAAATTATGTCATGGGTAAATTGTTATTATTTTCATAAAATATTCAACTAAAGAATTATATTTTCTATAATTTATTTTCAAACCATCGTTTTATGTTTTTATCATAATTGGAATAGTGTTTATTTTTGGTGCCAACCTAATTGAAATAATCTCACACCCTACATACACAATATTGCATATATATAGTCTTTAGGTCATTATATAGATTTTGGTTAACGGGTCATTTAAGTGACTTTGGTTCACATGAAGTTGGGTTCTTCGATATCATGAGACTCCTGAGTTATTATTATTTTTGGTTTTTTCATGTAAAGGATAGGTGATCCTCCTAATGACCTGCCTGTATTTTTTATAATGGAATGATTTTTATTAAGTTGTACATTCATTTGGTAATTTATTTGTAGGTTTTATTACATTTGTTTTATATGGTTATGTCATGTTTTGATATTTTATTTTTTGAAACTATTTATTTATCTTCCATTGATATCCAATATATGAATAATTATAAATTATTGGATTTAATATGACGATTATTATTCTTTTTTTAGAGGGTGAAAACATTCCCAAGGTGTATGTTTTATACACATGGTTCTTATCTCTAAATCATAATGATTGGGAGAGAAATTTGGGCTTTTTAGTGGCCCAGTTAATGTGACGTTGTAGGTTGACTGAGGTTAATTCATTACGTGGATTCTCTATAACAACCCAAAAGTTTATTAATGGAAATCCTTATTGATCTAATTAAATTTACTTTATGTAAAATGTTTATATAAAATTTTAACTTCTTTGGTTTTATGTTGAGAATTGTGACTGTTTCTAATATAGTCGTTGAATAGTGATCACATGATTAGTATAAATATAGGGCTTTAACAAATCCAATTTACTCAGAAAAAGGAAGCGATGCCCTCATCCAGTAGACGTTCCCTATACGAACCCCATTATTCATAGCTCATAAAGGAGGTGGCATCATTGGGATTCACTCTTGACCAATCTCAAGCCGATCCTGAACACGTTAAGCTTGAGCGGAACCGCCTATGGGAGAAGTGGAAGTTGATAGAGATTAACACCCGAGCGATGTTATTCGAGGCACCACAAGAGTCTGTCACCATCACAAACCTCACCCTTCGGTCTTATGTGGGTTTGTTTGGGGTTATTTAGAAATACCCTAGTACTATGGTTATGTACATTATTTTTTTATATATTAATGAGTATACTTTCATTTTATTATTGTTACCTTGTAAATAGTATTTAAAGCACAAATAGTATGTTTAGTTAATATTCAACTAAGAAATCTATTTTCATGAATTAATGGATTTTTTAATTAAATAAAATTTTAATAAAATATTATTGTTATTATTAAATTAATTTTTATTAAACATAAATGATCTTATAATTTTATGAATGCAATTGTAATTTTTATTAGGGTTTGAAAGCTATTTCTGTCAAAACTAATGAATTTTCGATAAATGTCAATTTTTATTTTAAAAGGTAAAATTAACATATTTAGAAAAATATTTATATAAAATTAATATTATTTCTTGAATTAGTAAATTGAAATTATCCAATGGTGAATTTTTCATAATTTTCCAAAACAGTCAAATTTTTGGGTAAAAATTAAATACCGTTTAAATATATAATGTGTTTTATGACATCATAATGACCCAATAGTGATGTAATAAATTAATATAAACTTTATTTTTGTCCAATATATTCTTTTCCATTAAAATACTTTGATTTTGGGTTTGTTTTATATATTTTACAAAGCTTTAGTGGACCCTTCAAGACTTATTTAACATTTTTTCTTTTAAAATTGTTTTCCTTGGTAGTGAGACTCTCCTCCACATAATCAACCCCATTATTTTAAGAATTTAGGACTTTCTAATTATAAAATATTGTTTTCCAATTCCCTTTTCCAAAAACCGTGGGAAACAACCATGGGATTGTTTGTGGTTTGGATTATTTTAATATGAGGAGTCCCAATCCTAAATAATAAAGAATTCCCTCACATTTCCTATATAATCCCACCCAAGATCCCACTTCCTCCTCACTCAAAGAATTTTGAGTTCGTCCAAACTTTTCCCTACTCTCTCTAGAATCCTCCCAAGGTGCCCCATGCTCCCAAGAAGCCTCTCTCAAGCCTCTCTCAAGCCTTTGGAAGCACTCATCCATGTAAGGGTTTTTCTTCCTTTCTCATTTTTTCCAACATTCTTTAAGTTGTTATTCCCTATTAATTTCAATTATAAATGTTGGGGTATGGTTTAAAACATCCCTCATACTTCCCTATTTATGTTTTAATTATGGGAGACCCCTTTCTCTCTCATTAAATTCCTCCCATGTACACCCGTTACTATGCTGAAATTCCGAAACGTATTTCTCTCTCCTCATCTCATTCTAGCAATTCATTTGTATCATGAATCTAAATTCAATTAAATTTATTGGGACATGTATCTATATTACCCCCTTACATTCCATGTTAGGTAAATATGATGAGACACCCCTTTCTATCTCATCAACCATTTTTATGAGTTCTTATGTCACGCTGTTATGCTGTCAAAATTGAACCGCGCTTTTCCAAGCCAAAGTCATTATGTAGTAAATACCATGCCAATTTCTCTATCAAGGGTATTCACCTTTATGAAAATTTACATATTGTTTAAAGAGTTTCATGTATGTATTCCACTTTCTTTTGTTGTGAAAAAAAACATTATGTTGAATGATTCAATGTTTTATGATCCTTGTGGCACACATATGCCTGAAATAAAATGATTTAGAAGGGTGCGCCCTGATAGCACTCCAATGATTTGGGTAAAGTATAAGATCATGATACGTCATGTAAAATTTCTTTTTACTCATGATAATCCAATTTCAATGAGGTTTTACTCATGCTTCATGTGCAATAATGGTTTATTCAAGTTCTACGTGCAATGAACCTTGGCTCAGGCTAATTCCATGTTAATTGTTGTTTCCACATTTCCATGTTATGATTATCATGATTTATCATGCCTTTATGTTTATTCTTCTCTTGTGATCTATTTATATTCCAACTGTTTACCATGTATTTTATTCCTCACGTTATTACATGATTAATCCCTTACTGGGCTTTATAACTCACCCTTTTTTTTTGCATGTCCTCAGGTTATCCCCTAAAATGCTAAGTACGAGGGAATGTAGTGGTCATGTAAAAGTATTTTTCAATAAAGATGTTATTTTTTAGGTTTTAAGTTGTTATTTAATAATCCTAATCCCCAAATAAACTAGAACTATTTATCTTCTATGAAGTATCAAATGATGTTTATATAATAAATTATGTGTAATTCTGTAATAAAAGATCAGGGTTGTCATACTCTCATACTTCATGATTATTTTTGATGAGGACAATATATATTGATATATATACTTTATAAGGGACAAACTATATTACTTTAAGTAATTTATGTAAAATAAAAGTTAAGTAGAGAATAAAATTTATAATTAGACATTAATATTTGATGAAATATAATAAAATAATTTGTTAACATAGGATTAATTGATTATTTAAAATAGTATGGGATGATATCCTAACACATTCCTCAAAATACACCTGAATGAAATCGTTAAAGTAAAATGATGGACTACACCCTATCCTATAAGGAGAGATAAATTAAAAGTCATTGAAAACTTTTATTATCAATTTGGGGATATAAATTATTGAAAGTGGCATAATTACTTAATTTTATTAAAAATAATGTGTTAGAAATGGTTTTATAGGATTTATGATATAAGAAGAAATTTTCTTTGTCATATACTCATGTATGGGGATGCAGAGTAAATTTTAGGTATAATCCTTATAAAAAACTCCACTATGAAGCATTAAGTGCATATATATATATAATATTATAATAAAAAAATATGTTACCTATATAATTCGAGAAATAGAAAAACTGATTTCGGGATATATTAAATATTTATGAAATGGGATCATATCTCTAAAGTACATAATTTGATTATAAAATATTTAGATCTAGTCAAGGATCATGATCTATATGTGTTGGTACAAGAATAATCTCTACGTTAACTTGTAGAATAATTGGTTCCCAAGACAAAAGTAATATATTGAATGTAAGACTAAAATGAAAATATAGTCCTTATTATTATTATTATTATTTTAGGTGTTGGTAATTTGTAGACCTAGAATTTTGAATTTTTTTAGGGTTTTAAAGATTATAATGTTTTTCGCAGTCAGATAAACCATGAGAAAATCATCAATATGTCTCTACACTTGATAGTTCTATTTAGAATGGTTAGAAAATGGTCAATGAAACTATTAAAGGTTGTTTGAGAAACCGTGAAATTGATTTTTTGGTTCCAACATCATAGAAATAGTTGCACAAAGTTTGATAAAATATGGTGGCAAACTATTCTCTATTCCCATAATTTAATTTTTAAAAAATGGTGACCATAAGAATCCCTAATTTTAATCCCCCTTCCCCCATCCCTTTTTTCCTTCCACATGGATCCGAAAAACCAACCCAAGTACCCCCATGATTTTTCATCTACTCCCCCATATGTGTCCATCTACCATTAGCGATTTGACATGATTTATTATATATTTTAAGATGGAACTCCAAGTTAGGGTATCCTATTGCTTCTATTATCCTATTGCTCTTGTTTTTTTCTCTCCATGTTATTTCACTCTTCTTAGCTAAACTCTACAGAAAAAGTGTAAACTTATTTTTTAGTTATTTTTATTCCATCATGTGCAATGTATTATATGGGATCCATTCTTCTAATATTCAAGTTTATATAGCATTATCATTTGATTCCCAGTAGGTTTTCCTAATTTTATAACTTTTTATTTTATAACCACTTGTGGTTTGCATCATAAATTCATGTTTTAATTATTTAATGAGAATATTAATTATGTTTATTAAACTTATGGGGTAAAAATAGTTTTACATTGGTTTCCATAAAAGGTTGTGAATTTTTCTCTTTTATATAATGGTTTAAATCAATATTTTTGGAACCATGCACACCAAGAATTTATAAAATTGTTCAAACAGTATTTTTGAATAAAATTTGTCACTTAAATCGGGGTTTTGGGTTTTCAATGATTATTATCAATTTGGATATAAATTTTTTTTCTTGGAACATATAGTGATATTGAAATACTAAATGTTATAAAAAGGTTTGAAAAATTATTCTAAATAAAACATAGGGTTTAATTTTTTCGGACCCTGTTTGGGATATGTGATGAATTTATGAGTAACATTTTATTTTTTATGATTTTTTATAAAAAATGATAGTGATTTATTAAAATTATTTTCAAGAGTGATTTATAGTTTATTATTTTAATGGAAGTATGGTAAATTATATTGTATTATTATAAAATAAACTTGGAATCCCAATTCATATTTCAAAAAGAACCATCTAACTAGTGTCTAAAATAATTGTGCATGTGTAACCCTCTTTAGTACCATTTGGTTTTGATTGGTATAGATTGTTGACCAAAGGTAATGGTTTATATTATATATAATATGATGGATATGTTATTGAGTCTATTTCTTGAAAGGGGGATCAAGCCACAAGTTATATTATTGTTTGGGTTTATTAAAGGATGTGCTTTTCTTGGTTTCACAGACATGTTTTGTTTTCTTCATGTGAGACTATGTTCTAGGATATGATAAAATAGGCAGGATTATATATCTTTCCTCAAGCTATGGCATTGATTTATTAAAGAAACCTCCACTATTGAGAAATGTGATACACATTCAACTAATAGTGGGAATTACCCTAGTTATTAACTTATTTCTAGGTGATTTGTCCATAGTAATTATAGGGTAGATCCCATATATTTATTATTTTATTTTTGGTTTGATTTAAGATATTTATTGTCTTCTTATTTCATAAAATTATTGACTCATTTTTTTGTAATAATTTATTGGTTAATTTTATTTTTGGTATTATTTCATTTATTGATACAATTTCTTCTATGTTCAACTTTCTATTTATACATCATGCGTTGATTTTTTTATTAATTTTATAAAAATCGATTTTAATAGGAATTTAAATATGTTAAAGGGTTCTTTTACGTGTAATGTTTTATTTATAAAAATGTTTCTATGTTATTTTTCTCATTTAATAAAACTAAAGTGTAAAGGAATTAAAACTATTTTGATGAGTTATGGGTTAAAAATATAATTTATAATTCAAAACCTATATATAATTTATATAATTAAAAGCATATTATTATAAAAAATTAAAAGAAGGTAAATTTTATGTAAGGTGTGTGGTGACCTATTATGTTTATTTATTCTCAATCCTATTTTATAATTTTGTTTTAGGATTTTAGGTTAACTCTTGATAAAACATAGAGATTTTTTGTATTTAGTATTGTTTTGTGTTATATAGTCACATTGTGGAACTTGGATGGTTTTGATCATATAGTATCTTTTGTTACATCTTCAAAATAATAAATTTTTTCCTTTCCCTACATTTAAGGTTTTTGTATCATATATTTGGAGTTATGTAGGGCAAGAAAAATGTTACTTCTATATTGGTAGTTGGTGGTGAGCAGAGGGATTTCATTTACATTTATTTTTTTTTTAAATTATATATATCTTTGTTTGTTTTTTTCTATTTTAATTTGAAGGGATGTGTAAATTATAGATGAACCATGAAGAAATTTGTGGAATTTTTTTCAATCTTTTTTAATGGATTTTTTGGTAAAATGATTCATCCCAAACCAGGTTCACTCATACGCAACCTGACCTAGTAGGCTATATTTACATAAGTACTCCTTCATGTATGGAATATGATTCCAAGTAGAAGCGATGGTCTGTGATGGTATGGTCGGGAGTATGTACCTTCATGGTCAGAGTGAAGCATAAAAAAAATAAAGAATAATAAGGGAAAAAAATATAATAATAAGGCAAAAAAATTTGTAAATCATATAACTTTAATAAATTCACCAACATAACTAATGAAAAAAGCACATCCAATACAATATAAAAAATTTATTATAATATCCTGAAGATATAAAAAAGTGTCAAAATAATTGGTATAGGGGAAAATACATATACAACATGGTTAAAAAAATGATCAAAAGACCCAAGCTATCCCGCAGAACATCATGAGTAGAAGTTCAGTCCTTTTCTATGACACTTTACCCTAACCCAAAAGTCAAGATTCAATAGCCATACTATTCCCCTTATCCCAACCTACAACCCTGAAGTCTTATCTAGCACAAAACAGTGGGCCAAATAGGGTTTGGTACATATTCCTTAGGCCCCCCATAAATGGTGTCTATAAAAAATCTAGTTCGTGAATATAATTTGTAGCTATGTGTATGTATAATAAAGTCTATAAAATATACTATAAAATAGAAAAAATATAAGTACATGATATGAAAAAAGTCTATATATGATGTAGATCGGTTTATTTGAGTAAAAAATTAGCCAGCACATACACCATATGTATCAAGTATCATACTAAAGTGGGATTGATTTATAATGTATCAGACCTGCGAGGGATGAGTGTATCAAGTATCGTACATAAGATGACTAAATATAAAAAGTATCAGAAATATGAATAATGTGTGTATCTTGTATCATAAAAATGAGGTATATGACACATTTAATTAACTTTAGAATCCTCTTCAAGTCCATGGAGTTCGTCCCTAGAAAACTCGATATAAATTAGTCCTATATGGTCTATGACTTAGGGCCATTAACTAATGAATACTCTTTGTTTCCACAAAGCTCATCCACTGAAAACATGGTAATGAATTTTGAGTATCATGACGAGAATGTCCAAGGGAGTCCATGGATCCATATCAAATGGTGATAATCTAATTCATTAAACATAAGTAAACCGTTATTTCCATACAATGATATCAGTTTGATACAGTGATGTTAGTGTTTCGTGAAGTCAATGATATAGCAATGTTTCCATAAATGAATAATTACTATAATAAAACAATGTTCCATGTTAGTATTGATACCATTTTATAAATTAAATTCATCTCAAAATAATTCATTGACCAATTCCCTCCTAATTAATAAGAAAATGAGCCATGTTATTGTCCATAACCTTTCACCAATTTACATTAGTATTTGAAATCCAATAGATCAAAAATATCTTTTCAAAATTAAAAATTAATCAATTTCATCATCACCTTTAACTTATAAATTAAAAGGTTTGATAAAAGGCATTTAACCTTTAACATTTCTCATTAATTCAAAAACAACTTCCAGTCATGGGTGTAAGCTTAACACACCCAAAGTGGGACACCTTACAAGGTGGTTTAGGGCCATGTAAATGACCTTATACTACATCAAAGGAAGTAATATATAATGAATTTTTTTTAAAACATTTAAATTAATTTATTACTATTTTTATAAGAAAACAAAAAATTTCTGGTGTGTGACATAACAACCCAAGCATTAAAAATCAATACTTTATGGGAAAAGGTATAGACCACCTACCTAAGATGCCTAGAAGAATCCTAATCCATTATTAGCCTCAAAATCTATATTTAATGGCAGAAATAAAATAAATAAACAAATAATAAGAAGATAAAGAATATTAGGTCATATAGATTAAGCATTCCATATGACGGAATAACTAAAGAAAACAAGTAAGGGTAATTAATATCTTGCGAATAACAATCCAATGAAATTGACGGTGAACAATTCGAACATTTCATGATGGAGGAGGATGAAATCCTAAGTAGGATTCATAGGGAGGGATATAATGAGAGATAAAGATCCTAAAATTTCCAAAGAGAGAATATGTGATGAGGTGAATAAATATATAATGACAGAAAAATTGTAATTTCAACCATTTTTTAATGTTCACATGAGTTGGATTCACTATTAGACAAACTGTGCTCCACCCATGAAATCTTACTACCTAAAGTAGAACACCCTCACAAAACAAGTTGAAAATTTTGACAAAGTATGTGGTTCTATTGGGGATCCTCTTCAATTTTCTAGAGCACACATACATTTGAATTCCACATGAAATTCACGGTTTTTTAAACTATGCACTACCTCCTTTGGGTCGTATTGTTAATCCCCATGTTTAATACGAACTATATTCCAGCCATGTTATCTATTTTTACTCCAAAAACCAGATCACCGAGCTCTAAAGAAGCCTATGATACTCCAAAAACCTTCTTTAAACTTATGGTAACTTTCATATAGGTAAAATTTATGTTATAAACCACAATTTTAACTATACATAAATCATAATAATTACCCGGATCATTCAAACTCACATCTTTAAAACAAATAATCCTTGAGTTTCCCTTATAAGGTTAGTCGATTATAGTCTGAGAATAGTTTTGACCCCTAAGCACAAATGTTAGAATCTCACTCCCAGGTTATATACTATACATAGTCTTGTTTCTGTAACAAATGTTCTAGAGGGATTTAACATCCTCAAAGAGACTTCATAGTGTAATTAACAATATTCATAAGATGCACCTTAAAAGAATCATCAACCTCAAAATAAATTTCATTATGATCAAAATAATGTGATAGTTTCGAATGATAAAATCGTAGCTGAGATACCTGGAATATTTCATTCATATACTGACACCTATGAAGATGTTATAGTTGATATTCTATCAACATGAATCTCTCTATGATTTAGTAAGGTCTTCCATGACAAGGTTATATCTTACATTATCTTAAGATTTGTCTATGCCCCATCTAATAAGAAACACACAATCACACCCCATCCCCAAAATTAAACTCTATAGGTCATCAATGGTGATCTATATAAGAGTTATCTTTAGGCTATTCTATATCTATTCACTTCCTAATAATAGGTATATTATCTAACGTATCCTGAATTAGACGAGGTACCAATAGAAATGATTCTCCAACCTTAAACTAGCAAAAGGGTGAATGACATAGCTTACCTTATAAAGCACACAAGGAAAAATCTATATAGTTTTCTAATAGATGTTGTTGTAAAAAAAATTGATGTGTGTGAGTTGTTTCTCCCAATAACATTTAAGGCCAAGGATTCATTCTTGGAGCATTTCTTCCAACACCTAAATCATATTCTAGCACTGATCATTGGTATGAGGCTGATAGACTACACTCACTAGTACATGTAAACCTAAATCCTTCTATAACCCCTTCAAGAACCATACTATAAATCAATTATCATTATCTAATATGATTGTTCAAGGATATCTATGAAGGAAAATGATATCCTTGAAATATATCATTCTTATTTCATCCACTAAAAATGTATCTCTATAAAAGATAAGTGGGAAAAATTTTCACTCTTTTGACGATGACACACACAATGGGAGAGCCTGAAGGTGAGCTAGGTAAACTGGTCCTAAAAATCCATAGTGACATCATCACAATTCAACTTAGGAATGGATACAAGGTGTAAATTTATTATTAGCTACTGGTTTTATTACTACACTAGATGAATGTTTTTATAATTTGTAACAAAACCATCTATATCCCTTATTATAACAGGCTACCAATACTGGTAGCATATATAAGAATACATCTTTCTTATGATTAAGACATACTAGGCATGAAGAATCATGATATTTGAGCATCATTTCCTCATATATGTTTTTAGGAAACCTAACACACCCATGAATGTGTATAATCTCCTCCATATTAAAAATCCAACAAGGTAGTGGGTCCTCACTTGAAACACTATCCTATAGGAACAAACCCTTAAGATCTAAAAACTACCTCATCTTCACCCTATAAAGAAGTAAAGAGGTTATAACCAAATCTATAATAATAGTATTCCCTTGGATCTCCTAAACCTTTCTATGTATCTTAAAAAACTAATCCATCAACATCCCTTCAGTAATTGCCTCCTGAATTAATTTTATATGAGTCTTATAGATTAAAAAATGATGCACAATATTACCCTTCTCTGTCATATATGAAAGTTCAAAGTCAAAAGACTATAAGAATTCAAGCTTCCTTTGCAACCATAGATTCAAATAATGATGTGAAAATATTTATTCAAAGATTTTGTTTTCTATGTACTATATAAATTCATTGACAATAAAGTAGTGCCTCAAAAAAATGAACATAATATACCATATATGTTATGTCAATATCGTTTTTCAGGTAATTCTGTTTTTGAGGTCTCAATTTAATGGACCCTTATGCCACTACCTGATCTCTCTACATTATAAGGACCTGTATCCTAATACCCAATGCATCACAATAAACTGTGTATCCTCATTTAGGCTCATGTGAAATCATTATCGATGTTTAATTCAAAATTGATTTCAAATCCTAGAATTCATTCTCAAACACTTATAACCATTGGAATTTTACACCCTTATTTTTCAACCCCATAAGAGGTACTGTATGGAATGATATATCTTCAATAAAGTACTTGTAATATCATTCTATTTAAAAGAAACTTTGTATATAAAAGAAATTATTACGTTACTTTAGGAAACCATGGATCTCATCTTCTGTGGTGCAACAAATACTCATACAACTAATACGATGTGACCCACAAAGTGGACCTTATCATTGCAAAAGTTCAAATTTTTGATCTTATTAGATATATAGTTCTCTCTTGGTGTATTTTTTATTATCATAGGATGTTTCACATGGCCATGAAGAGTGTGATAAATCAACAAGATTTAATCAATATATATTAATACAAATGAAACTAGATATGGGTGAAAAAACTACTTCATTAGAGCCATGAAATATTTTGGTACATTCATGATACTAAATGGAATAAAAAAATACTCCTAAAATATGATTCTAATATTAAATTTTGTATGACACCTATCTAATGGCCTAATACATACCTGGTGATAGCCCAACCTCAAAACAATCTGAGATAATACACGTTCTCGTTGAAGCTGTTCGAAGAGGAAATCTTTATGAGGAAAATGATACCAATTCTTTATAATAAACTTGTTCACCTAGCTATATTCAATGTAATGAATGATAGTGAAATCTATATTCTAGTGAAAGTCATGGAAAATCACATGAATACTTATATTTTCATATAAAAACCTTAGCTTCAAAGTCTTATAATTTCCAATTGATCATATAATACTCAGTAGTATCCATAATATAAAGAGAAATGAAAACAAGTGCTACTTATAGAACTTGGTCAATAGTAAAATAAACTTTTCTCTTAGGATGTATCCTTGAAAAATCATGAAGGGAAACCATCCCTGAAATGATCCACCATTGGGGTTAAATATCATTTAATATATTCCATATCCATCTAAGAATAGACTAGTAATTTGGGCTATCACTCTACATAGCCCATGGTGGTTTGGTTTGGCTCGAATGTTCTGGAAATCTCATTCACCCTTATAAATATAGGTACCACCCTCTATTGATATTAAAGAGACCCTCTATTTATAATAATAAACATATAAAAGATAAGGAACCAACTAATATATCTCAATAATGATTCCAAAGCTTGTCATCTGAAGGATGAAGAGGTTCCATGTAAAAGGATAGTCACCTACCCCAATGAGGAATTACTTGAACATACATACACTTTCTAATCAGATCCACAATAGGGTATTGAGTGTCATAACCTCGTAGAAATATTTTATCTATAGACGAAGACCCTCTACAATTTTTTTAATAACTATGTAATGGAAAGCCCATATTTCAAATAAAGATGACCCCAAAGTAAAAGCTCTTATATTCATTCCTCGAATTATATAAGAACTGTCACACTGCTTCATGGGTATAAACTATATTTCATATAACTATATTGATCCATGGACCTCAGTTATCGACTGACTACTCTGGGAAGTCCCACACTACTGACACTACAAATATTGTACATAGATCTCTAAGCCACGACTTGCTCCTCATCCTGAATGGACGATTGTACTCAAGCTCCCTAACTAATGTGGATCTACAAAACCTGATCTTTAACCTAGAGTTAGTGAAAACTACCTCTCACTACCCACAAGAGGAAAGGTTCTAGGAAAACAGTGAGGATACCCCATTCTAGAACATTCTCAACAATGAACAAGGGATCTATCACAATAGGGCCTCATATGAACCCTCTTACAAAATGAATGATACATTATATGGATATTTGAGAAACCACTATAGTTACTTCATCCTCTTATGGAATTCTTGAAATGATCCTTTTTTACTTCTAAATGAACTACTATTCTGATACTAGACTATATAAGCCCACACCTCTAGCTTCTCAAAGTTTACGCATGACAATGAGGGCCTGAGGTACTATAAAAATGATGGTAGTCGAATGAAACACATTAAACAAAGATCAGATGGTGTATATGATCCCATAATTAATATTCCTAGCCCTATTATACTCATCACTATAGAGAGGAGGAAAAAATACCACTACTCTTTAAAACGAGATAAATAATCAATAATGAATAACATTATCTAATCTAGGTGTATAAAAACTCTGTATCAATTTGTTCTTAGTCAACCCAAAAAGAAATAAATGTAGAAAACTGCCTAGAAATCCCTCTAGATCATAGCATGATTCTTATCATCATGGGTGAATACATTCCACCATTTTTTGTTTAATCCTTTCATCATATATACATCAAGTATGACATTTCTATAGTGATGCTTCTGTAGACAATTAAAGTTTATAAACATGTCCTAGAGCCATGACTCAACATCTTGAGGGACTCAATCCCCTAAAAACATAGGTGGATACAGCTTCTAAAATTTTGGTATCACCATTACTATTTTAATGGTTGGTCTCAAGCCTTCTCACACAGTCTTCAGGAGTCATAAAAAACCCTCTTTTAGCTGGGAATCAGTGTGAAAGTCTGGTATAATCACTGGTTCCATAGGTGAAACTATAGAAGGTAATACTGGTGACATAGGAACCACCACCTCTAGAGCATTGTCATAGCCACCATCTTAGAGTATGTCTGGAGACCATCATGGTGGAATTTCTCTACAACAACATGAACAAACCTCATAACAGATTCGAGAAAAAAATAGTTCACTAACATAAGAATAGGGATGGTAAAAACCATCCTATAAACTGGTCAACACCTATATGCATGATCCTAAATCTAGGTCTAGGTGTTATAGAAATTTGTAAAGAAACAAAAGAGATAGTCCAAAATAACAACTGTTAAGGTCATGTCAAAGGTGAGTTTTCTGTTTCTCATCATGGGATCCAGTATATGGAGTATGAATTTCATGTTATTGATCAAAAAACCCTTTAATATGAAGTTGATATATCCATTTAATGACTTCCACAACATTTAATTTGAAAGGAATTATAACGTTCATATGTTATATATATATATATATATATATATAAATCATGGTCTAGTTAGATGAATTTCCATTTGGAAGTTATAAATTTATATGAATTATAAGTTAAAAATGGGATGTCCAGTGATTATAACCAACCTTTTACATTTAATATTTGAATTTAACAAATACATTAACAATATCTTGATTAGATGAATTACCACACCCAATTTATATAATTACTAACATTATATATTTCAGTTGTTATCCATGTAATCATATCTAACTAATCTTTTGGCTATTGTAACCGTAGTTACATAGCTCAATCATCTAAAAATTGGTTAGTTAAGGTTCCACCCCCATGATATGTGGGTAAAACTCATTTAGGATGATGTATAAAATTTAATATCAAATTATATTCCCTCTTTCCTATAAAAAATGTTATCCCAATGTCAATATTGTAATAAAATCATCAAAAAATCTTATAGACCATACCTCATTTTCTTTTCAGGCCAAGGGTAAAAGATTAGCTCATTTAAATAATAAATGCCACAACTCTTTTGTGTCACCAATGTGTGATATCAGTATAACTATAATGAGTGAAATACATAACAAAAAGTCCCATCCCATTTAACTCGGCTTTTCCCCATAAGTGGGTTAGGTACTTCAAGGAAATGTATCATTACCAAATATCAAAACTTTTTAGTATTATTTATACCAACCAAAAACTATAATAAAAAAAGGAAAATTTTCAATAGATATGAATTCGTGATGTACTAAACATGGTTCACCAATAAGTAACCTATCCTGGTAGCCCATATGGCCTCAATAATTCCTCCCCACATACTAGGGGATCCCGACTTGTATCGAGGGTCTATGATATTATGATGGGGAGACTATACCCTCCTGAACATAGTACAACACAATAATATAAATAAATAATAAGTATTAGAAACATATATAATAAAAATCCATAGGAATAAGTAAATCATACAACCATAATAAAAATGATGACATAACCAACGAAAGAACAAAATAAAATATCATATAAAAAATGATGATCTTCTCATGGCGGTATAAAAAAATTATTAAAATCCATGGTAATATAGGAACACAAAAATAAAACATGATATATAAATGTGAACAAAAGAAACAAGCTATATCCCATAGTATTGAAAGCTTAATACTAGTCCTCTTCTTATATGCTCTATCATAGCACACAATTCAAGTGTCAAAAATAGGTAACTTCCCCTTTTCACTATATGAAAGAATGAAGTATTCCAAGGTAAAAAATTACATTCCAAATAGGGTGTGAGATATACTCAGTCAGCCAACACCCACATTGCATATAAAAAATACACTCAGTGTATATAAATTGTAATAGTGTTTAGGAATGAAAACTACATGGATATAAAAGAAACTATAAAAAAAGGAATTACATGTAATTAAAATTAGTCTATATATAAATTAGGTCAGTGTAAATAAGTATTGAATAATCCATCACATAAACCAGATTTATCAAAGATTATACCTATGAGGGACATATGTATGAAGTATCATAATTAAGAGGACTATGTGTATCATATATCAAACCTATGAGGTCCATGTATATCCAATTCAAAAAATAAAAGGTCTAGGTGTTTCAAGTATTATACTGACAAGGGCCCCGAACCAAATCCATTAAACAAGGAATCCTCTTTGAGTCCCTAGAGCTCATCCATAGTAAACTCTATAGAATTTATACATTTATGGGTCAGTACACAGGGACCATGACCGAGGTATCCTCTTTATGTCCATAGAGCTCATTCATAGAAAACTCAATATATTTTTAGGATGATCCTAAGGGGAAATTCCATGATAGTCCAAGAAAACATGATCCATGCATAATAATCCTTGTAATCAAATAGCGGTAAATCTTTGGGGCCATGCCATGATGTTGGTGCCATATCATGATGTTATTTTCCTATCACGATGTATGTTTCAAACCAATATATCCATTAATGAATAATTAATATAAGTAATTAAGGGAATATTCTTGAATCCCTTCCCTTCAACCTTTCAAATTCATCTCATTTAATTCATTGTTCTGTAAAATTACAAGTTATAAGAATATGGGCATGTTAGTGTCCAAGGCCTTTGATCAATTTAATTTAGTATTCATAAGCCAATTGATCAACCATTACTTTTCATATTTTCCAATTAATATATTTCATAATTACATTTCATTTATAAATGAAATGTTTAAATAAGTGGTATTTAACCTTTAACATTTATCTTTAATTCATAAATGACTTCCACTCATGGGTTGCAAGATTCACACACAGAAGGGGTGGAATAAACATAAGAATTCAAATGAACCCACATCGTGGAATGGTTTGGGCTGATGTAGATGACCTCTAACTTTTTTGAAGAGGGGAATAGGTAATGGAAACATATTCTAATACATTTATTTTAAATTATTTATCATTTTAGAAGCAACACCTAGAAGGTCCACTGCGTAGAACAATAAATCGATAATTAAACATCAATACATTGAGGAAAAAGGTATATAACACCTAACTTATATATATAGTAGACTCCTCATATCTTATTGGTATCTAACTCTAGGTATAACTGAAGTAATCAGATAAGTATATTAATTCTATAAAAATAGGGATTATTAACTTGCATAGATTTAACATTCAATAAGGAGGAATGAACAAAGAAAGGATGGAAGAAGAATGAATTGATTTCTGATATCTATCCAATGAAACCAACAGCGAATGATTCATACATCGTATAAGGTAGTATGCGTAAATATATAGGAAGGATACTAAGGGAGAGCTCTAATGATGTTGGAGGCTTCTATAAAAGAAAAATTTATAATATAGAGGAGGCAAATTAAAATAAGTGTAGAAAATGGCATTTCATACATTTTTAATGGTCACATAGTTTGGCCACATGGGTTTCCAAATCATGAATCAACCATAAACACCTAATATCTATAGGGGTATCCCCATGCACGAATAGGTTCATGGTTTGACAAACCACATGCTTCCCTTGAAGCTCCTCTACAATTTTTTATATACACCAACACTGTCATGTATCAAGACTTGCATGGTTTCTCAAACTATGAACAACCTCATTTAGGATGCATTATTGCGTTTCATAGTTACTGTAAACCTTTTTCTAACCATGCACCTCATATATTTCCTTCAAAAAATGGAGCTCCATGGTTTGAAGAAGTCCAATATTTTCCCAAACCCTTCTTTATAATCATATGAACATTCATATAAGTAAACATAAAGGTATAAACCATAATTTAAAGGATCCAAACCTCATAATAAATCCCTATATCTTATATAAAATTATCCCAAATGGTATTTACTATATTATAAATAATTAGTACCAACTAATGAGGATTGGGAACACCCTTCATATTTTTCCTAGGATGTCTCTTGTGCCAGGTTTTGTGGTGGATAAAAGTTGGCTTCTAAAAAATGGTATCAGAGTCTAGGTTCTTAATATAGACTAGGTTTTAATGTTCCATTTGTTATTTGGGCAGCAATTTTTGTGTGGAACAAGGTTGTTGGAACTTGGGAGTTATACATAAGAGAGAGTGTCTGGAGCTTTATTATTTTTGGAGCATCAAGTTTCCATGTGTAATTTAGGATTGAGTCATAGATTTAGATTTTATTTTAGATCATTTTGAATTATTTAATATACAAATATACTTTCCCTCCCAATGATATTCATGTGATTTTAATGTTCACTTGATATTGGGGTTATGGTGGAGGAATAGAAAGAACTATATGGATTTACCCTATGGTTGACGAACCTTATGGATTCCTGGTAGATTGGTCGATTTTCTCTACTAATTAGGAAAGAATTTTGATATTTTACTATTGAGATATTTTTGACGTATTTTAATTCTTGAATATCTTTTAAAGTGAATTATTATTACCAAAACAGAATTTTAGGGGTGTTTGGTAATGTTTAATGTTATTAGAATAAATTTTATCTGGTGTTTGGTGTAATGATTTGATTATAATTGTAAATTATAAGTAATTATTTATTGTGAAAATGATATTTTCTTGTCTTAAAAGAAATTATTTTAAAATTGAATTTAGTGATAAATTTTAAATGGCTGTCTTATATGTTAATGTCTGTTATTTGAAGTTTTTGATATCATTTTTTAGGAATTTTTTTAGAAAAAAGAGAGTTTCCAGAAAATTTTCTAAAATTATTCTTTTAAATTAAAAAAATGTTTTCAAATAGAAATAATATTTATAAATAATTTTTTTGGGTTTCAAATTTAGAGTTATGTTTTAAAAATATTTATTGAAACTTGGTGATTTTTATTAAAAATTTGTTTTAAAGTGTGTGAATGATGTCTGTTTTTAGATTAGTTAATTAATTTAGAGTTTTCCTATGATATTATGGGACTCCTTGGTTTTATATCTTGTATGTTTACTTATTGAGTTTATGTATGTCATTATTTATATTTTACCTCTAAAGAAGTTCATTAAAATGGATGGATCGTCTTTCACAAGGGATAACCCTTTTGTTTTCTCTATCAGTTTTCTAGGTGTAGTTCTTCTAGCTAGGGGCCCTTCCTAGATGTAGAATTGAGTGGAAAAGAATTTAAATTCTTTCTCTTGGATATATATTAAGGTTCATCGAGTCTATGTTCACCCTATTTTTGATTTGGTTTATGTTCATATTTAGTTCCTCATAATGACCTAGTTGAGTACTAGGGAAAATTTTAAATCCTTTTATCTTAGGTTGGTTCTTTTATTTAATGTTTCTATCTTTTGTGGATATGGATTTGGTGAGATATTTTGAGGTGTATTTGATCTGTTTTTTGTTTTAGGTAAATCATTGAGAGTAATTGTGGAATGTTATTCATGAACATTACTTATGCATTTAATTTTTTTTTCATAGGGTTTGTGTAACCTTTTGGTTTATCCTTATCGAGGATGGGAATGTTTGTGGTTTCGTGGGGTGGTTGTGATCTATATTTATATAATAGATTTATAGAAGCTAGTTTTTTGTTGAATGGATGATAAAAATTTCAAGGGGTATCTTGCTAGATTATCTTGAACAAATGATATTTTCCACAATCACATATAGGTACTAATACTTTCTTTGACTTTCCATTGGATGATGCATGTGTTATTGAGGTCTATATTTTCTCTATGGTTCACATGGACCTAGTTAAATGGTCCATGTTAGTTTTTATGATATCTTCATGTGGGTGTATTATTAAATTTGAGTTTTTGAGGTGTTGTTTCTTTGGCTCACAATTTAGATGAATTATAAATGTTGGGGAGACCCGTGATCAGTCTCCTTTATCTTAGGACACAGAGGTAACCATTTTAACGAGTGTTTTGCATGAAGTGGTCTTGTTATTTTAGGAGATAATTTAAGTTGTTTTAGGGATTTAATTTTTTGGTTCACCCCTTTATAAGACAATATATGTTGTTTTTAAGGATGTTTTATCCATATTGGTTCCCTTTGGTTCGATCCTTGGGGTTTTCCATGTCCCACCGACCACATGAATCAATGTGGAATGACCTTTCTCCTTTAATGTCTTTTAATTGGGCGGAATACTTTCTTAGTGAAGAAGTGGAATGGTAGATTGAATTATCAAACCTGAATGACACTATATTCTTATATTATATTATATTATATTATCATTTGGAAATTTTTGGTCCTATAATTTTGAAATAATTGATGTTTTTAGGTTTTTCACAGTTAGCTTATATGGTTAGGTAATCCATACTGTAACTGTATGTTTGGATTTGGAACATGAGGATTCAATTAGGAATTGATAATTCATAGTTAGTCAAAAAATGATGGGTTCTAAGAGAAATCATGTGGCATGTATTTGAGGTCCAAGGAGCATCTTTACAGTTAGGGGAAGGTTTACTAAACCATCTAGCCAAATCAGTACCCATGAATAATTTTGAATTTTTGAAAAATAGACAAAATTTTAATCCCTAATTTTAAATTCTTTTACCACTTTCTCCTTCCCCATAGTTTACTTGGAATACCCCTTGTAAAAACCCTTTTCTCACATGGTTCCTCTTTTTCTACATCCCTATTCTATTGGTGATTCATGTGGATTTTTCTTGATTCAAGGTTAGAACTCTATGGAAGTGTATCTACATCTATATATTCTAAATTTACTTTTGTTTTATTCTTTTCCCATCAATATTACCTTCTTGGTAAAACCCTATGGAACGGTTTTGGAATGATTTTTGTGATTATTTTGATTCTAGGGAATGTGATGTGTTTTATAGTTTTTGTTCATCCTGTATTTATTGTTCCCAAAAATTCACCTTTGATTCAAGGTTGGTTTTCCCTATATTTTATCTTTTTAATTTTATAACCTTATGTGATTTGCCTCCAAAATTATTGTTTTAGTTATTTAATGATAATATTAATTTGTTTTGTTGATTCGTAATTGAGAAAAAAAAATTTTCCTTGTTTTCCATAGAATGTTATGAATTTATATATTTTAAAGTGCGGTTTAAATCTATTTTGGATGAACCATGCACAATATATGTTCTAGAAATTTCTAGAATAGTAATTTTGAATTAAATATAACATTAAAAAAGGGTTTTGGGTCTTTAAAGGTAATTATCAATTTGGATCATAAGTTTTACACGACATTAAAAGTGATACATGAAATGATAAATTTTATAAAATGGTTTAAAAAAATATTTATCAGAAACTATTGGTTTTGAAATTGCATTAACCCCATTTGGGTTATGTGATGAATTCAAGAAAAAATTTGAAACCTTTTAAGTGTTTTTATACAAAAGAGAAGTGATTTCTTAAAGATATTATCAAGGGTGATTTCAAATTCAATATTTTAGTAGAAAACTTATAAATGGATTTTAATTTGTTTAAAAAGGACATGAAATCACATTTTTAATTTCAATAAGGATCATCTAACACTTTTAGACGTGTTATGAAATGTGTGTGTGTGTGACCCTATTGAGCTCCTTCTATTTTTTTTATTGATATCGATTTCAACTTATGGGATGATTTCTATTTTATATGATAGGATGTGTATGTGAAAAAAATTGTTTTTTGAGAGGGAGATGAAGGCGAGGGAGAATTTTTTATTTGTTTTTATCATTGGTTATTATTTTATTATTTTCTATCCCAGACTTTGTTTCAGTCATGAGAACCTAGGTTCAATGGTTGGATAACATAGTTAGGTGACAGAATCCTTCCACTTTCCATGATAGGGATGAAAATGTGGCCCCACTATAGGATGATGACTTGGTAAACAATATAAAATTGAGGGAACAACCCTTGGTATTCATATATTTTTAGGTAACCAAACCTTATTATCCTTAGGGTCTATCCAGTTACATCTTTTCATTGAGTGATGGTTTGTTTTAGGATATTTCTTGAATTCTCATTACATCCCCCAATTGATTGAAATATTTTGAGCTATTTATTGATTGATTTATTTATTTTATATCAGTTTATTGTTTCATTTAGTGATATAATTAATTTTTGGTTCATTTTTTATATTCCCGGATCATGTTTTAATTTTTAAATAATTTTAAGAATAAGTATTTAAATTGGTTTTTGAAATGGAAATAGGGTTCTCTTACATGTATTGTTTGATTTGAAATGAAACGTTTCTAAGTGATCTTTTTTTATTTAAAAAAACAAATAGGAATGGATTTTAAATCATTTTGATATATTATGATTTTTAAAATTTGTTCAAAATTTTAATACGATTTTTAATAATTTAGTTCAAACTATCATCAAATGTATATTTAGTTAAAGGTTATGCTTGAGGAAAGGAAGATGATAACCTACTGCACCTATTTATTCTCAAATATATTTTACATTTTAGTTTCCAAAATTTACCTAATCCATTGATTCCTATTAGACAATTTATGAATTTAAAATGGATTGTTGACTTATGATTACATGGAGGCTTGTGAGTTATTTGTTTATATACATTCCTTTTTTACAACATTGAAATATGAATTTTTGGATTTATTTTATTTTAATTTTAGTGAATTATATATGTAGACTTATGAAGGAATTTGCACGAACTATTTCTATGGTGGGAGTTGGGGGTGAGTAAAGGGATTTCATTTACATTAAATTTTTTATATTTTATTCCTCATTTTATATATTTTATTTTTTATAGACGAATAACTTACTAACATTCCATTATTGAATTTATACAGAATTTATAATAATTATTTAATTTTTTTTCTAAAAAACCATTTGCAAATGGTTTTTTCTAGATTACTAGGAAATTTCTCCCACCCATGGGGACTGTGAATTCCCATCTGGTCTATCATGGGCTAGCCTGAGTCCCCTATTCACGAGTGGCATAGAGTTGATTTGTGACATAATAAAAATAAGGAAGTTATAAGACAATATATATATGTTTTTCTTATCATCACGGAATGCGATACATTTTTTGTTGAGAATAACAAACCTATATTATACAGAATGGTATAAAATGACATTGAAGTAAAAAATGGAAATAATATTTGAATGTAGAAATGCATTGCATTTACAAAAATAAGGTTTGGAATTTGGTTAACCCTAACTAATAGTGAGTCACATTGCATAAAAATGTTCATAAATTAAAATATAGAGATGGATGATAAAGATAATATGTATAAGTCACTACTAGATTCTAAAGGATTCAAGAAACATCATATCTGAATCAATGAAGAATCATTTTAACAAATTTCTATTCTAAAATACACTGGAAGTTTATTTTCCATAATAACATACCATGATTATGATATTTCATAGATAGATGTAAATAATTCATTATTGACTTTCTAACATGTAGAAAAATACTATATGAAATAACCAAAAAGATTTACATTTCCAAAGGCTGGAAATAAATTTTATATGATATATATATATATATATATGTATATCCACTAATGGGTTAAAAAATAAATCAAGATCATGAAATGTTAATTTTAATTAATCCATAAGACAATCTTATTTTATTATGTTTTAAATTTAAATTTGTTAAAAATTGTTAGAATAATTTTTATGGGGGTTTTAGTGACATTTTTATATGGCGTGCCATTAATGGAGAACATGAAATAATGATATAGTTAACAAAGGATTAGTTGAAAAAAATATTCTATTTCAAGGACACAAATTATTTTTTCTATATTCCAGGGACTGGGATCAAATGAGATAAATATTAGATAAATATTGGAATATGTCAAAGTATGTATATTGACAAGGTATTAAAAACATAAGAGATAAAATAATATATGAATGTATTATTTCATGTATCACATGATATAAATCTCTCCATGAGGAAATTTATTTAGACACATGTTGGGAAATAAAAAATTAGTAAAACACCATACAATTTTATAATAAGATATTTTATGAATAAAATTATATGCATTAATTTAATATTATAGACCCCTTCTTAATTATAGGTATATATCAAGTATATATAAGAGAGTTTCATTAGAAAAAAATTTAAACAATCTTAAAGAACTTGAAATATAAATTGGATTAGGTTTTTATTTTAGAGTTGGTGATAAACTTATATAAGAGGATATATTGATTCTAGATTCCATATATATCAAATGGTTTATAATAACATTTAAAATAACAGTGGTGTGGTTAGAAATATAGTCCTGATGTAACTTATAGTTTGTAGTTTCGTATAAAAATACAACTTCATCACAAGATTACAGGAATATTGAGAAGTAATATTCATATATTTTGAAAATATGATCCAGAAAGTGATTTTACCCCAAGAGGGAAAGTCAAAAATTTAAAAGTATCTATCGGGGATAATAAAAAAGATCAATTATATAGATCCTTTTCTTAGTAGAGGCGTGAGCATCATGTGAGAGATTGAGAGCAAAGGATTTTTAATAATTAGTGAGTTAAGGATATTTTAGTTTGATATATAAATTTTTTATTATTATCAAATATTTTATTTTAATTTATATACAATATAGGATAATATAATTAGAATATATGTCTAATTAATTAATTATAACAAAATTTCACTATAATGAGAACCAATTAATGTCATGAAAATATTCTAAAACCATATGCTATTTTCTAGACTCATCAAATTCATTGAAAAACAATATTTAAATTTTAAATTATGTGGTATCGTAAGACATAAATATTTAATCTTATAAATTTACTCCCGTTTGTTGTGTAAGAAATAGGATCACAAGGATAGACACATCAATATGAAATCCACATGTTTTATGCATCATTATAAATTCCAATATGTGAGTTTGAGCATTGGTTATTAAATTGAAGATTATTATTAATGAATACCATGTTTTTTCTTTTATTCTTGATGAAAACCAGTAAAAATTTGTTATTGTTGAAGTAGCTTGTGTGAAACACATCATGAATGGAATGAAATTAATTTAATTATCATGATAATATTTTTACCTTTTTAGTTATGTAAGAATATACATTTATCCATTTTATTTATAAATTTTTTTTTCTGAAAACCTTTACCATGATAATTAAATTCAATATAATTTGGATAATACATGGAAATATATCCAAAATATTAAGTATAATGACAAATTTATGAATCATTATTAGTAAATATTTGTATATTATTGAATTATATTAGATATTTATATATGTATGAATATTTTTATATATATAATTCTTCTTCTTCTCAAAGGGGTGATGATGAATTTCTATATACGAATCTTGGTTTGTAGTATGGACCTAATTACCTCAACAAAAGATGCATAAGTGTATATAGAAGCTCATTAGATTAATTTTAATATCAGTGTTAGAATATAACCTATCCCAATTTGTGGGCCAATGTATCTTTGAAATACATCAATCATAATCAATTAAAAAGTAACTCAATATTCGAAACAGTTAGATCTATGTCTTGTGAAATTCAAAAGATATCTTATTTTAGATAATTGAATATAATTTTTTTATCAAATTTGATAAATTATTGTTTGATTTAATGTTCGATAATTATAGGAATATATTGATCCATTATTTTTGTATATAATTCATATAATATTTTTAAATAAATAATTCAACTAATTAATTATTTAATATAGCTTATTTTATATCACATAAAATGATTGTTTTTTGGGGGAGTGATATGAAATTTTATGTAATATTAAAAAATAAATTTTTAATTAATTTATAACATTAAATTATTATTTTTTCTATGTTAGTATACGTTACTTTGTGAAATTTTATAAACATCAAGTGATATATTAAACGTAAACATTTAAATAAAAAACTCTATAATAGTCATATTTTTCTATTATATTCAATTAATGAAAGAAATATAATAAAAAATTCCTTTCCATTTTCTATAAAGATATATGTAGATAATTCCCAATAGATTCATACGTGATTGAAATTGGATATGGAAATATCTTGGTTTATGGAATCTACCAGTTAAGGAATCAGTATTTTTGTTAAATGATTTATGAAACCTGAGAATATATCTTGAGATGAATTCTATTATAAGTTCTAAATGTAGTGATGATGCCAATAAAGATGTAGAATTATATATTAAAACCAATAAATTAAAAAATATTTTTAAATTTTATTTAATTATTAATTAAAATGGTTTATCCCAGATGAAAATCTGGATGTTGTTGTCTAAATATTGAGTTTGTTTATGATATTAAGATGATGTTTTTTAAATGTGAAGTCCACCTCACTCTTCCACTATATTTAGATCCTTTGTGGGATATCAGAAGTGGTGACATCACTATAATATAGGATATCTTATGTTTGTCTATCTATTATTGTAGAAAAGTTAAAATTAGTTTCTATAAAATAATAGGATTCATATAATCTATTTTTATCATTTAAGTGTTAAAGGGTTACATATATAAAATTATGTAATTTTAAAGCGTATAATGTATACAAAAAAGAGTTTTCAATTAATTTTTTTTAAAAAAATATTAAATTAAGTAGGATTATTTATTATTGTTTTTATAATAAAAGTAGATTTAGGATTCAATTATAATGCACTTGATTTTATTAATTTTTTATAAATTTCCCTTCATATTTCTTCTTCATTAACCAGGGGATAATAGTATATCATGAGAAGATAAATAGAATAACTTCAATATTGTTTATATATTTCAATGTTTTTGAATTACCATTAGATAAAGGAATCAATAGGTTGTTTCTATATTATTTCCATTAGTTACATGAGACATAAATCTACTATACATATATGCTTTATAAATGATGTTCATTTTATTCTTCTATACAATATATTTTATTAATGAGTATTTTGTTTTGATATGTATTCGAACATTTTAAATATCTTTAAAATATATAAACAATACCAACAACATATTTAATAAAGTATTAAATAATAATTTAATTATAAAAATTCTAAAAAATTTAAGAACAACTGATATAACATATTCTGATATATGGACATCACATGATATATTATGATTACAGTAAATGATATATGAGTATAATTATCAATATAATTACATCACTAAATCCTAACCATTCTTCCTGATAACATAAAATAATCATAATAGATACCACTATTTCTGTAAATCTTCTTAATATAGATTAATCTTCTGCAATATTTTCAATGTTTGATTATTAATTTTATATTTTTTTAGAAACTAACCTATATGTTTTTATTTATGTTTCAAATATTTTCTTAAAGATAATTTGGATGAATGAATATACTTAAAATGATTAATTTTGGGAAAATTTAGAAGATTACGTTGCTGTTTTATATCAAAAACCTATACAAGTAGAAGATTTCATGAAAATTTAAGAAAGTTGAATGGGGGTTGTGGATTTAGACCCGAGGACATTCCTACTAAACAACCATAGGATGAATGATAATTTATAAAATTATGTTTTTCTATAGTGTTATGGAATATATGATTAGGATATATCAAAATGGAACTACATATATAAAATACATTTTAAACTAACATACAGTGATCATTATAAATTATTAGAGTGAATATCCAATGAATAAGATGGAAGAAGACTAAAAATAAATTGATTTTAATAAAATAAAATATTGAAGAATGAATATTTAGGGATTTGTTTCTTATCTTTTTATATATTTGTTATCATATCCAAATCAATAGATGACTAATAAATTTGGTGTTGAGTATATGATGAAACATAATGGATTAATTTTTAGTGGTTGATGAAAACTTATATGTTTGAGGTTCCATCAAAGATGGAAAGCCCCCGAAGGGAAGTGAATGCTGCTGTGGAGAAAGATGTGGAATTGGGTGGGCAGAATGGTGGTGTGGAATCTCTCGGTCTGGAAACTGTGAGGGCACCTGCAGCTGGTGTCGCTGTCCATGATGTGCAAGTTGTTGCTGTAGGTCCTAATTCCCCAGCTCAGGTGGAGGTTGAGAGGCAATATCAACACATGGATCTTGGGGCTGCGAAGTTGGCTGGGAATAAAGAAAATCCTATCAAGGAAGGTGCTGATTCCATCGGTGCTGTGATGACAGTGGGTGGGATGCAGGAATCACCTGGGAGGCAGGCGAACAACATTGAGCTCGGCAATCGGTTTTCATGCCTGGTGGATATTGATCTGGTCCTGGATCATGAGCAGGATGCCAAGAGGACTCATGAGGATCAAAATTATGCTTCCTTAGGTGCTAATGTTGAGCCAAGGGTTGCTAGTGTTGGCACTTGTGATCAAGATCTGGGAAATGAGGAAACTTATAGTGCTGAGAAGGGCTCTGAAGCAAACACGGACAATGGCCCACTATTGGACAGCTTAGCTGGAGATTATAATGTGAAAAAAGGCACGCATGGTGGCGGTGACGGGTATAGGGTGGTACATATTTCTGATAAATGGGGGGACTGCTCTGATAGTGAGAAAGAATATGATGGTGGCACGGTCCAGCCCTCCGATGGTGGTATGGTCCAGCCCTCCTATAGTGACATTGTTCAAGGTGGCCGAATGAAGATGTCTGAAAGTGAAGGTGCCATGACTGCGCCACCAAAGAGGAGGCCAAGGAGAGACTACACGGATCTACCCAAACCAATGGCAACAAGGTCTGCACACAAGATTGGAGCGACACAAGATAATGTCATTGCAAATGGATACAGTGGAAAACAAAGAGGAGGGTCCTCGAAGAGGGACAAAGGACTCAGTGGGAAACGGCCGGTCAAAGAGAAGTTGTCTGAGGAAATGTTGCGGAAGAAAAATATGTACCTTGAGCTGATGCGCAAATACGAATCTTCTGAATGGGAGTCAGCTGATCCTGGTGCTGAGTTATCTGATGATGGGGAGAAGGATGCTTATGGTTTTGATGTTATGTAGCCTTTTTATTTTCTTCTGTCTTTACTTGCACTTTTCTTTTAATAAATTTGGGGGACCAGGCTTTGCCTGGTTCAGACTTTCCTGGTATATTGATAATTAATATGATAAATAAAAAATTAAGTGAATAAATTATTTTGGTATGATGGAAAGATTTAAATTTTACAAAAATAAATAGTTACTTTGAAGGAGAAATTCCAATTTCATTCAATTAAAGTTCCAAATCATAAATTTTTAATTGAATTATTTACATGAACACATGAAAATAAAAATAGGGATCTTTTTTGTGAATATTCTTTTTAATCATCAAAATATTATCTCAAACCTTTAAATTTAGGGGATTTATATTATGAATCACAAAATATAAGAAAAGTGAGGATTTATGAATTACAAAAACTAAATATGTAGAAAATTAGATAGTAATGTGTTAGTTTTTCTAAAATAACAATGAGAGAAAAAAATATAAATAAGATATAAAAAAATATTCAAAATTTTAAAGTAATTAGGTATTAATATTCCATTTAATGATGATTAAAATTATATTATTAATTATATTAAAATTTTAAAACATATAATTACAGTTATAAATTATGTTTTTATTTGTGTGTATGTATAAATTTTGTTTCTTGTAAAATGATGACTAAAATCTAATATTAGTATCAAAATAACATCCAATGGATTTACAATTCATATATAGATATATCAGGAATCCTCATATAATTTTAAATTATATTATAAAAGAAGTTGATAAATAATTATTTCTAGTTAGAATTATTATTCATGATGTTGAATAAGATATTGAAGTACCATTAATTTTTGGACAATCATTTATTATAAAAAATATATATATGATTTGAAAAAATTAAGGGAACGTTTTTTTTCATATTACAGATGAAAAATTGACATTGTATGTTTCAAAATCACTAATTTGGAACAAAGAAATTATTGAGTTTAATTCATTACCATTTTAATATGAGAATTACTTTCTAATTGAAAAAATGTAACATTAAATTTATAGGATATCTATGTTATGTGTAACCACTTTATCACGAATCATAGAACTCAAAAAATTTAACTACTGAAGGATTGTGTAAGATGGTACTCAATTCATTGCCAAAATATATTTGACATCATTTTATTTTATAATATTAAAACATTCCAATTATTTTAATTTTTCACATTGATGGGAACTAAGAAGAGGAATTTTAAAAGGTTTTAAAACTATAAATGGATTAATTTGGTGGACCATAATTGATATAATAGGAAAAAGTATTATAATATTTATATAAAATATAAAATTGTAATATAGAAAAAAATACAAAAGAAAACCTATAAAGACCTTAATCTAAGTAGCCTAGAGATTATGGTTACTTTATTACATTATCACTAGATATAATATGTCACACCCTAATAGGTCAAATATTTTTGTAGTCTAAAAAACTAGACACATAAATGAGTTTCATGTTATATTAGTTAACATAAAATATATAACATTGTGAAAGTAATTGTTTTTCATCGTTGAACTCATTCAAATAATCCTTCTTCATACCCTAGGGAAGGGAAAAAATAAGGGTGATCAGAGATAATTAGTAAGGGTTATGTACTATGGAAGATATCTTGTCTAAACAAGATATAATTAATATGGTAAATTAAATAATTAAAAACGCATTCCATTTAATCTGTAACTTGATCACTAGGAATATTATTGAAGGAGTAAATAATGGTCAGAAACTTCCATACAACTAATCACTTGTTCTTGAAAATTATCCATTGATATCATAACTTTTCAAATAATGATGTGGGAATAAATAAATAATCTCAAAATTATATTACTCATATTTATGGACATATAAAACTTTTTATTGAGGCCTTGTTTAGTGACATATGAAAATACCATTAAAGAATAGTTCCAAGAAATCCACATAAATGGGTAAGGCCTCAACTAATACATAGTATCATTTTTTATAGAGGCCTATCAATGCATCGAGGGGAAATAACAGTCCCCAAACATCAATTAATCAATATAATTAATCAATATAATGAAAGGGGTGAATATAAATTCAATATATAATCAATATAAAAATTTATAATGGAAAGAATTCTTATGAATGTTAATACTTTCCCCATTAAAACTGATCATATACCATATCAATAAAGAGTAAATATAGTATCATTACAACATATACCCATGGTATTACAAGTAGAATATTTTTTTATTGTTTATGAGAATAAATACAAAGAAAATATTATTAAAAAAATTATTTTTAAAAATAACATTTTAATTTTGAAATACACCTTAAAAAATTATTACAATATTAGAAAAAACTTTATTTAAAAATAATATTGTAAAATTATTGTGTATGTTTGAAAACATTGTGTGGTCATTTTGACATTAAATTTCATTTAGTTCTCATAAGTTAAAAAAATTCATTCATAATTTTTTAAAAAAATTCAAAAAGTTCCTCCTTTAGAAAACAAAAAGAATATTCCTTTTTATCCTTTTATAAAGATCAGACATGGGTAAAAATTTATTTAAAAAATATTTGTATAATATTAAAAATATTCATTGAAATAATTTCAAGAAATTTTAATCTTGGATGAAAAATATTCTTGATTGAGTGTGAATAAAAAATAATTTTCCTTAAAAATATTAATTTGATATATTCAGTATGTAAAGAGAGGATAATTAAAGTAAAAATATTTAAATCTAGAAATAATCATTTGACAAGAAATTATTTTTTTAAGATATAAATATCAAATAATTTCCCCAAAATATACTTAAACATAAGCAATCTTGAATATTATTGATATTCAGTAATAAAAAAATTCCATCTTTGGTGACATTCAAATCTTAACCCCCATGAAATAAATAATTTCAAATAAAACTTTAAATAATGTGAATATAATGTGTTTATAGATATAAAATATGTCATCCCACATGTTTATAACATAAAAATTTCATTAAATGGGATGCAACATAAGATCTTTAAAAGTTTATTTTCTTGAAAATTAGGGAAATAATATATGAATGTATAAAACATTATTCTAATCCACATGAAATGATTTATCATGGGTTAAACCTAAGATACTTTTACTATAAATCATATCTTGGGGAAAAGAAACAAAGGAAATGGGTGATCATGATGCCCAATAAGGGAATAATCAAGAGAGACATTTAACATGTGATCATGAGGATTATCAATAAAATCATGAGGCATAACAATATAGCATGATCAAGAGGAAATTAGGAATAACATATAAAAAATAACATGAATCAAAACATGTACAGGTGGATAAAACATTTAAATGAGACGTTCATAAGCTTATCATTATGGTTCATCACTAAGGTGTCATAAATAAAAACTACCAAGATTATTCAAAAATTTATTGTAAAATATGTCATATCGAAAGAATAAATTATTTACCCAATAAATTAGAGAACTTTCAGGTCTCACCATTCATATATATTAATTTCATTTGAGCCACATTGGTCATAATAAATCATTTTTTTTCAATAAACCATAGATAATAAAATATGGGTTTCATATAAAATAATTGAGTATGTAAGTGATTAATGGATTGACCATAACATCATCTTGAACCCATGAAAATAATATGTCGATTTTGTATTTGTAAATCCATGAATCATTGAATTATATTAACATCTTGGTGAATACCCATGGATAAAGAAATGGGTTGGTGACTAACAATATTATAATATTTCATGTAAAAGATTGAAATGTGAGATGTAAATTGTTCTGCATGGATGATATAAATCTTCGATTTTAAAAGGGGTAAAATGATAATGATAAAAGGTCTCCCACTAATTAAAGAATATTTTATAATTAAGGGGTTGATAAAAATCATATACAAATAAAGTCACGTAACCTTTAAAATACATTCAGAAAAATATTACTTGAATGGGAAAAGGATGATGGTAATTCCCTTACCTTAAAGAGTTACTACTATGAATTGAGGATGGAACCTGGGGGGGGGGGGGTTAACAACAGCTTTGGGTAATCTGGAGGAAAAATGACTATAATATTGGGGATTGTGTATTGAGAGTGATGGGGAATGGATAAATGGGTGATTATTTATATCAAATGTGGATGAATTGTTTAATAATTTTCAAATTCAGGTCTTAAAAATATAGGATATGTAAAATGAGAAAAACATTATCTTACCCATGGGTTTTTGTTATAGTTCTAGAAATTTGTGTCATATTTTAGAACATTTTAAACCATTATAAAAGAAAAATATTGTTCAATACATCTTTGGGTATGGAAAATTTTATTTTTAACAAAATATTGTTTTTAAAATCAAATTCTCCATTTTAGAATTTTTAAAGATAATTATACATTCATAAATTGATTAAAAGTTATTAAAATACATAATATTAATAAAATAAAAGATTTTAGGTCATGGTTTATGGTTAATTAATTATTACATCGTTATTATAAAAATATAATATTTTAAATCAACTCATCAAAATTAGGTTAGGGTAAATTTATGAAAATTTTCTAAAATAATTTATTTTTCATTGGATAGTATAAATTTAGTTTTTGGTTTTCCATATGTTTTATGAAATTTAAATATAAAGATCCATATTTATTTAAAATTAGTCTGTTTTAAGACACTGCCAAATTTTAGGAAACTGTAAACATTTCATGGGATATTAGAAAATTATTTAAACATTTTTATTTAAGTAAGTTTTTTTTAAAAGAAAATTTCCTTAAAATATAATTATTTATAAAACATAATTTTGTTAAAAAATCTTATATACTTTATGAAAATAAAATAATAATTTATTTTTTCCAATATCCAATTTCTCAAATTGGTATTACTAGAAAATATATTTTATTAAATGAATAATTGTTCTCAAAAACGGGATTGATGGAATAAAAATTTTATTTATTCAGTGGAAATTACACATTAATTAACTAATTATTAGACACATAATCCATTTTTACTCATATGTAAACCCCAAGCGTATGGTGTGCAATGAGGTTAGTTTCATGGGGTGGCCCAACTAACATTTACTGAGAGGTAATCTCTAATAACATGAACTTCTCCCATAAAAAATTTAATTCAATTCTAAATTTTTTACGATCATGTTTGGATTGGTTATGTGTAAACCCCAATGACGCCACATCCCTCCCATGTTTTGAAAAATTGTCTTTAAACATCCCGACTCAACTGGTTCAGGCCATTGTTTCTCTTTTCTACACCAATTATCATTTTTATTACAATTTAAAAATAGTTATTAAAATGATAAGATTATATCCAATGGGTAAAGTTTCTAATGGTTAAATATACTAAGAATTATATTTTACATCATTCTTATTTGACCAAAAGTCATATTACTATTCCAACAGTCACATTGCTCTCTATAAATTCAAAATCATTCATTAATTCAATATTCCCTACAATTACCACAAGATTATATTATTATTTTATGATATTTTTTTGTTTTACTAATATTTTGTTTCATTTCTATAGTGTTGGATGTGGGGGCAATGTTTATAGCTGATTTGGATTATCCATATTTACATATTTCACCTCTTCTATTTTATATTTTATTATAATTTTATTGTTTTTTTTATTTTTATTGGTTTTATATCTTACTAATTTAGTGATAGTTATTAACAAGATAAGGTTTTGTTGGTTCCTCTATATTTTTTACATGTATAATATTATATAGTATAACACACATTTGGTTAGTAAAAAATATCATTTAAAAAGATCGGGTCAACACATTATCCCCCACTATATAAATTTCATCCCAAAAATTTTAATTTAGGTCCTCATTTGATAATAGGTTAAGGAAATTCTGTTTCATTCTTTCCTTTTCCTCCCAAGTCACATATTTATACTTATATTTCATCCACAACAATTTGACATGGTGTGTTTTCTTATCATGTATAACTTTGTCTCTATAGAGCAAGATTCCCACCGACTGATTCTCATAAGAGAGGCCATGTTCTAGTTATACCCCCTCCTGATTAGTATATGTGACAAATTAGGTATGTACTTCCTCAAGAGAGATACGTGGAATAAATCATAGACTTATGACAAATTTAGTGGATGTTCTAGTCGAAAGGCCACTTCCCCTATGTAATTAATGATTTCAAAGGGGTCAATGTACCTAGGGGTAATATTTCCATTATTTCAATATCCTATCACTCTATTCCATGGTGATATTAAAAATAAAACTCTATCTCTAGCATCAAGCACTACATCCATTTGACAGTTTTCAATATAGATCCTTTCCTAATTCTGAGTGGTATTTGTATTTAGGTGGTTGGTAGGAACCTTTTCTTTTTTTTCTCAAACAAGAATATTCCCAATTAGCTTCCTCTCACAAACATTGTTACAAAAATTAGGATTTCCACATCACTTCTAATATAGAGCTTCATAAGGATTCATTTCAATACTTGAGGGGAAGATAATTAAAATGAGAAATAAAATAATTTGAGGGTTGATCCCTATCATATTAAAATTATATTAATAATGTTCTAAAAATTTACTTTGGTTTCTAAATAATTCATTCATATTGGAAATCCATCTGGCCCTAATAGTCAGTGCTTAAATTCAATTCAGTATTTAGAGTATATTGAATACTTCTCCATAATTTAGATGTGAACCTCAGATCACAATCAGAAATGATAGAATGTGGGTCCTCATACAGTCTCACAACTTCCTTTATGTATACCATATAAAATTTATCCTGAAATAAATTTTTCAATACAATGATGAAATGTGAATTCATGATGAGTCAATACACTATAACCCATATCACAATATTTCCTTTTCATGTTCTTGGGAGACTAGTGATGAATCCCATACTTATATTGTCCCACTTCCATGTTGGTATGGTTAGTGGTTGAAATACCCATTTAGGAAGTTATCAATCCACTTTCACTTTTTGACACACTAATCAATATTCATTTTAATTTACAATATCCCTTTTCATATTATCCTAACAATAATTATCACAATGGTCCCTATACATTTTAATTATTCTAGGATGTTAAGATAATTTATATCTATGATCATTATCCATCATATTTTTTTTCAATGGGATATTTGGAGAATTAACCGAGTATGAAATTTTACATACACCCTCTTTATCAATGTTAAATTTAGGAAACATCACATTCTTCATAGCATCTATCTTATTTTGTATTAAAGGATCTTCTATTTTTCCTCTCTTGATATTCTCTAGTATTGTTGATTGAAAAATAATTTCGTATATGATTGATGATTTTAATTCCCTTATGATTCACATTTCCCACTTTACTAGGTCCTTGATTAAAATATCTCATTGAATCCACATAATTTCTCAGACAATTGGGTCTTTCTTTGTTAATGGATAAGTGACTCTGTTTTCTCTTCTGAGATGATAATTAATTAAACATTCACATTAAGTAAGAAGATATAATATTCTATATTATCTCTTGTTCAATACCTTTTGTGTGAATATATACATTCAAACTCTAGTGGTCTGTTTATATAGCACATTTCTCCCCATAAAGATTATTCCTCTATAAATTCAAAGTAAAAATGACTACAGCTAACACCAAGTCATGAAATGGATAATTATACCCATGAGGCATTAATATCCAAATGCATAAGAGAACACCTTTTCATTGTGTACACCCAATCCCTTTTGGATATGAATCACAATAATTAATTAATCTCTATCCAACATAGGTTAGGGTTTACACAAGTGCAACGACAAATCTCTTTGTAATTTCTTGGATGCATTCTTAATACTCTTTTTAGATGAACATTTCAACATTTCTAGTTATCTTGGTTAGTGTAATAGAGTTTTTAGAAATGTCTTTTTTCACAAACCACTCATAATATCCTTCTAAATATAGAAAACTATGAATATCATTTACTATTGTAGGATGAGACAACTCCTCTAAAACATTTTTCTGGGCAGGATTGACTGAGTATCCTTTATTGGTTATAGTTTCCCCAAATATTGTAACTTATTGTAACAATCATTCATATTTTTTGAATTTAAAAAAGTGATCTTATACCTTATAGTTTTCAATTCACCCCTTGTATGATAATCATTCTCTTATAGAATTTTGGAATAATCTAGAATATCATCAATAGAAACTACCATGAATTTATCAAGGTAGTACATAAAGACTATATTCAAGAAATACATAAATATTCTACGATAATTAGTAAAGGTAGTATTTAAAGAATATATTCATGTGAGGTATTTAAATTTTTAGTTTTCATCAAATATTTTAGGCTATGTTGGTCCTCTAATATCTTTTTTGTTCTCTTAGTTCCATTGCATTAGTAAATTTATTCAGAATTTGTCTCTAGAAAATTCTATTTATCATTTATTTTATTTTTTATTATCTTAACAACACATTTTACTATGCATGGATCTCTTATTTATAGAGGTTTCAGGTTTGTCCCATCGGTTGAAGTTTCTCACCTTTTCATATTTATTGGATGATATCATTCCTATGATTTTATATTAGATACATTTGTGTCTATCACTAGTCTAAGGTGATCGTGAATGTGCCTCACATCATGTAACGGGTTTTCATGGTTACCAGATTAGGGGTGGCCTAAGTTTGTTGGTGAAAAAGTGGTATCGTATCCTAATTTTTAAAGGGACTATTTTTAGAGAACCCTACGTTATTCTGGGGTGTTTCATAAATTGGATTCAAGAATATTCTGTAACACCCCATGATTTTGAAAAAAAATTAATTTTGAATTCCAAAAACACTAATTCTCTACAAAACAAAAATCTCTTATAACCTTGCCAGAAAAAATAATTATGCCAACTCTTTGATTTGAATTTCATAAAACCGACATACACGATTGAATTCTACCAGATATTTAGAGTTTGATAAGATCAAATTACATTTTTGGAGAATAGTAACTTGACCCTTCTAAATTTTAACATACCCTTTTGAATATTAATATGACCCTTATGAATAGTAACCACACACATGAAGGTATAAAAAATTTAGACACCTTATAAATGAAATAGAGTGTTTTCAAAATTAATAATTAAGTGTTGGTATTTATGTGAGTAATTAATATTTAATTACAATTTTAAATTAATAAATTTATTTAAAAGAAAATTCATCTTCATAAAATATATTACTAAATAAATATTTTTTGTCCTATAATTTTAGGATGAATAAGATATTCAAAAATCACCCTTGTCCTCTACTATAACCTCCCCCCCCCCACCACGCGCTCACTCCCTCTTCTCTTCACTCATCTCAAGCCTTGAGCCTTATCCAAAAGCTTCCCAGATATCTCCCATGTTCCTCCCCCACATTCATCATCCCTTGGTCTCATAAAAGTACCAAAACCTCTACCCTAAATAAGCACTCAAGAAAGATTACTTCAAGAGGTAAATTCATCTTTTCGTTTATTTTATTTCAATTTCCATTATTTTATTTTTATTTATTCACCTACCTTCATCAAAATGTAGTGATAAATCCAGTAACATACATGAACTGGGATATTGTTATGATAAAGGACGAATTATTCATTATATCTCATTTTTCCTTCTTTTATACTTGAAGTGAAAACAACATCTATGATGTGTTAATTTATCAAATTCAAGAACAATGGGTTTTAAATTTATATTATCATATTCAGTTATGATCATGAAACCATTTTGATGGTTTAAATAGACTATAATATCTTTATTATAACTTATTTGAAGTTCAAGAAACATTTTTTAAAAATGATAATAATTTATATATCAAAATGAGTTCGTTGTGATCAAAACCCACCAATTAACCAAAACAATTTTCACTAAATTTTTATATAATGATTCATCTTCACTGCCAATAACCACATGAATTTTCTAAAATTTAATATTATTGTTGTTCAAAAATAAAATAAGACTTATATTCTGGACAACCATTCTCATTCTAGATGTTTATCCGTACTTCAATATATATAAACTGATCATGTAAACCAATAAAGAAAATGCTCCCAAACAATGAAATTGAATTTATAAACACATCAAAAATCTATGAATGAACCTAATAAGGTATTGATAAATTAATTAAATATAGGGGATTATCCTAAATTATTAATTTATGAACTTAAATTTTATTATTCAGATCATTAAGATCTAGTGAGGATCACCTTCGGACATAATGTAATGTTTTCTACCCAAACCTCCATTTTCTTCTGGGATAATATTATAATCTAATTACCTCAAATAAATTGTTCTTTATTCATATTTAATCCTCATATATATTTTTTATAATTTTCTATATATATAACAACAATAATTGTACTTTAATTGAGGTGGAGTTATAAGTTTTAAAAGGATCTTTCAAAAAATCTTCTCATAATACAAGCCCGATTCAAGGGAATTTTCTCAAATTCATACCTATTTTCAAAGAAACTTTATAATATATTTTATAAAAAATTATCTTTATCAAATCAATCATTTTATTATAAAAATACTACCTTACTTAAATTCTGGCTTTATTCTAAGACTTTTCCAAAAGACCTCTTCTTTTCAAAATAAAACTGTATTTATATGATGATTTAATCGATGATTTTATAAGTGTATATTTATCTAATTAAACAATATTTTTTATTATAATTTATTATTAGGATTATGATTTTATGATATCATCTACCATGTTTAATTTAATGGTTTTTTATTATTTGTGCTTAATGTTCATGGAATGTAATTCACATTTCATATGTTATTTTTAATATAAATGAATTTGTTATTTATGTTTATACCCACACATATGATGAATTAATTGGACTTATTATGTGTCAGGTTGGGCCTTCTCTTTCCCCTCGATGCATCAGTATGTCTAATGAGACAAACTAGGTCTTAGCCTGAGGCATTGACAAAATATCTATTTATGGTCATGGAACAAGGCCTCTAAAGTTTGGTTATGATGTCCCACATTATGAATTCCCTCATTATGAAACTAGTATTGATAGTTCATGTGGTTATTCAAGTAGTAAATTTCCCATGATTATGTTTCATTGTGTCATTATTTATTTATATTTTATTCCCTCCATATTACATTCAAGATTATTTTTTGAAGACATGGGTTTTTAGTTATTCACCATGACTAATGTTTATGTTTATGATATATTTTACTATATTTGTTACCCTTAATGAGAATTCGATCTCACCCATTTTTTTATGTTTTATGTTTCCCTAGGATGCCAAGAGGTGTATTATGAATGAATTGTTGGGATAAAATTAGAGTTGTGGATGTTCCCAATTAAAAATTTATTTTGTATTTATTTTATAGCTATAATGTTGAACTTATGTATGTATCGTGTTTACGATATACGAAACTAATCAGAACTTTGATCTGAATATTCCTTATTTATATGCAAATCTAATAAAATAAGCCACCTGCTCCAGGACACTAGAGTAAATTCCTTATAGTTGGTATCAAAGGAAGAATTGTAGAAAACATGGAAACTAGATTTAGAAAATGTAGATTAGGGAACTAAAACCCTTATATATTCTTCAAGGATAAACATATAAGAACATCCTATAATTTAGGTTAGGAATATATTATATCTCTCTTTTATGAAAATACTTCCCTATCTAGATACAACAATTAGATGTGGTTCTGGCATAGATGTACCTAACAGTGGAGACACTGAAAAAGAATTTCAGGCTTGATCTGGGGTATCCTGGTACCCAAAAATGAGATTTACTGCATAAATTTTTTGAGTCTCCTAGGGGATATGCTTAGGATAATTCAAAATTTCTATATAATCTGTTATAAAGGATTTAAGTGTAAAATTTTCCACAAAGAAACAATGTTTATTATTATGGGATTTTCCATGCATAGGATTTTAGCTTATGCTAAGTATTTTCCTAAGTTGATATTAAGAATTTTAATTCATAACCTAATCTAGTGTATGTAGAAATGGTTTTTAGTGGAAGTAATGGAAACCACATGAAAGAACATATCCCATGTAGGGATTTCCCTCCAATGAAAGATAATGATCTTGACGCTGGTTCTTCGACTGGTGATAGGAAGCTTATAACTATACAAGGAAAATTGACTTAGGTTATGAACAATAACCTTACTCGTATGGAGAAACCATATCCACAATGTGGCAGAGATATGTTAGACCGCTTTATGTGACAAAAAACTCCCTCATTCAATGTGACCACAAACACATTTGTAGATGAGTAGTGGATAAGTTCCGTAAAAAGATATTTCTCACCTAGAGATGTAGCGAAGGAAATAAGGTTTTCATGGAAGTTAATCGTCTATCGGGAGATGCGGATCAGTGGTGTATACTAATCCAAAACACAAAGGGGGATGACTAAATATAATATATGAAATAGAGGTATTTAAAAAAAATTCCTAGAAAAATAATTACCTAATGAACAACGAGAATATTTTGAAAGGCTGTTTCTGAATCTAAAGCAAAAAAAGGCTAAGAGTGTTACAAATTATGATGCTAACTGAACATTTTTATCAAGGAATTCCATGGACTACATACATAATCCAAGGAGTAATATTGATCTATTTGTTGATGGTTTAAAAAAATTCCATTGAAGGTCACATGTCTACCAAAATTTCTCATCATATTAAGATATAGTCTTACATGATATCAAGAATGAAATGGAATTCTCTAAGTCTTATGACTTTAAAGGAAATTAAGAGATGAAGAATTATACTAAAACCTCTACAAAAGGATATAAGAAAATAGGGAAGAAGGGAAGATTTAAACTACCACCCTCCAGTAATTATTGGAAGAATCACCCTGACACCTGCCTGAAGGTAATGAGAGTCCATTACAAGTGTGAAGGAAAAGGCCTCCAATATTGTGATTTCTTGGGGAAGAAAGAAATAAATAATGTTCAATGCTATAGTTGTAATGATTTGGGAAATTATTCACCTCAATTTTCTACATTTCAGGGAAACATTCCCTAAAGAAGGCCATGGGAGAAAGGCCAAGTTTACGTAGTCACAACTACTGAGGTTGAAGTTCCAAACGATGTGGTGGTAGGTACTTTAATCATTTCCTCAAACTTCGACAATGCTTTTTTTTAAGTTTGGATCATCACCTTCTTTCATATCATCTTATTTTTAGAAGATAATTAGACATGTCATATTTGATTTAATAAAGGAGTTGTTAGTCAAAACTCTTAGGGGATGTATCATTGCAAAAATATGAGTCGATCAATCCTCTTTATGACACATAAATATGCTTCAGTTTCTAACCTTATTATCCTAATAATGGTTTAATTTGATATAATACTTTGTATGATTTGTCTTTCATGTTATTATGTGAAGATCTATTGCAAGAATATGGACGTTACAATTTTGGGAATAGTGTTGAATCCTTTATCTTTAGAGTAGAAACCTCACCAACTGATTCTTATCTAGATCCACCCCAAGTATCCTTAATGACTTAAATTATTGGGGAGAAAGGGAATGGAATAACAATGGGTGAGGAAATTAATGTTCAAATAGAGGACATACCTATTGTGTAAAACTATGTTGATGTGTTTCTAGGGGATTTACCTGGACATCCCCCAGAGTAGGAAATTGAGTTTTCTATTGACATAATTCCTGGTTCAAGGTCCCTATTAAAGAACCCTTATAGAATGTCCACTGTGGAATTGGTAGAATAAAAGAAAAAACTAGAGAAATTTATTGATAAAGTGTTTATTCACCCTAGTGTTTCTATATAGGGGCCCCTATGCATTTTATTAAGAAGAAAGATGGACTTATGAGGTAGTGTAATGACTATAGGGAGATCAATGCTATAACAATAAAGAACAAGTACCCCTACCTCTCATTGATAATTTATTTGATTAAATTATAGGAGCACAATTTTTTTAGAAGGTTGATTTTTGATCTGGATATCACTTGTTGAGAGTTAGGAAGGAATACATTCCAAAAACATCATTTTGAACAAGGTATGGGCATTATGAGTTTACAGTAATTGCTTTTGTACTGAATAATTCACTCTCTATTTTCGTGGATCTAATAAATATAGTTTTCAATGAATATATTGATGATTTTTTGGTGGTATTGATTGAAGATATCTTGGCATACTCCAAAATATAAGAATATCATAAAAATTACTTGTGGACTATTATAAAGACTCTTAAAAGAAATGAATTATATGGTATTTTAGCAAGTGTGAATTTTGGATTTAGTGAATTTACTTTCAAGGCAAAATTTTCAATAAGGATGAAGTATCTATTGACCATGTGAAGAAAAAGGATGTGGAAGAGTATCCTAGTCGAACAAACATAACCAAGGTACATTGTTTTATTGGTTTAGTGGGTTATTATCGGTGCTTCATTAAGAACATAACCCGTTTAGCCAACCCAAGGACCAAGATTACTGGTAATAGTGTTATGTTTGTATGGACAAAATAATTTAATGAATTTTTCGAGGAATTGAAAAGAATATTAATAAAATATCCAGTCCTAACTCAACCATTTGGTAATGATGGGATTGTGATCTATAGTGATGCATCAATGAAAGGAATTGGTTATGTACTTATACAGAATGATAGAGTTATTGCCTATGCATCAAGGCAGCTAAAAATTCATGTTCAATAATATCCATCTCAAGATCATGATTTAGAAGTTGTAATCTTCATTATGATGATATAGAGATGTTATCTCTTTGACAAAAAATGCGATATATATACAGATCATAATAATATGAAATATATCTTTTCACAGAAAGAACTCAATATGAGGAAAAGGAGATGGCTCGAACTAATCATGTAATATGATTGTTCTATACAATACCACCTAGTAATGGAAAACAATGTAGATAGTGCATTGATAAAGAATGATCACGGAGTTCTTAACAAAACAAGGATTGACAAGGATCCTCTATAAATCTATTTAGTGAGTTTGGATATATGAATTATAAAACAAGGTGAAACATCAATATTTTTTCACTTGGTTTTACAACTATCTTTGTTGGAATGTCTTAAAACATCATAGTATCATTATGAAAATCTTAAAAATATAATTAAAGGTGTGAATGATGAGATGTTGGATGAATTCGTGTGTGATGATGTAATTGTGAAATTTGGGAAGAGGATTTGTGTTCTAGGTATACCCAAGCTAAAAGGGAGTTATTGGAAAATTATAATTATTTGAATTTCTCTATAAATCATAATAGCTCTAATATGTATAGTTATTTTAAGGATAATTTTTGGTGGGAAAACATAATGTGAGAAATTGTTGACAATGTATCAAGGTGTCTAGTCTGTCATTAATTAAAGGCCGAAAGACAACTTCCAAGAGGAGTAATGCAACCGCTACCTATTCTTACATAGAAATGGGATGACTTCAACATGTATTTTTCCACTTGATTACCCAAAACTCCAAGGAATAATGATGCGATTTGGATAATTATTATCAAATTATAAAGTCTGCACATTTCCTCGCTATAAGGGAGGATTTTCCACTGGAGCGCCTAGCACAAGTCTATATCAATAAAGTTTTGAGACATCATACGACACCACTCTCAATTTTTTCAAATTGTAATCCCTGATTTACATTGAAATTCTAGAAAATTATTCAGAAGTTTTTGAATACTAAGCTTATATTGAGTACATCCTACCACCGAAAAACTGATAGAAAATTTGAAAGAAAAATATAATCCTTATAGTAAATGTTTAGATAATGTTCACACGATTGTCATGGTATATGGGATCAATATTTATCTTTAGTGTACTTTTCATACAATAATAGTTTCCATTAAAGTATCCAAATGGAACCATATTATGCATTGTATGGAAAGAGATATCATACAACAACTTGTAGGGATGAAGTTAGAGAAATGAAACTTGTGAGCCCAAAGCATGTGGAGCAAACAATAATAAAGGTAAAGAAAATTCAAACCCATATCAAAGAAGCTCAATTCAGGAAAATGATCTATGTCAATAATCGAATGAAGGATTTGGAATTTCAATTAGGAGATCATGTTTTCTTGAATGTATCTTCATGGAAATGAATTATAATATTTTGGAAGAAAGGGAAACTGAGCCCTAGTTAATTTGGACATTTTGAAAACCTAGAGAGTGTTGGATCTGTTGCATGTCGATTGGCTATGATGATTATCTTGACTAAAGTTCACAATGTGTTCCATGAATTATGGTAGAGGAAGTATATTCCAGAACTAATGCATGCCTTCACTTATGAAGGAATATAATTAGAACCTGACCTATCATACTGTAAAGGGCCTATCTAGATTCTAGACACTGAAGAATAGGTGTTGATGAATCAGAAAACTCAACTGGCATTGATACTGTAGAAAAATCCTAAAATCTAAGAGGAAACATGGGAGCATGAGGATCTTATGATAATGACCTACCAAATTCTTTTTATGAGTTAACATTTTATTAATTTTGAGGGTGAAATTTTTTTAATGAGGGAATGTAACACCCCAATATTTTTTAAATAAATTTAATATTTAATTCATGAAACACTGAGTCTCTACAGAAAACACTTTGTTATAACCTAGCCATTAAACATATTTTTATCACATCTATGATTTGAATTTCGAAAAACTGACATATACAGTTACATTCAGTAAGATATTTAATGTCTAATAAGATCAACTTACATTTTTTGGGAACAGTTGCTTGACCATTATGAATAGTAACATACCCTTATGAATAGAAATATGACCATTATAGTAACCACTCCCATGAAGGTATAAATAAAATTTAGACACTTTATAAATGAAATAGATCATTTTAGATATTAATAATTTTGTTATAGTATTTTTTTAGTAATAAATATTAAATTTCAATTTTAAATTAATAAATTGATTTAAAAGAAAATTAAGTTTCATAAAATGTATTCCTAAATAAATATTTTGTTTTCATATAATTTTAGGTCAATTTATTATGACCTTAGTTAATTTATGAAAGTATTATAAAATCAGTTTTAAATTTAAATCTCTATTTTTCAGGTAAATAATGATTTTATTTAAAAATAAAATTTATTGTATTTAGAAACTTATTTTGATTAAATTGATTACATTTTTTAATTCTACATGTCGAGAAATGGATAGGGTGAATATTTTTTTTATTTCTGAAATACAAGATTTTTATGAATAGTAAAATGTTGTAATTCACTGTATATGTACATTATTAGTTAAATTCACCATTACTATAATCATGGATGATGTAAGAACACTTAGTTCAAACTCATGTGAATTTAATACCATTATGGGTAACATTAATCAACATTATTGGTTTTCTTGAGGGAAAAAAATAAAATAATGTATAGGATATTCACAAATCACCCCTCTTCCATATAAACCCCTCCCTCACTCCCTCTTCTCTTCACTCCTCTCAACCCTTGTTCCTTGTCGAACTTCTACCCAAAATATCATCCCAAGATCCTCCCTCACGTTTTTAATCCATTTTTATCATGAAACACCAAAATATCTCCCCTAAAGAGGCTTTAAAGAAAGATTACTTCAAGTGGTAAATTCTTATTTTCATTTCTTTTATTTCAAGTTCCTTTATTTTCATTTTATTTCTCACCCCCATCATCAAAATTTTTTGATGACAATAGTAAGATAAATTTAATGGAATTTTATAATGATAAATGAATAATTATTTATCTTCTCTCCTTTCCCCAACTTTTATAACAAAAATAAAATTCCCTTCCAGGATGTGTTAATATATCACATTCAAGGATGATGGGTTTTTAATTTCTATTACCATATTTAATTCTAGACATTAAATTATTTGGGTTGTTTAACAGGACTATATTAAATTTATTTAAACATATTTAATGTTATTTATTTGTTTTTTACAAATGATACTAATTTATAAATCAAAATGAGTTTTTTGTGATCAAAAACCGCAAATTAACCCAAAAAATTGTCAATAAAGTTTTATATAAAGATTCATCTTCACTCCTAATAACCAATTTTTTTTAACCATGTAAAATTCTTGTAGTAAAATAATAACAAATAACATTAATTCTTTACAACCATTCTTATTCTACATGTTTATCTTTACATGAATATAAGTAAACCGACAAGGACAAACAGGGAAGAAAACTCCCACAAATAATGAAATTGAATCTCTTAACCCATCAAAAGACCATGAATTAAACGAAAAATGTTATAATAAATCAATTAAATATTAGGTTGGTTCTATAATTTTTAATTTAAGAAGTTAAATTTTATTATTTTGGACATTAAGATCAAGTGAGTAACACCTTTGGACTTAAGGTAAGGGTTCTCTACCCGAACCTCCATTTTCATTCGGGTTACTCTTATTCTCTAATTACCTCAATTAAATTATTATTTATTCATTTTTACTCCTCATATATTCTGTGATAATGTTATATATATATATATATTTACCGACCAGAATCCTACATTCATTTATGGGGAGTTATATGTTTTAAAAGGATCTTTCAAAAATTCTTCACGTAATAAAAGCCCAATTCAAGGGAATTTCTCAAATTCCTACCTATTTTCAAGGGAACTCTATAATATATTTTTAGAAACTATTATATTTTAAAAATAACTCATTTTATTATGAAAATACTATCTTACTTCACTTATGTTTTTATACAAAGACTTTTCCAAAAGAGCCCTTCTTTTCGAAATAAATGATTATTTGTCTCAATAATTACCTGATTATTTTACAAGAGTATCTTCAGCCATTTGGACAATCTTATTGATTGTTATGTATCACTGGGATTAATATTTTTTTATATCATCTACCATATTTAATTTAGTTTTTATGATTTTTTTTACTATGGTTGTGATATCTGAAAACCATTCAACGATTTACTCTGAATGGTTAGTGTTTAAGCTTAATGTTCAGGGCAAAGCTATTTACATTTCATATATTAGTTACCATATGAAAGTATATGTTGTTTATTTTTATACCCATTCATATGATGAGTTCATTGGACTTAGTAAATTTCATATGTGTCCCTCTATATCTCTTCAATTCATTGATTGGTCTCATGAGACAAACAAGGTCTTGGCATGAGGCCTTGATAAAATTGTTATTTATGGTATTCACACGAGGCCTTGAATGTATGGTTATGATATACCACATTACACATTCCATCATTATGAAACTATTATTTATTGTTCTTTTGGTTCTTCAACTAGTAGAATACCATTGATTATTTTTTATTATGGAATTTATTATTCATCTCTTATTCAAAAAATAATATGTTCAAGTTTATTTTTTAAAATAATGTGTTTTTAGTTATTCACAATGCCTATTGTTTATGTTTATGATATCTTCCACTATACTGTTTACCTTTAATGAGATGTTTATCTCACCCATATTATTATGTTTTATTTTTTCCCTTGGATGTGAAGAGGTGTATTTTTAATGAATTTGAAAGGAAAATATAGTGTTTGGGATGTTCCCAATAAAACATTTGTGTTTTATTTATTTTAAAGCTATCATGTTAAACTTATGTGTGTATAATTTTTCCAAAGCTACTAAAATAATCGGCCCTTTTGGATTCAAATTCCTTGCTTATAATCCAATGTAATAAAATAAGGCACTGTCTTCAAGAAAATGGGGTCAGGTCCTTACATATTAGTGCTTGAGAGGTAGGTTCAGGAATATTCAAGTTAGCTCTTACTAGTTTCAATCCTCTTGTTTCCCCGAGATGTTGACTTTTGAGTCTTGAATGGTTATCTTTATTAAACTATTCTTCGTGTATACTGATCTATATTAATGATATGTATTTTATTTTTGATGTAATATGATTAATTTAAGGGTTTACCATGTTTTGAGGTGAAAATTAGGAATAACTAGAGGCACAAAATTATCCTATGAGGTTTTGAACACCATGTGAAACCTATGAATATGATCTCTTCTTTCCATCCAATAACATTTTCATAGTTTGTAAATGATTAATGAATTTGTTTTTCTAAACCATTCATAACCACGTAACTCCTAAATTATTTTTACTAGGATTAATTTGAATTAGAATTTACTATCACCTCATATAAATATTATTTGGGAAGTATTAAAAATGATATCTATGGAAAATAAATATTATCTGGTTTCAGTTTAATGGTATTTTCAAATATTATTTAAAATTTAATGGATAAATATATATTTTTTAATAAATAAATAAAATCTTCTTTTAATTTAATAAGGGAAATATATAGGGGAACTTAAGTTAATTCAATGTATGTGGATTTAAAAATGTTTTCAATGTTAAAATTTTATTCGAAACAGATGAATATGACTTTTTGAAGGGAAATAAAAGAAACATTGGGATTTGATAATTGATGAATGTTTTTATTCCAATAGAAAATATATATTTTAGTGTGGTTTTCAAATAATATTTTGTAAAAAAACAAAACTAAAGTGTGGGGTTTTAAATTTTTTTAAATTGAAAATTTGAATTTCTTGTTATGTTGAGATCTTTTAGGTTAATATTATGATTTATTTATTTTTATTGGTTGTTATTTTTAATTGAGTTTTTTCTCATAGATTATGATTTTATATAATACTTTTTATTGAATTTTCATTGTGTTTTCATTACAATTTGGTATATACCTCCAATAATGGTTTTGAAGAGATATAATAGTTTGAATGTGACTCTTTCAGTAGATGGGTTTACTAATTCTCATGATATAGTGGTGGATCTTGATTTATCTCAGTTATTTCCATTCATTAGAGGAAATCAAGGAACTTGAGAGGATATATAGTGTATAGAGAAGGTTATTGGGATTGTTAAATCTCTTGTAACTCTTGAATCCTTGAGTGTGAGAGATATATCTAATTTATTTTAGGGTACTAGTATAGAATGATATATTATTGTCATTACATCCCATTTCTAAGAGGGTATTATTTTGAAATTATTTAAGGGAATATTCATTTAGCGTTTATTCCCAAAAGAAGTGAAGATTTGGATTATTATGGAACATATGTATTCTTAAAAAAGGTTTAAAATCATGAAGGAGTGGGTTTACTAAATTTTAAAAATTGCTATATTCTATTCAAAAGACACGTCTAGTGATTCATATAAATTATATTTTTTTAAATTTCTCCATAATAATATAGGTTCTAAGGCATAGTAAATCTGGAAATATTTATTTAAAGGACTAGTTGATTAAGAAATAATGTCTTATTTGGTCTCTAGTGTACGACCCTTGGTGGGTGGAAAACCTACTTCTATGGGTGCTGGAGAGGGTTCCATATCAACTGAGAGTCATGTGTGAGGGGAACTTGAGTATGAAAAACTAGATAATTTAGTAATGTATTCACTTTTATCCTTCTATCATAATGAATGAAAATGATCTATAGTGTGCTTCTAGTGCATTCAATTTGGGAATTCCTACCCTCTTGCTCAAATATTTTGAATACTTGTTATCATTGTTGTCAGTTGGGATATCTTCAAAAGTTATATAAGATTTAGTCTACATAAACGATGTAGCCTCTTATATATTTAAAATCTTAATTGTAAATCAGTGATGTTTTTGAGGTAACTATTTTCCCCATATTTATCTTTTTCTTATTTAGTTTTTATTATTGGGAGTTTTTGTAACAACTGGGCCCTATTGAAACACATACACCCCACCATAACATCGTTGTCTGATTATGTTCCCTCAAGTGCCACCAGTTTCCTTATAGACACATAGACCCCTCCCTGGGGCCCACACACATTCGTGAACAAGTCATCAAAATAATGAATTTCCCTATTTTACATCACTTGTTATGTCTAGTGGGCTACTTCCTCACCCGTAATATCCATGGGAATCTTCTTAAAAGATCACGCATCCTGAACAATACTCAAGGATTAGAAAGCTTAACTATAGAGTTATAATCAGGTATTTTTCTAGAAAATAATGGTTTACCTTATTGACACGAGTCATATCATTTAGTCATTTAACACTTTATCAGTCATGGGTGTTATAATTTTGGTATCTCGAACTTATTTTGGGAAATATTGTATCATGTGATTATTTGAGAGTAAGCATATGTTTTTACGAAATAATAGGAATTCCTTAAAATAGTTCACATTTAATGAATATATTTGGTTAGAACATTGAGTAATATTTGGTAGTCTTTCCTAGATGTTTGATTGAACCAACATGCTATTTAATTCCTAAATTTTGTGGATACCCACTCTGGGTATCTATTTCTTGTTTTTCTTACTACAGAAGCTAGATGTGAGTTTTTAATTTAAAATATATTTTTATATTATGGTTTTAGTTGATTCTTATAGAATTCATAAATTGTGTTAGGGGTCTCTTTATCCTCTTTGTTATTACTCTTACATTGTTTACCTTTGCCTTTGGGACTCAGTTATTTTTGGGGGGAGTGAGTGTTATGGTGGGGATAATTGTAAGAACATGACTTTAAATTTCAATATTATTTTATTTATTTGTTTTTCTTTTATATTTTTCTAGATTATAGTTAAAAATCCTTGATTTTTTTAATTTTTCATTCTAGGTGCACAGTTGGTTCACATTCATCTATTAAAATACATATGACCCTAAGAAACTATCTATTCCTTAATAGTGTAATTTTTATAGTCGAAAAATTGTTTTTAAAACCGTGTATCAAAACCATTAGAGGATTTTGTTGTGTCTAGAAAGGTGTGTACCATTGGTGCACATTTCAGTAAACTATATTTCCAAACCAAGGGAATTAATTTTTTTTTAAAAAATTTGAAAATCATAATCTATCATTTTGTAAAATATGATCTGAAATGAATCTCTTCCCCTCTTAGTCATTTGATGAAATCTAGGGAGCCTTAGGGGGGATCCTATTTTTTTGAATCTCTATTTTGAGCTTTATCCATTTATTTCAGGAGGGTTTCTTTATGTTTTGGGTTCTAATTTTCATACATTCATATTTCTCTATTTTTTGTCATTTTCCTTATGTTAGGTTCTATTAGAAAAACCCTATGGTAGAGTTTTGACCTAATATAATGTTACTTGTGATTTTATGGTGTGTGGATTAGTTATTAGGATGTTATCCTTCGATATGGATAGGTTTTTCAACATCCTCACTTCTTTTTATCTAGGTTTTTTCTTTTATTTTTCTTTCATTTTTATGTAATGTATCCTTGGGTTATTGAAATAATTTTTCTATGAAAATTAATATTTTCATAAAATTTATTTGTGTGATTTTAATGTATATAAAATCTTATGTTGATTATTTATATAATTTTTTTTAATTTTTGACTTTTATAAAATTATATGATGATTTTATGAAGGTATTATATATTTAAATGAATATTTGGACCATTTTATACTTCCATTGGAACTTAATTAAGGTTTTGAGGTATTATGTGTCTTATATTTATACATATTGGGGATTTTAATTGGTTTTTCCAATAGAATATTATGAAGTTAAGAAAAGATATCATTTTTTGGTAATAAAACATTATTTCTTAATACAATGTTCATATAATTTATTTATAAGTGCATTTATAAACTTACATCTTTGTTTCCCTTGATAAAAAAGATGTTTTACTAGGATGACCAATTTTCAAAATAGTTTTCAAAGATGGAACTTGGTTTTAAAAATGTGTTTTAAAAGAGATTTAAGAAGAAGAATCATTTATGTTTTTCACCTTATACAAGATGAATTAAAATACAACTATTTTTTAAATTGATTCTAAGGGAGTTTGAAAATATATTACTGATTTTAAAAATGAAGGACCTATTGTCACATTCTATGGACAATTTCAATATATGTTCCAGACCCTTTTAATAATCCCCATGCTATCAAATATATAAAGGGTTATAAATTTTCATGGTTTATTGACAATATTAAGGTATTATATATATTGGAATTGTATTGGAGGGTGTGGGGTGGTAGGATAGGATGATGTTTTACTTATTTTGACATCTAACTAATTTTACCTTACCTTCTTTGTCTACATTCCTGAGAATTATTAGAAAATTAATGAGATATTAAGAGGTTAATTCTATCTTTTCATAATGAGACTGACAATATCCACCTTTCAAGGGATACATCTTAACTATGGGGGGGGGGTTCTAATAGAAGGATTGTGGAGATATGCCTTTTAGTTATAATCTTATATTGGATCGATCGAAAGATAGATGTTTCCACTTAATTACATCTTGGATCAACCCATGAGATATCAAGAGGTCGAAAATTATTACATATATTTAACTATTTTCCAATTTAGTGTTCCTCACTTTTAGTTATGCTTCAATTTCAGTTATTATTATTCTAATTTCATATTTTATAGTGGTATCTATTAAATATTTAGTTCTTATAAATTTTTTGAGTCTAGATTATTCATCACTATGCCCCCTTAGAATTTATTATTTTTTACATGTCTATTTCTACTATTCAAATTATATATCTTATGGTTCTTGTTAATACAACTAGTTGAATTTAATATTTGTTTTTTTCTATCCTATTCGATTTGATTTTGAGAGATAGTTTTATAAATGTGATTTTAAATGGTTTACTCTAAAAGTATTTTTTAATATTTTCATGAAAAATAGTTTTTTAGTTTTACAAATTAGTTTTTAGGAATGATCACAGTTTTTTTCATAAATAGATAAAACCCTTTTTTACTTGTATTTGAAATTGGATATCATAGTTTTTTATGTTATGTTAATGTTTATAATTCATGGGGATTATTTATCAATATGTTATGCTTAATTCCTAACTATGAAACTTAAAATTAGCTGAACCAAGTTATTATGGAATATTTGGTTCTTGGTCATTCATGGAGCGAGCTGGATTGGATGATAGATGGTGAGTTTTATTTAACATGGAGATCAAGTCAATTGTTTTTGGTTTATATTTTTTTATCAATGTTAAAGTGGACCTTTTAGTCCTCATGTATGATTATTGGTAACTCAGTTCCATTTTAGTTGTATATTTATTATGATTTTTTGTGTGGATACTTCAAGTTATGTTTTATTTTTTTAATAACCTTTCTATGCAGATATTTTGTGTTCATGGATCCCTGATATATAAAGTGGTCATGTTGGAATCATAAGTTTTGGTAATAAAATATTGATTATTTATTAGATTAAATCATTCCAATGATTTTATATTTGATTCCCTAGTTCTTATGTCAAGCCCCAAGCGACTGGATATGTTCCTTAGTTTATGACACTATCTGGCTTGGTTGCTTAGATTCGTCGTGACCTCCGTTAGTTCATGACATTAGAAATGTATTTCATTGCACCTTTTATAGAATATTTTAGAAACATGTTTATTTTTCAATATATTAATTATATTCTTAATGGGATTTCATTGATTGTATTCTCAGATAATTTAGTAAACATAAATTGTTTTTTAAGAAGAACATTTTTTGATAACTTGGGGCACAAATATTGATAATTATTTATAAGGGTTCACAATTTGATAATATGTTGGTGAATAATTTTATTAGTAAATTTAGATGTAATCATTATACTAAAACACACTATTATCTCTAGAAAGAGGTACATAAATATGTTTTAATTCATCAAATTAACAATATATTAGAAAAAAAATGAATGCAATAATTATAGATTGAGATATGAAGCATGATGATGTATTTTGGGAATGTTGAAATGTATTTATAATAAAGTTGGGAATGAATTTTTTATTAAGGTTTGGAAGAAATTTTCATATAATAATTTAATTGGGATGTTGAGAATTTTGTAAAATTAATGAAATAATTTTAAATTACAATCTCAATGGTGAGAAATATTAGGTGGAATTTACTAAATTTTATCATATTTTAAGGAAATATTATTAAAGTATTATTTTTTATAGGTAAATGAATTAATTTTGTAATGAATCTTATATCAAAAATAAGAAGTTTCAATATAAAGAACTATTTTTACTACTTAATTCATGGTTTTATATATTTATAGGAAAATTATGATCAATATTTAAAGGCCCATTAATTTTTATTAGATATTGTATTTTTTTAGTAGTTAGAATTGAATATAAAAATTGGAATAAATTTATAATTAATGGACACAGGTTGAAACATTTCAGTGAAATAACTAAAATATAAGAAAATTATGATGATAATTGGGTTGTTAAAGAACCCCAGTACATACACATGTACCAAAAATGATTAATTTTTTTATTTTTTCTATTTAATCCAACATTATAGGTATGTATTTACTGGTACCATGTTAAAAAATTATAAATATCATTTTTTTAGTGTGAACCACGGGGGACATGTAATTTTGGCATGGGGTCATGCTGTATTATTCCAAATATACACTAGAATCCTAATAAAATCGAAATTTTGGGGAATGGGATTCAACAAATTATATATAAAAACATGGTTAGTGTAAATTTTCAAAAAATAGAAAATAAATATTGAAAGTTACATAAGTTCACTACATTTTTACATGGTAACACTCTATATGTCATAAAAAAATCCGATGTTGGAAACGAGTTTCTTCTTACAATGTACATTAGGAATGTTATTGTATTTTTTATTTATGATATATATAATTATTAGCTTCTAAATTTTTTAAATAATTTATCTTTCTTCTATTTCTCCTTCACATTTTTAACTTTTATAATTTTTCAATATTAAGAAAACTTTATTTTTTAAATTAATTTGTTTCCCATTATTTCTTTTTCTATTATATTCATTTATTTATTTTTCTATATATTTTTTATCAATAACAAATTTATTCATCTATTTTTATCCTTATGAAATCTTTTAATATAATTTATTTATGAATCTAACACATCAATATAAATGTTTATGTAGAGATCTATTACAATGGGTATCTATTTTTTTTAGAATCACAACCAAGGATTATGAACCCTGAAATAAATTTAAAATCTTGATCAAATGGTAAATTAAAATTCCTAAGTTACATAGTATAAATTTATTAAAATTTTATATAATATAAAATAAAGTAATTAAATTGATGAAAGTGTATAAATAGACAACATTAATACAAATAAATAAAAATTCTTCCCAAATATAATTATTGAATTTATTATCTCTCTTCCGATAAAATTTGAATTTTCAAAATATGATAAATATAAAGATAAAATATTATTTATGAGAGTATTTGCATTGAATTTATTTAGAACTAATCCTAAAATAAAATAAAATTAATTAATTAAATGTTTTACTTCTTGAAATTAGAGAACAATTTAATATTTTATATAGAGTATATTTTTCAAAATAATGGACATTATTTTGGGAATTTTTTTGAAAAAGGTGATTGATGAAAATTAAATATTTTTGTGTTAGGTTGGTCATTAATGTATCCATTGGATAATTGTTAAATTTATTTCTCTTAAATGGTGAAGAAGAATTGTAGTTAAAAGAAGGGAACTTGCATTATTACAAATTAAGGAAATTTCTATATTAATTAAATCTATAGTATCCAATATTTTTTGATTTCTAATTGGGGAAAGGGAAAAATCATAAATTGTAATTTTTAAAATCATTTTAAATTATATTTAAATGATGAATACAAATTAAAATCATAAAACTTACTTAGTGAATAAAAATATTTGAAAAAGGAAATAATGAATATAATGGTGGATAAAAAATAAAAAGATCAACACTGTTAAAAATTTTACAATTCCAAATATTATGGGGGTATATTCAATCAGTAATTTATATTCATTTTTAATATCTCAAAATTAATTTTTTTCAAAAAGATCATTCTTTAGAATTTTAAAATGAATAAAAAATAAGATCACCAAATGAAAAAATTGATGAATTTAATAGTAAAAAAATGATTTATATGAGTAATTATAGTTTTTAGAGGATATATTGTTTCTAGTTATGAGTAGGAAGATCCCACTACCAACACCACCAAATGGTTTTTATTTTATTGTGGAATATTTTCATACAATAGGTGAAGAGTAAATTTACTATTTAATAAATATAAAAAAATTTAAAGTTATGAATTTTCTCATCAAATGATCAACATACATACTAAAAAATTTATTTGGTAAAGTATTTAGAATAATAATTTTTTTTCAAAATCTAAAACATTACATTATTTTTAAATTAATTAACTCACTTAATCAATAGTTAGATGATTGATTATTATTTTTTACATAATTGAAAATATAATTATGATATTTTTTAATTTTTGAAATTTTTATGAGAATTCATTCTCATAGGTTAAATATAATAATTCAGTACCAAAGGTGAGTGGAATATAATCCCTTATCATTAATTTTTTTCATCCCTTTTTGTGATAATCTTGGAACAAAATTGATTTTCAGATATTTCTTTTTTTCAACAATTTTTTTTCTAGAATTTTATCAATTTTTAAATTTTTAGAGTTAATATCTATAATATTTTTGAATAAACTATCATTTTCAATGAAAAATTTCTAGAATATAACTTTTACTCCCACCCATAATGTTTTTATTATGTGCATCGTATTTAAAATTTAATTATAAAAGGTATTTTTACGTGATAATGGTTTTATAATTCATATAATTTTATTTTCATAATAAAATTTTTTAAATGTTTGAATTTAGATAATAAATATAAATTATTTTTATTTTAAAAAATATGTATATTTTGGTGTTCTTTATATAGTAACGCTTACATATATGTATACCTATTAATGTAAAGGACCATTGATCAACAAACTAATTTTTTTATATGTAAATATCCATTGATAATTATGTGAGTTGATTATTTTTTATGATTATAGATTTATCATAAATTGATCTAACAAAGAGGGAGTTTTGAGTTATTTCCAATTAAAATATGTTTCACGAAGAATTAGTTTTACACTAAGTGGTGGTGTGTCCTCTAGAAGAAAATTATATCATACAATGTTCTATTATAATTATATTAACATTGTAGGAATGTTATGAATTGTTTCATAAGAAAATTTATCAACACATACTAAATATGTTTTCAAGTTGTATTTATTAACTATATTCTCATAGTTTTTTAAGGGCTATTTGAACTTGATCCAGATATAGAGGGATGAAAAGTATGAAGTGGAGGATTTTTATAAGCCATTGTGACCCTATGAAATAGAAATTATCGGGAGGATTATATGAATCATGAATGTTTCAAGGTGAAATGACTATTTTAGTAAATATTTTAGTTATTTGGGTTCTCCCAATATCACTTGGAAACTTTTTTCCACCTATAGTGGTAGTTGGTCCCTCCCGTTAATTTTGGTAGTAAAGAAAATTAAGGTATATAATTGGAATTTAAATATCCATTATACTCTGAAATAATAACATATAACCATTTGTGTATTTGGGTGTAGTCTTTAAAAATCACCTGGAGGGCTTGAGGGAGTTTTTGAAGTCAAAACCCATCAGACCAATCTTTAAATGGGTGTAGTAGTTCTGATTTTAAAAGAATAAAAGTATATATATTATACCATCTAGAAAAAAATTCATTTTGTAAATATATATTTTATTATATAGCTAAGGAATCCTATTCTTTACAAAATATATTAAAATAATGTGTTGAACCAGATATATACAATAAAGAGTTGTGGGGAAAAAATTTAATTGCAATAGGTGCTTATATTTGAACTAGGGTAACTCTATGGCATGATCATTTTGATTAATCTATAGCATTTAAAATCAATATATACCTATACTTAAAATTTCAGGAGGAATATTTTGATATTGTAGTTATATATAGACAAGGTTTTTGAATTTTTATAGACATTAGTGTTAAAATAATCATGCTGGATACTCCTATGTCAAAGTGGAGAGTAATTATAAATAAATGATGAGTTATCACATTATTCAATTATTTTTTATAAAATTGAGAAGAAAATATGAGATAACCAACCACCAATTATTGGGATCATTTTTCTAGGTTCATGGAGTAGAAAAAAGTTGATCATTGATCTAAATTCATCTTGCACTAGTGGTCAAGAATAAGATATTGATTCAATTGTTGATTATTTTCCTCCATTATTTTAATTAGAGTTGACATCTGTTTCCCAATTCTATTCCTTGTTCTTGTTGATAACCTAGTAAGAAAGTTTAAATTAGGATCACAGCCATTTTTCATGAATTATTATATAGTCAATAAAATGAGTGAGTGAACCATGTAAATTATTTCATCTCTCAATCTCTCCCTCATTATCATATAATCATGTTTGAGATCTAATCAGACTATCTAGTGGTATGAAACCATTATCCAATATTTGATGTTTTAGAAACCATTTATTGACACCTCCTCAATTGTATTATAATCACACATGTGTGATTCATTTGGTATGAACATGGTGTTTCCATTCCTTCAAATCCTTGTCCAGCCAATCAATTATTATGGTTCTTAAAATAAAGGGTTTTAAGTAGTCCCAAGGGTATTAGTTTTCTTTTTTTATTGATACCATATTTTGGTTGATTAGGTCTATGGAGGCTATGAGTAATGTCAATAATGAAATAGATAGAAAGGAAGGGAATATTTTGAATAAAATTGATAGAAGGGGATAGAAAGTGATTTAATGTATTAAAGGATGGGATGATTTTGAATATTCCATATCTTAGATATGAAATTCATAGAATCATCAAGAATCATGAATATCTCATTGATGTTGGAACTACCTATACCAAACACCATAAAAAGAATATTATAGAAGACGATAGAGCATATAATGTTTTACTCTCAAACTTTTTAAAGAAATATTTGATATGAATCATGGGATTAATTATAGTGAATGAAATATGGAATAAAATCAATTATATCCATGAGAGAGATAAAATAGTAAATGATTCGTGGTAATTAATATACTAGTCTCAATTTAAGGACATTTAAATGGGAGAAGATGAATCAATGTATGAGTTCTTCTTTCGGTGGAACACAATTGTATGATCAATTCAACGATTTGGAGAAATTCCTGAATTATCTATGATTTTAAAAAAAATTATGAGAATCACCGCTAAAATTTTTTGGCAGTGTATTGATAGCCTGTAAGATTAAAAGAGGAATAAACTTTAGGATAACATGAAAACATGGGAAGGATACCACCTTTTATGCTTTATAAGAGTTTAAATATGTTTAATCATATAAGTATTACATGGAATAAAATAGTTCTGAATATGATTATATAGATTCTAATGATTTAATATCTTTATTATAAAAACATATGTTGTGAGGAAAATGTAAATATAAGAGTATAATTAAATTTATGTGTTTCATTATGGAATGATTGGAATTTTTTTTGTTAATTTCCATAATAATGAAAAAGATAATGTCGAGGATAAGCTATATCAATGGTAATCAAGGGAAAGTATGATGGATAGTTATCATAACATGATATATATCTTTTTATAGTCAAATTAAAGGATGATAGATTATGTATAAGAAATTTCTATGAAACTATGATGCCCAATCTTTTAATGAGTAAAGTGAAATTTATAAAAACAATTCATTGGGAGAATTCCATGGTAATTTTATGGTAAATTAAAAAGGAAAAATGGTCCCTCTATTGCAAAATGATTCCAAATATAGAAATGAAGCTTATTAATGAGGATCATAGTTTTCTTAAAGGAAAAATAAGAATGTCGAGATAGAAGTGAATGATTTGAAATTTGATAATGATTCATTAAAGAAATCACATGATGAATGAATTGGTTCTCTCTTTATCGATTGGTTGAAGCACAATATCATACATTTTTTCATTTTTGAGGATATATAAATTATTATATATTTTATATGGGTGGGTGATTCATAAGAATATTTATTGATGGTATAATCATAGTGAAGGGGAAATGAAAATATTTGAACCTAATAAAAACATTCAATGATAAAAGTTGGTTAATTGTTGTGAATGTGGTGTAAAAAAACATGATAGAAGACTTTTTCATTTGGGGGACAATTATAAGGCTATGATAATCATGTTTGAAGCTATAAGGAATATACCAAAGCTACATCAATATTAATTTAAATCTTTTTAAACATGTCTGTTGATGACAGAAAAATATTTCCATGACACTATAACAAAGATATAAGGGAAACTGGTGAAAATTCATATGTTTGTTTTTGATTTACATAAACTCGGTTGGGTCTTTTGAATACAATAAAATTATAATGATAGTATTTCCCATTTTGGAAGTGATACAATGGTTTCATTTCAAATACATAGTCATTTTAAATATGGAATTTAGGTTTCCTTTATGGATATTTGATTTAAATTTGGTGGAATTACCATCTAATGTGATAAAGTGGAACCCCAACCCTAAAACACATTTCATGGGTATAAAGTAATTTACTAAGGTTCAAAGTTTGAGGAATCACATAATTTGTGAGAAAATTCTCTAATAGAATGTATTTGGAGAAAAATACAGCCTATTATAATTTAATATTAAGTATAAAAAGGTGGGAGGCCTCCTATAAAATATTTTCATGGCCATGAATCACCTGTATAATGTTTTTGTGGTCTAGTTTGTGTAAAACCATCATGAGATCACCTGACATACCCCCACATGAATTATAAATAGAATATTTCCCATGTAATTTTTATGAGATATTCAGAATTTATCTCCCACATCATTTATGCACACCAATTGTTTATAGAATTACTCAATTTTATATGATTTTTATGCTTCTTAAATTAGTCATTTCTGTATTTATAATGAACTAATCTCACAAAATATTTATCTTAAGGTACCCCCTTACTAAAATAATCCAATTATAGGCATCCAATTTTGTTATGTTGCCTAAAAGGCCTCAATAGTATTTGTGGATCCACGTCATAACCTCAATAAACTTATTCTATTATGGCCTTCCTAAGTTGTTTTAGTAATATGAAAGGGTTGCCATTAATTTCTACATGTTTCCCATAAATTATGTATTTCATTCATAATAAGAATAATAAATCATACGAGAGATCTCCTACAGTTGTTCACCATAACTTATAGGTCCCTTAAATTAGGGCAAATCATGTATTCCTTAAATAATGTAAACTGTTATCCATAGGAAAATAGTGGAGCTACTATTGGATTAAAAAAATCATTCAATATGGTATACCAGATCTACCTAATTTTCAATGACCCATTAAAACCCATTGTGTCTAATTAATGATTTAAATACGTAAATGGACTTCAAATATGATTTAATTCTAGAATATTAATTGTTGGATTTAATCACATATGAGTTCATTCATCCATCCCTATATTGTTATCAATGAAAATGAGGCAACTGGAAAAGTCCACTCATGTTTTAGTCCCACCTGAACTATTAATAGTTAAATTATACATAGTAGTCCATTCCACATGACTGTAAACTAGTTTGAATAGGTTTTAATCATTTTATCATAAACTATAAGACATATTAGTCCTAGATACGTGCACATAAAAGAAACTACAATGGTCAAAGAAACATAAAATAATAAGTAAACTCAATTTTAATGGATGCATTATCTTTAATGTCACTTCATTAGTTCGGAATTCGTTTCCTGAAAAAGAACTACACTGGTCATCAATTCACAAATATAAAATGCCTAACAATGATTCTTATCACACAACCATAAATGGTATGACATGTCCCATTATAAGGAATCATAATACATGGGTTTTTATTAACTTTATTAGGATAAATAGCTATCTGTTTTCATCGGTAAAATCCCAATTATAAAATACATTTTAGATCCTAGTATTGTGATAAATTATTGAGTGCCAACATGTATGGATTTAAACTAGAGCATAACCAACCAAAGAGGGTGAATATAGAGAAACTCTAAAGAATAAGGATGTTCACAACAATGCGTGGGATGGATCAGTCACTATCAAGATAAGGGTAATTAGTATTGTTACTACTATAGAATTCACAAATACATTTTTAAAATAATAATAAATTAGTAGAATAGGAAATAAGATCATCCATTGAATGAGATGATGTCCCATCCTCTCTTCCTTGATGAATAATTTGAATCATAGTCAGTTTATTCTAATGACCATCCACATTTATAATATTACATCAACAACCCAAAAATATATGGATAAAAATTTAAAATGGAAACAATATCAAACTCTATGTATAATCCTTTACTTGTAAAATAGATTGATGAACCATACAATCTAACATTAAATACTATATTGATGGGTTTCTTTTTTTTTTGGTTTCTTTCACTCAATTTACACCGAAAAATTATTAATGGCATCATCTCTAAATATATCATCAAATAATAAAACATCCTAGCTAGGGTGGGAATAATAGTGGGTAGACCATGGTTCCCATACATCTCCAACAAGTGGCTCCAAACATATTTCTCGACTGTAATAAATATTACAACCCCTTAATATTTATGGGACTTCTAATTGATTAAGTGTATCTATTTGATGGTTGTGAATGAATTAATTTTTGAATACAACAATAATGGTTACCTACATATTTGGATTTATATCATGAAGGACTTCAAGATATGAATCCTGAAAACCATCCCATCAAGGGTAGACCACCGATAGACTAGTGTCCCTATAACCACATCAAACTTCTTTGGAAGTCTCCTACAATATCTAACAAAAAAAATATATCCCTTACCATATAGTGGTAGAGGAGGGTTTTCATGTTATCTCAGTGGGAACCTAAATCATTCCTTGTAGGGCTTATATCAACTATATATTCTACTCTAACCACATAACATTTATTTCTATAGAGTCCACAAAATATTTTGTTGCTAATATTTCCCCTATAGTAATCCAAACATGGCCACCAAAGAGTAAGTACCACCAAGGGTCATCAACTATTATGGACATGGAGAAATCCCATTCATAAAAAACTATCAAAAACCTTATTAACAGTATACATAGTTTGTTTTTGACTTAAGAACATTTTCAAATTCCCATTTGTTGAAATACTTGGATATTTTTGAGGTAGATATTTTAGAATTTTCATAAAGTCCCACTATATGAGGTATTTCAATAGTTAATATGGATGTTGTATCTATATAAATAATCATGAATTTCAATATTATGAATATGAAAATTCAAAATATGTATGTTCTCCCTATAGTGTAAATAAAATATACAACAACTATATAGGTCCTCCCTATAATTAGAAACCAATATTTAAGCTTGGATGATATCCCATTATAAATTTTTATGAATTTTCTCCTCAAAAAAATCTAAATTATAACCATGGATTCCCACCACATGAAGCTATTTTCTCCAATATTCAAAGAGGTCCTCCACATGAATCCCTTCCTGAAGTTCATCCCCATTGTGAAAATATTTTTATACATGTCGGTCCTTCCCCTTTCAATTAAGAAGTAGAAAAACAAAATGTAACATCCTAGGTAAATGAAGAATAAGTAATATTTCATATTTCTTAATGTTTTTGAATTAAATATTAATTTTACTTCAAAGGGGTTTCTATGTTCGATAGCGTACCCGATACACAACAACCGGTTTTATTGGATTCTTACATTGCACACTAATAATATAATATTATTATTTTAAATGGTAGTTAACTCATAACCGTTATATTGGCAAGAATGAATGAAAACAACTAAAATATGATTATACATGTTTTTTAGATGCATTTAATTTTATCCAATTAAAGTTAGAAGCTTAAAAAGTGAATGAATCTAATTTTAAGCATAATTTACATTAAAAGGCTGATTTATCACCTTTTAATGTAGAACCCTATTGAAATATATTTTTGGTCACCTTAATACATTCTAATTGGACAAATATAATCTTTATATATATTGGGGATACAAAATTTTACTTTGGGTAATTTTTTGGTATTTTTCTGATAAAGTTCATTTTTAATGAATAGGGAAAAATATTTCATTTTAATTCAAAAGTTCCTTTTTATCTAATTTATTTATATGGTTATATTATCTTTTTAGTTGGTTTTAAAGTGAAATTAAAATATATTTTTACCATTTAATCTAATTTTTGTCATTGTAATTAATTTCACATTGAAATTAGACATAAAAAAGTATTAATCTTTTGATAGTTATTGTTTCTTAAAAACACACTATTTGTTTTAACAACGGGAATTAATGATTAAATTAATTAATTCCACAACTATTTTTTTTAATTTTTCAACATATAAATCAATTTTTAATTTGGAATATCAAATATAGCTTAGGCTGAATTTTTTGTATTTTTCTGAAAAACATCAATTTTTGATGAATAGTGACACCACTTAGTGGTAGTCAAAAAAACTAACTTTTTCATTTAAATGAAATTTTACCACATATGTGAATTGAATTTCAAAAATCTGACATACATAGTTGTTATCAATAAGTAAAATGTGGTTCATTAAGATAAAAATAATTTTTGGTGAATAGTAACTTTTGACTTTTATTTACCGCGGTTAAAGGTAAATAAAGTAATTCAAGGTTAAAGGAATATTATAATAATTCCAAATTACCTTAACACTTTTCCTAACCATATTAGTTGAGTCATTAACGACCATGGTCATCTTTGCGTATATTATGGGACCCCTTTGATTCACTTGGAAGTGATAATGACAATTTAGATTAATTAATTTAAAGTAAAGGCCAAAATGACATTATCAAAAATATTATAGTAATAAATTTTTATATGGTGTTATATAAGTCCTATTTTTGACTATACATATTAATTGGAAATCTAAAACTATTTAATACAAGATTTTATATTTATAATAATTTTTAGACATCGAATAAATTAAATTATATATAACACAATAATGATGAAGTATTTACCCCATTAATAAATGATTAAAATAAATTAGATTATAGTGATTAAAATATAATCCAAAACATGTCTTATTATGATTGGATGATTTTATTTCGAATACGAGTCATATTATCTTAGACCTTAATTATTTTTGGACCATTAGAAACCGAATATCATTATATAATAAAATAATGTTTTCACACTTTCCTAAAGAGCCCCTCCTCCCCCTTATAGAAGGAAACCACTTATAACCAATTCCTCACACCTCTCAAGCCATTTGGATCATCCAAACTATGCCCAATTATTCTCTAAACATCCCTATCCTTATATTATAAGCATTACCTTTGGGAGAAGGCACTTCAAGAAGTCTTTTGGTTCAAACCAAAGGGAGTTACCCAAATTAAAGGTAACAGTTTCTCTTAAATTGTTTTCATTTATTTTACTTCTCCAACCCCTAAACTCTTTTTATTCATTTTTTTTGTAACAAAAGCAGTATCCTAAATATACTAGGATGTTGTTATAATAAGGATTAAAACTACACATACACACACCTCCATCTAATGGATGAAGAACATAATGTTTCTGTGGATGGAAAACTAACGCCTCACGAAACGATGATTGTTCAACTACATCTTAACACCTATCATGGTGACCATTATGATGCAACTATATTTATATATGATATATATTATGTTTATGATTTCCTTATGTTTATATAATTTCCATTTATATCATGACTTTATTGTTTCCATAGCGGGTAAATACGATAATCTCATTTGAGGAAGTGCGGACTACCGCCCACTCAAAGTGATTTGATTCGTTAATGCCTTATGTGGTATGTATAAAGGATGGAGTTAATGATATTATATATGATATTATACTGGAATTATAATATATCTATGTATCATTATGTTTTATTTCCATTAAAATAAGAAATAGATATGAAAGAAGCGTTCATGTGTATGTACGGCTTACCGTCTCCATGAACGGTGCATTTCATTTCTTACCTCTAAATGTTATGTACTATTATAAAAACATGTATATAACGGATATATATGATATATATGATATACAAATAATTAATATCATTCTGGATATAATGAACCTTTGACCACATGGACAACTTGAAAATATAAGTTGTTTGTTTTTACTCAAGTACCAAATATCGACAAAATGAACGTTATTAACTTAAATGATTTAATAGTGTTTATAACATTGTAATAAGTGATATAAAAGGACTAATAAACATGAAAAATGTTCTCAAGCAAGTATAAATTAACTATAGTTTATTATTCAGGATATTAAAGAACGATCGAGTAAAGTCAGACTCGAGGTAAGGGACTTCGTCTCAATCTCCGTTCATTGAGTCATTTTTTAGTTTTATACACGACATTATTTTATATAGTGTATAAACCCCTTTGAATTTTCATTTCATTCAAAGGGGATCTTTTTATATGAATCATTTTACTAAACGACAAAAAGGAATGTTTTTTAACGTAAGCGGTGACAATGACCTTTCCTCCACCGCGAGTATTAATTGATCTTTGGTTTACTTAACAAGCCGTAAGGTTTTTAAAAGGACAAATAAATACCATATAGCCTTTTTACGTATTTTGGTATTGAAAATGATTTTGAGAATGGATTTATTATTTCAATATCTTGAAATGTTATTTTGATATTGCAATGTGGTAATGTTATCTTTTCTTTATACTTATGTTATGCGTTATGATCATGTTATATTTCCTGGGAATTATTTACGTATACGAGTGGTTCCGCGATAAACCTATGGTGGGTGAGCCCAAGATAGCTCTCTAATGCATTGGGTAATGTGACGGAGGTAAACGTGAATTTTTCTCCTAAGAGATTTAGGGAATATACTATGATAGGTATTCCAAATTAACTCCCTATGTAGTTGTGATAGTTTAAATGTAAGTACGATATGGAAGCCACAAGTTACCTTTATGATTTATGATTTCTATGTGTCTTTGATAAATCTTATGATTTCATAAGGTAAGTAAAAGAGTTCAGGTTTTGTATGTATTTATGAACAAATGTTTTCATTCTTTGTTTTATAACCCTGACTGATATTTTTATGCTCATCCCATGTTTTGAATTGTTTTCACAGGACTTTAAGATGAATAAGGTCAAGGATGAGATCAAGGAAAAGTCATGTTATCTAAAACATGGTACTAGACATGACCCTTTTTTAAGAGTTTTTATTTTATGAAAAAATGGAAACTATATAGATATGTCTACCTTTTAATCTTTTGAGATGTAATAGTTATGTCCTAATTACCTAAAAATCTAAACCCGAAAAGATCCTCAATGTGAATTATTCATTTAATTCAATATTATGTAATGTTTAAGGCTGGGTCCTTATAGTTGGTATCAAAGGGAGGTTTAGATAACTTTAAGAGTCATTTTATTGTTAAAATTAATATACATAATGGAATTTATGTTAATATTGATATCATATAGCATTTATATATTACCATGTTTCTTTTCCTAAGATATTTCTATGTTCAGAATGGTTTTCCACAGAGGAAACAGGGAATCTATGTTGAGACGACATCAGGAGGAAGACAACCTTCCAAATCAGCAACCTGAGATGGTCGGAATAAGAATTGAATAGTTTGTTGCAGTGATGGAATAGTTGAATCAGGATATAAATGGTGGTGGTATCCATGTATGAGATCAGCCAGATCAACCACAGAGGAACATGTCAGTAGTGTAGCATTTCATGAGGCAACATCCCACATCATTCAGAGGATCATCTGACCATGTGCAAGCTATAGGGTGGATTAAAGCACTAGAGAAGATTATTGATGTCATTGGTTGTTCAGAACATCAAAAGGTTAGTCTTTCAGTTTACGTTTTTTAAGGTGAAGCTGATTATTGGTGGTCGATGGTGAAAAATATCAGTGATATTGAGGAGATTGATGCTCTTGATAGGGATGAATTCAAAGGTATGTTTCTTGATAAATATTTTCCTAAGGTGGTTTGTCTTAGGATGGAAAAACAATTCCTAGAATTGAGGCAGGAGGATGACTCAGTGGCTGCTTATGAAGAAATATTCACTCGACTGGCAAGGTATGCTCCAAATTTCATACGAGATCTTGATAGTAAAATCAACAGTTTTTACTCAGTATTAAAGCCAAAGTATCGAAGGGCTTTAGCTTCTTGTGAGTTCAAAAGTTATGAAAAACTTGTTCATTGTGCTGAGAAGGTGGAAATGGATTTTTCCGATGATCATGTATTCTTTGACAAATAACATAATAAGAGATCGAGTTGGCAGGGTAAAGGTAAGAACTCTTCGAAAAAGTTAGATGGTAAGAAACTTAAGTTTACAGTTTGTGAAAATTGTGGGAAAAAGCATGCTGGGGAATGTCTTTTGAATTATTGTAAGGGCTACTGATGTGGTAAAATGGGATATAAGGCTCGTGATGTCACTATAAAAGATCCGGGTAATGGTAAGACAAAATCTGATTTACAGTCAGTAAAATGTTTTAAGTGTAATGAAATGGGTCATTATGCAAATGAGTGTCCAAAAACGAACTCAACCGAAGGAAAGCAGCCATACTACAAGCACAAAGGGGTGGTGAAATCCTTTGCAACTACTTCAGCAGATGTTGGGCCATCAAAAGAAGTTGTATCAGGTACACTGTTTTTTTGTTCAGATTATACCAATGTTTTGTTTGATTGAGGGTCTACACACTCTTTAATTTCTAAGAAGTTTTCTAGTAAATTGGGAATTCCATATCAAGATATGAATACCGAACATACGGTAAAAACACCTGGAGGAAATGTCGAGACAAAAAGAAAACATAAGAACATTCATTTCCTTGTGTGCAGAAAGAATCTACCTGAAAACCTTATTGTTTTTCCTCTAGTAGAGTTTGATGTTATTTTGGGCATGGATTGGATTTCTATTTACCATGCTAATATTGACTGCAGAGATAAATAGGATTCTTTTAAGAATAATTTTCAGTTTGTATATAAAAATGAACCCTTGATGTTGATAACATATCAGGAAGCTAAGAAACTCGTAAAAGATGGAAATGAATGTTACCTTGCACATATTGTTGAAAACAAAGGAACTGTTCTAATTAATGATGTGCCAGTGGTAAACGATTACCTTGATATTTTTACTGATGAGTTTCCTATTATTATAACTGATCAGGAAGTTGAATTTACTGTTGAATTAGTTCCTGATGCTAAACCAATTTCAAAACCCCCTTATCGAATGGCTCAAATTGATCTTTTAGAGTTAAAGAAGCAATTGCATGAATTATTAGATAAAGGTTTCATTCGACCTAACACATCACCATGGGGTGGTCCTATCTTATTTGTTAAAAAGAAATATGGTTCAATGATACGTTTCATTGATTATAGATCCTTGAATAACATCACTGTTAAGAATAAGTATCCTTTGCCTCATATCGATGATTTGTTTGATCAGCTCCAGGGAGCTCCATATTTTTCAAAGATTGACCTGAGGTTGGGGTACCATCAGTTGAAATTAAAGGAAGAAGATGCTCTAAATATTGCGTTTCATACTAGATATGGCCATTATGAATTTGTAGTTATGCCTTTTAGGTTAACAAATGGACCTACTGTATTCATGGATATGATGAATAGAATTTTCCATGAGTTCTTAGATAAGTTTGTGGTTGTGTTCATTGATGATATTTTGGTTTATTCCAAAAATAAATAGGAACATGAAAGTAATTTAAGGTTTGTCTTGAAAACCTTAAAATAAAATAAACTTTATGGGAAATTCAGAAAGTGTGAGTTTTGGTTACAACAAATTTATTCCTTTGGTCACATTGTTTCATAAAATGGAATAACTGTTGATCCTTCTAAAATAAAATATGTTAAAGAATGGCCATGACCCAAAAATATTACCGAGATACATAGTTTTCTTTGTTTGGTAGGTTATTATCGAGGTTTGTTGAAAATTTTTCACGGTTATCTTGTCCAATGACTAAGTTAACTTGAAAAGGTGTTAAGTTCATCTGGAAAAAAAGAATGTGATAATTGTTTTAAGGAATTGAAAAGAAGACTGGTGAATTCTCAAGTTTTGGTCCTGCCTTCCAGAAATGCTGAGTTTGTTATTTTCATGATACTTCATGGAAAGGACTTGGTTGTTTCCTAATGAAAAATGATCAAGTAATTGCTTATGCATCATGTCAGTTGAAACCACATGAGTTAAATTATCCTACACATGATTTGGAATTACCTGCATTTTTTTTGCTTTTAAAATTTGCAGGAATCATTTGTATGGAGTGAAGTGTGAAATATATACTTATCACAAAAGTTTAAAGTATATATTCACTCAGAAATAATTGAACATGTGACAGAGGAGATGGTTGGAATTATTCAAGGATTATGACTGCATGATCCATTACCATCTGGGAAAGGAAAATAAAGTGGATGATGCTTGGAGTCGAAAAAGAAATGTCTCATTAGCCATGCTATGTTTGGAACAAGATCCTTTGGATTTTGATTTGATGAATTTCGGCATAGAAGTTGTTGTTGCAGGAAATTATTCTGTTTCGTTTCAGGTGTCAGTGAAATCATCTCTATCAGACAGAATTAAGAAAGCGCAGAATGAAGATAGTGAGTTGCAGAAAAAGGTAGAGTTTCTTCAGAAGGGTAAGTTGGCTGAATTTAACATTGATAATGATTGTGTTTTGAGATTTGGGAAGAGATTATGTGTACCTTGTGATTCACAGTTGAAGAATTAGTTGTTATGTGAATCTCATAGTTCTCCGTTTTCAGTTCATCCTGGTAGTACTATGATGTACATAGATCTTCAAGAGTATTACTGGTGGGATGGAATGAAAAGAGATATTGCTAATTTTACTTTGAAGTGTTTTACTTTTCAGAAGGTTAAAGTAGAGCGACAGTTACCAAAAGGGATGATTCAGCCTCAACCAGTGCCAGAGTGGAAATGGGAAAATATATCCATGGACTTCGTTGTGGGATTACCAAAGACATCTCGAGGTAATAATGAAATCTAGTTTATAGTTGATCGATTAACTAAATCTGCACATTTCCTTCCTATTAGAGATACTCTATCTTTAGATCAACTTGCTCAGTTGTATGTTAAAGAGATAATCAGGTTGCATGGAGTTCCCCTCTCCATTGTATCTGATCGTGATCCCAAGTTTACTTCTAACTTTTGTAAAGGCCTTCAGAAGTCATTGGGTACTGAATTAAATTTTATTACATCTTTTCATCTTCAATCAGATGGGCAGTCAGAACGAAAAATTCATACATTGGAGGATATGTTACGTTCTTGCTCGATGGATTATCAGGGAAGTTGTGACAAACAACTTTCCTTGGTTGAATTTTCTTATAATAACAGTTTTCATTCTAGTATACAGATGGCTCCATTTGAGGCATTATATGGAAAGCATTGTCAAACTCCAGCTTTTTGGGATGAAGTAGGTTAAAGGAAGCTGATTGTACCAGAATTGGCAGATGATATGGCAGAGAAAGTTCAGTTGATTCAGAAGCACATGAGAATAGCTCAGAGTAGATAGAAACATTATGCTGATAACCATCGGAAGGATCTTTCCTTTGAGGTAGGTGATCATGTGTTTCTCAAAGTTTCTCCATGTAAAAGTGTGATGCATTTTGGTAAGAAGGGAAATTTGAGTCTGAGGTTCATTGGACCTTATGAAATTCTGGAGAAAGTGGGATCAATTGTGTATAGAGTGGATTTACCTCCAAGTTTATCCCAAGTACACAATGTTTTTTATGTTTCGATGTTGAGAAAGTATATACCAAATCAATCTCATGTTTTGATCCTAGAGGTAGTTCAGTTGGAAGAGAATCTCTCTTTTGGAGAACATCTCGTCCAGATTCTTGACCATAGAGAGCAAGTGTTGCAGAATAAGGTAATTCACCAGGAAAAGGTTTTGTGGATAAACCATATGGTTGAAGAGGCAACGTGGGAATCTGAAAATGCAATGAGGGATAAATACCCCCACTTATTTTGATAAGTGAATAAAAATTGCGAGGACGCAATTCCCAAAAGGGGGGAAGGATGTAACATCCAAGGAAAATGAAGAATAAGGAATATTTCATATTTATTAATATTTGTGAATTAAATATTAATTTTTCTTTAAAGGGGTTCCTATGTTCGATAGCATACCCGATAAGCAACAACGGGTTTCTTTGGAGTCATACATTGCACACTAATAATGTAATATTATTATTTTAAATGGTAGTTAACTCCTAATTATTGTATTGGCGGGAATGAATGAAACTAACTACAATATGATTATACATGTTTTTTAGATGTATTAATTTTTATCCAATAAAAGTTAGAGGATTAAAATGTGAATGAATTTAATTTTAAGCATAATTTACATTAAAAGGACGATTTAACACCTTTTAATGGAGAACCCTCTTTAAATATAGTTTTGGTCACTTTAATACATTTTAATTGACCAAATATAATCCTTCTTTGTATTGGGGGCATCAAATTTTACTTTGGGTAATTTTTTGGTATTTTTCTGATAAAGTTCATTTTTTAATGAATAATGAAAAATATTGCATTTTAATTCAAAAGTGCATTTTAATATAATTTATTTATATGGTTAGATTATCTTTTTAGTTGGTTTTAAAGTGAAATTAAAATATATTTTTTTCTATTTAATCCAACGTTTTTCATTGGAATTAATTTCACTTTAGATTAGACATAAACAAGTATCAATCTTTTGATAGTTATTGTTTCTTAAAAGCAAGTTATTTGTTTTAACGACGAGAAATAATTTTTAAATTAATTAATGCCACTTATATGGTTTGAATTTTTCAAAATAGACATAATTTTGAATTCGGAATATCAAAGATAGCTTAGGCTGAATTTTTGGTATTTTTCTGAAAAAACTTCAATTTTTGATGAATAGTGACACCACTTTGTGGTAGTTAAAAAAATGACTTTTCATTTAAATGAAATTTTACCACTTCTGTGAATTGAATTTCAAAAATCTGACATACATGGTTGTTGTTAAGAAGAAAAATATTTTTCATTAAGATGAAAATATTTTTTTGTTGAATAGTAACTTTTGACTTTTATTTACCTCCGTTAAAGGTAAATAGGGTAATTCAAGGTTAAAAGAATATTATAATAATTCCAAATTACCTTAACACTTTCTATAACCTTATTGGTTGAGTCATTAACGACCATGGGAATCTTTGGGTCTATTTTGGGTGTAGCGACCTGAATCCGGAGCCCCTCCACTGGTGCCCCGTACCCGGTTCGCCACATGATCTGAAGCTAATTTCCCCAAACACCAGAGGCTGCTGACTAGCAGTGAGGGCCTTGGTGAATTGGTGGGGAGAATATTCCCTCATTCGGTAAAGTATACAGTAGAAGAACAACCAAACACAATAACGGAAACTGTAAACAACATACTACAACTGAACTGAACAACGGAAGCAATGCATAAATAATGATGATGCAACATGGTACATATGTCTATGGAATGTTGTAAACAAACCAACCTGCTGGAGTACAACGGAAAAACAAATTGCAAATAAAACAAAGTAAATGCCTCAACATCACAAGCCTAATCTCGGTCCCTTGCTCTCCATCTCCAAGAAATCACGTACCATAAGTCGAAGGGCGCTTTCCCTTATCAATTCCTCCAATAACAAAGTCTGCTTGGGCCCAAAAGCATGGCCCAAAGAGGGTGTGAGATAAAATCCTAGTAGGAAATCACCCAAAGATCTGTTCCTAACAGTCAATTGATACAAGGAAAGTGAAATTGCAGGAAGCAGTAAACAAAAAATCACACAGAAGCTACAATCCACAATTCTAGTATATAAAGTACACAAGTAACAACAACAAGAAGAAGAAAATTGGTAACCCTCTGGGTAGCACTCACAGAATAACCCCTATGGTTCAACCTACATGTACTAGAAACCCTCTAGGAGGTACACACAGTATCACCCCTCTGGTTCATCTAAGAATAGACTCTCTGAGGAAGCACTCACCATCAATTCCCTCTACAGTCTCGTATCCTGCTAAAGGCTCTCTGGGGAAGCACTCAACATCTCATTCCCCATGTGGCCCGCGTCGAGGAACTACAGACTCTCTGAGGAAGCACTCATCTTCAATTCCCCATGTGTTATCGCATCGTCTTAAAAGATATTCTGGAAAACCCCTTACGTCTATTCTCCATGTGGTCTACTACACTAGGTTCACACAGTCATGTGTGAAATAAACATGCTCAACACGCGTGAAATGTCAAAGTAAACCTCAAGAACTATATGGATATCAATCTAAGGCTCAACAACTTAAAATAGAAATAGTTCCACTGTCCAACAACATGGAATGGAAACTGGCAACCACCAAAAGGTAAAACAAGCATGGTAGAGAAACCTGATCACAAAACATTTTACTCTACTCACAAGCCTAAAACTCTACTACAGCAATCAAACAAAGAAAGAAAACAGCATGGGAAAGACTAGAAACCCAAAATTCCCCACCCAAGGGAATTTGTGGAAATTGAACAAACTACTCAAAGACTTTCTACAGAAAGGCACAAACAACCCACCTGGATGCTAGGGGATCGATATACTTGAACCACGACGACTGATTCTCCCTAGAACGCCGTAGATCTGAGAGAATACACAAAACGTTCAACCCACGACAACATGAAAATGAGGAGGAACCATGGAACAAGGCTAAAGCAGAAGAAATGGATCCCCAAGGTGATCCCAATGTAATTTACGGTAGCTAGAATGGATATCGGACGGAGGAATGATGACTCAGAGAATATTTGTGGCCCTTGGCGCTCTCGGACGAACAAAATCTGAAGAAGAAGACGTTTCTGTGTGTCAGGTGCGACCCTGGTCCGTTTAGTGAAAAGAAAAGAAAAGTACATGGCGTGTATTTTTAAAGTACATGGCGTGTAATGAGTTTTTTCCGTACTCCGCCAAAATCGGCCTCCACGTAACCCCTACACACTGTGTGTGTGGCCCAGACATGGCCAACACACGGCTTTGAGCGGGAAAAGAGTACACGACATGTACTCAGAAAGTACATGACGTGTACTTCAAAAATTTCCAGAAAGTTTATTTTTCTCAAAAACTCAAGAAAAAGGAAAGGCGTACCTGAAACGAGATCTGGGTTCTTACAAACTTTCCCCCTTAAATAAAATTTTCCCCGAATTTCATAGCGAGAAGTAGAAGAAGAAACCCCGAATAGCTCCGACCACTACGATCATACATCGGCCTCCCTCTCCCAGGTCTCGTCCTATACTCGCCTGTGCTGCCATAGCACCCGTAATAGAGGAATAGAGCGCCCACGGAGAACCTTCGTACTACGATCGACAATTCAAATAGGATGATCCTCTAACGACACATCTGCTTTAAGCTCAACCTCCTCAGGCTGAAAGTCATGAGACGGGTCTGAAAAGTAACTTCAGAGCTGAGATACATGGAAGACGTTGTGTATGGTATGGTACCTATGGGGTAGCTGCAACTGATAAGAGACCAGCCCAACTCTCTCTAAAACCTCAAACAGCCTAACGTACTGTGGTGAAAGCATACCCAGCCTCTGAATCCTCTTGTGTTCCAACCTCAGTGCGACACGCAGGAAAACGTGATCCCTGAACTCGAACTCTAGAGGTCGTCTCCACTGACCAGCATAAGACTACTATCAAGACTGTGCTGTATCCATCCTCTTCTGAATCAGTTCTATCTGCTCTGAAGTCTCCTGAACAAGACGAGGTCCCAGCAAGGCTGCCTCTCCTACCTCCAGCCAACATAAGAGTGATCAGCATGGCCTACCGTACAAAGCTTCGTATGGTTCCATCTGAATGGTCACCTGGAAACTGTTGTTATAGGAGAACTCCACTAGAGGAATATGATTCTCCCAAGGACCGCCAAAGTCTAGGATGCAAGCTCGGTGCATATCCTCAAGCACCTGGATCATGCGCTCAGACTGACCATCTGTCTGGGGATGGTATGTTGTACTCAAAAGTACCTATGTACCCAAGGCCTTCTGAAGTCCCTGCCAGAACCGTGAGGTAAAGCGCACATCCCTGTCTGAAACAATAGAGAATGGAACCCCATACAGTAGAACGATCTCTATGATGTAAATTTATCCCAGATCATCGACAATGAAGGTATCCCTGATCGGAAAGAAGTGAGCAACCTTTGTGAGCCTGTTGACGACAATCCAAAAAACATCATTTCCTCAGGGTGACCTCGAAAACCCGGTCACGAAGTCCATCGCAAAATCGTTTCACTTCCACTCCAAAATGGGTAACTGCTGTAAAAGGCATGTTGGTCACTGATACTCCGCCTTCATCTACTAAAAAGTAAAACACCGCAAGATGAAACCAGCAATATCTTTCTTCATACTAGGCCACCAGTACTGGCGATGAAGATCCCAATACATCTTGGTAACTCCAGGATGAACTGACCAAACTGAGGAATGAGAATCCCACATCAGCTCCTCACGTATGTCTGCAGTCACCCATACGCATCCCTGGAAACAAAAGATCTCATCTTCTCCCACTGTCCATCCAGGAAGTGGGTCCTCTCCTGACACACTCTCCCGCAGGACTAAGCCTTCTAAGTCAGATAGTTGCCTCATCCGTACCTGATCAATTAGTGTAGAGGTAATAGTTACAGAAGATAAGAAAGTCTATCTCTGTCTGTCGTGAACCTCTAGATTCATCTCATAGAATAGAGCCATAAGATGCCACTCACTGCTGGCCTCCTGAACTGCCTGAATCTGAGTTCGCCTACTCAATGCATCTTCCCATGTGTTTCCGTTTCCCAACGTATAGGCAAGCTCGAAATCAAAATACTGAAGATACTCGACCCACCTACATTTCCGCAGATTCAGATCACGCTGAGTAAAGATTTACTTTAGACTCCTATGGTCAGTGAAGAACACAAAGTGACCTCCCAGAAGGTAATGTCTCCAACAACGCAAGGCATGAACAACAACTGCCAACTCTAGATCATGCGTTGGGTAGTTCCTCTCATGTGGCCTCAACTGCCGATACCTGTACACCACGATTCCATCTCTATGCATAAGCAAAACTCCTAGCCTGATACCTGAAGAATCATAATAAACATGGTAGATCTTGCCTGGCTCTGTCAAGACTAGTATCGGTGCTGACGCCAATCTTCCGTTCAGTTTTTGAAAGGCTGACTCACAAGAATATGACCATAAGAACTTCATCCCATTCTTGGTTAGACCTTTCAAAGGTGCTGCTAGGCATGAGAAGTCCTGAATGAAGCGTCTTTAGTATCCATCCCTCCCTAGAATACTATGTACCTCAAAAATGTTTATTGACTACTCCCGGGAAACTACAACTCTCATTTTCTCTGGGTCCACATATACTCCTGCCTCTGAGATGACGTGACCCAAGAAGTGAATCTAATCCATCCAAAAGTGGCACTTCGAGTGTTTACCCTAAAGCTGCTGCTCTCTCAGTGTACTCAGAATGATCTCAAGATATGTGGAATGGTATTCTCGAGTGTGAGAGTGCACCAAGATATCATCCACAAAGACCACGATAAAGGAGTCCATGTAAGGATGGAACTATCAGTTCTTCAGTGCCATGAAAACTGCTGGCGCATTCATGAGACCGAACGACATGACTGTATACTCGTATATACCATACCTGCTCTTGAAGGCTGTCAGAGGTATATCTGATGGTGTAACATGCAACTGATGATAACAGGACCTCAAGTAGATCTTCGAGAACACCTGGGCTCCTCAAAGCTGATCAAAGAGGTCATCAATCCTCACCAAGGGATATCGGTTCTTGTCCATCAACTGGTTCAGCTTCCGATAATCCATACAAAGCGGAAGGGTAATGTCTACCTTCTTCACAAACAGGATAGGCGAACTCCAAGGAGAAGTACTGGGTTGGATGAAACCATTTTCCTGAAACTCCTCCAACTGCTTCTTGAGCTCTTGCAACTCAAGTGTAGCCATCCTATAAGGAGGAATGGACAATGGTGATTCTCCTGGCATGAGCTCAATAGAAAAGTCTACCTCATGCTCCAGAGGCATACCTGCAAAGTACTCTAGAAAGACGTACCTGAAATGATCCACCACTGAAGGAAAGTTTAGCTGCAAAGTCCCCTGATCATCCAAATAAAGTCTAGCAATCTGGGATGTCACCCTTCCTAGACCATGATGCTCGAGTCCATCTCGACTTTCCCGAACATCCCATTTGCCTCTATGATAAAAATATTCACCCTCTGGTGAGATAAAACTCACCCTGCGATGATAACAGTCGACGACTGCCTGGAAGGGAACCAACCAGTCCATCCCGAGGATGAAATCATAGTCTATCATCTCTAGGAAATAGAGATCCCATAAGATATGATACCCTACAACCTCAAGAGGGAACTCTCTACACTGGAGTACACTAGATGTCCTAATCCCCAAAGGTGTGTCTAGTGTCAATGAGTCGAAATAAGAAAAGACACAGATCCCAACGCTCTCCACAGCAGAAACATAGATAAAACTATGTGATGAACCAGTATAAAAAAGATCTGAAGATGAAATTGAGGCTACTAAAATCGTACCTCGAACTGTAGAAGGGCTGGGATCCTGCTCATGATAGACCTGCTCCACTGCGAAAGACAATCCTACACTCAGCCCTACGCCCCTGGATGACCACTCTGAGCTAAACCTCTCTGATGGTGCTGAGGGACTGGTGGATGACTGCCATGGCATTAACCTCCACCTCGGCCCGAACGGTCGGTAGAACTATAGTTCCCCGACTGGTGAGAAACTTGTGGGGCTACTCCTGAATGTGGAGTCATGGAAGAACCCCAGTCACCAGCTGCTGGTGAGAAAACCTAGCAGAAAAACTGAAGCTGACCCATCTTGCCGCAAGATCGGCACTCCATGGGGTCTCTCTGGCAATGCGGCCTCGTGTGACCTAACCGGCCACAGTGGTAACATTCAACCTAGCTGCCTGATGAAGCATCTCCCTTCCTTAGATCACCACGCGTAGACTACCTATGGTTCTTCATACTGTCATCTGGTGGAAAACTAGCTCTGGAAGAAGAACTTCCCTGGCTCGCAGCTCCAGAGTCTCTCAGATTGCACTCCGCAATCAGCGCCTGGTTGAAGATGGAAGTGATGGAAGTCGATAGGAAGAGATTCACCTGCGAGCGGATATCCCACCTGGGACCATCCTTGAGCTTCCTTGATATTAACACCCAAATCCCATCTTGGAGGGGTTTGAAATGATGTAGCTTGATGAAATGAAAGGAATACTCCATGACAGATAGAGTACCCTTCTCTAAGCTCATGAACTCCTAGGCTTGGTCAGCCCTCAAGGTATCTGGGTAGAAGTAGTCATAAAAGATGCCCTGAAACTCCTCCCAAGCTATAACCTACTGATGACCCGCCTGTGAGATCACATCCCACTACCTCTTGGCAGAGTCTCGGAGTCTGTAGGTAGAGAGCTTGACCCACCTCTCTGGAGGCATCTCCAGATGCTCAAATATGGTCAACATGGATTCCATCCATGACTCTGCAGCCTGTGGCCCTCCTTCTCCCGAGAACGTGGGAGGATGTTGCTACTGGAAAACCCACGTCAAATCTTCCAAAGTCGAGGCAGGAGGCAGTGCACCCTGAAAGGTTTGCATCATCCTCAGAAAACCTCAACTGAACTGCGCATCAGCTCCAACAACTGGTATGAAAGTCGGTGCCAAGGTTGGCCCAAATGGAGGATTGGCAGGAAGTCACTGATCATCCATATATAGAATCTCATCACGGCCTGACGACTGACGTACAACTGGAGGACATCTAGGAGGCATAGCTCTGAAAGATCAGAAGCACACCTTAGATCAGAATTAACAAAGACAGAGAACACAAGAGTACAAAACGGGAACAGGGAAGATAAACACACAAGTTTACAAAACACGACTACAAAACGTGTATAAAAACTACACGATGTGTCTTCTTAAGCCACTGACATGGGCGTGAAACCCTACCCTACAGGTCATGTAACACCTCAAAATACACAACATGTTGAACTAGAACACGACGTGTACTTGAAAACTATTCCCCTGCCTGAGTCACCTTACACTTCTAGCCCACACGGTCCAACTTAACCCGAGATTACACGACGTGCTCTGAACAAACACAGCATGTACTAGACAAGGATTCGGCAGCCCATGTTGTTAAATACATAGCTGTCTATAGGGTTGAACCTTACATGGTGTGTTCCGAACCAACACGGCGTGTATAGGTGAAGGCGACACCATCCCGTGTTGTTCGTGACATGACCAAGTACCTGAACAAAACTACACGGCATGTTCCGAAGACAACACGGCATGTCAAAGAGAAGGTAATGTTGACCCGTGTTGTTTGTGACACGGTCGGGTACCTGGACAAGACTACATGTCATGTTCCTTTACAACACGACATGTTCTACCCGAGCTTCCCCGACCTGTGTTGTTAGTGACACGACCGGGTACAAGGCTCCAAAATACATGGCGTGTACCTACCGTACACGACGTGTTACTGAAGTTACTATCATGACATCATGTTTCTGGTTAAACGGTCAGTGACACGGCCTAAAAACTACATGACCTGTATCCGAAAAATACACGCCGTGTATCTGGGTTTTTCTGGGCAGCAGCTCAGAAGCTGCACAGAAGCCCAGAAACACTGGAAACAATGCCAAGAGGTGCCAAATTCTGATCCAGGAGGGTCCATAACCCCACAAGAGTCAGAATTTGGCGTTCAATCAAGCAAAGCAGAAAACAAATAATCCTCTAAAAAGGTAGAAGAGATTCTATCAAGCATATATCACAACAACATGCATAATCTACACAATGTCTATCACAATAACATGCAATCGCTAATGCACCCTAGATGGCATGGAAAGAATTGCATGACATGTGATTTCTATTAGTGCCTATATGATGAATGAGATGGAATACCCTCATCTCATCGGGTTGTGACAGAAATAGAACCGCAATCATCAAGAAAATAACAACACAAAGAATGTGAATCACTCTAGGTGAAATCATATCAACCATAAAATCTCAAAACCAGCAAACTGCAATTTCACGAGTTAGTATGGCTTTTCCCTGTACATGGGTTAGCTACTCCCGAGAACAGCTTAATACCAAGTACCGAATCCATCCTATCCCTGGCTAAAGTCTCCAAACAGTAAATAAAGAGAAAATAACTTCCCTCTGATACCACTTTACAACGACCCGAATCTGGAGCCCCTCCACTGGTGCCCCGTACCCGATTCACCAAATGACCTTAAGCGTGTTTCCCCAAACACCAAAGGCTGCTGACTACTAGCGAGGGCCTTGGTGAGTCAGTGGGGAAACTATTCCCTCATTCGGTAAAGTATACAGCGGAAGAACAACCAGACACAATAACGGAAACTGTAAACAACATACTACAACTGAACTGAACAGCGAAAGCAATGTATAAATAATGATGATGCAACATGGTACATATGTCTATGGACAACAGTAAACAAACCAACGTGATGGAGTAAAACTGAAAAACAAAGTGCAAAGAAAACAAATTAAATGCCTCAGCATCGCAAGACTGAGCTCAGTCCCTTGCTCTCCAACTCCATGAAATCACATACCGGAAGTCGAAGGGCGCTTTCCCTTATCTATTTTTGCAACAACAAAGTCTGATTGGGCAAAAAATAATGGACCAAACAGGGTGTGAGATAAAATCCCAGTAGGCAATCACCCAAAGATCTGTGCCTAACAGTCAATGAATACAAGGCAAGTAAAAGTGCAGGAAGCAGTAAACAGAAAATCACACAGCAACTACAATCCACAATTCTAGCATATAAAGTACACAAGTAACAATAGCAACAAGAAGAAAATAGGTAACCCTCTGGGTACCTCTCACAGCCTAACACCTATGGTTCAACCTACAATTACTAGCAACCCTCTAGGAGGCACACACAGTCTCACCCCTCTGGTTCAGCTAAGAATAGACTCTCTGAGGAAGCACTCACCATAAATTCCCCCTATAGTCTCATATCATGCTAAAGGCTCTCTGGGGAAGCACTCAATGTATCTTTCCCCCTGTGGCCTACATCAAGGAACTACAGACTCTCTGAATAATCACTCATCGTCAATTCCCCCTGGGTCTCACATCGTATTAAAAGACACTCTGGAAAATCCATTACGTCTATTCTCTCTTTGGTCTACTACACTAGGTTCTCATAGTCCTGTGTGAAATAAACATGCTCAGCACGCGTGCAACGTCCAAGTAAACCTCAAGAACTACTTGGCTATCAATATAAGGCTCAACAACATAACATAGCAACAGTTCCACTATCCTACAACTTGGAATTGAAACTGGAAACCACTAAAAGGTAAAACAAACATGGAAAAGTAACCCGAGCACAAAACATTTTACTCTACTCACAAGAATAAACCTCTACTATAACAATCAAGCAAAGGAGGAAAACAACAGGGGAAAAATAGGAAACACACAATTCCCCACCCAAGGGAATTTGTGGAAATTACACAAAATACTAAAAGACGTTCTACAGAAAGGAACAAAACACCCACCTGGATGCTAGGGGATCTATATACTTGAACCACAATTACTAATTCTCTTTTGAACATCATAGATCTGAGAAAACACACAAAACTCTCAACCCATGATAACATGAAAATGAGGAGGAACCATGGAACAAGCGTAAAGCATAAGAAAGAGCTCACTGAGGCGATCCCAATGCAATCGACGACAGCTGGAACAGATATCGGATGGAGGCACGGTGGCTCGGAGAGGATTCATGTCCCTCAGAGCTCTCTGACAAAAGGAATCTAAAGAATAAGTCGTTTCTATGCATCAGGCATGACCCCATTCCGTTTAGTGGAAAAACTACACGGCGTGTATTTTTAAAGTACACAACGTGTAGTGGGTTTTTCTATAATCCACCAAAATTTCCTCCACATAACCCCTACACACTGTGTGTGTGGCCTGGACACGACCAGTACATTGATTTTAGAATGAAAAGAGTACACGGTGTGTACTCAGAAAGTACACGACGTGTACTCAGAAAGTACACGACGTGTCCTTCAAAAATTTCTAGAAAGTTTATTTTTCTCCAAAACACTAGAAAAAGGAAAGGCGTACCTGAGACTAAGATCCGGGTTCTTACATTGGGATGCCTTTGATCCACTTGGAAGTGATAATGACAATTTAGATTAATTAATTTAAAGTAAATGCCAAAATGACATTAAAAAAAATATTTTAGTAATTAATTATTATATGTTGTTATATAAGTCCTATTTTAGACTATGAATATTCATTAGAAGGATAAATAGATTTCTTAAAATATAGTATTTTTTATAATTTTTATAAATAGATTAAGTTAAATTATTTATGACACAATAATGAGGCAGTATTTACCACATTAATAATTGATTAAAATAAATAAGATTATAATGATTAAAATATCATCCAAAACATGTCCAATTCTGATTGGATGATTTTATTTAGAATATGAGTCATCTTATCTTATACCTTAATGAGTTTTGGACCATTAGAAACTGAATATCATTATATAATAAAATAATGTTTTCACACTTTCTTAAAGATCCCCTCCCCCCCCTTATAAAAGGAGACCAATTATATCCAATTAATCACACCTCTCAAGCCATTTGGCTTGTCCAACCTCTACCCAATTAAGCTCTCAACATCCCTCTCCTCCTCTTAGAAGCCTTACCTTAGGAAGTAGACACTTCAAGAAGTTATTTGGTTCAAACCAAAGGGAGTTACCCAAATTAAAGGTAATAGTTTCTCTTAAATTGTTTTCATTTATTTTACTTCTCCTACCCCTAAACTATTTTTATTCCTTTATTTTGTAACAACAATAGTATACTAAATATACTTGGATGTTTTTATAATATGTATTCAAACAACAATTACACACACCTCCATCTAATGGATGAAGAACATAATGTTTTTGTGGATGGAAAACTAACGCCTCACGAAACGATGATTGTTCAATTACATCTTACAACCTCTCATGGTGGCCATTATAATGGAACTATATTTATATATGATATATAATATTTTTATGATTTCCTTTTACTTATGTACTTCCCATTTATATCATGCCTTTATGGCTTCCATAGTTGGTAAATACGATAATCTCATTTGAGGAAGTGCGGACTACCACCCCCTCAAAGTGATTTGATTCGTTAATTCCTTATGTGGGATGTATAAAGGATGGAGTTAATGATATTATATATGATATTATACTGGAATTATATTATACCTATGTATCATTATGTTTTATTTCCATTAAAATAAGAAATAGAAATGAAAGTAGCGTTAATGCGTGCGTACGGCTTACCATCTCCATGAACGGTGCATTTCATTTCTTACCTCTAAATGTTATGTACTATTATAAAACCATGTATATACTGGATATATATAATATATATGATATCCAAATCCCTACTATCATTCTGGATATAATGAACCTTTGACCACATGGACAACTTGTAAATATAAATTGTTCGTTTTTACTCAAGTACCAAATATCGACAAAATGAATGTTATTAACTTAAATGATTTCATAATGCTTATAACATGGTAATAAGTGATATAAAAGAAATAATAAACTTGAAAAATGTTCTTAAGCAAGTAGAAATTTACTTTAGTTTATTATTCATGATATTAAAGAAAGATCGAGTCAAGTCAGACGCGAGGTAAGGGACTTCGTCTCCATCTCCCTTCATTGAGGAATTTTTTAGTTTTATACATGAATTTATTTTATACGGTGTATAAAACCCTTTTATTTTCATTTCTTTCAAATTGTATCTTTTTATACGATGCATTTTACTAAATGACAAAAAGGAATGTTTTTTATCGTATGTGGTGACAACGACCTTTTCACCACTGCGAGTATTAATTGATCTTTGGCTTCCTTAACAAGTCGTAATGTTTTTAAATGTACAAATAAATACCATATACTCTGTTTACATATTTTGGTATTGAAAATGATTTTGAGAATGTATTTATTATTTCAATATCTTGAAATGATATTTTGATATTGCAATGTGGTAATGTTATCTTTTCTTTATGCTTATGTTATGTATTATGATCAAGTTATGGTTCTTGCGCATTATTTAAGTATACGGGTGGTTCAGTGATAAACATATGGATGGTGAGCCCGAGATAGCTCTCCAATGCATTGGGTAATGTGAAGGAGGTAAACGTGAATGTTTCTCCTAGGAGATTTAGGGAATATACTATGATGGGTATTACAAAGTAACTCCCTTTGTAGTTGTGATAGTTACAATGTAAGTATGATATGGATTCCACAAGATACCTTTATGATTTATGATTTCTTTGTGTCTTTCATAAATCATAGGATTTCATGAGGTAAGTAAAAGAGTTCATGTTTTGTATGTATTTATGAACAAATGTTTTCATTCTTTTTTTTATAATCCTTACTGAGATTTTTATGCTCATCCCATGTTTTGAAATGTTTTTATAGGACTTAAATACGTATAAGGTCAAGGATGGGATCAAGGAAAAGTCATGCTATCTAAAACATGGAACTAGACATGTCTCTTTTTTTAAGAGTTTTTATTTTATGAAAAAAATGGAAACTATATAGATATTTATACCTTGTAATCTTTTGAGATGTAATAGTTATGTCATAATTCTCTAAAACACTAAACCTAAAAAGATCCTCAATGTGAAATATTTATTTAATTCAATATTATGTAATGTTTAAGGCCGAGTCGTTATACAAAATAAGGGTTTCCTTGTTTTGGAAACACAAAAACTATTAACCAACGAGTCCCTCCCTGTTCTGTCTAAGAAAATTGCTCCAAAGGTCCTATAAATGGCATATAATATATAGGAAACCCCTTTTTAGTATATATAAAAATAGTGTAGGGCCACACTATAATGAAAAACAATAAATTTATGACAATAGAGTACCTCCCATTAGAGATAAAATAAATAGTTGAATTGGTGTTCCTCCCTGTGAATGTGAATTAGAAATGGACAACTATATACGTACCCTATATGGAACTCATTATGAAGGTCTTCATTTTTATAGAACATCTCATTTGAATAAAGATCCTCACCATGTTAAATTGATTCCAAATATTACCTCACACCATGAGGTATTGAAAAATCCAATGTAATCTCTCCTTGTAATTCCATAATTGTCAAGTAATATTTTTTCCAACTAATAATAAAAAATGAGGCAATGATTACTTCTAGTACCTCCCTAGATACTAAAAACCCAACAATGTAACTGAGGATATTTAGAATGATTCTGAACCCATGATGAAATAATAGAAAAACTAAATTTTTGTTCCGATCTAGTCATGTTAATGATCAATAAAGATTTACAAAATTTAAAAATAACACAAAAGGTCCTTTTTGGAGATAAGATGCAAGTAATGTTTTATTCCACTTCTATATCTTTGTATGATGTTCCAAATACCTTGTAATAGGAATATATACCTCATCACAACCACAACTTATGTGTAACTCTTTTTCATATAAAATCCAAGGACTTTCCATAGGATTGATACATTGATCGCCTAAAAAACATAATGATTAGTGCCATTATGATGATTTGGATGCCCTATTAGTGTCTTGGAATCCCAAATTCGGAAAACAAAATGATCGTATATAGAAATCCAAAATCAGTGGTTTGAAGTAACTTTACTATATTATTGGAAATATTTTACCTAAAAAAACTAAAGGGCGGGTTGAATAAATAGATTTATAATTCACTCCACTTATGTTCTAGTATGGTTCTTCGAGAATGTATATTCGCAACATCATTTCCTTAGTGTTCATTTTGGTTTTTGGGTCATCATATTCTATTTTGACATCCTAATGAAATATTTCTATATATAAATCTCATAATCATAAACTCGATGTGAATTCTCTATCGATAAGCTCTTTCATAAATCCACTATAAAATTAAACCAAGTGGGTAATTTATGGAATTCCAGATCCAAGAATGTTAGACCAGTTTGAATAGGCGATAACCCTATTCCATAGTTTCCAAAATTAAAACTTCACCCTACTCATTCATGAGTGTGACCCTAAAAGGTGAAGAGAGATACAATAAAATATATAGATGTAACATTGTGAAAACCCAAACCAATAAGGCTGGATGAATTTTTGTCTCCAACAATAACTATACAACCATGAAATTTTTATTTGATTAAATATGTGATTGTAGAAGAACATGGTCATACCCAGCCTATAGGGTTTGGTATATTTTTTCCACACAACCACCAAGAAAGTCAGTATTTCACATACTCGAAGTAGCTATAGAATAAGAACTATCATGGTATACCCCATTGGTATTTCAAAATTCATCCCTTCCACTTAGAACATGTTTAGTGAAAATCACGGGAGATCATAATTCATGAAGGATTTTATACTTCCTCTAAACATGAGAACCATGTAAGGGATTGTTTTTAGAAAAATACCCACAAAATATTTTTTTATGTTTCTTATCAATGTATGTATAGAAGGATATCCAAAGTGTATTTGAAAGTCTTGAAAAATGATATAGTGTTTTTGAAGGAAACTAGTAGGATGGAGATGGAGGGGATCTCCCTTCCGGACAGAAGTAATTTCATGTCAAATCAGGTTATTCCATGAGTAGGATATGTTAAAGTATTATTTATTCATGATGATATCATTATGAGATACTCTTGTCATTAAGAGGACCCCTTAATTGTTAGGAATTGTGTAGTTTGAAAATGGTTTAGTGAATCATCTCACAGAATTCCTAGTTATTGCATGGAGGTTATTATGAAAATGTCTAAGGCATGGGACTCTCTATGTATGTATGGATTATTAAGGATTAATACAAAATACCATAAAATTAAAGTGTATTATTTTATTTTATTTTTTCATTTTGGGAATAAGCTTTTATCACATTTTTGTGGATACTAGCCATATCATGATAAGGATTAGGTTGGTTTTTGGTTTCTCGTCCATTATAGAGATGTCCATACTGTCATGGAAGGTCACAACAGGAGACTCGACATGAAAAAAGTTAATATATATGGATTTCATATTAACACAATAATATGGTTAGAGTCTCTACATTGTGTTATTGATAAAGGTAAATTAGTAAGTTTTCACTAGGATGTGTTTCACCGTTATGGGATATGACAATTAGAGGATGTTTATTATACACCATGATGAAGAGTATCACTCAATGGGTGTTATTATGTAAAAATTCAAGGTTTTATATGAATTAGGTAATAATTCCATGGTATTTTTGGTCACTCACTGGAAAAGTTGATTCCACAAAACTACATATTCAATTTATCAATTTTTAGATGAATAATTTTGTAATTTAATGGTTACTTTTGACTCAATCTTGAAGAGGTTAATTGGATGAATTTTTTCATTTTAAAAAAGGGAAATTAAAGATTAATTTATAGTGAAAAATTGAGACTCTCTCAAGATAAGTGAAATATATTTCCCCTTAAAAATAAATGATGTATCAATGAGATATAGACTGTATATAAGATGAGTTTTATGCACATAATAAAAAGTATACAAGGAGATCCAAGAGGATATACTTCTTGAAGATCATGTAGTTCATCGAGTGGATGTAAGTGAATTTGATTGATACAACATTGCATGTGTAAAATCATTATTTGTATGTGAATGTAATGAAAGATTACAAGGAGAGCAGTGAGTTATGACATATAATGAGATCAGTGTGTATTTTATTTATTCTCTGAATATTATAATCATGTAAGGTTAGTGAGACCTCTTTGAATTTTAATAAATAGGAAGTGGGATCTGTTTTTTTGGTTCATCAGTAAATTTTCATATTATGCTCCCTTCATTAGCCTAGTTTGGGAGAAATAAGTAAAATTGATTTTCTATAACATATTTCTTTCCATATCACATCATATCAATTGTGAGGGAGGGAAGTAATATTAATAATGGTGGAATAAGATCATTGTCTGGGGTCATTTAAAAAGGACTGATATAACCTTATTCATGGCCCCTATAATGGAATGTTCCATACATAAAACTAATAAGTGGTTTAATAGATATATGTTCTTGGTGGTGTATTATATCTCTAAAGTGATATCCCTAATCATTAATCACCGGGTTTTTCCAATATTCAATAAAAACAATTTTCAATTAGCGAAGAATCAGATGAAACTTTATTTAAAATAATTGGGAAAGGAGGTCTACGTAGATTTCATTAATGATTTATTGATAAGTATGAATATTGGTGTATTATAAAAAAATATTGAAAGGGGGTTGATGTTGGCACCAAAGGAGTCACAAAATGGGGGGGGGGGGGGGGTTTATCCAATGAAATGGACATGAAGGTGATTTTATGTATATCCTCACACACTATGAGGGAGAACCATCGAATTATGTATAAATATCCTTCCAATGTATGTGAAACTAAATTTCAAGTATTATAGAACAAGTATGATTATTTGATACTTCACCCATACGAGTTTATTAATATATTCATTGATTGGGTAAGAATTATTGTTGAGTAAATTAATAAACTCTGAGAAAACTTCAGTGTTATTGAAATCATAAGGATGATCATTATATGATTACCATCATTTTTTAACATGAATTATTTGGTGCCTAAAGAAAAATAAATAAGGTAATATGAAATTGTATAGTGTTTATGACACTCTCGTTGTATATAAGATGAGTAATAATAATAACAACAAATATTTGACAAATGATAATTCAAAGGAAGTGGTTTTTTTTGGGAAGAAAATTCTATAAGAGAAGAATGATCTTGATGAAAGGGATATTTGTAGGTGTCATGTCTTCCCTTTACTAAAACCTCAAATGGGGAAAAATAATATTCCATGTCACAATTCCACTATATTGATTTCATTATTCTAATCATGGTCGTACCACTACAAGATCACTATAGAAGTCATAAGTTGATGAATATGACAAAGATCCCAAAAATAAATCATCTAAAGGATTTAAAATTAGAGACTAATTAATTGTAGAAATTCATAAAGAAGATTATTTTGATTTCTCATTAGTAATACATCTAAAAAAATTGTAAGTGGAAGAAGTTGAGGACTAAAAAAACCTTAGCGAGGTAGTTATTTTGGTTTTCGTTGAAAACCAAAAATTATAATGAATTGATTGTCAAATCACTGAATTTGAGGGAGGAGTAGACATCATAGTTGAATTAGAAAATTATATCAGGTAAATTAATGTTAGGAGTGATGCTATAAAAAAATCTAGTAGAGTGGAATGGGATTTTAAACTGTATATGGAGCAATAATAGCAACAAAAACTCTAGTAAATGAATGATATTGGATGATATAAGTCTATGAATATATATTATTTAGAAAATTTGATTTATTATGATATGAAAATTAAAGATTAGGTTATTATTATTGATGTATTTACTAATCTAAGGAAAGATAATATTAATAGGATCTAGGAATCAAAGATTAAATCATGATAAAATGATGTAATTTCACTAATCAAAAAAACATCAAACTCCTGGCATGATAATGGGACATCTGAGTGTAAGGGTAGTAGAAGAGGATAAGGTGGATAATAGGTAGTTTATGAAAATGACATACACATTTCCAAAATTTTATTTTTTTTGATATAAAATTAAAATCTATTAAGAAGACCGATCACACGAAAATATCAGTGATGGTTGTTATGTGAACAAAAATAACCACACCATAGAAGAATACTAAATTGGGAGAATAAAAAAAGTCCCAAAATACCACTAACAGTGTGGTGAATACATCCAATAATACACTATGGATATTTATTTTATTATTTTAAAAAGGTGGGGCATACTTAATATTTGTGTTAAATAGAAAAAATATGTTTAGGGATCAGGGGAAATAATAATTGACTAGCATAAATTCCACCTCTTTAAGTTTATTTATTGTCTAAAAACATTTGGTGTGAATGTTGGGGAGATACAAATTTATTATCAAGGGTATAATGTCGTGTGTTATAAATTCCCTAGAGAATGAGATCCTGATACCTTAAAACATCCTCAAATAGAAAAAACATATAATAAAATTTCAACCATGAATGTTAAGGATGATTTGAAGGAACTAAAAGTGAAATATGGAAAGTAGTGAATATGTATTAATAAAGGTAAGGATAATTATAAAAATATTGGGGTTGTTTCATTGAAAATGGTACATTAGTATAGATATTGGATCCCTGAAAGTGGATGCACTACATGCATGTTAGGAAATGAAAATAATCTCATAAGAATAAAATAATGAAAAAAAGATTTTTATTATTTTTTAAATTAGGTTTTTTTAAAATAATTAGCCCTATAAATCCCAAATAATGTAAGAAAATGGAGGGCCATGAATATTTTGGTGTTCTCACAAGATATTATACATGTAATCGAATTATGTGACTTTGTATATTTAGTGAATTTGAACCATAATTATTATATTATCAATATAATAGATGGTATAACTTGGATGAAATGCTAGAACAAAAAGGGAAATTTATTAATCATTGGTGGAGTATAAGACAAGGGTTTTTTATCCAAGGATGAATTGAATTATATATGGTATAAGAGTATCAGACACATTATCCAAAATTAATTTTAAAAATTATTCAATAATGTTGAAGCTTATGATACACCAAAAATTTAATGTGATAAAACTCACACATGGGATACTTATTAAAAAGGAATGCTCATTTGAAATACATACAAGATAAAGGAAAATAATTCAATAAGATTACTTGATTTGGTGAACATAATTTTTTGTAGATAATTATAACCCAAATACATGGATGAGAAAATAAATTATGTTCATCTTATTGATTATTAGAGATGGATTACAATGATGATGGTAATATCTCACAATCAAAAATTGTTCATGTTTATTACAGTTGTTTGGAGAGAAGATTATTTAGTTGAAAATTTCAAAATTCCATATTAAAAATTTTGTAAAATTCACATACAATCAACTAAAAAATATCTAAAAAATAATGGTATAATGAACCATGTTATAGCGGTGGAGAATCCCCAACAAAATGGTGTCATTGAGAGTAGAATTAATATTATAAATAACATGGATTAGAAAATACTCATTGAGAAGGATCCACCGGATATATTTGAAGGAATAAATGAAAACGTTATGTTATAGCTATAATAGGGGTTTGTTAAATAAAAATAAATATAAGAAACCCTTTGAGATGTTTTATGTTAAAATGATAACTCTACAATTGTTTCATCATTCAAGAAGTAAATTATCTATTCTCAATTAAGAGAATAAATTCAAGTTTTAATATCATGGGGATAAAGGAAATTTCAATTTTTAATAATCCATAACAAAGGTGTCCAAATTCTACAGAAAAATTTCTGAGAAAATTGATAAAATTTTATATAAAATGGTTTTTAAAAATGAACTGATTTGATAATACAGTGAGCATTTCCCCCCACAATAATGTTGTTAAATCCTAGAGTAGTGTGTCAGTAAAGTTAATATCATAGGGTGAATAATTTTTTTTACATAATCATTATTAGAAGAATATTATAATGGGAAAATTTTAGTAGGTTTAAAAGAAGAAAATAAATGAACTATTAGGACCTAAATAATCCAAAGTATTATTATTGGTGACCATAAAACTCTAGTGAATACATAGAATATTAATACTATATAAAAATTTAATTCTTATCACTAATATTGACTAGTTATTTTTAATAGGTTATAAAATACGTCATTCAGGTCAAAATGATACATGGAGAGCATGCTCAAATTTAGAAGAATCAAACATAAGAAAATTTTATAAGGTTGGTGGAAACCAAATCCATAAGTAATGTTTTTGTTTTCTATAATAAAATCAATGTGGATGGTAAGGTGACTTGAATAAAGGAACATATGGTGTGAAAATGATATTCCAAAATCATGAGAATTGATGTTGATGAGGCATTTTCACATTTATCCTGCTTGGAAACTATTTTAATATTCTTTTCAATGTTGGTGAAAATGGGATTGAGGTCATAAAAACAGATATAGAATCAGAATTCCTTAATGGATTCTATTTGGAGGAATTATACATTAAAATGTAAGATTTATTTATTTTAAATGAATGTGACAGAAAAGTATACTAGTTAAAGAAGTGGTTGTATATGATGAATCATCCACTAATACCTTAATATTATGGTCAATATCAATATTTCAGAAATATTGGATTCTAATAAGGCATTTTTTTTCATAATATCTATATCATGAATGAGAATAATCAATGTATGTTGGTGTTTATTTAGGTGTTTGGAATAATTTGTATTGAATTGCATGAAGAATAATGAAGGGTTTTATAGACTATAATAGGTGTGATTTCATGATGGCCATGATTGGGGAGTTTATATGTTTCCTTATTTTACTAGTAATAGAAGGATGACATGTTACATTTATTTATCAATGATGATTTTATATACAAATTCTCATGAGATTTGTAACAGAGTATTATAGAATAATGAAAACAATAGTAGATACCAAGATGAATTTTTAAGATATGATTATTGAAAGAAGGTTTGTTTCACAAAATATAGCCAAATAATGATAAGTTTATTATTAGTTTTTGTGAATCATGATGTTTATTTATTTTTTACAACATGATTTATATTTTCATATAAATAAAAAGGAATGTAATTCACTATATATATAGGAATTAAAAAGGGTAAATATATAAGAGTATCTGAGAAATGTGTAAGGAATTTTCCTTTTCTATATTGTGGAGATGAGTATGTCATTTCATTAAATATATTTTCCACACAATAAGAATGATTATATATTTTTATTGTGGTACTACCATTGTGGTGGTGTCTATGCCATGAAGTATGGTCACATTTTTGGGACTCGGTATATAGGATTTAACATCCTTGGGGTAGATATGATGACACCAAGATGTGGTGAGTCATGCCATGTTGTCATTTCAAAAGATGAATTTAGAAGTTTTCACCACGATGTGTTTTATTGGTTCTATCCATGGAAGACTGAAGATTATAAAAAAATGACACAATGAATAATTCCATGCCTTGTAGGTATACAATTTGAAGTTCAAGGTTTCAAAATAAGTTCAGGATAACACCATAATAGTTGTGGTTATGTCATAAAAAAATTTGAGTCTAAAATCTCCATATTTAAATTTCCAATATTTTAAAAGAATGATTCATGAACATCAAATGGTGATATTGAATAATTTTTTAATATGGTTATTGGATTGATTTTTCCATCTTAACTATTGTAAAAAAGATTTATTAATACGAAAACTTGTTTTTTCTTTCAATATAGGATAAATATATATCCCTTCAAAAGGAAAAGAAGGATCGAGGAAAAATAAGGTAATAGAGGAGGAGTTCCAATATCATGTTGAAAATTATTAAAATAGATAAATTAGGCTCTATAGTTGGTGGTCCATGGATTTAAAATAGTAGGTGAAAGTAAAAATAATTAACATAACAATGGAATTTCAATCCCACTATCTAAACCTGAAGATCAAGGATGATCACAAAGGGAGCTGTGAGTTTTGACTTGATATGAAAATACTAAGTAATATAATTTTTATTTTTATTTTTTCAATCAATAGGGTCGATGAGGCCACACTAAACTATATGTAAAATAATATGTGATGACTATTTTAGGGGTATTGGTACATCCCTATTACATGGTCCTCGGATTATCCTAATTCAGATGAACCAAATAAACTTTATTGGGTACATATTATATTTTTCTGTATCACTTAATATAAATTTTTAGGTTGATGAGTGTCCATAATAATAGAAGAACATGATCATTTGAAGTGATAATTTTTGAAAGATCAACGTAACTTAATTTACTCCCCTCTTGGGGTGTTTACCTCGGCAAGGGATAATATAAATAAATCCTTTAAGGGGAACAATGAAAATGAATATTACAACCAAGTAGGATTGAAGGAAAATTATGATATATCAAATGAAGAATACATAGTAACGAATGAGGATCTTTGAAACTCTAATGATGATGAACATCTTATTTCTTCTGTGTGATTCAGGTCAATAAATTTCATTGATACAAGTTCTTCAGGTAATGTAGGGAAATATACGGATAATGAAGATCGGGATTAAGGATTATCCAATTGGAATATGGTCTATATCAAAGTAATAGATTTGGTTATTAAAAATATAACTCAATAGAAGACTCATTATATGAGAGATATATTAAAAATATAAATACCACAAACTTTGTGGGGTTCAATCAATGGAATAGGTAAATGTGTTTACCCATTTATATCCTACCCTCCACCCAATTAACCTAATACACTTTTCAATGGGGAGAATATTTTCTAGCATGAAATAAAGATAGGTAAGTTAAATAGGCTTAAATATAAACTAACAATAGGTAATATAAGCATTGATTGGACGTACCAAGCTAGAAATATCATTCCTCTTTTATTTATACCTTTCTAATTATAGGAAATTGATCTTCCACCAAGGGTAGAGTCAAGCTACCCAATCAACATAAGATAGATTTTAACAATTTAATTGACTCTAACACTGTATCGTTATCAATGATTTTCTCAATTGGGATATAAAATTCTACCAGTGTAACACCCCATTATTTCATATTATGTTATCTTTCCATAGTATTTCAATAACTTGCACAACACGCAACACTGAGTTCGACCGTAACACGACTTATCAAACTAGCCGTTCAAAAAAGAGGCTATGAATAGTATTAACCAAATATTATATTTTATATATCCTATATAATTTTAACATTAAAATTTTGTGTTTCTTAGACATAATATAAGAAAAATTCAATTTTTAAGATAAATGAGGTATTTTTCAAAAAATGTACTTTTTCACCATTTAATGGAGAACCCTTTTTAAATATAATATTTAATACTTTAATATATTAAATTTAGTGAAATTAAATTCATATTTATAATAGGGAAATAAAAATTTAGTTTTTCAATTTTTTTGGTACTTTTTTGATAACTTTCTTATTTTGATGAATAGCAAAAAAATACAAAATTTTAATTAGAAACAACTTTTTTAACTGAAATAATTTATCATGTTAAATTATGAATTTGAGTGATTTTAATGTATTATTAGATTATATTTTTATCATTTAATATAATTTTGGATATTGGATGTAATTTCATATTTAATATGGACATAAACAAGTGCCAATCTTTTGATAGTTATTATTTTTTTTAAAACACGCTTTCTGTATGGACAAAGAGAATAAATTTTAAATTAATTTTTGGAACTTCTGTGTTTTGAATTTTGAAAAATGGATTCCATATTTCGAATATATAGATGAAAATTGTTTAAATAGGTACATTTTATTTTTAAACATTATGAATATTTACTTTAGTAAATATTTTATTTACTATGATTAAAGAGTAAATCCTGTAAATTAGAGTATCCAAATAATATTATAATAATATTAAATTACCCTAACACATGCACTAACCATATTGGATGATAAATGTTCATCAATGGGATCCTTGGGTCTATTAGTAGACCCCATGGAGCCACTTGGGAGTGATAACGACATTTTATATTAATTAATCTAAAGTAAAGACAAAAATAAAAAAAGCATGTATCTTCTAGTAAAACATTTTTAAATGAAGTTATATAATTAATCTCTTTGAATATTAATATTCATTTTAGATATAAAAATATTTCCTATTTGATGATATTTTATTTATAATTTTGAGGCATTAAATAATTAAATTTATTTATGACATAATGAAGATGTAGTAATTACCTTTTTAATGAAAGAATAGAATAAATGGTATTATAAATATTAAAATAAATATAATATCAAAGTTTTTATGACATAAACGAATTTTATAGGTTAATATGACATGTTATTATTGATTAAATTTATTTGGTTCGATGTAATCAAGTTTTTATTAGTTTCACAAAAACAAAATACTTAATAGTGTCAAAATTGACATAAATCAGTTGTTAAAACATATATTATATTATTAAATTATATAATAGTCATAAAATCTAAGGTTCAAAAAAAAACATTATATAATTATAGGTATATAATTAATTATCCACTTTTGGTTCTCTTGGAATATTATAGTAAGTTTATTAATCATATAGTGTAAGAATACAAGAAGACACGATAAAAGTTAAATTATTTAACGAAGAGTTAAATATAAAAGATAAGGTTAATATGGTGAAATAAAACTATATAAAACCTATTGGTTGATTGGTTTACAACCCATAACCACCTTATCCCAGAAATAAATCATTTAAGGGCCATTATAAACGTAAAATGATTTTATTATAAAATAATATTTTATGATTATCCTAAAGTGACCATCACCTCTCTTATAAAAGGGTACTTCCCCTTCTCTAAAAATGACACCTCCGAAGCAATTTGGCTCAACCAAAACCTACCCAAATATACTGCTAAATTCCTTAAAATAAACATAGATTCATTACTTTGATCATAATGCAAAACTAAGGAGTCATTTTGATCAACTCAAAAAGAAACACCTAAAGAAGATGTAATAATTCCACCACCCTCTTTCAAGTTCTTTTCATCTTACACTTCACGTTTCTTTGTTATTTCCAAACCAAGATAATACATCCAGTACCTATTACATATTGTGATTTTATTATAAATATGTTACAACCATATTCGTTATTATATCTATCCTCTAAATGAAAAAGTTACCATACGGGCGTACGTACGGCTTACCGTCTCCTAGTCGTGGTGTAGTTTGTTATTCAAACACTTCACTATTTGGATGGGTATAATTATGAGTATAACAGTTGTAAATAATAAATATAAATTGTTAATTATTCTTTATATATGATATTACATCCAATTACATACTATTTCACCATCAATATAATGATATTGTCGCTCATGCATACGTGCGGATTACAGTCTCCACGACGCGATGAGAATCATTCCAACATTCACCATTCAACGATGATTATAAAATATATATTATTAATAAGTATGTAATATATGACATAATATTGATAATAGGGATATATATATATATATATGTTTGTATATATATACTTACATATATCTTATTCACTTACTTCCTTTCAATATTATATGAAAATGGAAAAAATGATTAAGTGTACGTACGACCTACCGTCTCCATAAACAGTGCCTCCCATTTCATATATCTATCTATTATAAATATTTATATTCTAAATATATATGATATATAAATCAATTCTTATAGTCTAGAAGTATTTAAATCATGATCTAAATGATCCAATCAAGAATAACAATTTAAAATACGTACGATACAGAAAGAAATTATTATCCGAAATGATAATTTAACATGGAATTAAATATTAAATGGGTAGTATAATGTCTAAAATGAATCATGGATGATATAATAAATATGAATATGGTTCTAGAATAATTTAATAACATACTATGGTCATTTAACAATAGGTTAAAGGTACCCTCTACCAAAAGAAAGTGCAAGGTAAGGGTTAACTTCTCAATCTCATTGTTATCCGAGATTATTTATTTTTAAGTATTTTTGGGGACATATTTGTTATCCAGGTCCATGTTTCATAACGTACTTTTCAAAATGATTCTTTTAAGATACAATTTAACTAAAAAATGATTTTAAATGTTTTAAATATTTATTCTTCTAAATATTTTTCATTAATGTCCATGTTTTGAAAATGGTTTTCAATGATTTACTTATATGGACCTGAATGTTTTTAAAATGTTAATTCATTTCAAAAGGTTCAAAGTGGTATGTGAAACTTTGATTCAAAAATTCCTTTAAATGTTTTCTTAACTAAATTGTTTTAATTTTAAATGTTTTCATGAAAAAGGGATATTTCTCTCAAAGATTTTTACAAATCATATTCATCTATGTCAACATACTTTGATAGATTTTAAACTTGTTTGAATTTGGTTTATTATGATAAAAATATTCCATATTGTATTGAAGGTTTTGTGATATGATGGAATGTGGTTGTGTTATTTTTAGACCATTCATGGTTTATGCATAATTTATTGACATTTAATATGCTAGTTTTAATACGTATGTTTAGGTTATGTTTAAATCTTTTCATAAGAGGAATGCATTGGACTTAGTAAGTAAAGGGTGGATCCCACTATAGCTACTCGATGCATTGGTAGGTTTCATGAGAAAATTAGATGTGGAATTCATTGAGGCTTTTCCTAATTTGATATATGGTTTTGGTCGAAGCCTTAATCAATTTAAGGCATCTTGGCTGAGGCCTTGACAAAATGTTTCCGAATGTAGGGCATTATACATTCCATTATTATGAAAATAATATTGATAGATCACGTGGTTATTCGACAAGTAGAATACTCATGACTTTGTTTTATTATGGAATTATTTTCTCGGCTCATATTTTTTCCATAAATTGTTCATTTTTATTATTTGTAAAGTCACGTGTTTTCAATTTTTCCTCATGCCAATTGTTTATGTTATCTTCTGCTAAATTGTTTACCCTTACTGTGCATCTGAGCTCACCCCATTCTTATGTTTTATTTTCCCAGGATTTCTAAGAAGTGTATTATGATTGATATGCAGTGTTAAGATAAAAGACAATAATTTCATTCTCAAATAACTATTTATTCAATATTTTATGTTTGAAATTGTAATGTTATGTCGATTTATGTAATCTATTTTCCAAACTGCTAAACTGATCGGTCATTCGGGACATGATTTCCTTGTATCATGCTAATGTCTTAAAATAATGCACCAAATCCGGGTAACTGGGGTCGGGGCATTATAGTTTGTATTAGATGATGTTTAGATACATCCTTGGAAATAGATTTAGAAAAACTCTGATTAGAGAACATTACCCTAAGATAGATTTTGAGGATTAGTATAGAAGATCTTCCTAGAATTTTGGTAATGTAGGGATTTTGTGTATTTTCAAAGCAACACATCTCTGTCTGGATACGAACAGGTAGAGGCGGCTCTAGAATAGATATACCTAGGATTGAAAACTCTAACAAGGAGTTTCGGTCTTGACCCCATGTATCCTGGTACACAACAATAGGACTACCTAAACTCCTAGTTATGACACTCCCAGGAGATATGCATAGGATAATTCACATTTTCATTACAATCCATTATAAAGGATTTATGAGTAAATACTTCTTTAAAGAAAACATTTTATGATTATAGATTATATGCATAATCTTTTCAATTTATGTTAGGTATTTTACATGTTTGGAATTATGCATTTCAATTCATAAGCAAACCCAGTGTATTCCATTGTTTAGAAATAGATCGTAGTAGAAGGAAAGAAAATTACAGTAATAGACATGATCAAAAGATTAAGAAGAATCATATCTTTCATGGTATTAATCCAACATTTAAAAGGAAAATAGTCTCCCACGTATTCTCATGATATGAAGAAATAATATAATCTGTTAAAAAGATATATAAAGAATTATCTGAGTCATATGGATTTGATGGGAAGCAAGAGAAGAAAAGAATAGAAGAGAGAAAATTAATAATGGGAATATAGGAAAGAAGGATTTTCCCATATGTAATAACTGTGGAAAGAATCACCTTGGTAAATGCTTGAAGGAAATGAGAGTTTCTTATAAGTTTGGAGAAAAAGGACACCAAGTACATGATTGCAAGGGTAATAAAAAGGTTTCAAATGTACAATGCTTCATCTTCAAGGAGTTGTGACACTACGTGAAGCAATGTCCAAATCATCAGAGTGTACCCCAAATGATGATATTGGATAATAATCAAGTTATGATACTAAAAAAGTTGAAGGGGAATGATTAGATTTCTTATGTTGTTATTAAATTATTGTGTCATTTGAGTATTGTATTAATGTTGTCCATGTTATAATAATTATAGACTATAAATGGATTGTACTGCAGTACTATTTCATTAAGGAATTGAGATTGTGTGGAACAAAGAAAAGTGACTCCATAGTAGGTTATTTTTTTTTTAAAATATATGGTTGAGAGAAAGATAAACCGTAATATGGTTCTCATACCGAGGTATTGATTTAGGAATAATATATTATTGATTTGGTTAAATTATATTGGATATTTTTGACTACCTTGAAAATGATTAATGATTCTTATATTCCATCATTGTTAGAGTTAAAAACATTTTTGTATATTAGAAGTATATAGAGTATTATATAAGGAATAAGGGATCATGAATGTAATCAATAATGTTTTTTTGGTAATTAAGGATGTTATAGTGTTTTAAAATAATATATGATGAAGGTATTCACATGTTATTACATGGAAAAAAATATCTTCATTGTGTTTACATTCTTTATAAATTTTGGACTGTGAGTTTGGACAAAAGTATTTTGGATAATTCTAAAGGTTGGGATAGATTATGTTTGACATTGGATACTATTGTTAAGGTTAAATTATTTCTTGAGATTATTTTTGGATTTTCATAAAAAGGACAACCTAGATGTTGGGTGACAACTCATGGTGTCGTGTAAGGCCGTGAGACTTGAACACAAAACCTAACGGAGATAAGAGTGGATCACCTACCACTAGAATATGTGATGTCCTGGTTTGTATAATTTAGTTTTTTTAAATATTCTAATAAATGAATTATAAATTCATTTTTTGGAACCCTAAATTATTAAGTTAAATAGAATATTTTTGAGTTCTATTATCTTTTGGAATGAAAGATGAGTTTGTGGTTGAAATTAGTTAATAGATGGAACTCTACTTGTCAGGTATAATTTTTTCTACTTATTCTATGAAAAAATTAATTTTTACCCTTTAGGTAAGGTCTTATAAACCAAAAAATGTGTTATCATAATACCTTATGTTTTGTTGAATGGATGATATATTAAACTATGACAAATTGATGTCTTTTAGGCCCTTAATTTTACACTTGTTTGTGATTGATGACCTCAATCGATCCCTATAAATATTTACATTTTTATCCAAATTATGTGTCTCTAATTTCCACCAATGTTCTCTTAATATAGATCATAATTTGGTGGTGACTTTTTCATTTTCCTTTCCCTCAAATTAAGACTAAATTTTAATAATTGAATTTCCAATGTGGGTTTTCTACAAAGGTATTTCTCTATTTTAACCATTTATTTTCAAAAAACATGTTCAAATTATGAGGAATAAATTTATTGAAGTAGGGGAGAATGTAACACCCCAAGATTTCACAGTACGTTATCTCTTCAAAGTATTTCAATAACTTTCTCTACACGTAACACCGAGTTTGAGTGCACCATGACTTACCAGACTATCTGTTCAAAAAATAGGTTTTGAATAATATTAACAAAATTTTAAATTTTATATATACTATTTAATTTTAACATTCATATTTTCTGTTTCTTAGACATAATATAAGAAAAATTCAATTTTTATGATAAAAGAAGTACTTTTCAAAAAATGCAGTTTTTTGCCATTTAATGGAGAACCATTTTTAAATCAAATATTTAACACGTTTATATATTAAATTTAGTTAAATTGAATTCATCTTTATAAGATGGTCATAAAAATTTGGTCTGGACAATTTTTTGGTACTTTTTTGATAACTTTCATATTTTGATGAATAATGAAAAATTCTAAATTTTAATTAAAAACAACTTTTTTAATCGAAATAATTTATAGCGTTAAATTATAAATTTGAGTGGATTTAAAGTATAATTATATTATATTTTTATCATTTATTATAATTTTTATCATTTGATGCAATTTCACATCTAAAGTAGACATAAACAAGTTTCAATCTTTTGATAGTTATTATTTTTTAAATACACGCGTTCTTATTTGACAACGCGAATAAATTTTAAATTAATTTCTGCCACTTTTGTGTTTTGAATTGGAAACTATGGATTCCATATTTATAATTAGTAGTTAATAATTGTGTAATTAGTTACCTTTTAGTTTTACACATTATGAATATTTACTTTAGTAAATATTTTATTTACCATGGCTAAAGGGTAAATCCGTTAAATTAGGGTAAAAAATAATATAATAATAAAATAAAATTTCACAAAAAAATGTCCTAAAACTACTGTATGATACATTTTCGACCATGGGAATCCTTGGGTTGATTTTGGGACCCCATGGAGACACTTGGGAGTGATATTGACATTTTATATTTATTAATCTAAAGTAAAGACAAAAATAATAAAAGCATGCATCTTCAAGTCAAACATTTTTATATGAGGTTATATAATCGATCTCTTAGACAATAAATATTAATTTTAAATCTAATAATATTTAATATATGATGATATTTTATTTATTATTTTTAGACATTAAATAATTAAAATTATTTATGACACAATGATGATGTTGTAATTACCTTATTAATGAAAGAATCAAATAAATGGTATTATAAATATTAAAATAAATATAATTTTGAAGTTTTTATGATATCCACGAAGTTTCAGGGTTATTATGACATATTATGATTGATTCAATGTATTTTTTGAGATGTAATCAAGTTTTTATGACTTAAAAAACAAATACTAAATAGTGTCAAAATTGACCAAAACGAATTTTTAAAACAAATATTATTTTATTAAATTATATAATATACGTAAAAATATAAACCCCTAAAAATGAACATATATTATGATAGTTATATCATTAATGAAAAAAATTATGTTCTATTTTAAATTTATTGAATGCTTACTAAGCATATAGTATAATAATACAAGAAGGCATGGTAAAAGTTAAAATATTTAAGTAAGAGTTAAATATAAATGATAGGGTTAATATGGTGACATAAACCTATCTAAAACCAACTGGTTGAGTGGTTTTAGACCCATCACCACCTTATCCCAGAAATAAATAATTTTGGATCCATTAGAAACCATAAATTATTTTATTATAAAATAATATTTCAATATTTTCGAAAAGCGAACCTCGCCTCTCTTACAAAAGGGTACTTCTCCTTCTCTTAAAATTACACATCCAAAGCCATTTGGCTCAGCCAAACCCTTACCAAATATCCTCCCAACATCCCTCAAATCAACCTAGAGTCCTTAAATTGATTAGAAATCCAACCTTTAGATCCCTTTTGATCAACTCAAAAGGAAAAACCTGAAGAAGATGTAATAGTTTCACCATCATCTTTCAAGTTCTTTTCATCTTCCAATCCCTATTTCTTTGTTATTTCCATACCAAAAAGAATAACTCCAGTACATAATACATACTGTGATGTTATTATAAATATTTTACAACCATATTCTTTATTCTATCCATCCTCTAAATTACAAAGTCATCATACTTGCGTACGTACGAATTACCATCTCTACGTCGTGGTGTAGTTTGTTATTCAAACACTTCATTATTTGGATGAGTTTAATAAGGAGTATAACTGATGTAAATAATAAATTTAACATATTAATTATTCTTTATATATTATATGACATCCAATTACATAGGATTTCACCATCAATATAATGATATTGTCGCTCATGCGTACGTATGGATTACCGTCTCCACGACGCGATGAGATTCATTCCCACGTTTACCATTCAACAATGATTATAATAATATATATTATTAATTAGTATGTAAAAAATGGAATAATAATGATACAGGATATATATATATATACTTAAATATATATTATTCACTTACATCTGTTCAATACGATATGAAAACGAAAACAGAGTTTATGCGTACGTACGACCTACCATCTCCATAAACGGTGTCTCCCATTTCATATATCTATCTCTTATAAATATTTATATTCTAAATATATATGATATATAAATCAATGTTTATATTCTGGAATCATTTACATTATGATCTAAATGATACAATCAATAATACAAGTTAAAACATGTATGATAAAGAAAGTGATTATTACCTGAAATGTTAATTTAACATGGAAATCATTATTAAATGGGAAGTATAAAGTCATAAATGAATCATGTATGATATAATAAATATTAATATGGTTTTGGTATAATTTAATAACATACTATGTTAATTATACAAGTGGTTAAATGTACCCTCAGTCAAAGGAAAGTGCAAGGTAAGGTTTAATTCCTCAATCTCATTATTATCTGAGATTATTTATCTGTAAGTATTTTCTGGGACATATTTATTATCCATGTACATGTTTCATAAATGAATTTTCAAAATTTTAATTTTAAGGTAATCTTTAACTAAAAAATAATTTTAAATGTTTTAAATATTTATTTTTCTCAATCATTCTCATTAATGTCTTTGTTGTCAAAATGGGGTTTAAGGATTTATTTATATGGCCATGAATGTTTTTAAAATGTTAATTCATTTAAAAAGATTCAAAGAGGTATGAGACACTTTGATTAAAAAATTACTTTAAATTTCTTCTTTTCTAAATTTCATGACATTTAAATGTTTTCATGAAAAAGGGATATTTATTTCAAATCATTTTCCAAATCATTTTCATCTATGTTAACATCCTTTTTTAGATTTTAAACTTGTTTGAAGTTGGTTTATTATGATAAAAATAATCCATATTTTATTGAAGGTTTTGTGATATGTTTGACTGTGGATGTGTTATTTTTATACCATTCATGGTTTAGGGATAGAGTATTGACATTTTGTATACTAGTTTTAATATGAATATTTATGTTATGTTTAAACCTTTTCATATGAGGAATGCATTGGACTTAGTAAGTGACAGGTGGAGCCCGCTATAGCTCCTTGATGCATCGGTAGGTATTAAAAGACAATTAGATGTGGAATTGGTCGAGAAATTTCTGAATTTGATATAAGGTTTTGGCTGAGGACTTAATCATTTTTAGACGTCTTGGCCGAGTCCTTGAAAAAATGTTTCAGAATGTCTGTAATTAAACCTTTCCTCATTATGAAAATAATATTGATGGTTCATGTGGTTATTCGACTAGTAGAATACTCATGACTATGTTTTATTATGGAAATGTTTACTGAGCTCATATTTCTACCATAGAGTGTTCATATTTATTATTTGTAAAGGGATTTTTTTTCAATTATTTACCATGCCTATTAATTATGTTATCTTCTGCTAAATTTTTTACCTTTACTGAGCATCTTAGATCACCCCTTTATTATAATTTATTTTCCCATGATTTCCAAGATGTTTATTATGATTGATATGAAGGGTTAAGCTAAAAGGGAATAATGGTGTTCTCAAATAACTATCTATGCTGTATTTTATGTTGGAATTTTTAATGTGAAGTTGATGTATGTAATCTCTTTACATACTTGCTAAACAGATCGGCATTTAGAGGCATGATTTCCTTGTATCATTCCGATGTATTAAAATAATGTAACGACTTTAGGTAACTATAGTCATGGTGTTACAGTCAGTTTATGTGAGTTACCCTTGTCCAACTATTGATAGTTATCAACCGGTGGTCCATAGAGACTGGAAATATCATTCTTCTATGAACATTACATGCCAAACACAGACATTAGTGGTAATAGTATAATATATCATTAAATACATTTAATATATATCTACTTAAATGTTAACCATGTACGATCAATAAGAATTGATGTAGCTAAAAAGGAAATCCATATCCTAAGTGGGGGAAGTTGATTCCTCATCTACCAATCTTTGGAAATCCTACATTGTTGATATTAAATAGCCTAGGTGACCCAAAAAAACTTCTAATTTATTACACATCTTTTTATGGCCTTATATTGCGAATATTGATACAATAGGATGGAGTGAAATATAAATAGTTTACATAGAATATATAGAGGATTAATTTTTATTGGTATATAATCTGGAAGTTGGATTTATTCCCAATTGGTAAGATATTAACTAAAAATTCCCTCATTAGTTCAGTTCAACACTAAGTTGGAATAAAATTCATGAACTCTCATATTTCAAGCGTTATAAAGATAACAGGGATCCATATTTTATCTCTAAGTTAATGGAAATAACATTTTCCTTGAACATGAAACTTAGATCTGAATAGTTACCAGATAATTTTATAGAGAATATTTTTGATGGGATACAAACATAAATTGTCCCTTTAAATTAACTTATAATATTTGGATGGTTTAATATAATGTGAAAATAGTTAGAGGATTCCCTTAAATTTTCTAGTGCCAAATACCAACTAGTAAACAAAACATTAGAGAATAAATATAGGAATATAGAAATGATGATAGTCAACCTGATTTTAGTTTCAATTCTAACTCTAGATTCTATTCCAATCAAGTACAACGTAGTACCTAAAAAAACAATAATCCCCTCTTTAATGATATAATATGTAATAAAACCAAAAATACATTGAGGATAAAATGCAAAAAGTCTATTAAATTTTGAAATAGGTAGTTCTTGGGTATTTTGATTCCACATTATAAAATAACTGCACTAAACTTCTAGAATTCAATGAATAAATTGTGAGGTTAAATTATTTAACTAATTACAACCCTTATCATCAAATATAAGAGAAAAATAGTTAGGATTGTTTTTTCATTAATGACATGCACTAGAACGTGATAAACACTAAGCAGGTAATATTAAGAAATCTTTTAGACCATTTGAATATTGTTTTTTACCAATATAATAATATGTATTGTTTTAATTTTTCCCCTAAAAAAATGAAAAGAAATTTAATGATTGGGTAACCAAAAAAGAGGTCAACCATACACATTCCATCATCATGGCATGATTGAATCATAAATCCAGAAACCAATTCCTCCTGAAATACATAAAGATACATCTTAATATTCATTGTATTACAAGATTTTATCTAATATATGTTTATGGGTCAATTAACAAGAAGAGGAACCCCTATGGGTACCCATGCAGGCCTAGACCCTACAAGACTTCCTTCCCCCATCATTGGGAGGATGGGCACCTCCAATTTTTTTCATCTAATGAGGAGGTTTATTAGGTTTCATTTAATGTTTTCCATTTTATGGATCCAATAAATAATGAATATGGTCCCTATGAAGTACATTTCCCGTCCAAAAAACATTGAGGAGGATGTATAGGCTGAGGAAGGTAAGGTCACCGTGGATGCAGATGTTCAATTGTTATTCCCACTAGGACCATACATGTGGGGGAAACTTAATGATAGAAAATTAAAAGAGATAAACATGAACATTATTATAATCTTTATTCTTATTAGTCTTATTATGATTCAATTATATTGGTGGAATGATTAGGTAGAATGTATTCAACTAGTCATCCTCTGGATACAAAATGTTAAAATAAGTCTATTCCTGAGACAAAAAATACACCCTCTAATCCTGATCAGGGGAAATGGTAAATATTATATTTAACTATTTCCCTTAAACATCATGTTTAGGAATAACCATGTAGTAAGAAAAAATCCCCTTGTCTACAAAGTATGACATGTAAGAAGAAAATATCCATCATCCATTCCAAACGTTGGATTTTGGAAGTGCTTCATCTCTCTAAGGAACATTTGGAATCTATTAATAAATATAATATTATCCCTCAGGATTTTGAAACTATGGTGTCTTAAAATACATCATTTTCTGAGGAAACGATGTCTATTGAGTGTCACATGGTTATTTATTTCACATAACGTGACCAAGAAACTACCAAATAAGAGAAAATAAGAACCATATATATTTTTATAAGTCCTCATAATGTTCGTTTTCATTAAGCCATTATTGATAATGGTTCTAAAATAAAACACATCTCAAACATAACCCTTAATTTTTGGGATATAGTGAATCTAACTTTTTTCTTCATTATATGATGATCCAAGGATATGAAAAGAGTTATTAGAACCAAACAGGGAGGATAATGTTAAAGATATGATTTTCTAATATCATTTCTAACTCAAAAATAATGGTTTCTAGAAAATATATAGATTCCAATGCCTTACTAGGAAGACTATGTATTGATATGGATGTTATAGTTCAATATTCATTTCATTTATACCTAAAATAATCTATTGATTGGTATGTTTGGGTAATATATGGGGAAAAATACCCTTTTGATTCCTCTAAATTACATTACATCGATGAAATATATTTGAAAAGGGAGGGGAAACAACCATTTTTGAATGACATAATAAATCTTACTACAGAAAATGGAATGGAATCCACTCACATCAATACATGCAATAGACTTGGTAATGAATATATACTTCCCATTAACCAGATCGAGGAAATAACTCTAGATTTACTGAGTTATTAGGTAGTGTTGATTAAAAAATAGATCTTATAATCACCTCCCTATATTATTATGGTTAGAAGATCACATCCATAGAAAAACCACCATTAACAGAGGAATATATTCCCATACAGACAACATAAATCAATCATTCCCCTAAGAATATCCTCATGAACACGGGTTGGACTAATATTTGGTAAAAATATCCCATTCACTTTGGCTGATTATACATAAATTCTGGAAGGATAAATGGGGTTTAGACACAATTTATTACCTTCATTTTGGGTTGGGTACACATTGAAAACCTGAACATTCCTCATATATATGTGATATCATTGGAAATAATGATACTCCTATATAATTTAATATATCTAATGTGTTATTCTTTCTTCTAATCATAAAAATGATGAAGAAAAAGTGATCTAAGACACTCCACCAACTATTTAAGAGGGTGTTTCCACTATAGCTGATATATGTTGGCAGTTTAATCTAGATGTTAAAGAGGAACCACAAATGATACTAAATAGTGTAGAAATAAACCTTGAATAATAAGAGGAATATATATCTTTATTTTTGTGATATCAGGATATGTTCACATAGAATTACCAAGAGATTCATGGTTCAGATCCCCAAGTTGCTACTTTTCATTTTGGATTTAAAATAATGACCACATTTATAAATAATTAGAGAGGGAGATAAATTTAACTCACACTACCATGGTGGAAGATAAATTTTATAATCAGATCAAAGGTAATTTTATTTGAGAAGTTCAATATACAAAATATATTATTAACTTTATACTTTGATAAATAAACATGGGAAAATAAATGTATTCATTTACTTAATGGATTTTAATCAATATTTCAGAAAAATATTTCATGATCCCAATTACTACGAAACTTATTGTTAGAATACACTATTTTCATGAACAATATTTTGTGGGAGGTTATTTTGGTTAGAAAAATATCTATATAAAATTTTAAAATGACAGATCCACTACCTTCCAGGAACCCCTAGATGTATATTTATATCTTGTGAATCCATTTGACATAAAGAACTCTAGATGTACTTACCAACATTTCATGAACGTTATTGAAAATTTATTTCTTAGGAAGTCAGTATAATGTTATGTCGATGAATTGGTAGGTATGTCTTGATAATACCATGATCACCCTGATAAACATGGGGAAATATGAAAAAAATCACACAAACATTTTTTGAAAATGATCCTCTTAAAATGAACCATATTATTAACATCAATGATGTATCCTGGCTTTATGGAACTCTATAATGAAATAAATGTTGATTTTGAGGAAATTATGGCTATACTTGATATAATTTATTTACAAAACCATCATAATATGGGAGTACTCATGGGAAGTCAATCCTACATCAGGTGAATAATTGAAATACTTGGTGGTATTTTCTTACCCTTCATGAATATAATAAAGAATGGAATAACATATTAATGGGATGAAGAATCCTGGAATAATTTTGATGAACACAATAATTTTTTCCCACAACAACTAGTATTGGTGTATTATGTAGAAGGGAAACCCATAATTTTCTAATTGGGAACCATATAGATGTTTCATGGTTATCTACTTATATAAAATAATTATGCCAAAATAAAGATCTATTTTTACTACGTCAATAAAATAATGCTGGAAGCTAAGACTCAATAAAATGCTATCAAGAAGAGTTTCCTACCAATAATATTTACAGTGTATAATATTTAACATTATCTATATCATTCCAAGTTCCACTTTATTTTATACGCGGATATGATAAAATATATACCTGGTTTCCCCATATTAATGTGAGGAATATAAATATATGCTATCAATGAACAATAGGTATATATATGATTCATTTTATACATTGTGATCAATGTATAAACACTTAAACTTTTTTTTATCACACAACTTACCTCTGGGGAGATTCATTTTGATGAATAAATTAACAAAGAAGATTTTTTATTAGTTAATGATACTTCCCAAACATGGGAATTTTACTTTGACGGTACTTCATAAAGTCCAACCGAGAGAGTGATCGATGACCCTAAACATAACTAGATGGGCTTGGGGATTGTGTTATTTTCCCAAATAGGGTAGTTATTCCCTATTATTTCCTATTTTAGAAAGGCTATTTCGGTAATGATGAAGAATACAATGATCACTTCTTATAATTTGAAACTATAACTATAGATATTGACTACTTGATTAAATATCAATCATGACCCATATGATGTAATAACCCAAATAAATATATACTATTGAATTTTTAAAGAATAGTTGATTCCCCTTCTCAAAAACATGTAGTACAAGTGTCCCCATTTCATTTTGAGATAGAACCTTACAACACCGTTTCCTTGTATTATGACCATGGAAATGTATAAGAAAATTCAGTTACCACCCTGGAAGACCCAAATCAATATAATATTTTGATTCACATTACATACCTTTGGGTGGTTTATGTATTGGTCCAAAATTATATAGATAAATAAAAAGAAAACTATTCCCCAAAATTCAAAAGTAAACCCACATCCCCACTAATTGACACCAAAACTATTTAAATGTATCCAAAAGAAAAAAAATTAGAGAATGATAAAAAAATTTCATCCTAATGATAGTCCAAATTCCTAGAATACCATATATAAAAAATGATTTTATGGGGTCCTTCTAAAGTGAATTTAAGGAAGAGAGATCATTAATATTATACAAGAATTCAACACTAGTTCCTAAGGAACTCATTTATTAGGGTCTAAGACCTTTTGATAGATTAGAAGACATGAATATTTCAAGAAACAATTATTGCATTATTTCATGGAATTCACTAAGAAGTTCTATGTATGATAGATTCATGTGAAATTAATTCATCATTAACCAAATAATTATGAGATTACCAAATACTCTTGATAGTTTAACATTTTGTGATATATCCCATGGAGTTACACCCTTCACCATAATCAAAATGTTTATGTTCATCCTTACATCTCAAATTTGTGAATTTTTTTGTTGAAGCTTTACCCCTGATGAATATCAAAACACAAGATATTCTAATTTTTAAGTCTAATATAATTAACAGATTTGGATTTCCTCATATAATCATGAATTTTAATGACACAAAAGTTAATTCCTCTCTAATGATGAAACTATACTCATAGTATAATATATATTTTAATCATTTATATCACTACATTTTGGTTATAAATAGATAAATAAATACCTTATAAAAAACACTTTACAACTGCAGAATTTTTCTAATAAAGTACATTAATCTTATCCTGATAAATTCCTTAATTATTTGTTGTTCTATCTCACAATGAAATGTATTTTCAAACAAACAACCCCAACATTTCTTATATATGAGACCAAATTAGCTTCATCCATTATAGTTCATCTGAATTTACTTTGAATTTCCATTTTTTAATGTACTGTCCAATGATATGTTATCCCAGTTCTATCATGATATGCCAGAATAATATGATTAGAAGGGGTTATACAAACTATATAACCTTGAAGTCCTTCATAACTCTATTGCAAAAGAATTATATAATAAGGTCTAACCAAAAAAAATTTAATGAAGGTGAACTAGTATTGGCCTTGGGAATTATAATGATACATGAAAATAATATTTAATAGATGGAACAAAAATGGGAAACACCATACATATAAAAAAGGAATACATTAATATAGTTTCTTTCCTTATCAGAAGGTATTGAGAGAATATCATGTCGAACAACATTGTAATTTTTCTCAAGAAATAATTTTTATAACTTTACATTGGGTTCTAGAAGACAATTCCAAATGACAATCAGTTTTTTAGAATATGTTATTGTAGTATGAACCTAAAATAAATGGCTCCCAATCCTTGATTCATGAATTCAAAAAAAAAATTATATTTGTCTCATAACATTAAACATCATAAAAATGGTCCACCCTACAAAACCTTTTAACTTTGTAGAGTGTTCTATTTTCCGTGAATATAATACCTTATAATCGAACTCAAGAAACACACATTATGGTAGAATTAGAGGAGTATATAAACAATTTAAGTTGAAACTATTCCAAAATAGACTCTAAATCCACCAAAGGTGCCAGATTCACGAAAGGTATATCCCTCTTGAATGACTAGAGTTTCAAAAATGGTTCTAGAGAGTTGAAATACTATATCTTATTAAGATACAATATTCATTTGTGAAACATATTTCATAGCCTCTTTAACGCATATAAATAACCCCCCTTAACCCTTTATTTAAGGGGACCATCAACATTATTCTTCTCTCTGAAGCTACCAATTCAAAAAAAACTATATCCATAATGAACTAAAGACCTCATAGGTTTCTATTGGTAGGAATCATTCAAATGTGACCTCCCACAAATACTTTAGAATTTATTGTTATGGTAGAGATAACCTTCACTAAAGATCACAATCACCATACTAGAGTTATATTACTCAAACCTCATAGGTTTCAACAAAGCTTTCATATTTTGTGAAATCCCTCACATGGAAACTAATAAACCATTCTTTAGTGGGGAACACATGTTTTTTGAAAACCTTACCTTTAATAACCCCATACCATTTTAAAAAATCTCCCTGTAGTAATTATATTACACCTCCTTTTAGAAGACATAACTTCAAGAAATTTTAGTAGGTATGGCCCTTATACCAATCCTTTCCAGGTTTAGTCAAGCCTCAATCATCTACATGATCTGTATCATCCACCATCATGTCTAGAATAATTTCTCAAAGAATGATCAAAGTATCATTTCCTCTTTTATATCATAATCATTGGTGTCATAACCTTAGGCCCCCTACACACTACCCACAAATGGGATGTGTTTATGAATTTTTCTTTCAAAATTATCATATGTAGAGGAGATGTAGTCCAAAAATGAATCATTATCAAGGTAAATTAGCTGATTTTCAATTTTATGTGGTTGTGTTGGAGTCCCATAGGCTTATTTCCACTAATACTAATTGGGAATGGGAGGCCCCATGAATAATTCCTAACAATTTCCATGTAGTAAGACTTTATACTACAAATCACTAACATCTTAGTTACACAATCCTGAACTATATGAAAACATCCTCAATTTATGCATTTAAACTATAGACTTTCTCTATATTCTAGGCATATGATGTCTTAAGTGATCATCCTTGGATGACTTTTGTAGTGACAGTGGGATGAATCATTCAATATGACCTCCCCCTATATCTCGATATCCCATTTTCATAATCCCAGTACTGTACATTGTTTTCCTTACATTAATTAAATAAGTGTCCTTACCACATGACATTAAAATGCATGGACTAGTCCAATCACTTGGGCTTTAAATTTTTCATCATACTATGTGGGTTTTGATCCATATCACCTTAAAGGGTACTTAAGAACCCACCTTGAGGTTCAATGACAATGTCACCTCAAATATATCTATCTTCACCAAAGAGGTGAGAACCAAATTGTTTATTAAATCCTTAATAGATCAAAATTAATTTCTTACCACCAAAACATGAGATCACTAGTGGAATCGATGTTTCTATGTTGTTCTTAATGACATTCAACTCAGTATAAGAAAAAATATATATATAACATCACCATAAGACATTAATGTTGTGGTTACAAACACACAAGAATTTAAACCTATGGTAACATTCATATAATAATTTAAAACTTTGACCAACCCATACGTGAAAATTTTATATGGGAATGTATGCACTAGAATCTAAATATATGAAACTCCCACACTCTGATTTAAACCCATGATCACTCCTGATGGATCTGAATCTATATCCCAATCGATGAGCATGAGATTCTATATGTGACAATCCTAGGATGATGTACGTGATGTTGATATGTTTCATGGTGTGATAAGTTCTAGATGACTCACATAATACATAATAATTACATATCACCATGATTGACAGGTATAAGATCTCAGGGAAAGAATAATTGGATTCTTTTTTCCCAAGGAATACATTTCACTATAATGGGTATAAGATTCCTTGGGTTTTATGCCTAAGATGCATCATATATAGGATTTACATAAATATAAAAGGGTATGAGTCTTACATATACCTAACACACTCAATGTTTTCAGACTCATAGATATTCCAAATGTCATCCTCATCATTGCCCACTGGTAGCTACCCAATCTTGACAAAAATTAGTGTAATTAACTGACTTCCACATTACGATGAAGTCAAAAATGAGATTCACAAACATGTATCAATTATATGAGGGAGACCCAGACTATGAAATACATTTTTGGGTGTAATACTTTGAAGGAGGATCCAACATCATATCATCCCAGTCATACCAAGATGTTGAAATCATTAAACATAGTGATTAAGGATTCCACCTTTGGAATGTGGGAATACATGGAAGACACACTAGAGGGGATTCAAACATTCCATGGATACAAAACAATCTTGGAGGAGGAAATATCACCCGATGCACACTCCACTAGAATCGTAAGAAAAAAATAGTCAACTTGATGTGAATCTGTTTTACAAAAATTAATGGAAGATAATAAATGATGGGAATTTCTAGTTTCTAGACATAATCAGTGTGGAACCAAAATTCACCATAGAGAGGATGAACTACATTGGACACATTGGGTATCACGATCATTTAACATGTACTAATGGTTGACCACATATATCCTCTAGGATATAAAATAATAGTAAATCTCGATAACCAATCATTAATATCCATGGGAGTATGAGGACCTATAGTGCATACAAAAGACACAAAATTTCTTATGGAATGATAAACTCTAGGCCTATGACTACTGTGCACCCACATCCCATATCCCCCTTCGTGATCCTTCAATAGAGGTTAATCAATACCTCACATCATTGCTATGAAAAATAAGTGGGCATCCCAAATAGGGATCTATTACGGACCTGGAAGCTATAAACGTACATTGATTTTCCTACCCTATGGGGCCACACTAAGAAAATCCACCCCAATGAGGATTCATTTTTGGATCCCCTCATTTGAATTCTTAGATAGCTCACTCCCATATATTGACGAGGTAGGAGATTCATGAGTGGTGCCTATTGAGACTACTACCCAAGATTCACCCATTAGGGCTCCCAATAATCCACATCAATAGTGTTTTACAACTTCACTGGGAAACTAGATGAAAAATCCCATCCTATCTCCAATGAACCCATTATAGAATTATTGGTGCCCTAACTAGGGGAATGATTCAAACACTGCTTTGTAGGAGGCCTATCTGGTTTCTCCTACAACCCTTTCCACAATAGATTCACCTTCTTCCTTCATAACCACTATGTTGGGGCCTGTCTTCACATGATAGGGATCGATATCCCATCTGAATACTAATAATATTTGGAAAACCCTCCACGTCATGGGATCCTACATAAACCATCACTCTCTATATCATGATAAAGAATTTCACCATATGGGCGTCCTTGGAATTTGATCAGCCTCCTTTGATATCCTCTCTATACTGAATAATTTACCTTCCCCGATTATCTATCCTTGGGAACAAAAATAAAACACCTCCTTAGGGTCCCTTCCTTTAACATCAACCATAGCACCAATAAAAGAAATCCTCCAACCTCAAAGGCTTATTCTTGGATAAATCCTACATTTTTTGAGATTGGATTGAAATGGTCACATCACTTTCGGCCACTTAGAGTCCATGGTGATAGAGGACTCTATGGAGATGACTCAGAAATGAATCTCATCTCAACTAGGATTCTCTATATATTGGAGTATACTATGAATGGTCTAGCTTTGTGTAACTAAATAACCAAGGGATATTATAATAGTGACTATAATCTACTTGAAAAGACCCAACATAGGGCCTAGTATAAATATTTGGTTTATAATACCTAATTCATGTTTTTCTCAAAAGGAACAACACTCAACACCTTATTGTGAAGTACGCTAAATCACCAAGTTTTTGACATCCATCTATAACTTAACTAGTGCCTGAAGTTCTCCCTGAATGATTGATTAGGGGTGGTCTATGGCGATTCTTCCATTTCTGAGTCATTAAATCCATCTACCTTGATGATGATTATTGCAAAAGGGATTGGAAGCATACCATGATCAAGATATATGTGTGTATTAACAATAATAATGAGTTGACATTGGCCTTGGTAGATTATATTGATGAAATAAAGTTAATTTTTCTAAATAATATTTTAAATTTGAAATTAAAAAACATAATCCTCATATGAAATTTCATTGCATTTATGAATGAAGATTGTAGTTAAATCACATTCTGCAAATTTAAAGGATATGTGATTCTGAGTCCTGGAAATCCATTTCATGCTTTATAACAAAATTTATGAACTATTCCCATCAATTGATTTATCCATGATGTATAAAATAGAATCAGATCGAACCATTAGTGATCGATAATACCATGATCCATTAAAATTGTATGAGGACCTTGCTAGAGGATACCACATGGGATATGAGCATCATCATCCATACTTACGGTTTACAAAAAACTAGAAAGATAAGAATCTGGTTACAAATATTCTATAAATAGATAGGAATGTTTTTATACCTATCAAACACCAGATCTTAAGGAGCTACATCCCCCTATCCTCATTCAACTGATGAAGGGGACATGGATTAATTTCTCTACATTTGAAGAAGGATTTTCCACCATTATGGATACACTGTTACATGTGAACCATGATACCATTGAAGATCATGTGCTAACAATAATGATTTCCTTCATGTATCCCAATTAAAAAAAACAGAATTTTGGGTTCTTAATGTACCATAAATATGTATTTTATTTGAACATAAAGGATATTGAAGGTCTCCATCCCTGGGTCTTTGTCTACTAGCATGGCCTTCCCATTTTCCACCTTGGATACGAACTGTTTACTAGATCGATTCATTCTTCCCATGGTCCCTTGGAAATGAAAAAAAATTGATCTATTGATCAAATACAACTCCATTAGATGAGTTAAATACCCCATGTGGATAGAAATTATTATTCCAATATGGAAGATTAAAAAATAAATCTGGGTCTCTGTAAAATATTTAGTCATAAACTGTTACTTAATGAAGAAAAACTTCCCCATCCAGGTACTAACCACTAGTTTTTAAACCCTGTTCATTATGTATGGGTTCTATAAATATAATAAAATACAAATAGAATAATAATATAATGTGTACATTCAATTTAAGGGATCTCAGGGAACCTAATGCGGGAGAGCGATTATCTTTTTGTTGAGGAACATCCGAGAAACCTATCAGCGGTCCATGCATCACATCATGAAGAAAAATATTATAAGGATGGTGGAGTGCAACTTGTATGATTTGGGGTTTACATCCCTGCAATTTTAAGGACACCTTAATGTCCTGGAGAAATTGTTTGGTACATTCATTCCCTACACCTGATGATAAACCCATTGAATTGTGCATTTAGTGTTCCCTTAATGAAATTACTTGAATTTTTTTATTATAAAGGCACCAATATTGACCTATAGAAATTCATGGAAATTATGGAAATAAACCGCTATATAATATATGATAATTTTGAGTTATTTTAGGGTAATACAGTCTAAAACATATTTTTTACCAATATTTTAGGAAATTTTATTTCCTTCTCTATGATAAAAACAAAAGAAATAACCTACTAGAGAGAAAAGTAATGTTAGAAGTTGTTCAGTGACATGAAAAAATATTTTATATGCCTATTAGTTATGATGTTGATTATCCATGTGAATAATTTAGTTATCTATGTGACACCACTATAATGATCCCTTAGCGACCTCCTATCCTTGAATAAAAATAAAGGTAAATAAAATTTTCTATACTACATTTGTCACATGATGCTTGACGCTAGGGGAATATATTATCCATTTGTGAACCACAACCTTGTCATGGAATTTCTGTTCCATAATTTGTGTCATTATCTATATAATCATAATGTTAAAATGTTCTCCTATAATGAACCACTGATGTACACCCTCAAATGTCTCATGTTAACTGAATGATTAGAATGATGGGAAGTGATACATTAGTAGTCTGAAATCATGTCCATCCCATTAAAATATGCCAATTGGAAAAACATGAAGATTATATATTTACTTAAACATCCTATGTCGTGATTACCCTAGACATTATATTTAATAAAAGAGTATTTTTTAATAATCATAAAATAAAAATCATTCTAGGAGATGCACTTTGTCATTTCCTCTTGAAGCCCTTCCATAGTAAAGAGGAAAAAATTCCTAAACCTAATAGGGTTAGGATTGGAATTTTTTTCTCATACTCCCTCAAATAACCTCATTCCCAAATCCTTGATTATGTTATACAAGTGGATGAAGAATGGGTTGGAATATAATTCCACCATTATTGTTCTTGAAATGTCCGTCGAGTTCCTGGTTCCCATATTTCTCATAATGGGTGTCTCAAATCTAATCATCAAGCAGAACTCTAGTGACTATACTGTCATGAACTGGGAAATCATAAATATGATTGAATTCATTAATTTTATGATTTAAAAATTCCCCTCTAATAAAAATATATATGATGTTCTCTGGTATTATAATGATTTAGAATATGAACTATAATATTTTTTCTAACACCTTGAGATTTTAAAATGAAACGTTGTAGACAATATCATAAAAGATACGCCATATAAAGATTAAAAAATGATTAAATATTATTATTTAATTGTGATAGTTATATCATTGACATTATAATTGTGGGAATAAATGATATTAAAAAAATTATGAAAATATTTTTTTTAAAATATTATAAAATAAATTCATTGGTTACCAATTAATTATAAATGAAAATAAAAACCATTTCAATATAAAGGATGTGTTTTCATAAAAAAAACAATTTAAATCCCATAATGACATTTTATACTAATAAATTAATTTAATCATAATTAGTAAAATATATTAATGATTTTTATATGTTATATATTCAATAAATTTTTTATATGTTCATCCATAAATTATTATAGGCTTAATATATGAATAAAACCCATTTTAGGCATAAAAATCGGTATTCTTCTAAATGAAAATTTTACCCCATTGATGGAGTACTTATTTTAAATTTTTTTTGACACTTTGATAAATTTTATTTTACCAAATAATCTTAAATTTTTTAAATAGAAATATCTAAATTACATTAGGGTGATTGTTTGGTATTTTTCTTATAGGTTTTTTTTGATGAATAGTAAATATTATTTCATTTTATTTGAAATATTTTTTTATATAAAAAATTTATATTGTTAAATTATATTTAAAATTGGTTTTATGGTATCTTTAGTTCAATAATACATCAATAAAACCAATTTTTAACATTTTAATCATTTTGAAATTGAATTTGGATATAAAAAGATTTCAAACATTGGAACTTTTGACGTTTAAAACCCGCTTTTTCATTTTGTCTATAGGATTAAATTTAAATTTTATTTTTGCAGTTATATGAATTGAATTACATAAACTAGATTCTATATTTGGAAGAATTAGGTATAAAATAAGTTTTATTTAAAAAATTTTCAATACATTAAAAAGTTACTGTGGTAAGGAAAACATTTATCTTGGTATAGTTAAAATAATGAAAATGGTTAAAGTTAAATAGTAAAGGATTAAAATACACAAAAAGTAAAAATCATTAATGAATTATTAATGTATTAATGGACCCTTAACATTATTTAAAAAATTACTTATCATCAGAATTTCAGGGAATTAATGCCACCTCAATGTGGTAGAATTTAATTATAAAATGATCATTATTTAATCAATTAAACCCACCCCTACTCAAGTATAAATACCACCTACCATCACCCCATTTCCCCGAAAAATTCTAGAAGATACTAATATATAATCCAAACACTCTACTTATGACACTCCCAATATCCATGTTTTTCTCGTTTCATCCAAAGACCACATAAAATGTTCTTAAGGGGTCCTCTAAGAAGGAGATATTCAAGAGGTAATTTTCTCAAAACACCTCTCTTATTTTATTTTCTCATTCTACTTGCTTCTCACTTCCTTCATACACAAGGAGATTATAAGTAAATAATATTTTATATGTTGTTGTTTTATATTTATAATGGAATATTTGATAATAATTTCATTTTACATATCATCTTATTTAAAGAAATGAAACTATTGTCCAAGTTATGCTAGTAAATTGCCTATGTGAATAATGATTTTCTTCATTTTCCATTACCTCATACATGGTTTTTTATAAACATATTATTATGGTTAAATAAGATTTTAATGGGTATATAATAACCTATTTCATGTTCTTAAAATGATATATAGACATAATATTAAATAAAATGAAACTTGTTCTTGATTTTTGGAAAAACCCATTGAAATAAACTATTCATTTATCATTGAAATTTAATCAAATGAATCATCATCACATTTTAAATGAAAATTATATATATATATATATATTTATACTTATATAATTTAATTAATAATATTTCATTCCAATTCTATAGTTGTAAACCCATTTTACAAGATCGTCAATAATTATACTCAAGAGAACCAATCATGAAACCGTGAATAGAACGCACCTGAAACCATGAAGTAATGAATTATTATTAATGAATGGGTAAAAATATGTGATAAACTCTTTATATAAGGTATTAAAAATATTAATATAGTTATTTAATGAGTTAATAATGATTATTATTTCATTATACAGGAGTTTAAAGTGCGTGAAACTAAAGGGATGCATGTGGTAAGGGAATTCTTAACCCAATTTACATTCTATGGGTTAAACTTCAATATCCTGATTATGTTTTTTATATATTATGTGTTAAATGAATTTTGAATATATTATTGATACACCTGATTTGTGCATACATTTTCATATACTTTATTGAAAAATAAGAACATGTTTTTAGCATTTATCTAATTTCTAGTGAAAAAATACTTTGATTTTTTTGATCTTGTTCATTTTCAGAAGGTTTTTGGCCAAATGCACAAAAAGGAGGAAAACCGAGAAAAAATTTCCAACTACACAACATGTACTAACATACACGCCCTGTAATTTCAAACTCAAACATGGGATGACCCGGACAATCACATGCCCAATTAACCAAAAGGAAGTGCATGACGTGTTCTATTGTTACACATAGTGTATACTATTCTAGAAGCAGTTGGTGGCCGAGAAGAGTCTACACGCCCATGTGGCCAGCCGAAGGAGACACACTGTGTTCCCCTGATACACACTGTATAGTAATTTTTATAAGCTGTTGGTGGCTGAATTTTGAGACTACACACCATGTGTGGCGGTGCTACACGCCGTGTAGATTCACCAACCAGGCGGCGCCGTGTTCCAAGTCAAAGATGGCGTGTTAGGCCACCCACTAGTAGAGAAAATGGGGGCAAAAACACGTTGAAAATAAGTACATGGTGTGTACTTTCCTACATCCCATTTAGTTTAATTTTCTACAAAAGGAAGCCTTGGCCTCCAGACCAAGGGGTGGTGTGTGTAGTACTTTGTGAAGAAAAGGGTTGAGGCTCCGATGGAAAGACGCTCTGTCGTCGTACTTCCGTGATTCCGTCTATCGAAGAACCATTTCCTTTTTTAAAGTTCCAAGCATGTTTTCATTAGGTATCAAAGGTTTTATTTTCATTATGTCATATATGTGTTACTAAACACCCAATGTTGTGGGGTTGTGGAAGCTGATAAGTTGTAATTTGAATTATGTTTCTCTGAATCTCTTTATTTTAAGAATATCTTCTTATTATTCTTAAATCACTTCATAATATCACTGGAAATTCTATACCGCACCAAGAACATAATTTTTAGGTATTCAAAAGAAGAATAACGACAAAAAACTCCATGACCTTTGGAAGTAACCATCATCTCAAAATGGACTAATCCTGATAAAGATCTGTTAAATACTAACTACCAGACCAAGGAATTAGTCTCTTCAGTTATAAATATAATGTTTACCGAATCAAGGAAAATTTAAATCAAATTAAACCCAGAGAGTTGAGTTTTCATGAACAATAGAACCTCATAAAAAAATTATTTAATAATCAACTTATCACAAATCCATAACCCCAACACATTTTTATCTCTTTCTTACATAAAAACCAACATTCCCGTCCTTACATTCATTTAAGTAATTAATCTGTTAAAAGAATATTTAAAACCAATTGATATTTTTATAACCAATAAACCAACCAAAATCGATTTTTAATTCAGAAGACTTCACTAAAAAAATACAAACTAAATTAAGCAAAGATAAAATAACCTCATAAGTTCTCTGTGGATCGACCCCTTACTGGTACTATACTTGTTCGGGTAAATATAATTTGGAACACCGAAAACATACATTCCGTAAAATGACCATCCAATTGTATCGTATATCCTATTTTTTAATGTTTATTTAAAAATAATACATGAAATTGATTCATTTTATTGTCTCTCAATTCATGGATATGATATTGATAAGAGACTCTATTTAAGAAAAATCCAATTTTAAAGTTACTCATTAAACTATTATAACAAAATCATATAATAAATTTTCATAAAATATGAGGAATTAATGAAATTTATCAATTTTAAAACACATAAATGTTTTGAATATTTGTTTACATGTTTCAATTTTTTTTTCAAAAAAAGTGTTTACTTTTTTTAGTGTATGACTTTGTAAACATGAAATGTGATTTCAAAATGGGAAAGTTATTTCCCCCTTGAATTGTTCATTTATGCATGGTTTTTGTGATATTATTATGTTATGTTTCCCAGTAATTGTTTATAATTATAGTGCGTTCTATGTTAAATCAAGGTTGGATGTGCTCGTTGTGGCTCTATAATGAATTGGGTAATGGGACAAAGTTAACCAATTAGGTTTCTCCTATGAAATTATAGGAATAATGTTATAGTGATTATTATAAATGTAACTATGATTGTTACTAATTATATGTTTGAGTGAGATATAATATCTTTAAGAGTGATGTGTAAAATTATTTCCCATGTTACCAAATTTTAGATATATTTTTACATATTAGTTCTTTTGAAAATCATTTTATTCTCAAAAGGTATGTTAATGTTCATTTTAAAATGATGATTCCTTATTTTGGTTAATAAGTTATGTTTTTTAGAAAATGTATTATCGGTTTTCACTAGACTAATGTTTTCATTGTTTATGTGATTTACTGATATGTTTTTTTCTAATAACTTTTTAAAAAATGTTTTTCATAGGGAATAAGGACTGTTGAGGGAAAAGTGGAATTATAGTTGAATATTATGAAGATTTGTCATGAAAAGTATATAGTATTTTATTCTAAATGTTTTATAGTATTGAAAAAATGGATATTATTTTTTGTGTTATCAACTTCATATGAATGCGGTATGTTATGTATGAATTTTTTCCAAATTCTATAAAACTCTAAATTGAAAAGATATTCATAATTGTAAGAAAGTGAACTCCAGTTCAAATACACTAGAATATGAAATGTTTATAGATGAGTATTTACAGTTATTTTAAAATGTGGGTTTAGACAACTTTTTAGATTGGCATGTTTCCTTGTATGGTTTTCTTTAGTGTTATATATATCATCATGTGTTTGTAAGTTTAAGGATGATTATAACTTTAATGTATTAAAAACCCTTTAGTGGTTTAAGGTGATGAATATTTAAGAGATTAAAGATATTTTTAGAGATTTGATTTATAAGGATATTTTATTTATGTATAAAGGGTTTCATGGTTAATGTATTATATAGTTTATATGGATATTATCCTTAAAATGACAATTTAATTTTAACATTTCATGCTTTATTGATGTTATTTTCTATAAAATAAGTAAAATTTATCATGATGGAAGGAAAGTGATTATTTTAAAATTTATTAACTCTTCTAGATGATTTTATTATCACTATAATTAAAAAATACTTCTCAATTAATTTATATATTTTTCTAATTATTCAAACCACTTAAAATAATTTTTTTTCTTAACGAAAACCTTTTCTTTTCTCAAAAAATTTTGTTGGTCATTTTTTCATTCGATTTACTGTCACATCAATATTATGATTTTTATAATTGAATTTTATTAAGAAAATTTTCATTTTAAAATTTCTATTAAAAATATATTTTTCTTCCATTTCCATGTTTTCTAAAATAATTTCCAAAAATGTTTTTACTATTCCATTACAAATTTTTAATGTAATTTTACTCATATTTAAATTTTTCTAAAACTTTTTGAAAGGACACGTTTTTCATTTTCTAAATGATATTCATTATTAATTATATGACAAAAGCGCATAATGATTTTTTAACTTATACCACATGAGAGGTTTTTCCACTTTCAAAAAACATTAATTCCATAAAGAGTCATTTTCAATATTTCAAGGTTATTTTCAAAGAAAGTGTTTTCTCTTTTAATTTCACATAATTTTCTTATAAAATAGAATAGATATTTTCCTAAGTAAATATTTCATCTAATATCTAAAGATTATTTTTTATCTTAGGTACAATTGTTTATGTTATGTTTGATTTCATGATGATATCAAAGAAATTTTGATATATATATTTATGGTATGAATTGTCTTCTTATGTTTATAGTATGAAATATTTTCGGGTTGATATTGAGGAATCATAAAGATATAATTCATATATTTTATTATTGAAATGAAATATTCAGGAATAAGATAAACGAGAATGGTTAATGGTTTAAGAATGATGTTGAATGAAGTATTTGCTTATTTATTGAGTGTTTAAATTTATGATATAGTGATAGTTTATAAATATTATGGGAATAATGGAACAACTAAGGAATTTTAGATTGTTGGGTTTCCTTTTAATAATTTGGAAACACATTTTATATGAAATCAAAATCTTTAAAAAGAAGTGAAAGGAAATAATTTTTGGGAGACATTTATTGAGTTTTGATAAAAAAAAGTAGGTATATGTAACCCTTATATTTATGATACTAAAAATTTTATTTGTGTAAGAATTCCTTTATTTTTGGTAGAGATAATTTTAATGGTATTATAAATATTTCAGTTTTATATGAAAATTAAATTTGTGGGAATTATGGGTTCTAATTTATTGTGATGAAAAATAAACGGTATGATAAAACCTTATAGGATAAATAAAGATTTTTTTATAGGTATTGTTACTTTTCTATAATATTATAAATATTATATTAATATTGTTTTAAAAAAAGTACAACCTACGTGATTGGTGAAATCTTGTCTCATCTCGAAAGGTTGTAGGAATTAAAACCAAAACTAAAGGGTGACTGGGGCACATCACCTCCGAGTAGCCTATGTTATTTCCTTGTTATAATGATATTTTTGTATTTTTTGTTAAATGATTTGATTGAATAAAAAATTAGTTTTGGGTATATATGTTTTATCTTATAGATAACCATGTTATGGGAAAAAATATTTGGTGAATATGTTTTCATTTTTATTTTGGAAGGCGTTCACTATTTTTGGAATCTGATAAGATTAAGGTAAAAAGAATATTATGTGGAATAAAGGTTGAATTTTATTTTGGAATAATGTATAATTTTATTGATGATTTATGGAGATTCAGGTTATTTATGGAAATGGTTATCATATCTTGGTGATTATATAATTTTGGTATGTACATTATGGTATGATACAACAAGTGTAATTGATGTTATTTGGAGATAATTCTTTAAATTTATATTGGAAGACTACATGATAAAATTATTCTGATTATTGGGATTCTATCATAGTCGATATTATTTTTGAGGAATTATAAGGATGGTTGTTTTAATAATTTTCTATGTTGATATTTTGGTATTACTATTGGATTGTGGGAAATACATGTAGTATTTCTTCAAATAAAAAATATTCTTTTTGGGAAATCATCTTATGTTGTCCTAACCATTTTGGTTTGGTTAATTTATAATATTATGAGTAATATATTTTTAACTTTTTTGGATTTTTTAATTCTTATATGTTGATTATAGTGCTTCAAGAATTAAAAAAATTCATAGTCATCATTTGGAGAAATAGACGAGTCTGTGATGGAAATCTTTTAAAGTATGAAATTATTCTTTTCAAGTAATTATATATCTATGTTTTATTATAATCAATGGTAAAGTAATTTCTCAACTCTTAGAATATAATTTTTTAAATAAAAATATTAAATAAGAACATTATCTATTTACATTTGTAGGTCGGAGTGGATACTCAAGAGGGGGGGGGGTGAATTGAGTTCCAATTAAAATTTCTGTTAAAAAGCATTGTATGAAATCTCCCCAAAATAAATAACAATTAAACAGTATTGAATTTATAAATCTTGAAAGGTTTCAATTAGTTTCTCAATGATTTATTATTTATCTATTAACTTAATCTGAAGATTATGTTTGCTTTTGAAACTAACTTACTAACTAACAAAAAATACAAACACATGCTAGTTTGACTATCAGAGTTACTTTAAAACAGATTTCAATTTCAATGTAATTAGCTACAGAATATAAGATATAGTTTAAAATGAAATAAGCTGCACAACAGGTTTAACCAAGAGGTTCAGTCTCAAGCCGAGACTTAGTCCTCTCAAACAGTTTATATAAACATTGATCCACACCCTAGATCAGGGTTTACAACAGTACTCTGACTTTCCAGTTCCTCAGACCTCTACCACTATTCTACGTGGGAAATAAAAAAATAAAAACAACTCAAAGGCTGTCCAGGTCACACTTGACCTCTACCACTATCCACGGTGTGATAAGAGTGGAAGGGAAAGATTGTGTGAGGATTTATAAATCCTCCAGTTCAGCACATGATATAGTGTGTGTTTAGAATACAGAACACACAATGCTCAAAAATTTAAATAAATGTAGAAACAACAGAGCTAATCAAATAGAGATGAGTTTAGAATGATCTATGTGTTTTGGGTGATGCTCTGGACTCCTTGGATTGATGTAGATGAATCCTTGAGTCCTACTCTAGTTTTTAGTCAAGAAAAACAAAGTGTTGTTTTTGTATATGACTTCCCGGTCCTGGTTGATCTGTCTGATCAGATTGATTGTGGGTGAAATTGTTGAAGCTCTTTACTCCTTGAATTATTAGGTTTTACATATTCATAATGTATTATTCCTTCTACTTCTATGCATGTAAGTCCTTGTGTATCTCTAGAAGGTTGTTTCGTATGTGCAAGGAAATACTGATCAATATCTCTTTTTTTAGTTTGAGGTTCCCTTTTATATATATCTTTTTTCTTTGGAAATGGGAATGATTACCTTTTTATAGGTTCGAGGTATGGTTTCCTGTCATTCAACAGACATTGATTAATTAATATCAGTTGCATTAAAAGCACCAAATATAACTGTTGTCAATAAACAAACATCAGTAGGGTTTAAAGATATAGTGACTGGTTTCCATCAGTATCTCTTAGTATCTGTGAACTTGTATCGGTGGACTTGTGTTAGTAGGTTGGTATCGGAAGCTATTACTCATTATAACAGTAGACTATGTATCAGTGATAGTGACTCTGTATCGGTAGCTCCTCTTATCAGTAGATCTTATGTATAGGTAGTATTCTTGTATCAGTGGCTCTCTGCATCGGTAAATCGCCTATATCAGAAGCTTCTTGTATCGGTGGCTATCTTTGTATATCGGTGGCTCTATCTATATCGATAGACTTCATATCTATAGTTGTCTGTTTGTATCGGTAGACTTGTATTAGTAGTTGTCTGTTTGTATTAGTAGACTTGTATCAGTAGTTATCTATCTGTATCGGTAGCTCTTGATATAACAGTAGACTCTGTCTATTAGTGATCTTTGATTATCGGTAGACTATGTCTGTATCGGTGACTCAAAAACTTTCGGTGACTCAAAAACTGAATACTTATCTGTTCTATGCAAATCATATCCAAATTGATTTAGTGTTAATTCAAAACATGTATAAACATAGATAAACATTGATTAGCATATTACAATGATTATTTTGATACTTTTGTCAAATCAATAGTAGGATGACATAATATTACATATAGATAGGATTACCAAGACATATTAAAAAATAATTGAGGATATCAAAACTAGTGAGGTCAACAATCTCCCCCTTTTTGATAATCACAAATTATGGTATTGTAATCCAAAATAATCATTAATATATCAGTATAAAAACATTGTCTCTCACTTCTTAGTGTGTGTAATGAAATTTTCAAATATATCAGAGAATAGAGTATTACATGAAAAAGTATCAGAGGTATGAAACCACTGTATCAGAGGTAGAGTTATAAAACAAATTTACCAGAGGTAGAAAACATTAAGCAAAAATGTATTAGAAAATATTATGCTCATATTTCTCCCCCTTAGAGATTAGCAAAAAGTAGAAAAAAACGGATGAGAGAAGGAACATGATATAAAAGAGAATAAGATCAGATATATTTCTTGGGGAAAAGAGAAATAAAAATAAATACAAAATTGAGGCAAAAATAGTACAAGTGATTCCTATAAAATGTCCCAGCCACTAGTCTATCCACCTCCTCAGCATGCAATTTGGATTTTACCTTAGAATCATAAGTGGATTCAGGTTGGGTAAATGCAGGTGGAGGCTTGGGAACAACAGCGGTAATTATAAGATGTTGAGCTACTGATACAATGCCTAGCCTATAATGTAGAGCCCTCTAGGTGATCATTGGAGATAGACTTCTGGTTGATTGAGCTGATGTCATCAATGGAATGGAGGCAGACTAAACAGAGGTATACAGAGTTGAAGGTACAAAGATAGAAGTACTATCTACATGATAAAATGGAAGAAATAGATTCCTAAAGTCCAAAATTATTCCTCCTCCACTTTTCATATAATAAATGAAGTCGTCCTTGTTCTCCAAGAATTTTTCTAGAGTAGGAGTCAACTCCCTGAGCTTGTATACTTGTTCTCTAAAATCTTGAGTGACTGGAGGTAGTTTTATGTTCTCTAACAGAAGCTTGAAATGATTGTTCAACTGATGTTTAGTGTAAACCCCTTAGAAATAGTAATCCACTTTGTCTTTTACCTCTTTCTGAGAATCAGTGTCCACTCTCATAAAATTATGAAATTTTTTCCTTATATCCCTAGTGGTATTCACCACTTGGGTCAAGGTATAAGAGTCTATAGATCCAATGGTGGAAGACTATCTAATCTCTTCTCTCATCACAGCTCGAATCTGATCAATATCGAAAGAAGTCCTGGTAGTACTCAGAGGTGAAATAGTAAAGGATATTATTTCCTTAAAATATTTAGTCAGCCCACTAATGAGATTTTTCACAACAGTGTTCTGGGTGATGCCATGCTGCACCATGAAAATCCTAAATCCCTCAAAAAACTGATACCATCTGGCTAACTACACTTTTTACAAATGAAAAATCCTTTTTTGTCTGACATTTAGATCTCATATAATATTCTAGAGAGATAATTGATTTCTTTAGAGATTCAACATCCTCTTCTAAGCTTGAAACATGATTCTAGCAGGTCTTGACTTCATCCAAAACACCAGATACCGATTCAGTCATCATAGATTGAATAGATGATATTAACGAGGTTTCCATTTTTCTCATATATTCTACAAAACATGTCTTATGATCAGATTTCAACTTTTCTAGATCATATTTTCTTACTATATCCTCAGGAAAAGTTTCAGAAAGTAGATTATAAGATATAAGAGGTCTACTGATGGGTGTCTCATCTTCTGAATCAGGATAGTCCAACCCCAAACCACAAAACCTAGGTCTTCGGCCTAGTCTTAAATTTCCTGAGCTACCGAAATAGTACCATGTCTAGTGGGAATCTCCCCCTCAATCTATGAATTTTCCTATACATGTACATCAATAGCAGCTTGAGGAGGTAGGTCTTCCTCAAAATAGTTTTCCACAACTCTATCCACATCAACTATCCCAACCAAGGGTGACTGAGGACTAGATGTAGGTATGTCTGCTTCAAAAATTTCCTCCGTAGGCATTTAGGAGTACCCAATTAGTGGACTGAGACTCATGCAGGAAGAAACAAATGCTTCTTTTTTTGATTCTTGTTCTTCCTTATTCTCTAGAGTAGGCTGGTCTTCCTCATCAAAATGTGCTTTTTCATTTCTTACTCCCATCAAATTTTCCTTTGCAGATGATACAACATCAGCAACTGGACTTTGAGGAAAGTCCAGATCTCCTCAGTCAGCTACAAAAGTATCCTCCTCATCAGTATCATCACTATATTAGGTTTCCTCTTCATCAGGTCCTAGACAAGGATCTCTTCTGTATCTTGGCCTACTGGGATGGTCAATAGGGTTGAACTTATCATACACCTTCTCATCATCAATAACCCATTGCCTTCTCCATGGGTTCCAGCCAATTTTCATATAACTACAGATTGTGCTTATGGTGTAAAAAATGTTCCTCAAAACTACTATCTCATCCTGAGAATCAGCTACTCCTTTCACCTTGATCATTACCGAAACCAGCTTTGCAAAGAATAAAGCATTGGATTTTGACTTAGGCTTGTTCATATCCTCAATTTGGATAATCAACAGCCTACAAATATTTATCTTGACACCATGCCTAATAAGATGCAACAAATTAATATCTTGGTATCTTAGATTTGCAAAGTCCCCTCTTCTTGGACTTAGGACATGTTGGATGAATTTGAACAACAACCAGTTTTCTCCATCTATCTCAGCAGCCACTACCTTTATTTGTTTTCCACTACCGGTGAGCTCTTCCAAAGCAAACTCATAGTCAGAAATGTCACTGGTAGGAGGTATTTTCTTCGCGGCATACCTAAATACACCCTCATGCTAGTCTTTCAGACATTCATCCCTTACAATATAAGAAAATGAAATTTCCTTGCCATTCATTAATGAAACCATTCTGTTTTCTTCTTCAGAATTCTCAAAATGAAAAGAAGCAGAAAACTCTTAAACCAACTTCAGATAATGAGGTCCATTATTGTTTTCAAAACAATCAAGCCATCCATGTTCCTCCAATACACTTATAAGCAATGAATTTCTAGGCATGATCCATTCCTCACTGAGTTCCTTTTCGATTACTATTTCTCTATTTTTCAAATGTGGGTTCACTGCACGCTTCCCCGACCTTGTTCTACTTTCACTGCCACTACCTTTAGGTCTAGTTTTATGCATCTTCACACTTGGAACATCACTATCATCCCTAACTATTGGGAGTTTTGTTCTTTCTATCTTTAATCGATGAACTTTGGGCTACGTGTAATACGGGGGTTTGAGAAGTG